>JADRCH010000008.1:14202273-14232183 GCA_019843965.1 Rhynchomys soricoides
AGCTTCCCCCAGACACCTCCACCAAATCCCCCCCCAGCTTCCCCCAGGCACCTCCACCAAATCCCATCCTCCCTTTGTGTCCTTTCCTTTCCTTTTTTTTTTTTTCCTCTTTTCATTTTTTGTCACCCGTGGAGTCCACTTGGTGCTGTCTGCTGGAATTGCCGTCTGGTCTTGTCTGCTGACTCATCTGCAGATGACCACAGCTGTAGTGAGTTCATGAGTACAATGGCCATGGCATGCCCAGGAGACAGCATTTCCGGTGTTCTTCCCCATGTGTCCTTACATTCTTTGTTCCCTCTTCTGGGATGTTCCCCGAGACTCGTGGGGACAGATGGTTGGATGTCCCACTTAGGTCTAAGCATCCAATAGTCACTTCTTCTCCTTTTTATGACCAGTTAGGGTCTCTGCATTGACTACTGCCCACTGCAGAGCTAAGCCTCCCTGGCTAGGTTGAGGGCAACACTAATTCATGTAAAGAAACAAACCTTGGAGAGACAGTTTAACCACACTTAGGAAGAAGACAACAATGGTAGGTTCCCCCTTAGGCCTATGACCTCCTGAGCCATAGGCTTTTGTCCAGGCTTATAGTACCGGGCATGAATTGCCTCCTGTGCAAAAAGGCATCAAATCCAATCCAGAAGCAGCTGGTTATCCCTTACCCTTTACCACTACTAAGCCCCAGTGAGCACATGCTATCTGACAGGTTGGTACAGTAGCATCCGAGGCTCACTGCTATTTGATGCCATCGATGGCTTTTTCTCCCGTCAGCATAGCACCTTCTAGTGCTGCGAAAACTACCCAGTATGTTGTCTCTTCAGCAATAAAATTTGCTATCTATTTATGGTGGACAACTCAAGAGTAGTGACGATGGTCTCTATTATTTAATGGACCTCTAGGGTATCACTGATCAGTAACTCATAGGGAGGTTTCTCAAGCCTGGCACTGAGATTTTCATTTATTAGTCATTAACTTCTGGCAGAAGTATTGTCCACCCATGTAAGGTACCTATGCTGAAATTTCTCTGTTTTTTAAGATTTTATTTATTTTTATCTTATGCATATGAGCATTTTGCTTGCATGTATGTCTGTGCACCATGTGTGTACAGTGTGTGTGCAGTGACCCCAGAGTCCAGAAGAGGGCTTTGGATTCCCTTGGATTGGACAGCTGTGAGTTGCCATGTGGGTGCTGGGAATCAAACACATGTCCTCTGAAAGAGCAGCCAATGCAAGATGTGTTGGTGAATAGCTATATGTAAACAAAGGTACAGGCTTTGATGGTAAGGAGGGGCAGAGGGCCTTCCAGAGAAGCTCCCAGTTAACTTTCTAAATGTTCAATTTATAGGAATCAATACCCTGCTCACCAGTACAGATATGACAGCAATGAGGCCAAAGCAGACAAACCTAGGATCCAGGCCTGGCCCTGTCACCTGGAGAGACCATTCATCTTGGAGCCTCAGTTTTCTCAGGAAATTACCATCTGTTTCATAGATTGTGAAAATTAAGAGAGCACACTGTAAACCAGCCAGCTCACAGTTACACAGTCACCCAGCAGAAAAATTATAATAATGATTTGGATTTTAATAATGACTGTAGTGGTCACATAAACTTTTTTGTAAAACATTAGGTGAGCCCGATGAGCTCTCCTGGTTGTAAGTGTCTCTGCTCCTTTCTTTTTAGTGGAGCTTGCAATGATAATGGATCGGCTGTATGGAGGCGTCTGCTATGCTGGAATCGATACTGACCCAGAGCTCAAATACCCAAAAGGAGCTGGACGAGTCGCGTTTTCTAATCAACAGAGTTACATAGCTGCTATCAGTGCCCGCTTTGTTCAGCTGCAGCATGGAGAGATAGATAAACGGGTAAGTCCTGGAATGCATTTGGAAAGTTCTAGAAATGGTGCACCATCTAACGTAAACCCTGTGTTTGATGCACACTGGCCCTTCCCTTGGGACTGGGACCGGCAGCCAGCAAGATGGCACTGTACTCCACAGTCCTCATCGGTTGGTTTTTGTTGTGCTGTTCTCAGACTGAGCTATAAACACAGTCAGTGGTGTTTTATACTCACTGTTTCAGGTCATATGTACTCAGTGTTTGGTCATTCTCTAGTGTGAGTAAAGAGAAAGCTCGTGATAGAGAAAGCTCGTGATAGAGCTACAAGTGACAGTCACATATGTGTCTGCCTGCTCTTCATTCACACTTCCCTGTCAATTCGCATTTCAGAGCTGGGGGTCATCATTAGAAATGCTTGCTTTTGGTTCTCCACAGTGAAATCCCTGGGTCAATTCAGCCTCTCTCCAGATCCTGTGCAGTGTGGGACTTAAAATCCTAGGAAGTTTCATCCAGGAGTCTCCCAAGACCCAGCATCGCCAATCTTTGGTAGCTGGTGAGGTAATGACCAGGCCATTTTAATGCCTGAAAGGCTCAGATGACAGCTGGCCTATTGAACGCTGGTACAGGCCTACTTCTATAAAGCCACCTCTCACGTTTAGATTCAAGTAAACTACTCTGACAAAGAACAAAGTGAGCCACATCATGTTGTACCAGACTCCCAGCTTTGTGATTACAACCCAAGATGTAGACATTTAAACCACCAGCCAGGCTCAGCAACCACTCAGAAGTCCATGAGGCAGAAATCAGACATCCTCTTGCCCACTAAACCTTGCAGTACATATTTTGTGAGAGATGAAAGTGCTTAGCTGGTTTTGTTTAAATTATAATTTCAGTAATGATAGTTTCTGATAAAATTCTTTTTTTTGTTTGAAACTTTATTTTAACATGATAAGCAATATAAATATCTTATGAAAAGCTATTTAAAATGAACAATCTTCATTGCAGTAAGTGCATCACTGCTCCTTCCTAAGGCACCTTGGCACAGAGAGGTCGAAGCACAGCATGAAAGTGTACTCGCATATGGTACAGAAATGCCAACTCCCTTTTTCTCTC
The DNA here is from genome assembly GCA_019843965.1 of Rhynchomys soricoides. Taxonomy (NCBI): domain Eukaryota; kingdom Metazoa; phylum Chordata; class Mammalia; order Rodentia; family Muridae; genus Rhynchomys; species Rhynchomys soricoides. The sequence goes on from JADRCH010000008.1 coordinate 14,205,216, forward strand.
TCCAATGCAGGTGGAGGTTAAGCCATATGTCTTGGATGACCAGCTGTGTGATGAATGTCAAGGGGCCCGTTGTGGGGGGAAGTTTGCTCCATTTTTCTGTGCTAATGTTACCTGTCTGCAGTATTACTGTGAATACTGCTGGGCTGCTATTCACTCTCGTGCTGGCAGAGAGTTCCACAAGCCCCTGGTGAAGGAAGGTGGTGACCGCCCTCGGCATATTTCATTCCGCTGGAACTGAAGAATGACCGACTCCAGAGCTCATTTGCAGGCCTCAGAAGAAGTGCCCTCTTCTGTTAATTCCGACTCTTCCTCAGCCTCTTCATGCTGGCACGTCGTGCGCAGCAGTGTGTAACTAGCAGTCGTAGAATGAAAAGAACAGCCTACACCATAGGTGTTCTGTAGACTCTGTGTCACTGCAAACAGTGTGCTCAGCCCCATTTCACATTGCCGTCATGTTGCATGCAAGTTCTAGTCCTCTTGTTTTGCTGGAGGCCAAGAGGATCCAAACTTGCTGTAGCATTTTCTTAGAGGAGAGAAATATTAACAGAGAAATGAGACAATATTTTGGGGTTTTAATTGCTGGAAATGATATAACATATAAGACAACCTTATTGAGATAATCACCAACAGTAACACTATTGTCTGTTCTGACACAGTCTCCCCCAGAGAAGTGCTCTTGCTGGTTCTTTTCTTCCATTCCTTATCTCTCCCTTTTCTATCTTTTTTTGTTAGTTAACAGCGATGGAGGAAGTTAACAGTTATTATTAACAGGAAGAGTATGTCGGAACAAGCAAATGCATGAGCAAGATTGAGCAGCGTAACCATAAGAGCTTTGCGGCCGAGTGTAGCTTGATCATGCCTCAAATGCTTTCATACATCAGAAAACTAAAGTAGGCAGAGCTGAGTTTCTTTTCTTTGAAATAATTCTTAAAATTCCGAATGTAAGAATTGGGTGACTTTACTACTGAGGGGGGGTGCACTTATTTATTTAACTGACTTCCTAATCACAGCCCCGGGAACCTACCAAAGCTAGAGTTAATGATGTCTGGTGGGAAAACAGAAGAACAAATACGTAAATTTTATTTTTGTTGTTATATATAAACTCTATATCCTAATTTACTAGCAGTCATCAGGTGTCAGCCTTTGCTCTCCATTCTGACATTAAAAACAACATATCTAGACATACCTCAAGGATATTATTTTTGACTTTGTGTTACACTACACTTGTAGCCAAAACTGGAAGATTAAAAACAACATACAGATCGGCTGCCCATTGGCCTTGTTTTTCCATTTGAGGTTATTTTGGAACCCTGTAATTTAGTTGTAACATAGAAAACGTGGGGGGAGAGGTTAAAAAATAAAAGTCAAGTAGTTGCAAAGTGTTTTGCACTGTTGAGCGAAGTAATTGTGTAAATCTGTGCAAAAGTCCGTATGTTTATCTTACTCTTCCTATAAGGTACAATAACATACACTTTCCGAACTTAGCATGGGACATAGTGTTTGAAGTGCCAACTTCATCAAGTAATGCATGCTTTATTATAAATACAGCCCTAGCTTTGAAAGATGTTCTTATGTTTTGAGCAGTCTGCTTCGGGGGTAAATTTAAAATAGTCTCTTGAAGCCCTGGTCATGGAAGTAACTTTTGGTTTAATTGACATTCTCTTATTAAATGCCCTACCGTAGTTCAAAGGATTACTATCAGTGTGCAGAGCATTTAACAGCAACAGCCTAAGTGCAGTCTTGCTAGCTGTGCTGCCTAACAGTACCATCTTGGAGCCTTCAGAACCAAAGACTTGCCCGCAGTGCTGTCACCGCCTGGCTGGTGACCCCTCTGCTGTCTGTAGGGAAAGCAGCCCTTTATTTTTAACACAGGCTTTAATGAACTACACCTGTTAAGTTCCAAAGGTCAAAATGGAGGCACTTGCTGTCTAAGAGTCCAACAGAAAGCGGGAGCCACTGTCAAAGAATCCCCTGCTAACAGAAGAGCGGAGCAGCTGTGTGCTGGAGGGTGCTGTCGCTCCTGTGGCTGGTCAGGGATGTTTTTTCTTTTCTCCTGAACTACATGATTCTAATCGGAATGTTCATCTGCCTCTTTTTCTTCCTTTAATGCTTGTGGGGGCTTGGGGCGTGCTATCGTGCTGGTCCTGCTCAGTGAACAGGTGTGATGAGTTGACAAGACGTGACACTGCTTGAGCACTAGCTTTGAGTGATGCTTGTCCCTTTGCTTGCACACGGCCTGCTGAATTCCGGTACAGTGTCTGTGGCTGACTTACGTTGTCATGCACATGATGTACATTTGTTATGCACTACTTTTGTATACCTTGTTTTTCCAACAGTGAACATTTTTAGGCACACTTTTCACTGACGGGATATCTCTTTATGCAATACCTCAATTTTTCATATTGCAAAGAGTAGCTTTTTGTACTTTTATTACTGAGAGATCTTCATATACTTCATTTTTTAATATAAATAATTTTAATAAATTTTATTTTCTTATATTCTGCTTTTTATACATTTCAGTGCTCTGCATACATTTTAAATTATGAATGTTGTGCACTGGCAATGCTATTTTAGAGTCTGCAGAGAAGAGAAAGCATGTTGCTTAAACACCCTTCCCCAGCACCGGCTACTGGTGTACCTATCATTTAAGAAATAGTCTATGTAAAGTCACAAATTAATGAAAAAAATTCGCATGAAAATGACAAGATAACACTGTAGTTCCTAAATAAAAAAAAATTAAATGCATAACCATAGGGTAGAAATTTAAAATAACAAAATCGTCTACAGCTTCTTACTGAGTTTTTAAAATTATTCATAAAATGCAGACATTTTGGGTGAATGTTTAATCATTTTTAATCTTAATTAATTGATGTTACATGTTTGATTCAGAGATGTCTGCTCTTTTAAATTCTATATAATAAAACAAAATCACCTGCCACAGGACAGGTTTGTAATGTTAGTATGCATGACTAATGTAAGAAATTGTTATTCTGCTAATATTTACTTGTGATTGTGTGACAAGCGTGTTTACAGATGATTTGGTTCCACTTCTTCACAGGGCATAAACAATAATTATCTATTACTCTGAACTTTATGGTTACATGTCCTTCAGATTACATGGGGTTGTAGTTGGGGGTTACCATGTAACTCAAACATTATTAACATGTAATTAGTTTACAGGTTTTAGGGTATCACTTCAATTTACCAAGCATGTAGTTCTAACGCACTAGCGCGGCACCAGCCATGTAGTTACAGTGTAGCTACAGAGTAATTACATGGTTATTTTTGCAATGTAAAATAAAGTGTTTCTGATTATTTTCTATGTAAAGGACCCCCGCCCCACCCCCGGCCCGTCCCCTGGCTTTGGTGTACTAGATTTACTTCTCCATACACAGACCTCTGCAGAATGCAAAATAAAACTTGCAGTGAATGAACTTAGCATCTTATGAGAGTGCTGTTGGAAAGACTTGATAATTCACCCCTTTTGTTTTGAAGAGTTGAATCTTCTGTTAAAAGGTGATTTAAAACTTGAATGTGATGAATTGTGGCAAGCTCACTCCAGTTATGTGCAATACTTATCTCACACTTTGGAAGATCTTTGCAGTGTAATTCTTTGTTTTTAATTGCAGACATTAAAAAATGTCATTTTCTACTGTTAAGAGTAATCCTCTTTCTTGCTGGTGTTTCTAAAGAAAAGAATCAGAAATCAATCTTTCTACTAATGTAAATTTGAGATTATTTTTAAAAATGGAATAAAAGAGGTTTTGGTCATTTGCTTTATTTTATTATCTTATTTTAAAGCTACTGTGATTGATAGCATTGTAAGAATTGGGACAATATTGTATTCAACTGTTTTATTTTTTATATTTTTAAAATTTAAAGTATAATTAGTTTTTATAATTTCATCAGATTTTTGTTATATTTTTTTGGAAGTGAAACTTTTAGCAAGTGGGTGTCTAGTTTTTACTAATCCCTAATTTTTCCAGTGTATTGCTCATATTATCAGAAGGGAACGTTATTTAAGTGTGTCAGTTAATTGTACTACTTGGCTGAATTTCCATATAGTTTTTACTGTGTATGGGGAGGTTGTAGTATTTATTCTAGCATTTTAAATAAGGGTGATTCATTTTTTTATTAAAGTCATTTTCACGTTAAGTTCCTATTTTTGTATGTTCTACTCTTAAGTTATATAACACAGTTCCTTTTTAAAAGAGTTCATTTGTTGAAGTGCTAGTGGAAAATTAATGTTATTAAATAGTTTGCAAATGACTATTTATACCAGTATGCATATAATTTTTAAATATTTGTAATGTGAGATGTTGAATGAATAAAACTTTTAACTCAGATTTCTTTTACCATACGTATTCTTTTTAGCATAAGTAAACTCCCTCTTTGGGATATAACATTTCTAAAACCCTAGAACTGTCCTGTTGGGCCCTGGCCCAACAAACCGGCATGAGAATGTATTTAGTCATGTGAGTGCTCGTGGCAGGCATTCCTGGGTTCCGGAAGTTGTCAGAGCTGTCAGTTAGAGTGGCTTTGGCCTTGCTGTTAGTTCAGGTGCTGCCATGTGGTGTGTGGTATCTGGGGGTGGAGAGGGGTGGGGTGTATCAGCCTGCAACCTAAGTGTTCTTTCTACCTCTTCTCTCTTCTGAAGATTGAACCCGGCACCTCCCATGTGATAAGCACGTGCTCCACCATTGACCCTCATCTCCAATTTTAAAACAAGTCGCTTTTGTCTTTGATCTCTCAGTTCTTTCAGAAACTGATGTCACAGGCTGTGGTCTCTGGGGTTATAATCCCATAGCTCAGGAACTGTAGGTATTGTCTTTTATTTGGTCCATGTCTCGTGTGGACTACTAAGTATTATAATGTGTTCATATTTATATTTTAAGATACATTTAAGTTTTCAATGATAAAGTACAACGAAGTATTCCCCGAGGATACCCTGTTTGGGAAGTAAGATATCTGCACTTTCTTCCCATGATATACTGTTCTCAAGAATAGGAAGGAAGGCAGGAGACAAATGGATTGCCAAATGTTTTACTTCTCAGTTTTTTTCCCAGCCACTGGGAATGGTGGGGAAGTGGTCTAAAATGGTGGATTTTTGCCCCAGGAGTTCTAGGTTACAGGAGCTTCAGCAGAGTAGGTACCGCTTTCTCTTAATTGGCAGTTTCTAAGACTTGCCTTCACAGTATACTGAAGCTGTCCTAGGAAGCCAATGCTGTTATTAGCCACACTCTGACAGAGCTGTTTCCATTGTCCACCCATAGGTTCCAGGTTCCAGGTTTGCTTCTAAACCCTGTCACCCCCAGTTAGTCTCCTTAATCCCACCCTTTATCCCTATTTAGAGGACTAGAAATGAGAAGCTACTCTGTTGCCATTTGAATTAGTTTACACTGACTTGGACCACAGACACAAACCTATCTCCGCATAAGCCACCAGCTTTGAATCTGCCATCCTGGGTACGCTGTCTGCCTTTCTGACCATATTACCTCCTTAAAAATTATCCTCTGAGAATTCCCTCAGCGTTCCCCCTCTCTCATATTCTGAGGATGGGAACTGCTAGATTTGAAAAACCAAGAATTCAGAATTTGCCATTCCAGGGCTCTTATTAGAGAACACTCTCTCTTGGCATGCCTTGGATCTTCTCTAGATAATTTAAGTCCAAATCTTACCCTAGTCCAATTGGGCGTTACCACTGGCCATCGGGAAACATGTCTTACTCTGATTGCATGTGGTGACGAATTACAGAAGGACAGCTTGCCTCACGGGAGTTAAAAATGAGCATCAGCATCAAATCCAGGCTGCAGCCGAAGCAAAACATCCATGTTTTGTGTTGCACAGTCTCTGAAGGGGCGTTAGTGAGAAATGATGTAGGCAGATTCAACCTGAGGGCGGTGAACTGGGGACACAGATGCTGGGATCTAAGCTTGAGCCTGCTTTATCCTCTGCCTTCTATTTCAGGAACTAGAGCTTTGATGCCATACAAATGTCTGTGTGATCAAGCAAATGTCACCATTTTAAAGAGATTATGTTCAGCTCTTCTCCCACACCTCTGTGACATCAAACACAGAAGAGAAAAGAACTAGGCACACCTAGAAATGATTCCCTAGAGCCCGCCAAAGGCAACAAGGCATCTGAACTTGTTCTGAAATAAGTTACCCGTAAAAGTAGCTAAGAAGGGGGTGGGGAGGGATCATGATGCCATTTCAGTATGTGAGGTAGCATGCGTGGTTTTAGGTAGCATCTAGCAAACACCTGATGCCTCCATCTTCGGTGGAGTAGAGGCACACTTCATCTGAGGGCCACCTTAAACTACATCTCACATCATCAGCTGTTGAAAGATGATGACAGTGACGTGGGGCAGGGTGGAGAAAGTGGAGCAGCATTAATTATCATTTGTCTCTCAGCAGCCCTGACTCCACAGTGACCAAAAGATTTGGTTCTGGGAAAGAAATCAGTCATGGCCAAGCACCTGTACCCATCAGTAAGACTACACCCTCAGAAAGTATTGGACAGGATGTTTAAGTAGCCTGTGGGAAGACAGACGGTGTAGGCAATTCTACACCACAGCTATGACACGGTAAAGCCCAGATTGCCCATTCTCATCTGTCAGTCTCCCATTGCTTTCCCTGTGATCTTCAGAATCATCACTGCCACCAGATCAAGGTTAAAAAATAAACTTGGGCTGGGCAGTGTTGGCACATGCCTTTAATTCCAGCATCCAGGAGACAGAGGCAGATCAATCTCTTGAGTTTGAGGCCAGCCTGGTCTACAGAAGGAGTTCCAGGAGAGGCAGGGGCTACACAGAGAAACCCTGTCTCAAAAAATCCAAAAAAATCAAAATTTAAAATTAAATTGGAATTTGTTTTGTTTTGCATGAAAAATTTGGAATTCTTAAAAAATGTCAGGTTCCTCAAATTCAGTAAAATATTTTTATTAATAAAAAAAGTAACAACAGACCACATGAGTGAGAGTACTCAAGGGCATAAATTCTTTTGGGAAGCTTTCTTTTATGAGGTTTAAGAGTAAAGGAAGTTTGGTTACTAAGGGTATCTGAGGGTAATTCTCTGTGTTGACTACTGCATTCAGTCATAAGCATTTTTCTGTTTTTTCACGTTCCTTCCCACAATGCATCTGCTTGGTTTTCTTTTTTAATGTATGCTCCCAATAGCCGTACTCCCCTTCCTCATCCTCTCTCAGTGCCTCCCCTCTTTCCATCTCCTCCTTCTCCCATTTCACTTCAGAAAAGGGGAGGCCTCCTGGGGATATCAGTCAAACATGGCATAACAAGTTACAGCAAGACTGGGCACACTCCCTCATACCAAGGCTAGATGACAAAATCCAGTAGGAGGAAAGGGTCCCAAAAGCAGGCAAAAGAGTCAGAGACAGCCCTTGCTCTCACAGAAGGGAGTCCCACAAGAACACCAGGCTGTATAATCATACCGTATATGCAGAAGACCTAGATCAGACCTATGCTGGTTCCCTGATTGAGTCCCTGGGAGCCCTGGGTAGTTGATTCTGTGCTCTGTGTCTTGTGGTGTCTTTGACCCCTTTGGCTCCTCCAACTCTTCTCGACCCCTCTTCCACAGGAGTCCTCAAGCTCTGTGTTTGGCTGTGGGTCTCTAATGCATCTGAGTTTAATCATATGCCTATTCAGTTATTCGTTAAGCATACGATGATGATCAATAGAATTTTCCCCTAAAAATGGACACAGGGAAAGCAATTTGTCTTAATCACATGTGCACTCAAAACTAGTTTATGCCAGATCAGTCCTCCTTCCTGGATATAACTAGAGTACAATTGAATAGAAACTGAAGGTTTGTGGGGGAGGAGGAAGACTCCGCTGTTCAGGGGAGGAGGTTTACAGCTCCATCCAGGTCCTGGCTTGTGAATAGATTGCTAGGTGTATTGTTTGGAGAGGCGTGTGTGTGTGTGTGTGTGTGTGTGTGTGTGTGTGCATGTGTGTGTGTGCATAGTCTATGCAGATGAGGGTCCCAGGCTGCCAACTGCATTGTTAAAAGAGGGGTGTATGCGTAGCCCACACCAAGCAGAGTCCCTTGTTGCTAAACTATTCCCGATGTTTGCCTGCTAGTGTTGGGGCAATGCTTCCCAAGCACCAGGCCCCGTGCTGGCGATCTCTCCTTTCAACCTTCCTATCATCTCAGAAGCTATGTTCTAGAATTACTCTCAGCTTAAGGTGAACAAGGCCCAGATTGGTTAGGCAATCTGTAAAACAGGCTTTCAACCAGGCCCACAGATTTTGGGTCCTATCTCACCTTTTTGTAAATTTCTCTTTTTTTTTCCCATTTTTTATTGGTTATTTTATTTATTGACATTTCAAATGTTATCCCCCTTCCCAATTTCTCCTCCACAAACTCCCTATCCCCTCCCCCTCCCCTGCCTCTATGAGGGTGCTCTCCCTCCCAGCCATGCACTCCGGCCACAGCGCCCTAACATTCCCCTACCCTGGCTCATCGAGCCCCCACAGGACCAAGGGTCTCCCCTCCCAGAGATGCCAGATAGGGCAATCCTCTGCTACATATCCAGCTGGAGCCATGGATCCCCTCCCATGTGTACTCTTTGGTTGGTGGTTTAGTCCCTGGAAAGCTTTGGGGGTTCTGGTTGGTTGGTATTGTTGTTCTCCTTGTGGGGTTGCAAACCCCTCAGCTCCTTCAGTCCTTTCTCTAACTTCTCCTTTTTGTAAATTTTTAACCTTTGAAGAAGTAGTCGCCAAGAAGTTTTTTGGGTTTTTTTTTGTTTGTTTGTTTTGTTTGTTTGTTTGTTTTTGTTTGTTTGTTTGTTTTCTTGGTTTTTCAAGACAGGGTTTCTCTGTGTAGCCCTGGCTGTCCTGGAACTCACTCTGTAGACCAGGCTGGCCTCGAACTCAGAAATCTGCCTGTCTCTGCTTCCAGAGTTCTGGGATTAAAGGCGTGTGCCACCACTGCCCAGCAGTCGCCAAGAAGTTATGCTGAGATGATGCACACCATCTCCTGAAACTTTGGTTTGACAAGCTTTCTTTAACAATAGCAGGATAACTGAGGAGGGAGTCAGTCCTCCTCGATTGTTCAGACATGTCAATTTACCAACATCACATAGGTGCCAAGAAAGAATAGCCACCTGGCTGAGTACATTTCTGGATGCTGGTACTTCGGTGACAGAAGAAAAACTAGAGAGAGGAGGGGGGATAGCCCATGTATAAGTCCTGGGCACTTTTTAGTGCAAACAAAATTCCACTGAGAAGAAAGGCTTTTACTTTTCTTCTGTAAAACTTCATAACCAAGCATCTTTACACATGCTATATTTTGATTCTCTGGATAGTCTGTGTGATGTCACAAGACTAATTCTGAAACCCGCACGATAGCGGACGCTTTTGTACTATCTCCTTGTGAATTTTTCAAGTCAGTTTTTGCTTCTTCACTGAATGTTGGCAGGGTCAATATAAATTCCTTTTGGAAATTTCTAATCTTGATTTTGTATATATTCGTGAAAGAGAGAAAGTATTTGCCATTTTCGGAGTATTAGGGCTTTGGGAGCAGGCACAGGCTTTTGATTTGTGCCACGGCCTGAACAGATGTGCCCCAGGGAAGTCTAAAAGAAGCAATTAGAGTCTTTGACTCTGGGTTACAAGACACCTTCAGAGGCAGCCGGTCACGGACTAAGATAAAACATGGCACTCTGAAAGGGCAAAGGACATACATAGGTTTTGACTTAGTCCCATGAGGGACCTTAGTAAGTCGAGAATCAGTACCTTCCCTAAAGGTGATAAGGAGTGTGAGGGAAGGGACCCTGGCTGCGGTGGGAAGCAGAGAGAGTGAGGATGGTGGGAAGAGGGGAAAAGTGGAACACGCATGCGCACGCAGCCAATGCCGGCTAGACCACCTCCACACTCCATCACAGTCTCGGCTTGCCCAGGGTAGTGCGATTCCACAGTGATGCAGTCTCTATGCAAGAAGGGAACGTGGAATCCTCCTTGGCTTTCCTCATACCCACACTGTGCTTCAATATCCTTTCCTCTGAGCTCCAGAATGAGAATGAAGTTCCCCGATCGATCGGAGGATATTTGAGTCTGTCGTCTGTGCAGTAGCCGCACCGACAGCCACACCTTGCTACAGGCCGCATGTCCAGCCTGTCAACCTTTGTTGTACCGGTAGCATTGCGGTTGCTCCCGTGATTATCCCTCCTCTTACAGTCCCCGCCCCTGTGCTGGGTGAGGGCATGGGGCAATGGCAGAGCTCCTGCTGCAAGTGGGAGCATTCAGATGCCCCTTGCCCAGGTTGATTTTCTCCTGAGTCTCCTCTGGTCCCCATTCCTGGCAGCCCATAGCAGTTGCTATGGTAACAGAGAGCAGTGAGACTCCAGGCTGCCAAGTTTTGCTATGCAGGGCCAGCTAGTCTCTCTCTCTCTCTCTCTCTCTCTCTCTCTCTCTCTCTCCCTCCCTCCCTCCCTCCCTCCCTCCATCCTTCCCCTTCTCTTGTCTCTCCTCTCTCTTTCTCCCATCTCTCCACATATACACCCATTCCCAGGAACAGGAGTATTTTTTGCACTGCATGAAGCTACGCAGGCAGCACAGGGTATGAGTCTGTGTTGGCAAACTGGACACAAACCCCAGAAGGGTTTTGTGTTCTGAGGCTTTAGTGTTCTGGGTGGTTTTGGATGAGCCCAAAATCTCTTTGGAGGAAAATGTAAGAAAGAAGTAGGAGCTGGCGGAACGTAGGCCTTGGGTAGCCTGTCAACGGGACTGCCTTTAAGGAAATAACAGATCCTTGTTCTTCCATCTTTGCCCTGTGAGTGTAAGGGTTACATGAAGGTACACCAAGGCACAGTAGGATGGAAGTATCCAGTTGGGTTTGGGAGTTAGACAAACTTGGTCAAATCCCCAAAGCCTGGCTTCACTGTGGATACGGCTCTGGGTGAGCCTGGATTTCTGTCCCTGAGCTGCCTGCCTATGACTGACCAAGTGACATGACCATATTAGTAAGCTTCTGACAACCACTGGGTTGAGGTGAGGACCAACTGAAGTGTTTACAAAAGCACCTGAGCCAGGAACTCTGCGGCCCCCATTTTCACTAGCATTTATTAACAGCAACTGCCTGGAAAAGGCAAGTCCCTCTGTCTCTGAGGTCACTGCCTATGCCACCAGCTTCTTGCAGCTGGAGTGGACCACAGCTCTGGTTTGCCTTTGCACAGCAGAAGGAGCTATCCACTGCCTTAAGAGAAAATCTCCTTCCCTACCCTTCCTGCCTCTCAAGGGCTAGCCCCCACCTCCACAGGAAACTCCCTTATCTCTCCTTGATTACAGCTCCAGCTACTCGGCATCGGCCTCTGTGCTTGAGCCTCTCTCCTTGCGTCTCTCTCTTTGGACCTCTTCCCATGGGCCTCTCTCTGTGGGCCTTTCCCTTTAGGTCTCTCTCTGTGAGCCTTTCCATCCCTCTAAGGCAAGATACCCATGGTGGTACAGGGTCTTGTCTCCATATTACCCATTCCTGGCTTCAACTCTACACAAAGCTGACTGACTCTTCATCCTTCAGGGCTTAGCTTAGATGACCCCTCATCCCTGCACCACTTTTTGAAAACCCTTAAGTCCATTTTCTGCTGCTACCACAAAATACCACAGACTAGATAAATTATAAACACCAATTGTATTTGGCTTGCTGTCTGGAATGCTAAGAACATGATGTCTACATTTGATCAATCTGTCAAGGGCCTGAGTACTCTATTGTAACACTGAGAAGACAAGAATACTCTCTTGGTTTCCATACCATGAAATGCCATGGTATGGTTAAATACCACAGCAACTTGGGGTGGAAAGGGTTTATTTTATCCTACAATATGTAATCAGTCCATCATCCAGGGAAGGCAGGAATTCACAGCACAAACCCAGAGGAACTGATACAGAAGCCATGAAGGGATGCTGCTCACTGGTTTTCCCCTCATGATTTGATCAGCAGGCTTCCTTCCTTACAGCACAGGGGACCACTAGCCCAAGGGCAGCTCCTCCCACAGCAATGATCGATCAAGAAAATGTACCACAGGCTTGCCCACTGGCCAATCTGGCAGGAGCATTTTCTCAATTGAGGCTCTGATTTCTCTTTTAAAATGACTAGCTGGTGTCAAGATGATGTAAAACAAGCTAAACACAGGTATATAGAGGCTGGGGTTAGGGACACTTTGTAGGTCAGAGGACAACTTCAGGAAATTGAGTCACTTCAGGAAATCCTGTCACCTTTACATGGGCTCCAGAGAGCAAACTCAAGTCGACCGGTTTGCCCAGCAAACGTCTTTACTTGGGGAGCCATCTTGCCTGGCCACATCCCACCTCGGCACATCAATGTTTCAATGATAAATTAAACCAGAGTTTTGGAGAAGACATTCAAACCACGGGAACCCCTTACCATCTTCCCATTTCATCTGTTCTGCACCTCCTTCAGAGGGGCAGTCACTCCAGGCCCAGTTACCACTGCATAGCATTGGTTTACTCTGAGGGAGAGGGGAAGACATGTCATGTTGCACATGCACTCATAGTCTCTCGTGTGTCTTGCATGTGGTGAGGGGTTAACAGATGTGTACAAAGTTAGTGACAGACACAGTCCTAAAGTTTAGTTCCCTTTCCTGGATCTGCTAGCACAACCTCCAGGGAAAGATTTCTGCACTGAGGGGAGGGCCCAAGGCTCAGACATTCTGCCAGGCCCCTGGTGGAGAATGTGCAGAAGATCCTGAGGCTGATGTGCAGATGGTGCCCATGAGGACGCCACCCAGACAAGGTTCTGAGTCAATAGCTCTATACACCTGACATTGCATTTCTTCCTGCTGGACTGTGTTCTGCCTCATCTCTCAGAAGCAAGTCGGCAGACGCCTGAGAACACCTTAGCTTTTCTTAGCTTAGAGATAAAGATAGGAACCCAGAGAGCTAGGGAAGCCAGGGTGGGCTATGGTGGGCTTCTTGAAAGCTGCTCCTGACACTGGCTTTGGGATGGGAAGGGCACACATACAGGAAAAGCTGGTTCCTTCCATGAGCAGACCAGCTGGGCACTTTGGTTTGGAGTCGGTCTTAGTTTGGAAAAAATAATTTGTTCAAACCCCCCCCCCAAAAAAATTTGCCCCTAATTAGTAGCTGAAGATACTGCAGGGGAATATATAGACAAAGAAAGCTTCTGTCCTTGTGGCTTCTCTACTCTTGAGATGAGGCTTGGGTTTGAACTTTGGACTCTGCATGCTCACATGTGCCTGTCTCTACACACATGCCTGTGGGTTTGTGGCTATGCGTGTGAGTTGGTGAGTGATCTCAGCTCCCTGAGCCATTGGCCGGTATGACTGAGCACACTCACTGTGAGCAATTGCTGTGAGAATGACTCACATGCTTCACACCTAATAGCTTACATGCCACGTAAGGATGCGTGCTTGGGTGGCGACGGGGTGGGCTGGAGGTGGAGGTGCTGACCAGGGGAAGGTCTGCACATGCTCAGTACAGACCAGGGTGTTTTCTAGTATTTCTGATGCAAAGTTGTTTGAATCTGTTGTTAAATAGATCTGCAAAAGTGGGACCCAGGACTGTGACACGTCCTCTATACACAGAACTGCCTGTCTAAGGTCTGCACTTGATGCCTGTTAGCTAAAGCTGTCGATCTGCAAAGGTGAATGTCACCCAGCAAAGTCCCCACCATCTTGGGAATCACATTCTGAGAGGAGAAATCTGGTCATAGCTAAGGTGCACATCCATAAACTAAGAACCAGCAAGCATGCTGAGCGCTGAGTGATGTAGTGGAGACTGGAGTTGGGGACAGGAACCAAGGCCACTTGTCTTGCCTTGAGTATGAGAGAGCTATTGGGGAATTTAATTTTTAGCTTCATTTCCTTCAGAGTTCATATTCCTGAGATTGTTTCCCATTCTAACATTGTGAAATCCGATCGGAGGTTCAATATCCCCTTGTCCTAATGGGGCTCCTTACATTGGCATTTCAATTACTTTGTCCCTTTCCGACCTATACATCGGGGTTGGGAGGGGTTGCCCAGTCCCCTGTGTTAGATGCCTCTTTGCAACAAGCAGGTCAGTATGATCCCCCCATCTGGGTGCAGAGGATGCCAGAACACTGTATGACGTCATCACGGGCAGCCACAGAGCGGTAGGTCTCAACTCCACACTCACTTCCGGCAAGGGTGCTTCTCGCTCCCACTCACCCTCCAGCACGTCCCAACCACCAAGCACTAGTTTGCTCTCTCCACAGCATTTCTTGTCGTGGTCTTTGCTTGGTAGCTGCTGTTCATGTTGGCCCCTCTCTGTGTTGTTGGGGACTCTTCAGTCTTGGATTTCTTTATCAGCTCCAGAATACCAGGAACCCAGCACCAGGGACCGTTACAATGAGGCTGTGGGACAGTGTCACAGGGGATTCTGCTCCCTACATGGGCTAAAAGTCCCGGATGCAACCCCAGATTATTGGAAAAAGGATTGGGGTTGCAGATCAAAAGACCACTCAGCTATTCCAATTAAATCCTGACTAGGCAATATTATTCACATTCAGAAGGGTGCGTAGCCATCCCAACACAGAGCAAGCTACCCAGTTGAAACAGCGTCCATTTTTAACTCAAAAAGCAAAAGGGAGCTTGGCTGATCGTAGACCGAGGTTTAACCTTAGCGTCTACACTCAGCTGGTTTGTAAGAGGAAGAGAGGCCTTGAATGTTGTTTAGACAGTGAGAGATGACTCAGCACATGCACAGGGTATTCATGAAGAAGGGAAGAATTCTGGTGTGTGTGTGTGTGTGTGTGTGTGTGTGTGTGAATGTGAGTAGACAGGCACACCTGCCTATGGGACTCTTTGACTGGGAAAAGCAGGGCTACTCTGATGGGTGGAGGGTTACCTACAGGAGCAGGAGCAGCCAAAAAGTAAACTGTACCCCAGCATAGGCCAGAACCCTAAAAAGCTACAGGCAGGAGCTCTCTGGATGGCTTGCAGGCAGTTGGACAGGTCCAAGCGTTTTGTCTCTGCAGTTCCGTGGTTAGGGCCCACTGCAGATGCTGCCTTTTCATCCCTTCCCAAGAATTGTTTGCTGCTTCTGTAAATTGGGGAGGGGCTTTGTGAGTCCTGCTTGTTTCAACTTTCCAGGACTTGTGAGGTTTGCTAGCTTCCTGGCCGCAAGAGCCTCCCTCCCCTGGCCAGGACAGAGGGTTTCAACTGGGAGGACATTGCCACCTGAATGCCCATAAAAAATCACTATTCTATCTGGTGTGACATACCCATCAGTACCATCGCGCTGTGACTTGAGTTTTGCTTCCCTGGTGACTGTTGCCTGTCTTCCTTTGAAGGTTGCCTATTCGGATCTTTTGCGTATGTACATTTTAAATTAAATTGTTTTCTTGCTTGTGGGTTGTTTGAGCTCCTTGTATTCTCTAGATAACAATTTTACCAGTTTTATGTCCATTGCAAATGCTCCCCCATCCTGCAGGTGTTTCCTTTGCAAAAATTTCCAGTTTAATTTTTGTCGGTTTTGTTGTTTGCTTGCTTGCTCTGGGAGTTTCTGGAGTCTGTTTACTCTTTGCTTCCCTGAAACTCACTATGAAGGCCAGGCTAGCCTCAAACTCATAGAGACTCTCCTGTCTTTGCCACCCAGTGCTGAGATTAAAGATGCATACCACCACACTCTGCCTCTGTCTGCTTTTACTTCTGAGGTCTTGTTAAAGCATCCTGGTCCAAGCTGTTCATGAGGCATCCGTTTCCTTGCAGTAGTTTTGTAGTTTGGGGCCTTACTTTTAAGTTCTCAAAATACCTTGAGGATGTATGTATGAAGAACCACGAAAGGTGGGACAGGGCTGGCAGTCGCGAGACACTAGGTTCCAGGGTGGGGTAGACCACGTAGGAGGAATGGCAGTAGTTTGGGTGAGTGATACTGGTGGACATGACTGGGTGATGGTGGCTTGAACCAGGCAGGATGCTGACAGCAGCTTGCAAGACAGTTGGAGGACGTGTGGGGATTAGGGAGGACATGTTTGAACCAGTTGGTTGTTGGCAAAATCTTGCATTCTCTCTTTTGAAAGGTAACACAGACTACAATGCATTTCTGATCCTTTTTCCTTGGGACCCATCAGCAAAGGCAAAATATCCCAGATGCAATCAGAACCTGCCCTAATTATGCCAGAACTCATAAGACCTTGCAATGGGTGGTATCTCTTCTAACATTTGTCTGGCTTGGCTGCTATTAGAGAGGAGTGGGTTGAAGGGACAGCCTGTCGGGCATGGATGAAGCTTTACTTCTTTCCTTCCCTGAGCTCTGAGGTCACATCCAAATGCTTCTTTGCCTGTTTGACCAGGCACATGATTCTGCTTTGACTGGCAGTGGCAGTGTGTGGTACTTAGATGCTCTAAACAGATTCTAATTCTAATTAAGCATGATTCTAATGCAGAGGATGGTGTAGGAGAAAAATGAGGTCAATGTCATGGCGTCATGGCGTGGATTGTCCAACGGCAAGACTGAACGTAAAAACCAGGAACCAAAGTGTGTGTTGGCTTCGTGCTAGTGAGCAGTTTTCCAGCTACTGGGACTAAGGGAAGTGTCTCTCACTCCCAGAGCACTGTTCTGTTTTGAAAGTGCAGCCTTCTGCTGGGAACTTGAATGAGAGGTCACTCATAGCCTTCCCATTCACAGGGGTCGAAAATGGAGTCCCGTTGCCCTTAACCTAAGACTGAGCCATAGCCAGAAGAACCATTCTCTGACCTGAGACTACACTTGAGCCAGCCAGACACCTTTAAACCAGGAGCTGCACCCTCTGTCTGTTACATAGAAATAACCCAGCCTTTAAGAGGAAATCATTTCTCAAGAAAAGCACCGTTACTTCAGAGTGCAGTGTGAGAGTTGACATCATTTGTTTAAAGTAAGCACTGTAAATCTGTCACAGTTTCTTCAAACCAACAGGTAACCAAGACCTTCCCTCCTACCCTCCTATGGAGTCGGACCTCTTGCCAAGGGAAGTGATGGGGCTAGCTTTTGGACGGTTGTGGTGATTGGCAGCAGAGATAATGGCAGCCCCAGCCACTGCCCCCACCCCCACACACATCTAATCAGACAACATCCACCCTAAGGAACAGGATGGTTAGTGACAACTGAAATTGTAGCAGATCCAGTGGAGGGAAGGGGACAGATGAGGCCTTTTCTGACAGTCCTCATGATGTCTTCTGAGGGGCAGTGTATGTTCCCATACCCACTGCTGGCTAATGGAATGCACGGTAAGAACTCTGTATCTTTAACATTTTTGTTTTGTTAGGATATATTAACTACACATAATAATGGATTTCATACATGCACGTATCACATGCACACTTCCCAGCCTGTGTCATCCACCTCCCACTCCCATGAATCATCTTCCTCCTCCCAACTAGCCTCGCCCCCTAACTCTCTTGGTGTGTGTGTGTGTGTGTGTGGCGGGATGGGGACCCAGTAGGTTTCTTTATGGTTATGAGTGGAACTTTGCTTACAGGAGCATGTGCATCTTACAGGTAGCTACGACACTGAAAAAGAAAAAAAAACTCTCTCCCCATCATCTTACTGGTGTCACCATCAGGTAACAGGGGACCCATCCATGTTAAAGAATAGAAATCTCAATCTTGCCCCTGTCTGCTGAGAATGGCGGGGGTTGGGGGGAGGGGTAAGCAGATCTCGTCCTCTGTGGACCAGAATCACAGCTCCCCTCATTGACCATGGCTTCTGTGCTGTGCATTGCTGCAGCACCACCTCTGTGCCTGCACCCCGACCCAGCTCTCCAGCACAGGAAGAAAGCCTGATCATCTGTCCCACAGTGAAGGTGGGTGAGAAGTACGATTTCTCGATGTACTTCAGAAAGCTTGGTCAGAAAGTTGTGGGTGTTCGTTTTTGTTTCTAATTCAGACTACTTATTTATTTATTTTTTAAAATGATGATAAACATTGAGACATTGCCTCAAAGGGAGGGGGTTTTAAAAAGGGGGGGGATTTTATTTGAGGGGATTTTATTTAGAGACCGCGACTGCCACCTGGTGGATGATATTAGTTCAGCATCTGCAAACAGGCTTTGCTTTCAGGGTGGACTGTGCATTATTTCTCCACGCTCTCCTCGGGTGCTTTCTTTGGAAGAGCGGATGGTTGAAGGGAAGACACAGACAGCTACAAGTCTGTGTGCAACTTTCGTGCATGTATCCTATGTGCGATTCCCCCACACACACACACTCTGTTCAGAGACAGCCTGAGATAGGGTGAGAGGATGCGGGTGCTAGAACCTCACTACCTGTGCTTGAATCCTCTAGCTCTAGAACGTTCTGTGGCTCTGGCTGAGCCACTTAAGCACTCCTCCACTGTTTCTCTGTTATCTGTAAAATGGGGACAGTTTGAGTCATGGTCGGCCTTGGAGAACATGAAATGACGGATTCCAGGAGTAAGGTCACATTTAAATCATGAGCCATCCTAAGTAGCATGGTCTCACGGAGGACATGAACCTATTGTCCATCTCATATGGGCATATATGCTACCTGCCGATTTAGTCATTTCACAGCATAGCATGGCGGAGCTTATTATAAATAATAATGACGACAGTGGCCCCAAAGTTCAAGAGTGGTGATGTTGGTAGCTCAGACATGCTAAAGTGGAGCCATGCAGTGCTTCAAGAGAAAAGTAAAAGTTGATTATATGTGTACAGAGAGGAGAGAACAGATTGTGTGAGCTGTGGTAGCCTCCAAGTTTTCAGACACCTACTGAGTACCTTACAAGATACAACCTGGAGATAAAAGGAGTCATGGCGCCTATGTCACGGGGTACTTGTGGCAATTAAGTGGCTTACTCAGGGGAAGTCACTGATGTGGCTGCTCAGCAAATGTTCCCTGGTGGTGGCCCAAGGCCTTCCCCACTGTCTGCCAGGGACGAGATTGCACCATAAGGCAGGTCCAGAGACCCCCCCCATAAGTGAACCCCCACACCAACCCCTCCTCTCCTCCAGCTCCTCTGAGCTCGGCTCCCTCAAGCCCCTCCCCCCACCCCCCATCCCCTACCCCCATCCCTTTTGGCATCATTCAGAACTCCATGCCTCTTCTATTGGCTCCTATCAACTTGGGACTCTCTAAAACACTGCTCGATGGCTGCTGGGGACCCTTACGTGTGAGCCCATGCTTCCACCCCAAAGTCCCACTCTCAGCCTAGCAGAGACTCTCCAGCTGCCTCCTCAGGCCTGGAGGCCAAGGCTCCTACACCTCAACCTCCTGGACCATCTCTGCTTAGGGATTCCCAATGCCTCATTCACCCATCTGGGACCACATGCCTCTTCTCCCTGCCCCTTCCTGCCCTGGACTACCTAAAGCCCCTCCAACCTTCTATACAGCCACCGCACAAGACTGAGTACATTCAGTCTATTTGGGGGTCAAAACGTAACTAGCAACCTAGCTCCAGATATCTCATAATACAAGCAATATGAAAAAGCCAAGACAACATGCTTTGCTCCCCAATAATCCCCAGTCCCATAAGAGGGTGACTAAGACAAAATGCAGGGCACAAGTCCAGAAGGACAGTTGTAAACATGTTCAATTCAAAGAAAACACAAATAAATCCCTGAATGACTGTAAAAAGGGTAAAATAAGCTGACTGAACACCCCCCCAAAAAAAACCCACTATCAGCTGACTGAAATGAAGATATGAGAGAGAATTTAGCATACGCTCTCCCAGCTGGGCTATTTTGGTGCTATGCAGAAAAATAGCAGTCAATAAGAGACAGAAATACTGAAGGAAAAAAAAAAAAAAAACAGAAATGAAACTGGGAATGAAAAATTCAAATAAAAACCTCAGTAGAAAGCCCTGCCTAAAGAAGGGTCCTGTAGAACTCGGACTAGCAAGGCTTGAAGGCAAGACAGAGGAATTGGATCATTTTCTAAAATGATAAGAATGTAAAAATCACATGGAAGGAATATGCAGAATCCTTGTGGCAGCTCGAAAAGACTGAATCTATAAATCATGGGCATGGGAGAGAAGGGAGAGAGAGAGAGAGAAAGAGAGAGAGAGAGAGAAAGAACTGCAGGTCATAGAGGACAATTTCTCACCTCTAGGAGATTGATGTCTATAAGAGGCACACAGGACATCTCACAGGCTGGACCAGAAAGTAAATTCCACATGCTGTATTATGGTCAGAACATGAGATACAAGGAGCCAAGCAAGAGTATTGAAGGCTGTAAGAGAGGGAGCAGCCACACATAAAGGCGCACTCAGTAGAATAACAGCTGATTTCTCAATGGACACTTTAAATGCCACAAGAGCTTGAAGCAATGTGATTTAAGCCTTGAAAAACCACAGATGCCAACCTAGACTACTTACCCAGCAAAACTGCTGTAACTGAAGGAGAAAGAAAAACACCCCATGATACAAACAGGCTAAAAATATTGTGATCACTAAACCAGCCCTACAGAGAATGCAGTAGGGACTATCTCAGAATGAAGGGACGGACGTACTCACCCAAGACTCTTCAATGAAAAGAAATAATGCTAGAATGGCAGCTGTACAAACTGAGATTAACACAACAAACCCCATAAAATCAACAAAATAAAAGGAATTTACAATACATCTGAACCAATTAGGTTAGAAAACAGAGTATACGAGTCTGCGCCACAGAACTCCATAGCCAAAAAGCACCTGGAGAAAGCTAGCATCCCAGAAGTGTGGACAAGCCCATGAGTGGAGGTAAGACGAGCACCACTGCTCAGCGGAACCTGCCCAGAATCCTCAGGACACAAGGACCGAGGAGCAGCCTGAGACAGGAGCCTTCAGGTTTACTCCTGTGGTCTGTGCCACAGAGCTCCATACCCAAATAGCGCAGGGAAAGAGCCACCCTCCCAGGAGTGTGGACAAGCGGGGTGTGTGTGTGTGTGTGTGTGTGTGTGTGTGTGTGTGTAAGGTCAGCACCTCTGCTCAGAGGGACCTGCCCAGAACCTTCAGGACACAGGGACTGAGGAGTAGCCTTCCAGTTTCCTTCTGAGGCCAGGGATCTGATCCTATGACACAGGGCTCCATACTCAAATAGTGCCAGAAGAGAACTGGTCTCCCAGTAGTGCTAACACACCTTCGAGCACAGGAAGACCACCATTTCTGTTCAAATTCCTCGATCAAGAGGGACCCTTGCAGAGCCATCAGAACACAGGAACCAAGGAACAGCTGGGGACAGGATCCTTCTAGTTTCTGTCTGCACCTCAGAGCTGACCCTGTACCACAGCTCTCCAAACCCAAATTCATCTCAGACAGAGCTGGTCTCCAAGGAGTACTGGTGCACGGCTTGCAGGAGGGACAAGCCACAGTCAGAGAGAGCAAGACCAGCTAACACCAGAGATAACCAGATGGCAAAAGGCAAGGGCAAGAATACAAGGAACAGAAACCAAGGCTACTTGGTATCATTAGAACCCAGTTCTCCCACCACAGCGAGCCCTGGATACCCCAACACACCAGAAAAGCAAGACTCAGATTTAAAATCACATCTCATGATGATGATAGAAGACTTTAAGAAGGAAATAAATAACTCCCTTAAAGAAATACAAGAGAACACAGGTAAACAGCTAGAAGCCATTAAAGAGGAAATACAGGAAAACACAATCAAACAGGTGAAGGAAATGAACAAAAACATCCAAGATCTAAAAATGGAAATAGAAAAAAAATAAAGAAATTATAAAGGGAGACAACCCTGGAGATAGAAACCCTAGGAAAGAGATCAGAAGTCATAGATGCAAGCATCACCAACAAAATACAAGAGATAGAAGAGAGAATCTCAGGTGCAGAAGATACCATAGAAAATATTGAAACAACAGCCAAAGAAAATGCAAAATACAAAAAGCTCCTAACCCAAAACATCCAGGAAATCCAGGACACAATGAGAAGACCAAACCTAAGGATAATAGGTATAAAAGAGAGAGAGATTCCGAACTTAAAGGACCAGTAAATCTCTTCAACAAAATTATAGAAGAAAACTTCCCTAACCTAAAGAAAGAGATGAACATAAACATTCAAGAAGCCTACAGAACTCCAAATAGATTGGAGCAGAAAAGAAATTCCTCCTGTCACATAATAGTCAAAACACCAAATGCACAACAAGGAAAGAATATTAAAAGCAGTAAGGGGAAAAGGTCAAGTAAGATATAAAGGCAGACCTATCAGAATTACACCAGACTTCTCACCAGAGACTATGAAAGCTAGAAGATCCTGGGAAGATCTCATACAGACCCTAAGAGAACACAAGTGCCAGCCCAGGCTGCTATACCCAGCAGAACTCTCAATTATGATAGATGGTGAAACCAAGATATTCCATGACAAAACCAAATTTACACAATAACTTTCCACAAACCCAGCCCTACAAAGGATAATAGATGGAAAACGCCAATACAAGGAGGGAAACTACACCCTAGAAAAAGCAAGAAAGTAATCTTTCAACAAACCCAAAAGAAGATAGCCACACAAACATAAAAATAACATCCAAAATAACAGGAAGCAACAATCACTATTCCTTAACATCTCTTAACATCAATGGACTCAATTCCCCAATAAAAAGACATAGGCTAACAGACTGGATACATAAACAGGACTCAGCATTTTGCTGCATACAGGAAACGCATGTCAGTGTCAAAGACAAACACTACCTCAGAATAAAGGGCTGGAAAACAATTTTCCAGGAATATGGTCCCAAGAAACAGGTAGGAGTACCCATTCTAACATTGGATAAAATTGACTTTCAACCAAAAGTCATCAAAAAAGGTAAGGAAGGACACTTCATCCTCATCAAAGGAAAAATCTACCAAGAAGAACTCTCAATTCTGAACATCTATGCTCCAAATGCCAGGGCACCCACATTCATAAAAGAAACTTTACTAAAGCTCAAAGCACACATTGCACCTCACACAATAATAATGGGAGACTTCAACACCCCACTATCATCAATGGACAGATCTTGGAAACACAAACTAAACAGAGACACAGTGAAACTAACAGATGCTATGAACCAAATGTATTTAACAGATATCTATAGAAATTTTCATCCTAAATCAAAAGAATATACCTTCTTCACAGCACCTCATGGTACTTTCTCCAAAATTGGCCATGTAATTGGTCACAAAACAAATCTCAACAGATATAAGATGATTGAAATAATCCTATGTCTCCTATAAAATCACTACGGATTAAGGCTGGTCTTCAATGGTGACAAAAACAACAGAAAGCTCACATACACATGGAAGCTGAACAACGTTCTACTCAATGATAACTTGATCAAGGAAGAAATAAAGAAAGAAATTAAAGACTTCCTAGAATTTAATGAAAATGAAAGTACAACATATCCAAATTTATTGGACACAATGAAAGCAGTGTTAAGAGGAAAACTCATGAGGCTGGAGAGATGGCTCAGCGATTAAGAGCACTGACTGTTCTTCCAGAGGACCTGGGTTCAAATCCCAGCAACCACATGGTGGCTTGTAACCATCTGTAATGGGATCTGATGCCCTTTTCTGGTGTGTCTGAAGACAGCTACAGTGTACTCATACACATAAGAGGAAAACTCATAGCTCTGAATGCCTCCAAAAAGAAACTGGAGAGAGCATACACTAGTAGCTTAACAGCACACCTGAAAGCTCTAGAACAAAAAGAAGCTAATACACCCAAGAGGAGTAGAAGGTAAGAAATAATCAAACTCAGGGCTGAAATCAACCAATTAGAAACAAAAAGAATTATACAAAGAATCAACAAAACCAGGAGCTGGTTCTTTGAGAAAATCAGCAAGATAGATAAACCCTTAGCCAGACTAACCAGAGGGCACAGAGACAGTATCCAAATTAACAAAATCAGAAATGAAAACGGAGATATAACAACAGAATCTGAGGAAATTCAAAAAATCATCAGATCCTACTACAAAAGCCTATACTCAATAAAATTGGAAAATCTGGATGAAATGGACAATTTTCTAGACAGATACTAAATACCAAAGTTAAATCAGGATCAGATAAACCATCTAAACAGTCCCATAACTCCTAAAGAAATAGAAGCAGTCATTAAAAGTCTCCCAAACAAAAAAAGCCCAGGACCAGATGGGTTTAGTACAGAATTCTATCAGACCTTCAATGAAGACCTAATACCAATACTCTTCAAACTATTCCACAAAATAGAAACAGAAGGAATGCTACCCAATTCATTTTAGGAGGCCACAGTTACACTGATACTAAAACCTCACAAATATCCAGCAAAGCAAGAAAACTTCAGACCAATTTCCCTTATGAATATCGATGCAAAAATACTCAATAAAATTCTCAAAAACCAAATCACATCACACATCAAAACAATCATTCATCACAATCAAGTAGGTTTCATCCCAAGGATGCAGGGATGGTTCAATACCCGGAAATCCATCAATGTAATCCATTACATAAACAAACTCAGAAAAAAACCACATGGTCATTTTGTTAGTCGCTGAAAAAGCAATTGACAAAATTCAACATTCCTTCATGATAAAAGTCTTGGAAACATCAGGAATTCAAGGCCCATACCTAAACATAGTAAAATCAATATACAGCAAACCAGTGGCCAACATCAAACTAAATGGAGAGAAACCTGAAGCATTCCCACTAAAATCAGGGACTAGACAAGGCTGTCCACTCTCTCCCTATCTATTCAATATAGTACTTGAAGTTCTAGCTAGAACAATTAGTCAACAAAAGGAGGTCAAAGGGATACAAATTGGAAAGGAAGAAATCAAAATATCACTATTTGCAGATGATATGATGGTATACTTAAGTGACCCGAAAAACTCCACCAGAGATCTGCTACAGCTGATAAACAACTTCAGCAAAGAGGCTGGATACAAAATTAACTCAAACAATTCAGTAGCCTTCCTATACTCAAAGGATAAACAGGCTGAGAAAGAAATTAGGGAAATGACACCCTTCACAATAGACACAAACAATATAAAGTATCTTGGTGTGACTCTAACCAAATAAGTGAAAGATGTGTATGACAAGAACTTCAAGTCTCTGAAGAAAGAAATCGAAGAAGACCTCAGAAGATGGAAAGATCTCCCATATTTATGGATTGGCAGGATTAATATAGTTAAAATGGCCATCCTCCCGAAAGCAAGCTACAGATTCAATGCAATCCCCATCAAAATTCCAACTCAATTCTTCATAGACTTAGAAAGAGCAATTCTCAAATTCATTTGGAATAACAAAAAACCCAGGATAGCAAAAACTATTCTCAACAGTAAAAGAACTTCTGGGGGAATCAGCATCCCTGACTTCAAGCTGTACTACAGAGCAGTAGTGATAAAAACTGCATGGTATTGGTACAGTGACAGGCAGGTAGATCAATGGAATAGAATTGAAGACCCAGAAATGAACCCACACACCTACGGTCACTTGATCTTTGACAAAGGAGCTAAAACCACCCAGTGGAAAAAAGACAGCATTTTCAACAAATGGTGCTGGCTCAACTGGTGGTCAACATGTAGAAGAATGCAAATTGATCCATTCCTATCTCCCTATACAAAGCCCAAGTCCAAGTGGATCAAGGACCTCCACATAAAACCAGATACACTGAATCTAATAGAAGAGAAAGTGGGAAAAAGTCTCAAACACATGCGCACAGGGGAAAAGTCCCTGAACAGAACACCAATGGCTTGTGCTCTAAGATCAAGAATCGACAGATGGGACCTCATAAAATTGCAAAGCTTCTGTAAGGCAAAGGACACTGTAAATAGGACAAAACGGCAACCTACAGATTGGGAAAAGATCTTTACCAATCCTACATCTGATTAAGGGCTAATATCCAATATATACAAAGAACTCAAGAAGTTAGACTCCAGAGAACCAAATTATCCTATCAAAAAATTGGGAACAGAGCTAAACAGAGAATTCTCAACTGAGGAAACTCAAAGGGCTGAGAAGCACCCAAAGAAATGATCAATATCTTTACTCATCAGGGAAATGCAAATCAAAACAACCCTGAGATTTCACCTCACACCAGTCAGAATGGCTAAGATCAAAAACTCAGGTGACAGCAGATACTGGCAAGGATGTGGAGAAAGAGGAACACTCCTCTATTGCTGGTAGGATTGCAAACTGGTACAACCACTCTGGAAATCAGTTTGGCAGACCCTCAGAAAATTGGACATAATACTACCTGAGGACCCAGCTATACCACTCCTGAGCATATACCCAGAAGATGCTCCAACATATAATAAGGACACATGCTCCACTATGTTCATAGCAGCCATATTTATAATAGCCAGAAGCTGGAAACAACCCAGATGTCCCTCAACAGAGAAATGGATACAGAAAATGTGGTACATTTACACAATGGAATATAACTCAGCTATTAAAAACGACTTCATGAAATTCGCAGGCAAATGGATGGAACTTAAAAAATATCATGCTGAGTGAGGTAACTCAGTCACAAAAGAACAAACACGGTGTGTACTCACTAATAAGTGGATATTAGCCCAAAGTTCAGAACACCCATGATTCAATTCACAGTAACTGTTGGACTGAGCATGGGTCCCAGATGAAGGAGTTAGAGAAGGGACTGAAGGAACTGAGGGGGTTTGCAGCCCCATGGGGAGGGAACAACAGTGTCAACTGGTCAGGTCCCCCGGTGCTCCAAGAGACTGAACCACCAACCAAAGAATACACATGGAGGGACCCATGGTGCTGGCCACATGTGTGGCAGAGGAAGGCCTTGTTGGCCATCAATGGGAGGAGAGGCCCTTGGGTCTGAGAGTGTTAGATGCTCCAGTATAGGGGAATGTCAGGGAGGGAAGACAGGATTAGGTGGGTGGGTGGGTGGGGGAATATCCTCATAGAGGAAGGGGGAGAGGGGATGGGATAGGGGATTTCCAAAGGGGAGACCTGGAAAGGGGAAAACATTTGAAATGTAAATAAAGTATCAAGAAAGAAAGAAAGAAAGAAAGAAAGAAAGAAAGAAAGAAAGAAAGAAAGAAAGAAAGAAA
>JADRCH010000008.1:14232193-14254665 GCA_019843965.1 Rhynchomys soricoides
AAAGAAAGAAAGAAAGAAAGAAAGAAAGAAAGAAAGAAAGAAAGAAAACAGTGTGGACTAATGAAGGATACTTTGTCACACTGTGAACCCTAAAATTGTGTTTCCTGGGATATCCTGTTCCCAGTTGTGGTGTGGCTCAGCCTCAGCACATGCCTTTAATCCAAGAGCTTTTTGTTTATTGTAAACAGGATTAAATAAGGTCAACCATGGGTCAAGAGGCGGAGCAAGCAATCAGTTGACAGGAAGTGAACATAGGAAAAACACCATAGAGAGTAAGAGGAAGTCAGGAGGATGGATAGAGAAACACGAGAAGTAGAAGGGAGGGACGCTCAATCTGAGGGTTTTTGAGATTATGTGGAGAAGAGCTCTCTTTTCCTTTTTCTTTACCTTTTGGGATAACTGCTTGAAGTAAAGTCAACTGGGCCCTTTCTCTGCATCTCTGGCTAGCAGGCTTTCACCCCAGCATCTGGCTTCTGAGTCTTCAGAAAGACTGAATGATTGAGATTTTGTTGAAAAACAGTATTTGGTGCCCACCTTGTAAAACTCCAGCAAGCCTTAGCTTACCACAGACCCTCCGAGTGAACACATGGAATTGGGGATTGATGCAAAATGCAAGAGGAATTTATTGAATCAGCATGCTGAGGTCGCTCTGCATACCAAGACGGGAGAGCGACCTCACGGAGACTGTTCAGGGACCTTATATAGGATTTTAGAGCAGCCACCATTAGGCACAATGTGATTGGCAGAACAGTGTGACTTTTGAACTGATTGGTCTTTAGGGAATGAGGTAGCAGGGGCTTAATCAGCCCCTCCCTTCCAGCCTACGTGCTCTCTAACCTATTTCTTCCAGGAGGGGAGGGGTTCCCATGTGCTCAGAGGGGGAAGGGACCCTGGTGGAATATCTCAAAGTTCCCGAGCTGACCTCTCAACCTCCAATGATACATACTGCCTTAGTGTGAAAGGATGGAGAAAAGTATTCCAAGCAAATGGGACCAGGACTCACGCAAGTTCTGTTGAGGCCACAGATTAATGCCAGCACAGAAGTAATAACTTCAATGCCCCACTCATACCAAGGGACAGGTCATCTACATAATATAAACAAACAAACAAACAAACAGAGAAACAATAGTACTAAGGAATGCTGGAGAGAAAGTGGTCTTAACAGACATCAACAGAACTTGCCATCCACGCATTAAAGACTATAGGTTCTTCCTGGCCATCTATGGAACTCAGTAGGCCATTTATGAGGATGCAAGGGAAGTCTAGTTAGTACAGAAAGGTGAGGTACCTTCCTACATTCTTTCTGACCACAAAGGAGCATAAAAATCAGTTGATGGAAATCAATCGTAAGAGACACTACAGAAAACCCATGCACACATGGAGAACACACAAGCAACGACTGGGTCACTGAATAAATCAAGATGGGAATTTAAGAATTCCTGGACTTAAATAAAATCATAGAGACTGTGTACCAAAACCTATGGGGTACAAGTAAAGTGGCGCTAAGAGGGAGGTTATAGTTCTAAGTTCTTTAAATTATCAAATTAGAGACATCTACTTGGGTGCTTCATCCAGCCTTAATCCAAGGGGAGGTGTCTAGTCTTATTTCAACCTGATATGCTATGTTTGGTTGATAACCAAGGGAGGCCTGCCCTTTCCTGAATAGAACAGGTTGGTAGGGAGGAAGAGGGGAGGTGGTGAGGGACTGGGAGGAGAGGGGGGAGGGGAAACTTTGGTCAGGGTTGTTAAAAAAGAGAGAGAGAGAAAAGAAAAGAAAGAAGAAAAAACTACCAAGTCAGGAAAAAAAAAGTATGGATGTCTTGATAAGTTTCCCTAAGCGAAGAAAACCTCAAAGTACGCCCCCACGAACCTAAAGGCAAGGTTCTGCTCTTCTAATTCCTGTTTGATAGAATGCTTGAAGTCTTAGTCAGAACAATAAGACAAGGTGAAGAAACAAAAGAAGTATAAATAGGAAGAGAAGTCATGAATCTCTCTCTGCAGGTGATGTAATTCTAAAATCAAGAACAGGAGAGGAGTGTCCACTCTCTCTGCTCTTATTAAATGTCATTTACATTCCTGAAGTCTTAGCTAAAGCAAGAAGACAAGATAAGGATGTCAAATGTGTACAAATGGAGAACCCCGGCCTAAGGGATCCTTCTGGCTTCCTCTGGCACCTGCTTGCAAATGCTATTCATTCACAGAAATGTGTGCATACATGCACATAAGTAAGATAATAAAAATAAATCTTCTTTAGAAAGGGAGAGAAAAGAAGGGAAGGGAGGGAGGGAAGGAGGGCGGGAGGAAGAGAGGCACGGTGCTCGTACCACAGACCATGGGACCACTGAGAGAAACCCATAGAGGTTCTGAGAGGAGACTTGGGAGTGGTTGAAGGATGCATCTGCAGAGGCCGAAGTATCTCCAGAATAACAACAACAACAACAAAGACATGTCTTATGGGAAGATGCTTTTTAAAAGTGGTCTCCTGAAACTGAAAAGAAGATGGTGACAGCCATGTGTTGGTGAGAGAGAACTAGAGATCCAACAGTGCAGGCAGCAGGGGACAAAGGAGCTTGTCCTTGCTGAGTAGGTAAGTCCTCTGCTGCCTAGAAGGCTTGAGGAGGGAGGAGCAGGGGAGGAGAGTCTGTGGGCTACAAGCTCAAGCCCAACGGCCATGCTGGCGGGCGGCACCGAGAGCCCAAGGTGTGCAGCAACCTGGTGCTTGCATAGATCCTGTACCTCAACTCCCACCCTCCGCCACTCAGCCACAAGATGACCCTGACTCTGGGCAACAACAGGATATCCAAAATGAGTCTCAGCAATATTATTGTGCTTCAGAAACCAGAAACCTTGAACAAGACCAATGACTTTGCAATAAATATTTGCATGTAAAGCTATTTAGGATATATATATATATATATATAGAGAGAGAGAGAGAGAGAGAGAGCAGTTTGCAATGTCACTTTATGGATGAATGGGTTGTGGAGAGGAAGCTTGGAGCTCATGCAGACTCTTGCCCCCAATCCACTCCCTGGTCCCACAATCACACTGGCTCTGGACAGCAGCAAGATATTCCAGATGCAAACCAGTTCATTTTCTGGATTAAGCCTCTTTGAAAGACCTCTATAGTCTGTGCCACCATCAGAGGCCATGTTGATGTCTGTGGTCCGTGCTGCCACCAGAGCCACATTGATGTCTATGATCAGGGACACAGAAGACAATATTGATGTCTGTGATCTGTGCTGCCATGTTGAAGTCTGTGGTCCATGCTGCCTCGGAGGACCACATTGAGGTCTATTTCCTGTGCTGTGGATGTCTGTGGTTGGTACTGCCAGAGGGAAACCATGTAGAAGTCCATGATCCAAATTGCTGATAGTTGTTATGAGCAAGGAAGCTCCTTTCGCATTCATGAGTGGTCAGTGTCATAACTGAGGACGAGATGTTGAAGACCTCTGTGACAACCTTCCCTACCAGAAGAAAAGAGACAGTCCACACAGGAAGCCGTTGCAGAGTCCCTTAAATCTATGATAAAGATGCTCAAGTGAGTTCTTCACAGGTGGTGGCTTCTGTTAGGGGTGCAGGTGGAGAAGGACTCAGTTATCTTTAAGGGGCTGGCCTCGGGGAGTTTGATCATGCTCCAGTGAGTATTTGGGCAGCACAACACAAACTGGACTTGGGGTGATTTTTTTCTTCTTTTGGGGGAGAAGGCACAGAGTGGAAGAGTAGACCTGCGAGGAATGCAAAATGAGAGTCGTACGAAAAGAAACAAATAATCAATAAAAACATTACACTGGCAAAATAGGAAGGAAACAAAGTCTCTTCACTTGTAGATCACATGATAGAGGCCAAAACTCATTCTTGGAACGGATAACTACTTTCAGCAAAGTGTCAAAATAGAAAGTTAACATACAAAAAAAAAATCAATAGTCATCTTACATACCAATAAAAACATGCTGAGAAATAAATCAGGGGAAAAACTGTCTCAGAACAATAAACAAAGTGAGAAAATTAAAGAGCTGTCCACTGAAATCTTTAAAATCTGAGAAGCTGAGGAAGGCTGTCACTAAAAAATGGAAAGGCCGCCCATGCTTAGGAGTTGGAAAAATTACTTTGTGAAAATCTCTACCTTACTAAAAGCAAACTACAGATTCAATGCAATCCTTACCCCATCAAAATTCCAACACTATTCCTCACAGATTTTATTTAAAAGCAATCTTAAAATTCATCTGGACACCAAAAGATTTGGGATAACTAACACAATCCAGAGTAGTAGTAGTAGTAGTAGTAGTAGTAGTAGTAGTAGTAGTAGTAATAATAATAATAATAATAATAATAATAATAATAATAATGCAAGAGGTATCACAAGAGCTATTTCCAGTTATACTATGGAACCACAGTAACAAAAACAGCCACATAGATCGTTGGAATAAATGTCTGAAATAGCCACACAAATCACAGTCAGCTGATTTTTGACAAAGGTGATAAAAACTGCATTGGAGAAAAGACAGCCTCGCCTACAAATGGTGCTGAGGAAATGGGAAGCCTGCATGTAGACGGATGAGACAAGATCCCCATCTCTCACCCTACACAAAAATCAACTCCAAATTGGAAAACAAAAATCCTGAGATCCCAAACTTGGAGACTGGGAAAAAGCAAAGAAACCAACCATGAAGAAATCAAACTAACCAATAAATAAATGAACAGACAGGTCTCAAGAGATGAAAAGCAAATGGCCAATAAACATATAAAATCGCTCAGCCTCACGGGCCATCACAGAAATGCCAGTCAAAGCTACACTTACCCCAGTCAAAATGGCGGTCATTAAGAAAGCAAATGCTGGAAAGGATGTGGATGACGGGGAATCTGTATACACTGCTGTTGGGAATGTAAGCTGTTCCAACCTCTTGGAAATATGTATGGGTTCCTCGAAACCTTAAACACAGATCTAGTGTATAGCCCAGCTATACTGCTCCAAGTCAACATATCAAATACATGTTGGCACATTGATGTTTACTGTAACATCGTTCACTTCAGTGTCCAGCAGCAGAGGAATGGACAAAGAAATGTGGCCTGCATATACAATGAAAACTGTCTAATGAAATATAAAAATGAATCGTTTTCACAGCATTGTAAAGTTTCCTGTAGTAAAAGCTTGGTTTTCCTGTGTGCACTTTGATGTCACAGCAACAGTTGCATAGAATACCCAAAGAGAAGAGCTCCCATGTGAGATACCTAACTCCTTCATAATAAAAATACGTTCTGTACATCTTCTCTTCTTGAGTTTTCTTCTTTTTCTCCCCCGTCAACTGTGTTGTTGCAGCTGCTACCTTTGCAACACAGGTAAAAAGCAAAATTGCAATCACGGCGCACAGGGCTCTGCCAATCAAGGCTGTTAAGCCTGGCCTCCTAGAGCCAGCACTGGTTGACATTTCAGACTCTGCTTAATAAGCAAGGTGCTCACAGGTTTTCCTGGCTTAGAGACAGTCACGACTTTCCCAATCAGATCATCCTAGGAGGTCAGACTTAAGTTGTTCTTAAAACTAACCTAAGAGAAAATTATTGTTGGTGAGGCATGTGAATAATCCAGTAGGTTCTACCCAGTTTCATTCTATGCAGTGAAACCCTCAAGAAATGAACAGAGGGAAGCCATGACAGAACCTAGCATCAGGTCTCAAATGCTTCTTCCCTGAATGGCAGCTTCTGCAGTGAACACCATCTTGCCAGGTCAAGCTCACTTAGACTTCCCAGGGTTTGGTCTGGTTGAATGGTTGATTCCTCAGGCCACTGGAAAATCTAAAGTATGCAGCAGCAACAGTCAGAATCATGCCTTTCCAGTTGGGAAAACAGCACTGAGAACTCCTATTTCTTCCTGGATGTCCTGGTGTGTATGCCATGGCAAGAAAGGCTTCGTGGGATTTTGAGTTGGGTCAAACCCATTCCCGTGCTTCTCAAGCTTCAGCAAGGGAACCAGAACTCTCCGTAAGAGGGCAGCACCAAGTGCATTCAAAATGAAGCATCCCTTGGGGGCAGACATGCCACTCTCACGGTGTAGTATCAGCTTTGGTCACGCTGGCGATTGAACATTGCGTGTCTTTACATCAGTTTCTGGGTCCCTCTGAAGAACTTGTGAAGCTTCCATCACCATGAGGCTAATGAACAACCAAGCACCACAGAGCATCACTAAACTAAATCTCTTCTTTTCCACCCCTCTGCTGCAGATTTTTCCAGCTCTGTTACTAAAGTTCAGGGTCTTTCTCTTTTCCTATATAATACAACATTAACTTTAAAAAGGAGACATAAAAGTTTCCAGGTCATTTTTTTGTGATCGGAAGGTGAACGTGAGTCTGTCGGGTACAGAGGCAGATACAGTTCGTTGCCTTGTGATCCACAGCTTTCCCGTTAGACACAGTTGACAGAGCACTAGCAGTGGAGGTTGGCCGTACCTTGTAAGTCCAGACTATCTGTAAGTGATAATATGACTCCATGCGGGGTTATCCAGGAGCCAAGGTCAGACAGCAGTGCAGAGGGGTGTAAAATGAAGGAGACAGGAACCTCTCTCCTGCTCCCAGTTCCTATCGGAGGGCTGGTAATTTCAGGCAAGGTAGTCTCGAAGTGCTTGAGATGGTTCCCTGCTTGCCACTGAATACTCCATGTGCCTATCTTTACTTTTTGAGACACAAAGCTGCCCACACTAATTTAAGTTTTCCCTTACATGAGGATTCAAAGAGAATTTCTTGGCATTTGTCATTGTATATACATCATAGAACGTGTACCTAAATGCGGCTGATAGAAGAGCACACACACATACACACTAACACACACACTACACCACACACACACCACACTACACACATCATACCACACACATACACACTAACACACACAACACACACATATACCACCACACACACACACACACACACACACACCACATACACATATATCCACCACATACACACCACACACAGGACCATGACAACAGCAGTGGCTGAAGCATATGAGGAGAAGAAAGAGATGAAGACAAATGCTTGTGTTTAAAAGGAGAAGCACTATAAAAAGCTACAAAAATTACACAAAGGAGCTAAAGTCAAAAGAAAATCAAGTAAATAAAAATTTATGGGGTCCCTTTTTAAAATGGCTCCATGAATACCCCCATCACCCAAAGAAAGGACGACTAAAAACTGTAAGTGGACGACAATAGTACCTTTTTTGTTTTTCCCAAAATTGAGGCTCTTTGTTGAAGCCTTGAGTCATGGAAGGGCCTCTGCGTGTAGCATCAGTCATGTGGAAGATCCTTTTCTCCATGGCTGCACAGCCTCATTCATCTTCGGCAAGACTGACACAAGTGACTCCATTTTGATTCTGATAATGCCATTCCTGTGTCTGGTTCCCTGTGATTGCCGGTTAATCACCTCATGGTTTGGTTGTCAGTCCTTTACGGCTGTCAGAAAGCTGCATCTTAGCTCACTCATGAGGTCTCTCAACTCTGACTGCAGGGGCTTTAAAGAATCAGGACTGTGGACGACAAAAGACAACATAGGCAAGCATCGAATCCTGAGGTATATCAACCACCAGCAAGACAGTCTAGTTATTTCCATGGCAACCAACATTAAAGATGACAGTTATGATGACCAAAAGCCTTACATATTTTGTATAGTTTTTAGTTTATTTCTATTAAGACATATAGAACAAGCTATTATGAAGTGTCTTAGTTAGGGTTTTACTGCTGTGAACGGACACCATGACCAAGGCAACTCTTATAAGGGTAACATTTAATTGGGGCTGGCTTACAGGTCCAGAGGTTCAGTCCAGTATCATCAAGGTGGGAGCATGGCAGCATCCAGGCAGGTGTGGTGCAGGAGGAGCTGAGAGTTCTACATCTTCATCTGAAGGCTGCAAGCAGAAGACTGACTTCTAGGCTCCTAGGATGATGGCCTTAAAGCCCACACCCACAGTGACACACCTACTCCAACAAGGCCACACCTTCTAATAGTGCCACTCCCTGGGCTGAGCATGTACAAACCATCACATGAAATAATAGCTGCTTTGTTTAACCAAGGTTATAAAGCAGATAGTAGAAAGGTTATAAAGCAGATAAAGCAGATAGTAGAAAGATTTTTTTTTTCTTTTTTAAGATACTTCAACTCTCACCTCCATCTTGGTGGCCATGGGGATGTTTTGGGAATCTCTCTGGAGTATTTTGATACCAGTGACTGTGAAAGAGAGCAGGTGTCACCGGTGTATACCAAAGCCAGCATAGCTCCTGAAAAGCCTTGATTCAGGGTCCAGTTTGCATTCTCACTTGATACACTAAATCCACCAGGTAGGGTGAGCAAGTAAGCAAGATTTTATAGAAGCATGCGTGACAGTATGCAGGTACGAGCTGTTTTCTCAGCTGTTTCTCCAGGTCATTTTGTTCCAGGTAGCAAGTGATGTCATGCTTGGCAATGGGCAGTAGAAGCAGCGCTTTAAATAAATCACAAAATAAATCAATAAATCTAAGAACCAGTCTCTTCAACCTTATTCTACTTTAGGGATTCAACAATGCTTTGCCACTGAGCTATCTTCTCTGCATTTTTACTTTTTGAGACACAAGCAGTCTACCTCTTTGAGTTTAGAATTACAGTCTGTCCTGTGATATTTTCAGGACTCTTTGGTCAGTAGTATTGATTTTTTGACAAGTTCATGTATGTATATGATGTATTTCGATGACACTTCACCCTCCGTCTCCCTCTCTTCTCCCATCTCCCTTCTGCTGAACACTTTCTTCTTTCCAACTCTCTACCCTTCCATTTTCATGTCTTTTGTTGTTGTTATTGCTAACTTGTGATCTACTGAGTTTAATTAGGGATGCTCGCATGCATGTGACTGGGGGAGCAGTACAGCACTGCCCTTGGAGCAGAAGAACTGTCCCTTCCTAAGACTAGCTGTGTCTACAGAAGACCATGGTGGCTGTGCTTGCTGACTGTTGGCATCGCCTCATCGGAGGAGGAGGCCACCCATCTGCATATCCTCAGTCAGGTGTGTGTAATTCCTCCTTGATGGCGCTTGGTCTTGAGATCTAGAATGAGGCTAGAGTACATAGGGTGAGGAAGACTAGGGAGGAGGGATTCCATCTGTGCAGCCATGGGGAAGCCATCTTCCATGCAGGGTACAGACCTTCCAGTATAGCTGTTTTAGGATCCTGTAACCCCTGATCCATGATTTGTAAGCAATACTCATCGGTTCTCCGTGGTGAACTTTGGAGGAATCCAGCTTTGGTTTGTCATTGAGATGGTAGAAGGAGTTACCTAGCCACCTACTCCCTCCTCCACCCCCACTCACTTCCCAGAGAGAAAATTCTTGCCACAGAGGGTTAGTTATCAAAGCACAGATGCCTACCTCTCCTTTCCTTCCTCCATTAACTGTCAATAGCTCTTCAGGGAGGGGTGAGGCCTCAGAAGCCCCTAGCTCACCCATGACAGAATGTCAACTGTGAGGCCTTGAGAGACAAAAGGCGGCCAACGAACCAGACCACCGGGAAACAGTCGGAAGGGACAAAGATAACAGTTATAAAATGAAAAATCGGGGCCAGGAACAGATATGCCTCAGTCCCCACACAATGGACAGAATTCTCTGTTGTCAAGGACAGGTGGGTGGCTGACATTACCACCTCGGGCCTCCAATTATAAAAAAGGTCAAAATTAACCACCAATTCGAGCCTACCCTTTCATGCTGTTGCCAAGCTCTGCCCCCAAAAAGTGTATAAAAAGTGTGTACCTTACTAATCCAGGGTTGCCATTGCCCTGTTGGTAGGGTGGCCTTAGTGCACTGGATTCACTAGACCTCTTGCTTTTTACATTGTTCTCATTCTCTGTGTCTTTGTGGGGTGGGCCGCCCAGACATGTGGACTTTCAAGTCCAACATTTCAACGAGCCCAACTTGTGCAGATAGTCACAAATGTGAGGTGTAAGCTCAAAGGTCATGTCACGTCTAAAAGGCAGCTTTCACATTCTTCCCCTCTCTCCTCTGAACTCTCCAGTGTTCCCTGAACCTTGCAGGGGGTAATATGGATGTCCTGTTTGGGGATGAGCACAGGACAGTTCTTTACTCTCAGTCCTCTGACTGATTAGAGTCTCTGAAGTAGCTACTGTTCACTGATAAATGAGGCTTCTCTGATAAAGGCACTGATCTAAAACCAGATCTTAATCTGATCAAGGATCTGTGACTTCGTTATTGCTGTGACAGACAACACGACTAAGGCAACTTATAAAAGAAATCATTTAATCGGGGCCTTGCTTACAGCTTTGGAGGGAGAGTGCATGACCATCATGGTGAAGCACATGGCAGCTAGCAAGCCAGCATAGCATTGAGAAGCGGCCGAGAGCTTACATTTGATCCATAGGCACCAGGCGGCGGGCGGATCCCAACTGCAATGGCGTGGGCTTTTGAAACCTCAAAGCCCACTCCTGGTGCACACCTCTTCCAGCAAGGCCATGCCTACTAATCCTTCCCAAACAGCTGGGAACCAAGCATTCAAACTTATGAGCCTATGGGGCCCATTCTCACTCAAAACCACCACAACCAGATAAAACAAAAACTGACAAAGAAAAACCTGAAGTAAATATTACTTAATAGTGAAAGACTGAGGTTTTCCTTTGAGGTGAGGAGAGTGTTTACTGTCATTTGTGATTAACATCCTAATTAATAGAATATTCATATGAAAAATCTTGATTTGTCTATATTATTAATCCCAGATATACTGATTATTTAAATGTGAAGAAAAAAATAAAACTTCTAGAAGATAACAGAATTTCCTAGAATGAGTCAGTATTTATGAAATCAAGCACAGAATGTATAATTCTATAGAAAAAGATAAATAATTTGGACTTTTTTAAAATTAAAAATTTTATTTATCAAGTTTCCATAACAAGATTTAAAAGTTGATCTACAGATAACATACTGAATATATTAATAATTCCAAATAAATTCTCAATGAATGTGAACAAGAGCCATTAGAGACACTAACAGACAAGAGATTTAAATGCACAGAATATTATCCAAATGCTTGGTGAGCTCAACTTTATTGTTGTAAATGCAAATTACAGCAGTGCAAAACCACATGGTAATAGTTAATATTATAGGCTATCTAAAATAGGCCTCAATGTCACTGGGCAGTAGTGGCGCATGCCTTTAATCCCAGCACCTGGGAGGCAGAGGCAGGCAGATCTCTATGAGTTCAAGGCCAGCCTTAATATAATATATATATATATATATATATATATATATATATATATATATTACACATTATATATATACATATATATTCACAAATGATATATATGCCTCAATGTATGGGTTTTTTATTAAACATTCTTATTCGTTTATTTATATTTTATATAGATTCTATATTAGATATTCAACTTGTTAATGAGATATTTAACCCAATTGATTAGGTAAAGCATATTACTCTCTCTAATGAAGTCAGGCTACATTCAGTCAGTTGACCATCTTACTAGTAAGGGAAAGGAGAATTCTCCCAGATGATCTTTAGATAAGAACTTGAGTATTGACCTTTTCTGGATGTCTAGTTTGCTGCTGTACACTCTCTATCCATCTGTTTCTAGACTTGTGTCATTTTGGTGTGCGCGCGCGCACACCCACACACCCTGTTAAGTCTGTGTCTCTCAGTAAATCCAATATAAACATCCGTCAGACGATGACATTTCTAGACAAATGGCCATCCTCACAACCAAAGGCCTTCCCGTTTCCCTTTCCTTAGGGCTTTCCTTGCCTCCTGACTTCCAACAGAGATCCCCACTAGGCTCCCAGGGTTCTGGACTCCTGCTCACCCACCCGCACCCTAACGTCTGTCTTCACTGAAGTCAGGGCGTCCGGGACAGCCTCACATCGGTCCAGCCGCTAACGTTTCTCCCCTCCCCCACCCCGCATGCAGCTCGTGTCCCCTCCCCCACTCACTCACACCCCACTCCCACTCACACCCACACACACTCACACACACACACGCTCACACTCACACACACACCGCCCTGTGCTCAGGCCGGCTCCGAAGTCGGGCAGGTCGCCTGCCAGGACACCGAGATGGTTCCCACCCGCAGCGGGCAAAGGCCCGATGGGCCTCGCTTGATCTACGTGACCCGCTTCGCCTCGCACCGCCATGGCGTGTGGCAGTTGAGGGGCCTCCGAGGTTTCCGCCATCGAGGCCCAGGGCTCGGGGCCCACTGCGCCCTGAAGCAAGCAGCGGTGGAGCACGGGCCCCCGGGAGGAGAGCGGCCCACCCGCTCCCAGGCCGGGGTCACCGACGCCCCGGATTCCGCCTCTCTCCAGTCGAGGTCGAGAGCGCCCAGGGGCCGGGAGCAAGCAGCGCGAGCAGGTGGCGCGGCAGCGGGAGGGATCGTCCTGTCAGCGGCCTGCTGCTGACTGGGCAGCTCCCGGCGCCATCTTGTGCGCGCGGCTTCTGTCAGCCAGGCCTCGTGTCAGTCTTCTGTCAACCTTTCTGTCAGCCTTCACGTTAGACTGTGTGTTAGTATTCCTGTCACCTTTTGTGTCCGCCTTCCTGTTGGTCTTTATCTCAGCCTTTGCGTCTGCCAGTCTTTCTTCGAGCCTTCCTGTCAGCCTTGGAGTCAGTTTTCCTGTCAGCATTCCAGTCAGTAGGCAGCCAGACCCCTCTCTTCTGCCAGTCAGTGTTGGAGCCATAACTTTAGGAGAATCCCATTAACTCACTTAATGGGGTGGCTTGCAAAAGGGCTGTAGGACATTTAAAACAACCCAGAGACCTGAGAAAAACGTTCTTGGAGGTAGCTACTTCAGTCCCTCAGAGAATTGGGAGTTTGGCACGCTTGTTGGTTATTTTCAGTGACATTTATTGAAATTGCTAATTGCAGGAGCTGGAGAGATGGCTCAATGGGTTAAGAGCACTTGATATTCTTCCAGATGATGTAGGTTTGGTCCTCAGCACTCACATATAACTGACTGTAATTCCAGTTCTAGGGGATCTGACTCCCTCTTCTGGCTTCCTTGGGTATCAGGCATCTAAGAGGTGCACCAGCATAACACGCATACACATACAATAAAATAGAAAATAAATTGCTAATTACCTGATGTTGAAGCATCCTATTAAAACACAAAAAAAATCTAAAGATGTAGTTCTATTTGTTCAATACACCTTTGAATCTTTTACTTTTATTTTTTTAAAAAATGTATTCACATGGTGGCCCATGCTTTTAATCCCAACACTAAGGAGGCAGAGACAGGCAGATCTCTGAGTTTGAGGTCAGTCTGGTCTACAGAGTGAGTTCCAGGAGAGCCAGGACAACACAGAGAAACACCATCTTAAAACAAACAAACAAAATTATTCACCATAGATTTAGCATAAATCTAGGTAACTTTATTCCCTGGTATTTAATCTTTCCTATTGTAAGTGGGGTTCCTTACTACATAATGCACTAGAAATATATGTGATGCCTGTCACTCAAAATCTTTAGCAAGGATGAGTTTCTGTGTGTTTTGAAGAGGTTTGCAAAATTACATACTTCACAGCCTAGGTTAGAACATTGCAGTCATCTCAAAGCACTCATCTTTTGAGGGCCCAGCCTTCTACCTGTACTTTTCAAAGCAACTTTACTGAGATTTCATCAACAGTGTATCCAGTTCACCCAGTCATGGTACACAAGCTGATGGTTCTTACTCATCCACAGAGTTGTGGATCCATCCTTACCATCCATTTAGCATAACTGTAATATCACAGAGAAACTCTGTACCCCTTCGCAGGCATCGCGGCCCCGCACCATTGCCTCTACTTAACCACTAATCTTAGCCCTACGCAAGTACTAGTCTGCATTGTCTCCATAGACATACCTAGATGGAATCTATGTGTGGGCTTCTTTCCTTCCTCAGGCCTATTCTTTTCCATGTTAATTTTAAATCCTATTAATTCACTGACAAACTCACTAACTGACTAACTAATGTAGATAGCTCCATCACTGATTCTCATAATTTTCATATATTTTCCAGGTGTATGTTGTTTGTGGGTTTTTTTTGTTTTTGTTTTTAAGACGGGATCTCACTGTGTATCTTCAGCTGGCCTGGAACTCAGTGTACATACAAGGCTGACCTTGAACTCATAGAGATCTACCTGCCTCTGCCTCCCAAGTGCTGAGGTTAAACACATGTATATCGCCATCCCCAGCTGGCACACGCCATTTGCCAGCAGGGATAACCTTCCTCCCTTTTGTTCCTTCTTATTCTACCATCATCTTGTCTAATGACACTGGCTGATGCCTCTAGTGCAGGGTGGACGGTGCAGAGACAACAGACACCTTACCTTGTTCTTACCCTTAGAAGAAAAACCTCTGGGGTTTCACAGTTAAATAAAGTACTGCTCTCAGGACTAAGACTATCTAGAGTATGAAAAAGTATCTATTTCTTATCTTCTTCAGTATTTTATTTATTATGAATAGGCTTTAAATTATGTCAAAGGCTTACTATGACCTATGGAGATAATAGTGTTTTTCTTAGAATTAGTAATGTATAGCGCGATATAAATAGGTTTCCAAATACTGAATCAACCTTACAGTGTTGAAATAATTTTCTCTTGCTTGTGTTGTATTGTTTTTAAATATGGGCAGCTTTAATAATAAGTTATTTAGAATTTTTTTATTGAAGTTCATGAGGTATAGAGACCTGTACTTTTTCTTTGTGTTTCTTTACTTGATTTAGATTTTGAAGTTAGACTTATTTCATAAAAGTAATTGAGAGTTTTTCCTTCCTTTTCTGTGATCAAGAATAATTTATGGAGCATTGGAGCTATGTGGCTTGGGAGGTTTGAGGAAATTCTTCTGCAAACCATCTGGACCTCAGGTTTTTGTGGGATAATTTCTTAATAGTGCTTTCTGTGCTAAAGAAACTAGTGTGTTCACCCTTGCCGAGAGGTCAGTTTTGGCAGTGCGCTTCCTCAGCGACTACCCACCTCATCTCAGTCTCCAAACGTGCTTCCACTGAGGTCTGCAAAGCGATGTGTTTTAAAGTTAAAAGTTCACCTATGCTTTAATGGCCATTCCTCTTTTAATAATTTGTTTCTCTGTTTTGTGTGTGTAAGCATTACTTTCTCCCTTGTATTGATGATGTTAGTATGTTGTTTATTTTTAAAGCAACAAGATTTTGATTTATTACTTAAGTTTTTTCCAGATTCTTCCCCATCAACACCAACTTCTTAGCCATGTTCTCTTCCCTGTGCTTTCTCTTGGTGTACTTTTTCTTTTGTGCTAAAATTTGGGGATTTATTTTATTTTTAATAATTTTAAAATGCTTTGCAATTTTTTCTTCTAGCTATTTACTGTATATTGAACACACTACTTCCCACCCCTCACCTGCTCCCTTCCCTTTCTCTCAACCCTTCATCTATTCCTTAGACAATTTTACTTCTTTTCATTCAACCTACACACACATGATTTTATGTGACTGTAGAAATCTAGGAATGACAAGTGAGAGAACATGTAGTATTTGCCTTTCTGAGACTTGCTTAATATGATTGTGTCCAGTTGAACCCATTTCTCTGAAGACAACATAATTTCATTCTTCTTTATGGATTAAAAAAATGTTTTTCTGTGTGAACACTAAGGATCTTTCCATAACTTCCTGTGTGAATACTGTTGCATAAACATTGATGTGCAAGTGTCTCCGTGATATGTTAACTTAGGTCTTCTGGGTAAACACTCAGGAGAAGTATAGCTGGGCTGTATGATAGATCTATTTTCAATTTTCTGAGGAATCTCCCTACTGATTTCCACAAGATTTGGACTAAGTTACATTCCTATCAGCCATGTGTAAAGATCAGGATTCCCTTTGTCCACACTTAATCCCCTTTGTACCAGAATTTAATTTTTGTTACATCTATCTACCTACCTATCTACCTACCTACCTTTCTGTCTGTCTGTCTACTGCATGTGTGTGTCAGACATGTGTGTGATTTAGGGAACAGCTTGTGGGAGTCAGTTCTCTCAGTCCTTCTGCCTGTGGGTCTCAGGGATTGAACTCAGTTTGTCAGGCTTGTCAGCAAGGGGTCTTTACCTTCTGGACCATCTTGCCAACCCTTGTTGCTTTCTTAATGACTGACATTCAGACTAGGGTAATGTCAATGTGATTTTAATTGGGATTTCCTGGTGACAGGTGAGTTTCTCGTGGTTACTAATGATTTCTATCTCCTCCTTCCTGAACTCTCTACTCATTTCATCAGTTCTTTTCTGGGGGAGGGGAGAGGGTTACTGGTCAGTTTTTTAATTCTTTGTATACTCTACTTATTAATCTCTCAGATGTGTAGCTCTGATTTCCTCCGGTCTGTGGGCTCTTTCTTTACCCAAGGGTTCCCTTTGTTACACAGAAGATCTTTTTTATTTCACGAGATCCTATTTGATAACTGTTGGCCTTATTTCCTTGGCAACTAGGGTCCTATTCAGAACTTGCCAATACCTAGATCTTGAAGTATTTTCTCTACTTTTTCCACTTTCAGATCCTACATTAAGGGCCCCCTATCCCCACCTCCAATTTGGAGTTGATTTTTGTTTGGGGTAAGAAGTGAGAAGTAGTTTCTTTCTTGTCCCTGTGGCTACCCAGCTTCCCCAGAACCATTTGTAGATAGTGGTTTCTTCTCTCCAATGCTGTTTTTTCCTATCTTTGTCAATACTCAATGGCTAGCTGAGTTGGTTTCTATCTGGACTTCTTATTCTGTTCCACGGTTTTACATACCTTCAGTCCATGCTGCTTTTGTTACTGTGCCTATCACGTGACCCCACACTGGGCATATTGATTCTATTAGCATTACTCCTTTTTGTTCAGGATTGCCTTGACTCTTCTGGATGCTTTGTGCTTTCAAATGAGTTTGAATATTATTTTCTACTTCTGTGAAGAATATTATTGGAATTTTTAACAGGGTTGTGTTGAATATGTAGATTGGAAATCAGGCATTTCATTTACTTTTTAAAATCAGGAAGTATTTAGTATGATGAATTTTTAAAACCCTCAGAACCTCCCACACATGTCAATATGTAATACTCCACTGTCGATTTTAACATGTTCTGTAATTTCACTGTGTTTATTCATGTTACACTGATACTGCTTAACATATTTTAAAGATTTTAAATCCTGGGACCTTCATATTCTTTAGTTTTGCTATACTTTCTAGTTTTATTGCATTGCAGTCAGAAAACGATATTGCTAATGTCTCTTCTGTCTTGCATGTTACTGATGCTCTCTTTGTGACTCAATTCACAACCTTTCCCCATTCCTCTATTCCAGACACCATGCCAGAAAGACTTTCCTCCCGAAGTCTGGACCCTCTTTTATCTGTGTCTGTCCGATTCTAACTGCTTGCTTGGTACACTGTGTGGGATTTGGTCTTTTAAATGACATACTTAAAACACCCCTGCACTTCATGTTCTGATGCCTTCTTATTTATTTATTTAGTATTTTCAGATACAGGATGGGTTTAATTTAGCTTTGTAGCTGATAAGAGGCTGGAAAACGCTTCAAGGCAGTAGCCATAGTCCAGTAGAAATGGAAAGGCCGGAATTAAAGCTGTGGAGGTAAATGGGCAGAACTGATAACTGACTAGAAGAGAGAAGGAAGAGTTGAGGCTAAGTCTGCCATATCTGTACTGGCCACTGTGTGAATAGCAAAGCTATTAACTCCCATGACCTCCTTGCTGAGTTTGTAAAACCAAGAATACAGTCAAAGGAAGGGTGCCCTGAGATAGACATGCACCTAAGCTAAGCCAAAGTGTACTCAGTCCTGGTTATATTTAATATCAAATAGATATTTATTAAATGTCTATGGTGAATTAAAATGACTTATTCATCCATTTAACAACATCTAACA
Source organism: Rhynchomys soricoides (assembly GCA_019843965.1). Classification (NCBI taxonomy): domain Eukaryota; kingdom Metazoa; phylum Chordata; class Mammalia; order Rodentia; family Muridae; genus Rhynchomys; species Rhynchomys soricoides. The sequence continues at coordinate 14,250,062 of JADRCH010000008.1, forward strand.
TCTACTGTGGGGTAAACATTAGGTCAAATGCTAATGACAAGGTAGATCAGGTGATTATTCTGTACTCAAGGACTTCCATGTGAATAATGGTATGCAAGTCAGTAGTTGTGAATGCTATAGAGAGACATGAGAGGGGCATTGATAACATGTTCAGGGACAGAAAAAGACAGGACTAGAAATCAAAAGAACAAAGATAGAGAAATGTCTACTGGGACAGAAGAGATTATCGAGACCTCTGGCTTGAAAGTCAGAAAGACAATCATGGCTCTGTTGATTACCAGAAATACACTGTTGCCCATTTAATTATCCAGTCTGATTCTTACCTTTATCACCTCTCAAGGAGGGGTGATGGTTTCTGCCTTGAGGTTCAGTGAAGAGTAAGGGAAGCAGCAACCGCAGAGCACCTAGTGTGGTGTTGGCATGGACTGAGCACTCAGTAAATGTTGGCACATTGAGCCCAGATGGCTTAAAGGAACAAGAGTGGCTAGCAAGATGTTTACTGAATGAATGGAAAACAAGTTTTTGATTAAGTCATAGTGTTATTTTCATTTATATAATCCCTAAAGGTGTTTAATTGGTGGGATGATGTTACCAGAGACAGATGCCTTATGAAAGTTAGGCTGGTAAGCCATGCTAAGACGTTCTGGTATTTAGAAAGCCAAGAGACAACCACCAGGCAAATACAACATTTCAGGTGAGGCTAATCGGGCGGGCTGGTTCCTCCTATGCTTAGGAGGTAGAACTGCATGCTGTAACTAATTAACGATGAAGAATACTATGGTGGAGCTGTATGAATGGATACTTTGGAAATGTAAATAATTTAGGGATAAGAGTCGGGAAGGCTTCATGGTAGAGAAACCTATTAGAGATTTCCACATGAGGCTGGAATAGGGACACATTACAGGTGGGAAAATACACGAGCAAATTGTTGAGGATAGATGATGGTTGCAGTGACCAGGAAGAGCTACAGGTACAGCTCGATAGGGACAGAGCACGGGTGACAAGAACCAAGAGATCTGAAGCATAAATTGGGACTAAATCCCTGGAGTGCCACATGTTGGTGCCCAGTCACAGTACAGGCAGAAATATGTTTTGTGTACATGCGCTATACTTGTTGGTGCATTTTTAGATAGCCTTCATGGCTCCTGTCTTACCTTAGGGAGTGTAGGTGCAGACTAGGTAAGGCTGTAAGTAGGAACCAGTAGGATGCTGAGCGCACCCTGAAGGCTGTGTGCACTCAAAGGGGCAGGTAAACACAAGCAGAGCTTCTCAAGGTGTGTGTGCTGGTCTGCTTAGTAGCTTTGCTTAAATAGGAAGCTTCTCCTCTTAGCTACATCTCATTAGACCACTATCTGTGTGCAGTTTTCTAAAAGAGAAATTAATTACAAGCTAATAATGGCAAATTGCTCACTTGTAGTAAATAGGTTTCTTGCTAGAAAGTATCTGTGTCTTGAAGGAAAAGCAACAGGTCTTGAAGAGCTCTAAGTGACATGTGGACAAACTCAGACTTCCTCTGTGGTTGGAAGATTGGAAAAGTTGGCAAGGGAATGAGTTTTTCACAATGTGATTTAATGAAGTTCCTTCATCCCATGTCTGTGTCTCACCAAGAATCAGTGGCATGTGCTTGGCAAATTAGCAAATGCCATTTGGGAACACATTTTAGTTAATTCAAAAAATGTAATGTATTATTTACCTAGTATCTACAAAATAGAAACTGGATTGCCAGAGAGGAAAACACATTTCCCAAGCAAACTGTGAATTTTTGTGACAACCCAGCATGGTTTGTAAGATCTGAGAATGTTCTCTGGAAAGCTAACTGTTGCATGTGCAGAGGAAACCCATGTATAGAGTGTGGCACGTCAGGAATGAGGTGAGGAGCGTTGAGGTGAGCGTGCTAAAGACGGCAAAGCCGGTAGAAAGGGCTCCGGGGCCAATGCTTGTTGTTTTCAATGTACTGTGAGCTGACGGTAAAGTGGTATTACCTAGTGATCAGAAATACAACTCAAATATGAATTAACATCCCCCAAAGAGTTTACAGACACAGCTATGGCCTCTGTTTTAGAATAATACTTTTAAAAATATGGACTAACTTCAATATCTTTACTTTAAAAAACAGGTTTAAGCCAGAAAAATGTAGCTAACGAGTTTGATTTCCCCATACGACGGAGTGAAGCCTCCAAACTAACGAAGGAGAGGAAAAAGGTGGGTTGTATAAAGGAAAACTAATTATGTTGGATGCTAGACCTTCCTCTGCAAACACAGTGCGGGAGATTGGATGTTAGGCCTTCCTCTACAAATACAGTGCGGGGAGGCGTTCAAGACAGTGACAGCAATTCTATCTTCTAAATAATAGTCTAAAATGAGAAAATAGAAATACCTTGGAAGAAATGGAACTGAGCTTGGAAATATTGAATAACTATGAAGAATAGTTCTGGAATTTGAAGGTATAAAATACATTTTAATCAAATATAACCTGCCAGGAGATATTTCAAAGCATAGCTATATTTCACGGACAGCAAGTAACTGCTGTATAAAACAAAATTACAGACTTCATGGGAAGAACCCATCTGCATTGCTGTTGTAACTGCTCTTTCCAAGGCAAAGAACGAACGAATGTGACTTTATAGCCAGAAAGATGACAAAGATGAACTTTATTGCTGAGCCCTTCTCACCACTGGTTGCCGAATATCATGGTAACGCAGGCATTTTAGCACATTCCAAGCAGTGGCTGAGTGAATCTGTGATTGCTGTTGTACTTTAAAGAATTTATTTGCTGAGCATGACACATAAATTCATGCTTGTTTGGTGTATAGTCCATACTCAGTCTAAAACAGCGCTCAGAGCAACCTGCCCTGTACCAGACATATCTGAAGTAAGCAGCAATTGTGCACTGCACTAAGACCTGCTTCCTTCTGAGGAGAAAGAGCCCTGAGCAGTGCTCACCTCTAACAGTCATGTGCCACACACTGGGATAAGCGATTTACATACACCATAACACCTCTCATCTCATTCTTCAATATGTGAAGGTGCTTCTAGATAACATCTAAATTCTTGTTAAATGTCAAAATGCTAAGCAGAAAAAAAAGATTTTGAGTCTAGATGTAGCTATTTAATTTTATAGGTTTTTTTCCTATTCTAGTATATTCATAAACTCTAATAAGTTTTTCTGGCTATCTCCAAGGAGAAACAGTTAATTCTTACCTATTATAATATAGATATATATACATATAATACATATACATATATATACATATAATATGTATTAATGTTAATATAATTAATATGATATGTATTAACATACAATATAAAATACATTATAAACAAAACTCTGTTCAGCATAAACAGAGGAATAAAAGTTCAGTATTTTTAGTGCCTTTGAAAACTGAATGCAACAGACCCACTTAGTAAGACATTGCAGACTGTTCTTTTCTTTTCTGAAAGGCAGCAGCATCCAGGACAGCTAACATAAACACTGTAAGAAGAGAATGTAAGAAAACTGAAAGAGAAGTTTGAGAAAAGTCAGAGAGCGTGAGGTCACTAATGTGACAGGTCTCAGTGTGTCCTTCACGCTGACGCTGGATACCATGCTGCCCACGGAGTCATTCTAAGTTGCCCCCATCGAAAGGCAGTGCACTTTCCTACCCAGCATTCCTCAATGTGTTTATCTTTTTAAGGTCTCTGTGTGGAACAAAGTACACCAAGTCATTTCCAGAATGATTGCAGAAAATGAAAACTACAGACACAGACTGAAGTGCCAAAATGTATCTAGTGAAGTAAGTCAACACAGTTTGAATTGTATTAAAGATCATATATTATAAGCACTGTGCTAACCATGGGTTGCATTAGATTTCCTAACTGTCAGTATTAAAGTATAGAACAGTTAAAGCATAAAGCCATGCACAGGCAGGGGATGCAGGGCAGACCCTTTGTGTACACGTGGCTGTAGGGTGCAGAAGGCAAGCACTGGCTGGACATTTCTGAGCAAAGAACGGGTATGTCCATTAAATGCATATTTGAATGTCAGTCTTTACAAATTGCAAAACATGAAGAACATGTTAGCTGTAATGTAAAACTACACATTCCATTCGACTTCTTGTCATTTCCTCTCCATGGGGCTGCATTCCAGTGTACCTCACATCACAAAGTCTGCATCCCTAGAGAACACCTCACACTGAATGTTGCCCTAGAGGTGCACCAATGTTTACTAACTGGTATTGTGGAAAGTCATGGCTTTTCAGACTGCCAATCTGGCTCAGCAGGTAAAGAAGCTTGCCAAGAAGCCCGATGATCTCAGGCCAGTCCCCAAGAACCACATGGTGAGAGGTAAAAACCAGCACAAGCAGGCCTCTGACCTCCTTTTGCACACTGCCCTCCTCACGTGTGTGTAAGGACACACCCACACACGGTGTGCACCCACACAGACACACACAGTGTAAGTAAATGTGATTCTCAAAGTTATAAAGAGGAAATTTGTGGCTTTTGGAATATTTAGTGGCACAAAATTAACACAACTAATAATGAATTGACAAATGAAAATGGAAGATGCTATTCCTTCATGTGTGTGTCCTACTGTAGACTGTGTCCTTCCCGTGTGTGTCCTACTG
>JADRCH010000008.1:14254675-14296374 GCA_019843965.1 Rhynchomys soricoides
TGTAGACTGTGTCCTTCCCGTGTGTGTCCTACTGTAGACTGTGTCCTGTCATGGTGAGTGCTTCACAGACAACTTAATGACAACTTTTGAGTCATTACGCTTGCAGCACTTAATTTTGAGAAGAATGATGTAATAAAACAACAAGAACGTTTTGTATGCGATACAGTACCGGATAAAGGGCTAGAACCCTACGAGCAGCCACAGAAAGCCTCAGAAGTAACACAGAGCAGTGGCAGCACACACATTGACTCCAGCCTCACGGTACAGCAAGCGCTCTGCTTGTCCAGTAAGAATGTGGTGTATGTTGGGAGAAGGAGCATAGTCAAAGCACCTTAAAGAGAAGGATGTTTGAACAGTAGTGAGCAGAGAGCCTGGCTGCCTACTCACCGTGTAACCCTGAACATGCCAGAACACTCCAAACCCCAGCCTTCTACGAAACCACAAACAATCTGCTAAATATCATTTGCTAACTTAATACACTAAGCTTTCCAAAATAACATAAGTAAAGGGTATCTTTGAAATTGGTTATCTTACCTTAAGTTTTTAACTAGATTCTATAACTCTTTAATAAAGCTAATATGTTGCAAAAATGTAATATAATTTTTATTTCTTAATATGTATTTGTGTTACATATACATACAAAAATAAGTGTTACTATCAATTTGAACTTCTCTTTTGTTGTTTCTAGATTCGAGTTACTACAGGATGAATGTGAATCTTCCTGTCTTCTCTGGTGAGAGTCTGCTGAGATCCCTGAAGAGACCTTTCCCTCCCTGTGTGTCCTCCTGTCTCTAACCTTCGCTGTGCCCTCACTGTCACCTCTACCTACTTCCTTCCTTAACCCAGTGCCTGGCACACAACACACCTCATTAAATATGGCTTTAATTTAAATATTCACTTAGGCCCATCTCTGTCATTCCCTAGAAACTACTGTATCTATGATCCGTGTGTGTGTGTGTGTGTGTGTGTGTGTGTGTGTGTGTGTGTACCACGTCACTCCTCCTCTGACAAGCTGCAGTCCGTGTCCTGCTTCTCCTCTGTCTCTTACGTCCTCTATTTGGTTTTAACTGTCCCTTCTGCTGGCTTAGGAGTAACTACAGCTCCTATTCTCTCTTCACGTTTTATAGCCATGGCTACTATTTCTATCCTACCCTGACCTCTGATATTTTCAGCTATTCCACGGATACTTCACTAGTCTGTTTATCTAAGTACATACTCTCTTTCCCCTTCTTTTTGTATCCCCTGGTTTCCCAGCCACCTTGCCCCATGCCACATCTAGGGAGAGATTTCATCTAGCTTTCTGAGGCTTGAGGAGGAATAGAGGAAAGACAGGCCTGAGGAAAAACAATTAGATTTTTGTAGACAAGAGCAGTGTAGGGAAAGTGTATTTTATTTCTTAATTTTTAATATTGAAATTTTTTAATATGAGAAAGACCGAGTCCACGTTTAAAGCAAACATGCCATAGCAATGTGGCACTCTTTCCATACTCAACGCCCGCCCATAAAGTGCCATCAGTATAAAAGTCTGAGCAAATCTCAAAGACAGTAGATTACTAATTACAACATCATCGAATGTGGATTTTAGCAAGAGGCTTAACAGGTAAAAGAAGCAGCATGTGACATAAATTCAAGTACACAATTGGAATCTACAAATTATAAAAAGTCCCCACTTTTATAGCTAGTGTCTTGTGAATGGCTGTTTTAGCCTCATTTTGTTTTCAGTTAAATGCCTATTAACAAGCCGATTGGACAAACTCGCCTACCCACATTCACATCCTAGAATATGGAAGCAAACTGAACACATTATTCAGATGAGTAAGCCCTGTCCCTTTCCTGCTCTGTGTCATCAGGCTAAGAAGGACACGCCTTTTTCTCTTTGCTTCTACTAAGCCACTGCTTCCTGCTTCTTCAGAAATCTGGTTCTCTCTTTCAGATGCTTTAGGGGAGAGCCTGAAGAATTCTCCAACATCTTGCCACTTGGGAGTTGGGCACACACAGACTAGGTTCCCTCCTGCACACTTAGTTGCAGCTTTTCTCAACCAACTTGAAGAATTGGTGATAGAGGTCGGGAGCGAGCACCTTCCTGAGGCTCAAGAAGCTGCTTTTCTGTAGGCTCCTGGGACGTACTTCGCTTGGGTCCTCACCATGTCCAAGAGACAACTCCCACCGACTCCCCAGCTGCCGGTGTCTCAGCTGGACAAGAACCCAAAGAGTGTTTTGGATAAGAGCCTGGTGCCTGGCATCAGGGAGAGGTCCTCACAGTGAGAGCTGTTAGAAAATGCTAGTATGCAAAATGCTCACGAAGGTGGTAAGGCAGGACAATAGTTTGTGGGATTGTTTCTTTCCAAGCTGCAACTTCATCCCTTCATGAAACTCAGCAACCTTGGGTTTGTGATTGTATGCTTTTTGGATGACTGGTAAATCCACCTGTTTCCTGTTGAAGGACACATGTCACCCAGGCAAATGGCCTAGGCCTTACACACGATTTATTCAACTTCTTTGGACAATGCTAAGTAAAGTTTCACATTGCTATATCCCTCAATAAAGTTTCAAATGTTAGTTTACACAAGTAAAATTTTCTGCCAAATGGAAGATGTTTATGAACATAACTGCATAAAATTTTGTGGAGAATATGGACAAAGATTTTAGCTATGTCTATGTTTGTGTAAGCTGCCGACTCTTAACAGAAGAATAGCCCGTTTTATCAGATCTGTCAGTACATATTCATTTCACTGTGTGAGTGTCACCCTGGAGACAATGTGTCCCTCCCTCTGTTCTAGAACCATGCAGCTCTAAAGATTTCCATGGAAATGAATGTTCTAAATGTTTTATTGATTGTTCAATAATTTTTGGTGAAATATATTACATCTGTTTTGTTGGACAGAATAGATATTCAATGTGAATTTTCTTCTCAAATATTGAATAGCAGGTGTGATACCATGACTTGTTCACTGTTTTAGATTCCTATCAGGAACTGATGGCCTCTTCATGAGAACCCAAGACTGCACTGTTCCAAGTCAAAGGCATATCTATTGGAGCTGTAGACATAAGATTTTCATATTTCCTTCTTCTCTTCATCCATTCTCTTCAGTCTTTCCACTGGTCTGTGCCAGAGGAACATTCACCCAGCAATTCTACTGATTTGTCTTTTTCTTTGCTTAAATCAAAGTTTTATTTTAGCTCAATAGTCTGTTCTTGTGGCAATGCATTCTGAGAAATGAACCATGGATGATTCTGCCATCTTATGAGTATCATAGAGTACACTCACACAAAGCTAAGTGACTGAGTCATCACTGAACATGGCTCCCACTGCAGTGGGTGACCATAAACACAAGGCATGAGAGCCTGCTGCCCATGTAATAGGCATTCTGCTTTAAACTAAAGGCTTTCCTATAGATAAAGGTAATGTCCATTAGTGATGAAAACAGAGTATGTTGATAAGATAAGCAGTAACATTATTATCATTAAGTATCATTGTGTGCTGCTGGGAATCAAATGCAGGACTTTGGGCAAGCGAACACACAGTGCCACTGAGCATATCCCCAGCACTGTCCCACACAAGTCCCTTTTGTGTGACTGGTGATACAGCAAACTTGCCCAGCACCCCCACAAACAGATGAGCAATGCATTGTGGTACATGACCATGGCATCCCTGATGTATGGTTAATGACCAAAGTGGTGTAATATGACCTATGATTATATTTTCAATATTTGTTTTGTGTTCTCCAGTGTGCAGTATAGGGAAAGGAAAGATCCTGTGGCTTCAGTGAAAAGTTTTGGCAATCACAGAATAGAGAAGAAACAGCCCCTAAACAAACAATTACCCAACCATTTATTCTGAGCCACCCAAATGGTTTAAGGTGTGTCTTCAGCCATGAGGAAAAATAACAGAATTTTTTTCAACATAGGAACTAATTAAAGATCAGGATATTTTCATGTCTGAGGTAACCTGAAAAAAAGATTAGTGTTTTGGGAAAGTCTGAACTCATCTCCGAATCTGCATGCTAGCTTATACAACAGTGGAATAATACTTTTGAGATTGGACGGTGGAGGTCTGGGAATGGAGAGATGCTGTGCTGGAGCAGCCTGTTACTCCAGGAGATGAGGCAGGAACGCTACTGAGGTGACAGAGGTTTCTGACTTGGTCATGTATCTATTGGCTGTGGAAATAGCTTTTCACATTTCCTCCCAAAGGGACATAATGACCAATGGCTACACTGGGAAGCAACTACTGCATGCTTGTGAGGCCATTCTTTCCAACAGGCTGTTCCTATCAGTGACTGACTTATCACAAAGATATTGAGACAGGCACATTTTAGGGAGCCCAGCCTCAAAGACTGCCCATTTCCTTTGCTGATAAAACTTTTACAACTGAACCAGAGAATGTCTAAGACTTTCCCTGTCCACTTTCTTCCTTTCCCTCTGTTCTCTGTCAATGCCAGTCTCCCATGGTGGTATAATGCTTGGAGGTACACAATTCAATCATATATACTAGTGTGGAGCCGGCTCTGGTGTGCCAAGTCAAGGCCCCAGTTGGGAAAATCTGAGGTTCGAGAAGGTGTGATGATGATGATGTTGCATATTCCTCTGAACTCTCAGAGTCTGCTCAAGGGATCGGATCTACACTTGACTTGTGCCAGAAGGCACCATGTTTCCAGTGAAGAGGATATACCTTTTCCAATCCATGCTCAGAACATGAAAACTAAAACCTTTGGCCGTGGCATGTATATGACAGAAATAGACTACTGTCTTGGTTACTGCTCTGTTGTCATGAAGATACAGTGACCAAGGCAGCTGTTACAAAAGTAACCATTTAATTGGGGCTTGCTTACAGTTTCAGAGGGTGAGGTCCTCCAGTCAGAAAGCATAGCAACACACAGGCAGGCAGAAGCTGAGAGTTTAGCATCCTGATCCACAGGCAGCAGGCAGAGGGCAAAGGAAAGGGAGGGGGAGGGGAGGGGGAAGGGGAGGGGGAGAGGGAGAAAGACTGGGCCTGGTGTGGGCTTTTGAAATCTCAAAAACTACACCTAACAACACTTTTCTTCCAATAAGGCCACGCCTACTCCAACAAGGCCACACCTCCTATTCCTTCCCAAATAGTTCATCTCCTGGGGGCTAATTAGCATGCAACTGTATGTGCTTATGGGGGCCATTCTCATTCAAACCACCACACGCCACTCCCTGACTCCCATACTCTTGTGACCATATCATAATGAAAAGTGCATTCAGTCCAACTTCAAGTCCCCATAACCTTTCAGTCTTAAGACTGTTTAAAAGTCTAAAGTCTCTTCTGAGACTCAAGGTAATCTCTTAACTGTAGCACCCTGTAAAATAAAAGTCAAAAAACAAATCACAGACTTGCAACATACAATGGCACAAGATATACATTACCATTCCAAAAGGGAGGAGAAGGGGAAGCATAGTGAGGAAATACTGGAGCGAAGCAAGACAAACACAGCAGGGCAAACTCCAGACTCAGTATTTCCATGTCTGGTGACAAAGCGCTCTTCAGATCTCCTTTCAGCTTTGTTGACTACCACATACTTCTCTCTCTTGGGCTGGTTCCACTTCTGACTCCAGCTCTCCTTGGCAGGTATCTCATGACCTGGCCAACATCTCAAGTTTCACCTTCACAGCTTCACTCAATGGCTTCTCTAGGCTTTCGTGCAATGGCTCTCCCTGCCAAAAGCCTGGCCTCGGCAGCAGCTTTCCTTAGCATCGAAACAGATTCCAAAGCTCCTTTATCCTTTACATTTTCTCCTGTATCCTTTACGCTATCTAGACCACGTGACCAAAGCCGCTTTCTGGAGCTGGAATGGATGAATGAATGAATGAATGAATGAAAACCAGATCATCCATTCATTTCAGTTCTTGTTTTTTAATGAGTGTGGGTGCCTTGCCTGCACCTATACTTGTGCGCCACATGTGTGCCTGGTGCCTGAGGAGGCCAGGAGAGTAGACTGTTGTGAGCTGCCGTGGGGGTCCCCTGCAAGTGCTCAGAGGTCTTTCCCAAGTTTTGTAAATGTTCTCCCTCTTCCTTCCATGTGAGCCACTTCCCCGTTCCAACCATGTGGCTTGAATGAGGGCTGCCACTGTGCCATAAACACCATTCCCTTTGTCGGAAGTAGGCCCTAGGCTCTTGTGAGACCGTCAGGATCCTTCCTTAGCACTAAAGAGATCAAGTCTCTGATTCTTTGGGATAATAAAGATTTTTTTTTTGCTTTTTATTAATTTATTTAATTTCATACATGGATATAATACATTCTGATCACTTTCCTCCTTTACACCACCCATCCCCACTCTGGTTTTTTTTGTTGTTGTTGTTTGTTTTTGTTTTTGTTTTTTTTTTTAATGTCTGTGAACACTTTACTGACTACCTGGGGTCAGATCTTTACCACATTATGGTTATGAGCTTGGATGAGTTGATTAATCTTTGTACCTAAATCTCCTCTTTGTAAATTGAACACGTGACTAATGCTTACCGCGGCAAGTCATCATAAAGACCAGATGAGCTGAAACATAGAAAGTGCTCCCAACAACACCTCAAAGTACAAAACATTTCCTCTTGTCAGCACTAAATGACCAAACCTCATTATGTAGCCCAGGTTGGCCTCAGACTTACAGTGTTCCTGTCTCAGCTTCCCAAGTGCTGGGGTTACAGTCTACCTATATAGCCCAGGCTGGCCTCAGACTTTCAATGTTCTAGCCTCAGCTTCCCAAGTCCTGGGGTCACAGTCCACCACCTCCTCCTCTAGGTTGGTATTTTAATAACCACACCTTCTAATTAATTTGGTGAGTGGAATTGGATCAACATGTCCTGCTATAATGGTCTGCCCCACAACAGGCCCAGAATAACATGGTTCCAAATGGCCAGAGACCGAACACTTGTCAGAAGAGAACGCCTCCTTGCATTATGGTGGCTTTCCCCATGTATTGTGTGCCAGCAATGGAACGCTAGTATGCTATTCCCATCTACCTGCCTGGGATTTTGTACATCGGGTAGAGGTTCATTTTCATCATTAATAGCCATTCACTACAGAGTCACTTTTAAAAGACTGACTCCTACCTTGTCATTGAACTGCATTAAGTTTGGTTTTAGGATTATAATGTATTAATTTTATTAATTAATTTAAAAATGTGTTTTCATCTTCCTGATTTCCTCAGGTTTGTTGTGATTGCTGTTCTCTTTTTTATCTCTTGCAACAAAAACCTCCTTCTTTTTTGTCTCTTTTACACCGGAAAGAATTAATGATCTCACTTTGCCTCTGAATATTGTTACCTTTTCATTTTTGAAGTGTTTTACAGTTGGATATTTGTTTCTATGTTTTATAAAATGTTAACTACTAAATTATTAGATTTATTGTTGCTACAATGTACATAATTTGCGAGCAGAACTGTCTGGATATTTTATTCTTCATGGAATATATTAATTTTTTGTAATATTCATATATGAATATTCATATAAAATAGCTTCATATATGAGCTATTTTTATTGATGTTCTCCGAACATGAGGCAAAGTCATATCTGCTATCTACATATATATATATATATAGCATATATATATATTTTATATATATATAAAATTGTGTCTGTTAATTACATTATTTAAACCTGTGTCCCTGTGCTTGGCCTGTCAGGATGAAGGAGGCACGTTCTCTGGCTCTCACTGATGCTCTGAAAGTCCCTGCAGGGAGGCTATGGTGTTGGCATGTGTCGTCTCCCAGTGCCCTGCCTTCTCAAGGCCTTGGTTTTAATGGATGAAAAAATGACCAAGTGGTCCTATTTAGTAGTTTCATTTCAAACCTGTATTTCCATGGTTTTCTATTTGCTCTTTTCAGACGTTTATACTCAGACTTTGTTTCCTTTAATTTTTAAAAATTATTTCATTTTTATTTTTACTGTTGCTGGAATCTCCAACCCTAATAAAACCATACAAAAATCACACAATCCAGATATTATAATTATAAGCTACAGGCCTAGATTGGGCAAATCTAACACTATACTAACACATAGATTTGCCCAATCTAGGCCTGTAGCTTATAATTGCTACTTGAGGTTTCTCCTGGCCATGTGGTTTTGGTCCATCATGGCTTTTCTTCGTCTTCCTCCATCCTCCTTCTCTCTCCTGCATGTTCTTCCTCTCCTCCTACCCGCCCCCATTCTCAGGCCTCCAGCCCCACCCCTCCCCTGCCCAATCACAGGCTCTTGCCTTTTATTGACCAGTTAAGATGGGGAGAAGGGTCACATGACGTCACCTGATGATGGTCTGCTCATTGGGAGCAACTCCTCTTGAGAAAGCAATATTAACATCAGAATATAAACAGCATCAAGCCAACCCACTGCATTTATGTACATATGTTTTCTGCCGTGTGTGTGTGTGTGTGTGTGTGTGTGTGTGTGTGTGAGAGAGAGAGAGAGAGACCCTCAGACACCAGCAGAGGACACTGAATTCCTTGCAGCTGGAATTACAGAGAGTTGTGAGCTACCCAACCTGAGGTCTGGAAACTGAACTAAGGCTATTTGGAAAAACAGCCCGTGTTCTTCTCTGTTGAGCCAGTCTCCAGCCCTGGCCTTTGTTTCTTGGCTGCATAGGGATCTTTTGAATAGAATATCATTCCTAAAGTAACTCCTGTGAACACGAGTTGTCTGCTACTTGTCACAGACTCCCTGATTCCCATAATTCTTTATTCTCATTTCTTGTATATAAATGACTTTCCAAAAATATAGAGTATACCTATAACTTTTTAATTATGCCTTCACTTGGCTTAATATGCCAACAATTCATGGACTGACATCCATATCCCAGCCCAGAAGATGAAGGAAAGCTTCGTCTTCTCTCTGTGCACAGTGACCCTCAGCTCTCCTTGATCCCCACACTTCCCTGCCCGTTTCTCCCACTGGCCAGCTTCACCTTGGAAATCAAACCCTACTCTTAGTCTTAGCTAATGCACTTTTCCATGGTTTTAGGTCCACTCCTGTCAGAACTGGAAACAGGAAGAAAAGTGAATCTTGTTGAGGTCTGCCCTGCCCTCAGCATAGCTGGAGCCATTTTGTTCCATGCCTGTCAGCTATTTCATATTGTGGCTGTAATCTGCCTGCCAGTCATTGACATAGAAAACTAACTTGACTCAGAGCAGGGTCATGCTGATCATACATCCTGTTATGTTCTGAGGTTTGTTGATCTTAAGAAATTCTACAAAGCTTTATGTAAGACCCATCAAATTTAAGGTCAATATGAACTGTTGTGTCTAAACTGGCTTGAGTCAGAGCTGACCATGCCTGCGCCTACTTATGAGGTCACTGAGGTCTTTGCGGGGTTCTTTTCCCCTTTAGAAGCTGGCCCTGAGAAGTACTTGGAGTTGTGGCTCAGCACCTGAATTCTGAGCTGTGGCCCTAATCAATCAGTATCAGGGTGTGTATTCAATAAATCCTGTCTGACTGAGATCGGTGTTTGTGTGGTTTGTGGGGCAACTCTTGGACCCCAACAAATCTAATGTGGTTTTTTTCCAAGATGGCTGCCCATAATAAGTTACCTGAAACTCATTTTATATATGTACATTTCAAAAGATCTGCACGCTTCTGCGATCTGTGTTTCCTATATCTTAGGCTTTAGTGTTTTGTTTCCAGATACAGGGAAAACCCCCACGAAAGGGACAATAAGAACACTTTGCATATCTCATTATAAACCACACTGTTGGCTTAAGAACCTTATTCCAAATGTAAAAGTCTGCTAGGAATCTGAGCTCTTCACAAACCTGCTCTGAGAAACTCCCGGAAGGGAGCATGACAGGGGCTTTGCTCGCACCATCACTGGGTGCTCTGTAGTTCAAGTTCAAATAACAGAAGTCAGGGAGCTATGAAAAGTAAGGGATTCTCTCCTTTCTTAAAAGGTAGGAGGGGACATTGGTACTTCTGAGGTAAAGGAAGAAAGAGCAACAGCCAGGAAGCAAGTCTGATCAGAGGTTCTCTTCTGGCTGCCCAGAAAAAGATGAAGAAGCAACTCCCCAAAGCAAGGGGCAAGCCCTCGGGGTGACTTAATCCAAGCAGGATGACTTACAAAGAACCTTCCAATTAAGCTCTAGGAGTCCACTCAGAAGGATGTAAGCTGGTCTGAATAAAGGCTTTTTTGAGAACATTTTATTTTTTTTGATTTTGCCTAGAAATTTATGAGTGCAACAAGCCGAGAGCCTATTTTCTTATTAGACGATGCACTGGTGTCTCTTCTAGTAAAATGGTTTCCTGGTGTGTCTTACAAAGTAAAGCTCAATTAAATGCAAAGGTTTCACATAATATCCAATATTAGAAGCTGTAAACACAGGAAATGTAACAAAGTGCTTCAGGAAGAGGCAGGAAAGGTAAAGGCACACAACAGTCTCTTAGCCCTTCATGAGGCTGGGATAGCCTTGTGCCTTTAGCCCAAGTTGAGATGCAGATGGATCCCCTTTTCTAGGTTCAAAGCCTTGGGCAAGGTGGCTCTCATCTAAGGCCCATCATCAAAAAAGGTTAGGACCTAGGAACCACAAGTAAGAAGTCAGAAAACATGGACTTCAGTCCTGAAGGAAGTCTGGCTGAGCAACGCATCTACCACAGACTCTGTTGTTGGCCACACGCGTATCTCCCCTGCGGAACAAGTTACTCAGGTGTGATCTGGCCTTTGTCCTCCTAAAGCTCTCAGCAGCTTCCACTACCCACCTTAGACACAAAACTGGGCCCACTAATGTTCCATCACTGCTGGACCTACATTCTCCCTAAAGCTATGTGTAAGTAGTTAATGATCGCTGGGATGGAGGGGCTTAGGAGGCCCTACCCCTCCCTGAGGACTAAATAATCCGTTAACAGTTGGTGGGAGACATGTTCAGCCATGTAGCCACTGGTAAGTTCCTGGGAGTGACCCTAATTAAATTCACTGGCTCACCAAGCTAGACTGGGTGGACTCTTTTCTCTGATATTGGTTCTCTGTCGAGGGTGAATACAAGTCGGTTAGTCTTCCTGGGACGAATTCACGAAACACCCACTGACTTGGGATATCGCCCAGATACAGAGTGTTCTTTATATGTCGGTGACAGGTTTCTTCTAGAATCTAGACCCGTATATGAGGTAGTTGACTGCTTGCTAGCGTCACTTGAATGGCTTAAAGGCATCTGAATCCTAACATGTCCAAAACCGAACTCACAGTCCGTACTATGGACTTCATGTTTGTGCAATTAGCCAAGTTTACATGTCAGAATCAAATTCTCACTGGAATGGTATTTGGAGGTGGGTCTTTGAAGAGTTGATTATGTCATGAAATTGGGCCTTAATGATTCTTGCTCTTATAACGAAGGAACTTGAGAGTTCCCTAGCCGCTCCTCCTCCTCCTCCTCCTCCTCTTCCTCCTCCTGCTACTCCTCCTCTTCCTGCTCCCCCTCCTCTTCCTTCTATCTCTGTTTTTTAATGTATGAGTGCTCTGTCTGCATGTACACCTGCATGCCAGAGGAGGGCATCAGATGCCTTTATAGATGGTTATGAGCCACCAAGTGGTTGCTGGGAATTGAACTCAGGATCTCTGGAAAAGCAGTCCGTGATCTTAACCCCTAAGCCATCGCTCCAGTCCCTCTTCTTCTTTTTAAAAAAATGATATGAAAAGAAGTCAAGAACCTGCAAAAAAGAGACCTGACTAGTGCCCACGCTGGGGCAATTTTGCATTGCTAACCTCAGAAGCAGCAGGAAGCAAGTTTATTTTGCTCACTGGGACCCAGGCTGCTTGCTGTACTGGGTGCTGACATCCCAAATGCTCCGAGGGAGTGTCTACCTCATGCCAGCTCCTTGTCTTGCCTTCCATCATCCATGAAATTCCTGAAACCCCCACCAGGATCCAAGCAGATCCTGACACCTCCCCCCTCACTTTTTTTTTTTTTTTTTTCTAAAACACATCTGATAGCTTTTCCTTTCAAATCTCCCCTAGTCTGCCCCTGTCTACTGTCATAATGTCACTCCGGTCCCCTTCATCTCCCTACCTAACAAGTCTCTTCCCCAACATGCTGTTGTCTTGCCTGAATGTGGCCTGTCCCCATTAAAACTCATGCTGGAAACGGATGACGATGCAAAGGTTATTGAGGTGGTTTGACCTTTAAGAGGTATTTGGGTCATGAGGTCAAGGGAAATACATTAGTGTAGTTCCCATGAGCGTGAATAGTTTTTCCCAAAAGCAATCTGTTACACGGATAATTTAATTCCCTCTGCTTTTCCTTGCCCTTCCTCTGCAAACACCCATCTGCCTTTTCTGGATTCTGTCTGCCAGGAAGCACTGAGGTCACCCATAGAAGCCAGGCTCACATGGGCTGAACATGTGTCCCCAGGAGGTCCATGTGGAAAGGTTTTACCCACAGGGTAGTGGTAGATGCTATAGATCCTTAGGCGATGCACCTAGAAGGTTCTTACACCATTGGGGAATATGCCCCAAAGGGGAGTGTGTGTTCTTCAACACCTTTTTTTCTCTCTGTTTCCTGGTTTGTGATGTGAACACCGTCTCCAAAATGTGTTCCTGCCACAACAAACTACACTTGGCAGGGACCTAAATCCATGGAGTCTTCATATCAGAGTCTGAATTTCTGAAAGAGTAAGCTAAAAAACCCCCAATGATGTGTCCCACCCAGGTCAGCTCCAGCTTGATGCCCAATTGTACCATCTTTGCTGTACGCCATGGGTCCTTTGTTTCTGGGCACCCTGCCCTGGGTCAGGTCCTGCTAATTCCCTGCTTCTGCTATGTATTTTATCCCTCTGAAGATATTTTAGAATGGTTATCATTATGCATAATGGTTTGTTCTAAGTTTAATGGTGAGCATAAAATTACAAAAAGTATAATTTGATCAAGTCTAATATGTATATTGTGAAATGACATCATAATGCGGCTGGAGAAAGTTCAAATAAATAATCCTCACTCATAAGCCGAGAGGATGGCTCAGTTGACCAAGTACTTTCCAGGAAAGCCTGAGGACAAGAGTTTGGGGCCCCAGTACTCATGTGATCTTCTTATATTAGATAGTTTTTATCTAGTTTGATATCGTGGTCTCACTGGCCAGACAGACCGAGTTAAAAATGCATGTGTGGTCTGTCTGGAAGGTTCACTCTTTTACATGACGACTCTGGTTGTCTGTATCAAGATGAAGCTGAATATCTCCTTCTTCACCACTGTGAAATCAGGGCATCCCTGGACTGACAGATACTACTGTGCTAGACTGAACTGGCTGGGAGCTGGGGGTGGACTTTCAGTTTTCCTGTAAGTGACAGTTATTCTACCTTCTGCTGGGGCACCCCCATTTGCTAATGCCCAGAGGGATTTTTTTTTTTTTTTTTTTTTTTTTTGGTCAATACAACTTGGAGGAAGATACTACTGGCATCTAATAGGTAAATGCAGGAATAGTGTTAACAAATACACAAGACAGCCTTCTCGCTTCTCCAGCCTAATACACTAGTGGTCTTGAAGTGAAGCCTGTACTGAATCATTGCTGATTTTCTGTTTGCCACATTCACTCAGTCACTCACTCATTCATTCATTCATTCACTCATTCATTCCATCTGTATTGAACACTGCAGTTGTCACAGAGTCTGTTGTAGAATTTCTTACTCTTAAGGTGTGGGGTCATATACATAGACACTTTATTTTTTCAGTCACGCAGATTTAAGATGCTTGCACCTTCTTTGTGAGTCAGTTCTAGCTGATCGCAGTCTCCTGTTCCCGGTAGTCATTTTCTTTCCCTGGGGTCTGCTATGTCTGGCACTAACGCAGCCACTTTGGGCTTTTGTTGGATCACGAGTTTCTTCCTTTCCTCGTGGCTGAATCTAAATGCCTGACAAAAAGCAACATAAAGGAGGAAGGATTTACCTTGGCTCTTGGATCTGGAGTTGCAGCCCATCGGGGCAGGAAGGCCTATCTGTGGAATCAGCTGCTGTCACATAGCAGAAAGCTGCAGGAACAGGAGGGAGGGGTTGGCCCCACACAGTTGGCTTTCTCCTTTACCACCAGAGACTCCAGCTCATGGGAACATGCTCCCTGGTATCCAATGAGGGTCCTCCTCACTCAGTTAATTCTCTCTGGAGAACCCCACCCCACTCCCATGGACACACCTAGAAGTGTGCCTCACTAATGTCTTGGGTGCTGCTCAATCCAACCAGGTTGATGGTGGAAATGAACTGCCACACACTTTTCAGTATCATCACAGTATGTCTGTTTTCTAAAACCATTTTGAAGTTCTCTTTCCCATTGTCAAATGATCCTTTATTGAACTGTTTTCCTTTGTAGGTTTTTTGATTTTGTTAGTTTTTGTTGCCATCTCTGTTGTTGCTTTGGTTTTTCGAGACAGGGTTTTTCTATGTAGCCTTGGCTGTCCCACACTCACTTTAGACCAGGCTAGCCTTTGTAATTCTTAAACTGCAAGACATTTCAGGATGCCAGTGCACTGTCCTCTAGAGTGTGTAGCAGCAGAGCTCACTCCCACTGCAGGCTGAGAGAGGACCCGAGTGCCTCTTATAGCAATGCAGAGGGCTCCACAGCTGAGACCAGTCCTGTCTGTCAGACCGCCTGGTGACTCTTCTCAGCAAGCATGTTGCCAGACTCTGTGGTTTTCTGTTTCTTTCTACCTCTGTATGGGGCTAGCCATGGAAGCAGTGAGGTTGCCGGGCCAGAGAGTAGCCAACACTCTCTCGGGATGATGCTTTGTTTCTTTCTTTCTTTCTTTCTTTCTTTCTTTTTTAAACACAGATGGGTCATGAACCACACAGACAGCACTGCAGCTGTTGAGGATCAGTGATTTGAGCCACAGCTGGGAGAAGTCATCGGCAATGGGACTCAAACCATCCCTATGGTTGAAATAGGCATTCAGAGCATCGTTCACAAGTCAAAGGTGTTCCCATGGGTATATTCACTTCCACATTCCCCGCCATTTTGTAATGGAACTGTTGTTAGCCTCCATCAAAGGCAAGGCAGCAGAGGCTCAGAGAGTGGCTGCAAAAGTGCCAGATCCACGCAGCCAGTTTGGTAGGGCTGACACTGCCTCTCCACTCCTTCGAACTCTGGACTTCAGACTGGGTGCCATTTAACGTCTTGTCCTAGATATGGTTTTGGGGGACAAGAGTCAGGGTTCAAATCCCAGTTCTGGCCTTTTCCAGTTCTGTGACCTTAGCTGACCTGGACAACCCTGGGGGAATTGTGAGCCAGACAGGTCAAGTCTGTGCAGTGCTTCTCGCTGTCTGCACTTTGTGCAGGTGTGTCCGCACTGCATGCCACCCCATTTCCCAGTCACTGTTAGAAACCACAGTTTACAAAAGAGGTTGGTAGCTTGTAAGAGACCAGGAAGGTGTTACTGCATAGGAAATGGAAAACAACTACGGCTACTTTCTCTTTAGCCCCAGAGCAGGTGTTCTGAGCCATTCTGTTTTACAGTATTGTCAGGGGAGCTTTAGTAAAGAGGCGAGCCCTTCCCCTAAAAAAAATAAATAAATAAAAAATAAAATTGTGCCTGCTTTTTCAGTTTCCCCCAAAGACTCAAGAATTGCATTTTACATAATTGTAAATTTTTTTATAAGCCACATTACTGTTTTTGGAATAACCAAAATCCCTTCCACTTTTTTTTTAAAAAAAAAAACGTTCGTCCTATGCAGGGTTGTGGCCATGCATGAGAAACAGCAGGTGGTGCCAGATGACAGGTGGTGTGGGAGCCGTCCCCGGTGGGAGGCGCGAGCAGGCGAGCAGGCTGGCAGCTGCCAGATCTTCTCTGCGCGCTGGCGCCTCGTTCTCAGAAGCTCCGGATCCAGGCACGCGAGGGCTGCCTTTTCAGCACCACGCTCTGGCCGAGGAGGGAGGACTTCTGTTTGTCCTCCTCCTCTACATATTGGCTTGACTCTGCTCTGACCCCCACCAGTGCCGCACAGTAAGTAGGCATTTGTTTTTGTTGTAACCACTCCCCAGCACCCTCCCGGCCCTTACCACCCTGTCATCCCCACAACTCCGTTTGTCTAATTACGTCCCACCAGCCGGATTGACAGGCGAAATTCCGTTGTGCAGGGCTTTTGAGGGTGCGGTGAAAGCAACCCTTGACTTCAAAGGGAACTGGAGGGAAATAAATGCGATTTGTTTATTTAGTTGGCAATCTTGCAATATGGGGGCTGCTAACTTTCCATGAAAAAAAAAAAAAAAAAGCCCTGGCAATTGAGGAAATGGAGGTATTTCGCGGCTGAATACGGAGATCAGGTTCAAGCCAGCCTCTTTCCGATGTAGGAACCTGGATCTCATGTACAATCTACATATTATGTAAAAAAGAGAGAAAAGGGTGTCTTAAGAGATATTGAATGTATTTAATTGTGCTTTAGAGATTGGTGAAGAAAAGGCAAAATAGGATGTGGGTGGTGGGGTGAAATGTTTCTTCCTGCAGGGGGCCCGGAATAATGGAGTTTCCTTTTGTGCTAAGAACAAGCTTGCCAGTGGGGCTCTAGGGATATGTTAGCATGGTGCCTTGGTATTTTTTTTTAAAGCTCTTTTTTTTTCCCCCTGCTCCCTAATTTGAGGGTTGGTGAACTCGGTGGGCAGTTAGCACATTCTGATGATTAATGAAGTTTCCCCGGACAATGGGAATCATGTCAGGAAATCTAGTGGGAAACTGATGGCTATCACCAGGTTGAATGCTGCTGGATTTGAGCTGTCTCAGTCCGTCTTTAGCCCCTCGAATTCCTGTTGTAACCAGAATCCTGATGCTTGCCTTAGGTCTGGAATAAAAGCAGAAGCATGGTGAAGCTGAACAGCAACCCCGGAGAGAAGGGGGCCAAGCCGCCTTCCGTGGAGGACGGTTTCCAGACCGTTCCTCTCATCACGCCCTTGGAGGTTAATCATTTACAGCTGTCTGCTCCTGAGAAGGTAATGGGTGCTCTTCCCTCCCTCGTCCCCCAAGTTACCCTAACCCAGGAACCCAAGCAGCAAAAGATTTTTACCCCCTCACACCCTTTCATTCCTCCATCTGCCAAACAGGCTCCCTTCCTTGGAAAATATTGTATCCAGAGATGAGACATTTCTTGTGTTATTGCAGATTTATGGTGTATGCTCATAATCTACATATACAGGCAAGCAAATTAATGTTCTCTTGTTAAGATTTTACCATGGCAGATGAATACACAGAAGCTTCTATGCAGTGCTGAAGGGGAAAAGCTTGTCTTAATTTTTTGAGGTATTTTGAAAATCAATTGGTATGGATAGCGAGGCAGAGACTTGGACTCCATCCAGCAGCTCTCGTCTGCACCTGCTGATCTCTTGCCCCTCTGCTAAGAGTTGGTTATAAAAAAGAAAGATAAAGTTAAAAAACAAAAACAAAAACAACCTTGTGCATCGTGGTAAATGCTGGACCCCAAGCATCACAATGAGTGGGGAGGGGGGGGGGATAGGAGAGGGAAGGCAGGAGAGATGAGCTGCAAAATATCCAAATTGGAGTTTTGAAGGTGAGTAAACCCTGGACCAGTTTGGGGTAGAAGAAATGAGGTATTTAAGGCAAAGGTGAAAGAGAATGCGCCCAGTGTGGGAAGCTCCTACGGACACTGTGGCTGCAGGAGAAATGTCTGGGGAGACAGCCTCTGGCTGACATGAAGAACGGAGGTGGCAGAGGGGTGTCATCCCACAGACATAGGGGTAGGAGAGAGTGTGTAGGGTCTGCCTAAGACAGTGGAGGCTTTAGGAAGCGAGCTATTGTATGTCATCTCAAGAGGTTTGCAGGG
Source organism: Rhynchomys soricoides (assembly GCA_019843965.1). NCBI lineage: Eukaryota > Metazoa > Chordata > Mammalia > Rodentia > Muridae > Rhynchomys > Rhynchomys soricoides. Next base: position 14,272,413 of record JADRCH010000008.1, read on the forward strand.
AAAAGATCCTGCTCCCAGGCTGGAGACTGAACAATGGATCATCCCGTCCGCTCGATTTTTTTCATTGGCATCTCCAGGAGGGCATTGTGTGTCTTAACCACTTGGTTCCATCCAATCAATGAAGAGGAACTAAATCGCGATAAGGAATTGGCTGATTGGCTGGGGCTGAGTCATTTGTTTTGAAAGCAGAGAGGTTTTTGATAGAAGAATGTATCAGGATGGGTGGCAGAAATAGAGTTGTGGAGCTAGCTTCAGAAACTAAGAAAGCCTTTAGAAATGAGCTTCGAGCAAGCAATTGGAGCTAAGGAAATGTGGAAAGACGGTATTGAGAACTCGCCTCGGACTCATCAGACACACTCTGGATTTCTGTTTGTTTTGAACTTCATATTGGAAACACCAGGCAATTTAGAAACGCCTGTTATTGAGGTCACCCCCACCCCCAGAGCAATTCTGTCAGAATCTGTGGGATAAGATCCAGTCATCAGCATAGATGCAGTCTCCCCAAATGACCCCCACATGTGGCCACATTGAGTAACTCTGTTTCAGACCCATCAAACACACCTTCGAGTCTGGGATTGGAAAGTCCCATTATCAGCCAAGGTTTGGGTGGTCCAAAGACATGAAAAGACAAAGTGAAAATGTTTGGACCTGACTCCGGGTGTCAGTGCAGTTTGGGAAGGAGAAAACATTGTCTTGCCCGTTCTGCAAGGTAGTAGCCACATGCGCATGTCTGAGAGGTGCATAATGAAAAGAGACAACGGGGGGGGGGGGGGACCTCTCAAAACCTTCCACACCTTACAGGCTATCTAGAGAGTAGTGTGTCCTCTCTTCCTTTACTCTCCTCATTCCTTCTGGGAGTTTTCTTCTCTCGCTGAGCAAACAGCACAGATGTACCAGGAAGTCACCCCCAAGCCAGCATAGTCAGCTGCTTCATAGTGTACACCTAAAGACACAGCGAGGCCCTGCAAGGTTATGCTGCACACTCCCTGTGGTTCTCCTGGGTGGTTGTTGGTTTCCCCTTCCGTGGAGCAAAGAAGCTCATACACCAGGTTGTCGGAACAAAATCAGATGTGACATCAGATGTCAAGTGGCCCAAAGCCAAAAATAAGAGTAATTAATATTTTCAAGAGCTTTTTAAAATGCCAAGTACTGCTCTGTGTGTGTGTACACACACACACCACATGCACACGTACACACACACAAGCACACATGTGCACACACACACACACACCTACACACCTTGAGCGCATACACACACACACAAACACACACCTTTGCACATACAATTTTTTATTTCAGTCTCTCACTAGTGAACAGAACCTGGTAAAGGAGTAGCTACTTTGATCAAGTGTTTAAAGAAATTGAAACATAGATTGGTAAATGTAACTTCTCAAAACAAAGTTAGTGAAGCACCCTGGATGTAGAACCTAGGCAGTGTTGTTCCAGAACCTTCCACCTCAAGAACAAGGAGTGAACTGGCCTGAGACTCCACAGGTTTGAGCTCTGTTCCTAACTCAGTCAGGACCCCACAGTACGGATCAATTCTCTCTTAGGTCCCAGTCTTCTCTGAGTGGGGAATTGTCTTAGCAGTTTTCTGTGCTGATACACTTAGATTTTATTACTATTTGTTTAAACTTTTCAGGGCAGGAGGCTAGACCTAGTACATCATACATGCTAGGCAAGTGCTCTACCACTGGGTTATCTCTCCAATGCAGATTTTATGGTTTTTACAATAACAAGCACAATGTTTCCCCTGGCAGCAGAACAAATGTGTTAGAAGTGAATCCTGATCCAGAGGCGTGTTTCCCTGAATGACAGCTACCAGCACGGACTGGGAAGTAATGTTTTTAGCTGGGTTCAAACCCTGTTTCTGCTTTTACTGTATTCTATAAGTCCAGTAAAAATTAAGTACTCTGATAAGTTTCTTTCTTTCTTTCTTTCTTTCTTTCTTTCTTTCTTTCTTTTTTTCTTTCTTTCTTTCTTTCTTTCTTTCTTCCTTCCTTCCTTCCTTCCTTTCCTTTTGTTTTTGTTTTTGTTTTGCTTTTCTTTTGAGACATGGTCTCCTATATACTCCTAGCTGTCCTGGAACTCATTATGTAGCCCAGGCTGGCTGGTGGATCACAGAGGTCCACCGGTTCCTGCATCCCAAGCACTGAGATTAAAGTTACATGCCACCATGCCAGGCTCCCTGATAAATTCCTTAACCTACCTCAGACTTGGTCTCCTTGTATGCAAAATGGGGACAGCATTGGAAGTCACTGGAGTCGGGGCTATGAGAGAGAGGGATGACATGACCCCTTTGATTAGGTCCCAGTGGGACAGGGTTTGAAGCTAAGATAGTGTCAGGAAAATCACTCTTGCCCTATGTGAAATCATGGTTTTCCCTTTGGAAACTCCAAAACATGAAGTGCACTTGCTAAGTAACATGGAAAACCATCTTTGGATCTATTCACTGAACACTTTAGTATTGTGGGACATAAGCATAGAAACCCCTTTGGAGGGCGGTTAGCAAGGTGGCTGGGTGCTTAAGAGTGGTTTCTGCTCTTGCAGAGGACTCAAACTCGGGTCCCAGCACCCACATTAGGCAGCTCACAACCCCCTGTAACTGCAGCCCCAGAGAGATATCACACCCTTTTCTGGCCTCTATGGGCAAGCTGCATGTGCCTGCACACACACACACTTTGAACATCATGGAAAGGATGAATATCTTAGTCTGTTTTGTTTCTTTTTTCTACATATTTTTAAATCATTCCTTGAGGATTTCATGTATATATAAAATTTTGATCATATACACCCCTTCTAATTCCCCCTAAACCCCTTCCAAAATGACTTCTTCCCATCTTCAGTCCTCTTTTTCTTCTTTTTAAAAAATAACCCACAGAGTCCAGTTGACATTGTTCAAATGCACATAGGTGTAAGGACCATCCACTGTGGACACAGCAAACCTACTAGTGGCCACACCCACAAAGGAAAATGACTTCCTTGCCCAGCAACCATCAACTGCCAATCCTATTTCCCCATAGGTGGGGCTTCATGAACCTCTCCTTCATCGTACTGGAACCTTGTTTAGTCTGGTTTTTTTGTTGGTTTTTTTTTTGTTTGTTTGTTTTGTTGTTGTTGTTGTTGTTGTCAGTCAGAAACCTGGGGCTGGATACTTTATAAAGAGCTGTGGCTAGCTCAGTTCTAGAGACTGGCAGTCTAGAAAGCATAGTCCTAAGCCATGACTAGGTCCAGAACATGGCAGAGACATCATGCTGGGAGCATGAGGAGACAGATCAATCATGTTGTGAGACAGAAAGCAAGAAACTTACTTGGCTCTCTGAGGAATTAAATGGACGCCCAGGAGAACCACATCCATTCCTTCTGATGGCACTAGAAACACACACACAGAGACACACACACACACACACATACACACACTCACCAATGACCTTCACTAGACTCTGTTTCTTAAAGGTTCCAGATCTCTCAACATAGCTATCCTGAGGACTCAGTTCCAACACATGGTTCTTTGGGAGACACTCAAGCTATATCCAAACCATAGTGTCTACTCAGAGGCCATTCTAGATGGGGCCCTGGGATGGTTCCCTAAGATACACTGCCTCCAATGTTCTCTCCCTGAGCAGTGTGGCTGAGGTTGGTGGCTTCCTCAAGAGGCTGTGGTCTGGGTTCATAGGTCCTTGTCTGTATCTCAGGAGGCTGTGGTCTGGCTTTGTAGGTCCTTGTCGGTATCTCTTGCATGCTACTCAAAGCTCTACACTGTTCTTAAGATGTTTTCTCAGAGGGGTGACCTGTCTCCATGTGAGTCCAACCTCAATCCCTTACCTTGGCACTCCAGATCTTTTGATATATAATTTCCATCTCTTGTATTCTCACTTTGTTCTCCCAAAACCAGTATGCCACCCCTCCATGAATGGCAACTCCTTCCAGAAGTTACTCTGACTCCTATGTGGACATTTGGCAATGTCTGAAGACAAAGATGGAAGAGTGATTCTACTAGTGTCTAGTGATAGAGGCCAGGGGTGTTGCTCTGTGTACTGTAGTACACACGATTCCTCCCATCTGCCCTCCAGAAGATTTATTCTGCCCCAGACGCCAACAGAGCCTACAGGGAAACCAAGGCTCAGGTCCATGGAGCGGCATATCTAAATATCACAGACAAGGAGTCTTGGACGCCTAGTCTACCTGACACCCCCACATTTTCCTGCAATTTCCCATACTCTCCAGGATTCCGGTTCTATTCCTCCCTCAACACGCCCTTCTTAACTGGACTGGTTTGACAGGGAAGAATTCATCTTCTTAAGCTAAGTTCCAGGAGGTGCCTTGGACGCCTTCCCTGACCACCATCAAGTATAGTGGTGGTTATATAACAATCACACTGGAAGCTACCCACTCATCTTTCCACCCACCCAGATAATCCTGTGCTCAATTGAGCATACATACACGGCCACGGAGAGCCATGGAGCAGGTTGGTGGGAGATGCCAGAAGATGGGGAGACTTGGGAGATAAGGAGGTGAGCATTAGGTAGAGCTGTGAAGGGGGAGGGGTTCAACTCACGAGGACAGTGGGATCTGGGTTCCAGTTTATGCTGGAGGCTGTGGCCCACCCTATGGACAAAGGACGGGCTCAGCCCATGATGGTTCTTGAGAAATTTTCTCTGTTCTTCTAGGAAACATTGGAACAGTTAAACCCCAATTGCAGTGGCCAGGTCCTTGCAGGTACAGTAAGAGAGAGAAAGAGCAGAGGCAGGAGCCTGACTGGAAGCCACGGCTGTGGCATGAAGCAATGGTGCCCTTGAGACTGGCACCATGGAAATAGTAACTAGATGGATTCTCACCAGGACCTGACGCCAAGGTGGCTTGATAAGAATTCATTCTGTCTCGTTTCCATTTGCCCACTTACCCTGAGGTCACTGGCTCTGTGTGAAAAATCTTAGCCCTACCACACAGTAGGAAGAAGGGAGTTTTTAATAGGATTTCCTCTTCCATGTTTAAAACAGGATGTGTGGGAAATAGACTCAAAACCAAGCAGGCAAGTGTCTTCTGGGTCACAGGTAGGATCTCCTGAAAAGTTGGTGTGGTGTTTGAATGATAATGGCTCCCGTAGGCTTATATATTTGAATACTTGGCGCCTACTTGGTGGAACTGTTTGGGAAGGATTAGGAGGTGTGGCCTTGTTGGAGGGGGCGTGAAACAGGGCTTTGAGGTTTCAAAAGCCCATGCTATTCCCAGTCAGTTCTCTCTCTGCCTCCTGCTTGTGGATCAAGATAAAAGCTCTTAGCTATTGCTCTAGCACCATGCCTGCCTACCTGCCACCATGGTCTGCAACATAATAACATGGACTCACCCTCTGAAACTGAAAGCCCCAATATATTCTCTCTTCTATATGTTGCCTTGGTCATGGTGTCTCTTCATAGTGATAGAAAAATAACTAAGAGAGTTGGGACATCCAATCCTACCTCTGGGGCCTTCTCACCACAAACAGGGGCTCTGGAAGACTCTGTGGGGTTTTCTACCCATGTTTCCCACTTTGCAAATGCAGAAGTGGGTTCAGAGAATAGACCTACTGTCTCAGTACTCACCCAAAGAAAACGGCAGCCAAACTCTGCACCTAGATATCCTGGAGATACCAGCAAGTGCATGTCAGGGCTATAGAAAACAGGCTACAGATACCTCACCTCAGGAAAGTCCCCAAGTCAATCACAATCACAGTCACAGTCACAATCACAGTCACAGTCACAACCACAATCACAGTCACAGTCACAATCACAATCACAGTCACAGTCACAATCACAATCACAGTCACAGCCAGAATCACAATCACAGTCATAATCACAGTCACAGTCACAGTCACAGCCACAATCACAGTCACAATCACAGTCACAGTCACAATCACAGTCACAACCACAGCCACAGCCACAGTCACAGTCACAGCCACAGTCACAGTCACAGTCACAGTCACAGCCACAGCTCACTGAGCCAGCACCAGGCTCCAGCTGTTCTTTTACTTTCCACTCATTGTTAAATCTTCATGAGTCTTGGAGTAGGAGCCTCAGCCACATTTAAGACGAGAGAAGCAGAGATATTCTGAGATCAACTATTGGCATCTGACCTGAAATTTACGGGACAGCACATATACTTCATAATCCTAGAGACCTGGGTTCAAATCTTTGCCAAGCTGCTTATCTGCTGTGAGGCTTCGTGTAGGTTGCTCAGCCTCTCTGGAGTTTGTGTTGTTGGAGCTATAAGGTAGGCATAACATCCACCTAACAGATTACTTACTGTCTGAGGGGCGGAAATTGTCTAATAGGCCTCATTCGGGCATGACCCAGAGGGGGCCCATTGATCCAGTTCCCTTCCTTTATCTGAATACTCAGAATATGTCACCTAGCGTGGTGTGCTGTGGAAGAAGGCGGTGAAAGTCAATCACGTGAGTTATGAACTTGAAGGGTGCAGGCTGGGAGAGGTGGGACTCACACAGGGCACACCTGAAATGCCCCTGAAAGGACCCTGGGCAGAGGGGGTGAATTGCCCACGCAGAAGCAGCTTCCTGTCTTCTTTTCCTCCTTGAGACACAGGCATGAGAAATGCCAGCCTCTCTCCCGGGAACAGTTAGACCCACTCCACCGGACAGCCCCTCCCCCCCCAGCCCTCTGCAGAGAGGCTCCCCAGAGGCTTCTGAGCTTCCCCACTCTGGGCGAGGCGCAGGCAGTTCCTAAAAATAGGTACAAATTGATCAATAAACATAGTAAAGGCTCTCAGTGATCTTAAAACATAGCTTTAAACAAAAAGTATTTATAATGTCTATGTTGGTAATTTTGGGGGAACATAATACATGCTCTTGTGAATGTCAAAGTTAGTATTTTCCTTCCATACTTTTTAAGTTAGCAGACAGTGGTGGCTCTCACTGTGACACTTTCCTATGTATGTGTCTCTATATTTTGTTCTTATTCGTTCCCTAATGTCCTTCCCATGGCTGCTACCCCATCTGCTAACTCCTTGTCTCCGTCTGTAGTCCCCTATCTTCTGCTTTTTTTAAAAAATTTTGTTTTCTGTGCGTGCCTGCTTTGTCTGCATGTATTTTTGTGCTTGGTGCCCATGGTGACCAAAAGAGGGTGTGTTGGATCCCTGGAACTGGAGTTACAGAGAGTAGTGAGCCACCATGTGGGTGCTGGGAATCAAACCAGTGTCCTCTTGAAGAGCAGCCCATGTTCTGAACCACTGAGCCACCTCCTCTCTAGCTCCTCTCTCTTCTGCTTTTAGGTCATATACATGCGTTCTCCAGCTCCCCTGCCCTTTCCCCATGAGATCTCTTCCTCCTTCTCTTAATGTATTCCTGTTGGCTGTCTAACGTATTACATATGCAGTTATTTGACATTGTTTATAACATTAAACTGCATATATCCGGGACTGATTTGGACTGTTGAGGAGAAAGGGCTGGTTAAGTAAACACTGATGTAAAATGGAAACCACTGGGCATCTAGGGTGAGGATGAGGCAGAGAGTCTCAGGGGAAAAGGGACGACTGTAGCTTGCTCCGTGAGAACATAGTCTAAGATGGTGGCACGTGGTCTCATGTACAGAAACAATGTACGTGAGTTCTAGTCTCTCTTATTTATGTTTTATGTATTATTGGTACTTGAAAACTGAACCTATCGGGGAAGGGGCAAAAATGTGATTTTCAGTCATTTTCAGTTTTATAACCACGAACACACATCAAACTTTTGTTTGAAAAAGTCACTCCTGTTTCGCCAAGAGTGAAGCAGCGTGGGAGGGCTGGTGTGACTTGCTCTCTTCCACTCGAGGGAGTCCCTCTGGAGAGCTGTTGAGCTGAGGCACTGTATTGAGGTGATGCTGGCCACACTGATTTATATTTTGTCTCTAAGAAAGCAAAGGCCTGGCAAAGAAAAGAGCCCTGGAAAGAGCCCAGAACAGAGTGGCAGCTTCATATTAGCATTCTGGTTTTGACTCAGTCTGCTGTGTGATGTAAGCCAAATGTCTCCCTTCTTTCTACGCCAATCTCCCACTGTGAAATTGATGGTTCAGTATAGACTGTCACTAGATCTCTGGGCACAGGCGTCTGGCCCAGCTTTCAGGATCACGAGGAAAGATCTAATCCCAGGGGAAGATCGAATCCCAGGGCGAGAAATGTGAGGTGAGGAGCAGAGATAGCAAACGGGAAGATCTGAGTGAGGACCCCATCTGGTCATGTGGCCTCTTTGGCCTCCCTTCCTTTGCCTCCAGTATCCTGGGGACCAGAATGTGTGAGGTGGCACCTGACTGGATTCAGCACAGCCTCAGTGACCGGTGAGGGTTGTGGTCTCAATCTTCTCCGGGCCAGATGCTCAGCCACATCAGAGTTGATGAAAAGGCTGAGGGGCAAAACCCCAGACTTTGGCACAGGGCCAAGCACCTAGCGTAGTGCTATCTTTAAAAAGTGGTGATTGACAGGAAAAGCTCGATGCTGCTGTTTGCTCATTGGCTCAACCAATTCCCACTCACAGATTTGGACTAAAATTCCTCAACTGGAAAATCGGAAGGCTAGCAATGACTTTGAGGGGGAGACTCAAGGACTGGAAAGAAAGATGAAAATTAAAGCAGCAGCCTGGCAGTGGTGGCGCACACCTTTAATTCCAGCACTTGAGAGGCAGACACAGACGGATCTCTGAGTTCAAGGCCAGCCAGAACTACGCAGAAAAACCTGCCTTGAAAAACAAAGAAAAAAGGGAAAAGAGGAAGGAAGGAAGGACGGAAGGGAGGGAGGGAGGGAGGGAGGGAGGGAGGGAGGAAGGAAGGGAGAGAGGGAGGGAAAATTAAAGCAGTCCTTCTCTGGGGAGTCCCCACCTGATGTGCCCACAGCCTCTCATCCGCTGCAGGGATGAGCTTTGGCTATAGGGAAGGTCTATTTTTGGCTTATGCAAGCCTAACTCATAAAAATACAGTCTTGCTCCTTGTCAGCACTTCTGTGCTTTCGTTTATTGTTCCTGCCAATCCTGGGGACTCGACATGTGGGAACCTCTTCATTATTGATAATCCAGGGAGGTAGTATTTTAAATTTTTATGATCTGCACTTTGAGCCATCTGAACCACCTTGTAGGATCTGGCCTTGCCAGTGAGGTGGGGATGGCATGGAGAGAAGCAGGAGAGGGGATAGGGCATCCTTTGGAAATTAATAATTTATTCCACCTCCCAATGTCAATTATACTAAATTATATTCCTCACATTAGCAGCTTGAAAGGACACTGGGGGACCAGTGTGTAAACAGAAAAACCAAAACCAAACAAACAAAAACAAAGTGACTTTGCCCACACCACAGTATCTGGAGCCTCACTTATTAAATATCTGCAAAGCTACTTTTGACAATGAAAAGGCTAGGAACGATTTCTGCTTCATCCCTCCCCACCCCCACCCCATTTCTTTTTCAAATTGAGCCAAGGCTTTCAGGGCTCTCTGTCTTGCTCTGTTTTCTTAAAGGGGAACAGGGAGAGGTTATCTACAGTAGTGATGCTTTTCTCTGCAAAATCTCTCTCTCTCCTCTCTCTCTCTCACACGTGCACACACACACACACACTGATTCTGGTTCCACTCCACAGGAACAAAGCACCAAGTTTCATGTCTCCCCCTCCCCCCCACCCACAGTACCACAGTAGCCTGACTCTGGTAGTAACTTCATGGGTGGGGCTTTCCGGGTCTTCCTGGACCACAGCTTCCTCCCAGAAGCTGGGCTGCTGGGGGGGCTCCTCCAGCATTGAACACCTCAAAGGCTGCTCCATTGTTTACGGTCCTTCAGCTTCCTGTGCCCTTCTGGCTATCTCTCAGTGGTGCTTAAACTGACCTTCTCAGCCTGTGCCTGCCCCTTCAACTTCATCTCTGTCACTTCCCTTGTGATGCTGTCCTCCGGCCACCCAAAGATTCCTATCTGTGGTTCTGCCAAGTGTCAGCCTTCTCCTTCCATCTAGAAAGATTTTCTCTTCTTTCTTTCTTTCTTTTTTTAAATCTGGGGAGGCAGGAATGGTCAGAAGAACATGTCTAGAGCCAAACAAGTTAAGGAAGAGGTAGAGGAGGTGCAAGGAAGCATAACTAGATGAATGTGCTGTTCTGAGAACAGATGGCAGCTAGAACTGACGGACGGCTGGAGTGGATTTGGAAGCGGAAGGAAAGAAATGGGTCTTGAGAGAGCCCTGCACTGAAATAAACAATGGTATTGTCTTGTCTTGCCCTGATGAAACACCATAACCAAAAGCAGCTTGGGCAGGAGACGGTGTATTGCATCTTTCAGCTTATAGTCCCTTATCCATGGAAGTCAGGCAGGGGACTCACGTCAGGAGCTGATGCAGAAGTCATAGAGAGAGTACTGACTTCTGGCCAGCTCCTCATGGCTTGCTCAGCCTCTTTTCTTACAGCACCAGGACCACGTGCTTTGGGGCAGCTCCACTCACAGTGAGCTGTACCCTTCCATATCAATCATTAACCAAGAAAATGCTCCCAGGACTATCTGGTATTTTCTCAAGTTCCCTCTTTCCCAATGATTCTAGCTTGTGTCAAATGAACATAAAAACTGGCCAGTGCAGTATGAATAGTGTTTTATAGGCCCAGATTTTACAGGCATGAGATTGCAGGATAGTTGGGGAAAGGTGAGTCAGAGCCCTGCAGGTTGAACGTGGCCGTGGCAAATGTGGGCGTGGACCTGAGCGAAAGCATCCTGTAGGCTAAGTGAGTCTCCGTAAGCTCTGAGTAGAGACATACACTCTATACTGCAAGTGGTGAGAATGAAAGATGCTCTCAGCATGAGGCTGTGAGCTAGCACGCTCAGGTCTGAGTATATGCAAGGTCTGAGAGTGGCCAAGAAGTTGCTCTGTAAAACACCAGAGTCACCCTAGCATGAAGAGGTCAGGTGTGAGGGGAAGTCGGAGGATGAAAGCTGAGGGGAGATGACCAGCACAGAGCAAGAGAACCAGAAGACAGCCACGGGCTGAGGGCAGAGGAAGTCTCCAGGAGAAGGGGGACAACAAGCAAGCCTGTGCACTTAATAGGACTGCTTCTGGAATCAACCACCTGGTAGGGAGACACCCTAAGACAGAAATGCATACAACCCATGCAGCCTCCTGCACGGCCTAGCTTAGCAACCTACTGGGGTCTGATTGCTTGTGTTTACTGGGATATCTGTGGGGATCACCATGGGCTTGAGGGGTTGCCCTGTGGCTCCTGTTTTAACAAGCTACAGAACACTCTCCCAATACTGGCTGCTTCCAGCCAGCCAAGAGATCTAGCCTGGGAAAGACCAAACTGCAAACTTCCGGGTTCAGTCTCCACTGACTGTATAAAGTTGATGAATCCTAAGTGGAGCCAGGGCATGCTGGAGAACATCTAGAGCTCAGGATGAGGGTAGCACACCGGCTACTTACTCCAAGCAGAAGGGCCCAACTGTTTGAGATGGACCTGGGGCTGTAAGGAGGCCCCTCATGGCCACCTTGAAATACTTTGCAGCAGCTTTGAAGAACATGTGGCTTAAAAAATGAAAAGGCCCCAGCACTTGGGAGGCAGAAGCAGGTGGATTTCTGAGTTCAAAGCCAGCCTGGTCCACAGAGTGAGTTCCAGGACAGCCAGGGCTACACAGAGAAACCCTGTCTCGGGGAAGAAAAAAAAAAATTGAAAAGGAGCAGATGAAGAACGCTCACATGCCAGGCAAAGGCACCTGCTGTCCCTTGGCCTGTCCCTAAAGCTAAAAAAAAAAAAATGGGGGTTGGGGGGACACCTGGAGCATTTCATCAGTGTTCAGAGCAGAACAAGATGCAGATGAGAGGGCTCCAACCCCAACGTTGCTCCAACTCAGCACCTCCAAGTGTGTATTTAAACTAAGTATCTTCTACAGTGTTTGAGATAATTACATGGAAGGCCTACGCTTATTTGAAGACATCAGTGGAGTCCCACAGTGTCTAAAAGGCCCACTGGGGTCTGATTGCTTGTGTTTACTGTGGTATCCGTGGGGCTCACCGTGGACTTGGGGTGTGCCCTGCGGCTCCTGTTTCAACAAACCACAGGCTATCCATCACCCTGTTAGACATTTGCTTGCTCCTGGTTGGGGGCCACTGTGAAGAGTCTTCTCTGGATGCTCTTGGTCACCTTCCAGTGGGCAGATGATGCTCTTTTCAGCTGACTCGATGCTGACACAGGAAACCTGTTGGTTCAGATATGTCTCTTAGTAGTGTTCTGTCGCCTCACTGAAGCCTGAGAACTCTTTTGTTTCAATTTTGTGGATTTTCTTGAAACACATTTGTATCAGACACAAAACTTTTAGTCTCAAACAGCAGAAACCCCATACCAACTTGGGCTAAAGCCTAAAAAGGACGTATTTACCCCTATAACTGCAGAGTTCAGCATAGGTTCACTGTGGACAAGGTGTGGTCCAGGGGATGGGATGTTCTAGGCCCTGTGTCCCTCTCTGGGTGTCTCTTGGCTGCATACTTCCTCATGATCTGCCTTTGTTCTCCTCCTGGGTGTTCTTGAAGAAAAACCATGCCTCAGGAAATCCATGGAAACCCACGGGGCTTCCTCCCACAAGGCCACAGTCAGTGCTGTCTCATATCTAATTTATCCAAACCGAGTGACACCCTGGTTAGCTAGGTCTAACTAGGGACCATCACGGTCATTAAAGGAGGAGAGGATCTCACAAGATTCTAAGTGGGGCAAGGGTGAGTTCCTGAAAGGAACCCCAGGGAGCTTTGGACTTAGGAAGTATCTTAGAGTTTCTACTGCTGCAATGAAACATCATGATCAAAAAACAAGTTGGAGAGTGTCTTAGTTAGGGTTTTACTGCTGTGAACAGACACCATGACCAAGGCAAGTCTTATAAAGGACAACATTTAATCTGGGCTAGCTTACAGGTTCAGAGGTTTATTCCATTATCATCAAGGCAGGAGCATAGCAGCATCCAGTCAGGCATGGTGCAGGCAGAACTGAGAGTTCTACGTCTTCATCTGAAGGCTGCTAGTAGAAGACTGACTTCCAGGCAGCTAGGATGAGGGTCTTAAAGCCCACACCCACAGTGATACACCTACTTCATCAGGGCCACACCTTCTAATAGTGCCACTCCCTGGGCTGAGCATATACAAACCATCACAGGGAGGAAAGGGTTTATTTGACTTATACTTCCACATCACTGTTTATCATTGAAGGAAGTCAGAGCAGGAACTCAGATAGGGCAGGAGCCTGGAGGCAGGAGCTGATGCAGAGGCCATGAAGAAGTACTGCTTACTGGCTTGCTCAGCCTACTTTCTTATAGAACCCAGGACCACCAGCCTTGGGATGGCACCATCTACAGTGGACTGGTCCCTCTCCCATCAATCACTAATTAAGAAAATGTCATACTCCTGGATCTCATGGAGACATTTCCTCAACGAAGGCTCCTTCCTCTCTGATGACTCCTAGCTTGTTTCAAGTTGACACACAAAGCCAGCCAGTACAGGAAGGAAAGATACCAGAGAAGCAACCTCAAACATGTCAGCCAGAATATTGGTCCTGTCTGATTTATACCAAATGGGGATGAGGGTTTTAAGCTTTATCAGAAGCTCTAGGAAGGGCGTTTATAGAACCAAGAGACAGAAAGAAGGACTCAGAAGTAAAGGCTCCTTCCCCTGGTGTGGGAAGGAAAGAAGCTAGAGCCTAGATCAATAGCCGTGGGTGAGGTGAGGAGCGGGTCCAAGCGTGTGAGCAGGTGGCTTCCTGCTGCTGTCCTGAGACAGTGCAGACTTATTCCCTTGGAGTTTTTGTCAGCCAGTCTTAGCATAGTTAGCTGAGTTCTGTGCAGAGGGTCAAAGTCAGGCAACGGCTGGCCTGAATTCTCATCTATCGCTGGCTACCGGTCCAAGCGCGTTTGACTTGTTGGATGGATTCTGTTCCATGTGGTTGAGGAACTGGAGTCCTCATTTCCTTGTTGGCTGCTTTTGGCTTGCCTTTGTGTCCTAGCTGAATGACCTTGTCACAGCATGTCAGGGTTGCTTGTCAGGGCCAGTGAATGCTCTTTCCCCCTTCTCCAGAGTTTTATGACATTATTCAATCATGGGAGGGCCTCTGTGAGGCAATCTGTAAAAATAGACCAGCACCAGCATGCTCCCTGGGCAGAACAGGGAAGCCCTGCCTATGAAGTTACGGGACACAGGCTGCTCTCAGGAGTGGCATGGAGCTCCTGCGTGCCTTGATCCTGAGCAATGGCACTTGTAACAGTAACGGGCACGCTGTTTAGACTGAGAAAGGGAAAGCATGAGGGGCTGTGTGGATGGATGGCCAGAGGTCTGCATCCTCAGGTGAAACCTTACAGCTCAGTCAGCTTCCATGTGGTCACAGGGCCGTCACACTTGGAAATAATAACAAATTCTTTGTCAGGTTTCTTTTTCTTCTACTCAGCCCGTGAGGTAGGATGGAGGTCCATAAATGCCTTATGAGGTGGGCCGAATAGCTTGGTAAAATATGCCGACAAAATCATCAGCTGTTAGTGAAATGAGGTGACTCAGTGGGCTGAGCAAATGCCTTCATTTTTCCTTGTGCAAATCCCCAAATCGTATGACAATGAAGAGCATCACAAAGGATTAAGCAGAGGGTTATTAATCATAACTTGTTTTTATAACCCAAACTATGGAAATGGCCTAAGCGTTTAGCACCTGAAGATCAGCTGCCAACAAACTTCAGAGTCAGCGGAACCTGCAGGAAAAGTGTCAGCCTTGATAGTGATCAGCATCTTTGTGGCCTTAGGCAAGTTAGTAAGCTTCTATCTTCAGTTCCCATGTTTATAAAACAAAGCACTTCCTATCTTGAATCATTTTTAGAAGACTAAGATACAATGAATGTGTAGTGTTGCTGGGTAAAATTCAAAAAATAATAACTTTTAATGAAAAAAAAAATTAACTATGAAGCTGGTGAGATGGCTCAGCAGGTAAAGGCACCTGGGTCTTTAAAACCTGGGTAAAAACCAGGGTCTAGCCCACAGGACGTACATGCAGAAGGAGTTACCTTCTGATCTCCACACAAAGATCACTGCATGTACGCGCCCTCCCCAAATAAACAAAATTTTAAAAAAATTAAAGATCCGTTTCAGTGTACATATATAGTGAAGCATACTACATTAGGAGAATATACTACATTATATTCAGGGCATGGCAAAGCCCTTCCAAGCATGATTTCACAGCAGCTGTGGCCGCCTGTACTGGGCCTGCAAACAGCCAATCACGGATCCAGGAGGTCCTCATGGGGGGCCTTACCCAGCCCTGTTGAACTGTTGGTTCCTGGTGGATTCTGGGGAATGGACGATACAGTCATCATCTTCAGTTGTAGATTGAACAGAGGATCCAATCCAGGATCCAGAATCCAATGGCCACACAAATGGTCCTGGTTAAAACAAGTGGATGGCAAAACAAAGAGAGATGAAGGTGGGGAAGGGACCTGCCGGGAAGAGAGAGGCCTGACAGGGGTGGGAAGAAATGCAAAAAGGAGGGAGGGGTGAGACTCAGCAGTACATCCTATGTACATTTGTGAAATTGTCAAAGAATGCATATAGTCAAGAAGAAAAAAAAAACTTGTCAGTGTTACTCGCTGGTAGAGCACTTGCTAAGCCAATGATGTTTGGCTCAGAGTTTCATCATTAGTATATATATACACAAACACGCACGCGCGCGTGTGCGTACACACACACTCTCGCACTCACCCACAGATTTGTTCACAGACACACACGGTTGTTTTCACTGAAAAGTGGAAAACTGGAATTGTGTTGCCTGGTAAAGGTGGTCTATAAACCCTGTGATACACAGCTCCCCTTTGTCAAAGAAAGATATATATTATGGACAGTAATACCCATAACACTGGCAAACATCGGGAGGGGCGTAATCAGCAGCATCACCATGCCTGCTGGGATGGGGGAGTACTGTGGACCGTAGGGATGCTTTCTTGTGTGTTTAGAAGGAGGCGTTGTCTCTGCGCTAACCCTCTCCCAATTTTGCAGGTGATTGTGAAGACTAGAACAGAGTATCAGCCGGAACAGAGGAACAAAGGGAAGTTCCGGGTGCCAAAGATCGCTGAATTTACGGTCAGTTCCTTGGTGGGATGTCATGAAAGGGGGAAAGGGGACACTTGCTGGTGGCACAGGGATGCTATGGAGTAGGAAAGTGGTACAGGCTATTTCAGGAGGGATTCTGGAAGTCACACCAAATTCAACACTGAGGTTCATCCCAGGACAAGAGTGCCACCCAGGCTGTCGGGTTCCCACAGATTTGATAATTGATAAAGAGTACCTACAGCTTCTCATTTCTCCCCTGCCCCCTTCTTCCCATGTTTGCACCACAATCTTCAGGAAATGTGACAGGAACGTATAAAGAAACGCAAATTTTAGTCAGTGGCTTTGGCCGTAACACAGAAAGCAGAGAGAAAGAGAAACAGCCAGTGGTGGGTTTCTTTTGGGGTACGGGGATTTAGAGTCACTAGGAATGGGCAAAGCACTAAAGCGTGGTGTGTAAGGATAAACGGAGGAGCTGAGGTTAGTGTGTGTGGAGTTGCTTAGGAACTGACAGGAGGAGGCACGAGGGGGCTTTGTGAAAAGACCCGGAGGCCGTAAGAATGCTGCCCCAATAGGAAGAAGGGCAGTAAGGTTGCACTCTAGAAAAGGGGCAGGACATAAAGAATGCTGCACCAATGGGAACAAGGGCAGTGGGGCTGTGTTCTAGGAAAGGGGCGGATATAAGAATGCTGCACCAATAGGAACAAGGGAAGTGAGACTGCGCTCTAGGAAAGGGGCGGGGTGTAAGAATGCTTCACCAATAGAAGCAAGGGCAGTGGGGCTGTGCTCTAGGAAAGGGGCAAAACAAACAAACAAACAAAAAACCCAGATAAGTTGGGAGAAGTCTGTAAGATGCAGACAAAGAGAGGTTAAATGGAAGACTGTTAGGCTACTGTAAATACCCAAGTAAAAATTAACAGTGGTCCAGACAAGACTAGTGGCAGATAGCAAGAGAAGCAGACCCAACGAGCTGAAAGTAAACACTGCCCTTGGTATCTGGGGACTGGAGTGGGTTTCCTTCTGCCCTTCATTGTTGCTGAACTCAATTAACTCTACTCAAATCGTCCTGGTGGCGGCGGCAGGGGCAGCAGCAGTAGCAGTGAGCGTTCCTCGCTACCCATTCCAATGTTCTGGATTCCTGAATGAAACACACACACACACACACACACACACACACACACACACACACACACGGCCTTATATTTTCATATGCGTAAAACAGCTCAATGGCGAGGCCAATCCCAAACCTCCACACAGCTAACACACCCCCTCTAATATTCCTGAGTTATTACTTACTAAAATCTAGATTCCGTCTTTGTTGCCCTAGACCCAGTCCGCTGCTCTTCCGGCTCTTACATGTTGGCTATCTGTCCTGCATGGCTCAGACGTGGCATCACGTCTACTCCTTTCTCAGCATGGCAGCTATCCCTCCTCCCTTGGTCCCTTGCCCAGGAATCCTAGAAGTCCCACCTCTGTCTCTGCCCAACCATTGGCTGCTGGCAGCTTTATTTACCAATCAAAATGGAGGGCAGGGGGCCCTCAGCGTTTTACAAGCAAATTCTTGTGCAATTTTGGGGACCCAATTAACATAATAAGAGCCTTAGACCAAACCTCAACACTTGATAGTCTTTCTCTGCACGAAATCTACATCTGAGTGGCCGTGTGCTGCTGGCTCTTTAGCGGAAGGTGGGGACGCCTCATTTACTGTCATCTTAGCCTGTCTTACACGAGGACCTAGTCCACGTGGGTCTGGCCCCTGCTGGGTGCAGCCGCCTGCAGGAATGAGCGCTGAGATCTGAGGGGCAAGCAGGGGGTCGCGGGGATGATGCATACTTATCGGGCCCTGGGGTAAAGCTGACTTGTCTTGACACTGTTGTTCACAACAAAAGGCCCAGAGACACACATAAGAATAGTAACAGTGGTGCTATATATAGTTATTTGACAAGGTTAGACTTTCTACCTTTCTCTTGATTACATAAACAAAACCATATCTCTATAATGGACTATTTTACAAATTCTTAAGGTTTACTTTTTCAGCCTGGCAAGATGGCTCAGCAGATGACACAAAGTTCAACTCTTAGAACATACATAAAGAGGAGAGAGTTAACTCTATAGAGTATGCTTGCCTTGGCATACACGCACATACAGAGAGAGAGAGAGACAGAGACAGAGACACAGAGAGACAGAGACAGAGAGAGAGAGGAGTCCCCAGTGGATAAGGTGGTATAACCCCCCCCATTAATCAAAGAGAGATGATTCAGTCTGCTGGCCCAGTTACCCAGTGTCAGAGCTGGGCCTGGCTGGCTGGCCTTTCTGTCCAGCCATGCTGCCTGTAGTTGATATTGCTAATGACAGAGTAGAAATGAGTCAGCTAAAGTAATGAACAGGGTGGCTCTATCAGGGCCCAGGCCTGTTGACTGCCCCTTATCCAGTTCTGTTCAGTTGACCCTCTAGGGTTGAGTCAGTACTGGAAGAAGAGATTTTTGGTTCTCTAGCAGCCCTCTGTGAGCCTTAACTGTCAGGCGTGGGTGGGGACAAGCCCTGCCTTTTGGAACAAAAAGAAGGAGGGATGGGGATGGAAATGAAGCAAATTCTCATTTGCTTATGTAAAACTTGAAGTGTTAATTAGCCTGGTTTTCAGCTTTCTTCAGAGAGCTTCCTCTGGGCTTTGTAAAGGATGCATCTGCTGGCTGCAGGGGGGGGGGGGGGGGGGGGGGAGGCTGGGTGGTAATTAAAAAGAATCTGAAGGTCTTCCATGAGTAAGCTCACTGGGGCTCGGGGAGCCACCATGTCTGCTGTGGGAGCAGAATCATAGAACTTATTTTTGCCTGGGAAAGGAGGGTTGGGCCTGAGGGATACAGTCCAAGCAGGCAAGACGCTGGCTGGGAGAGGGTTTGAGCCTAGAGGCCATGATGTGTGGAGGTGTGGCTTGCCACACCTAGATGTGTCTGGAGAAGTGGGGCTGGGGGACTAGCATTTACAGACAGCCTCAGAGAGCTTTGCATGGACAGACAGTTGCTGCCCACCCTCACCCCACCCCTGTGCACCCTGATTTTCTAAATCTCAGGAGGTTCTTCCAAAGGGCTTGAAGCATGTCCAGAGGCCAACAGGAGCAAATCCTGGGCCCTGGGAGTTGCGGATGCAGCTAAACTGCCTTTGCTACAGGGAGCCATGATATTTTAGAACAGCAGATCTCAACCTTCCTAATGCTGCAACCCTTTAATGCAGTTCGTCAGGTCGTGGTGACCCCCGACCATAAAATTACTTCATTGCTACTTCATAACTATAACATAATGTGCTACTGTTATGAATCATAATGTAATTATCTGATATGCAGGCTATCTAATATGTGATTCCTAAAGGGGCTGTGACCCACAGGTTGAGAATCGTTGTTCTGGAATGTTCTGGTCTTACGGCTGTGGTGCTGGTGTGTGGATGGACTGGTATGGAGGAGCTGGTGATGTGGAAGGTTTATGGCGCATCAAAAGAATGGGTGTCACAGATAGAAGGCTGTGGTGTTCTGGGCAGCTCTAGTGCTGTGGAGGAGCTGGTGACACACTGAAGCATCTGGTACATACAGGGCACCAGATCCAGGAAGAATTGTGGCGCTATAGAAGGTGCTGGCGGAACACTGATGGTGGAAGGGTGGAAGGATGGGTTCTAGATGAAGATCCTGGTGGCATGGAGGGTACTGGCTACAGGGTGATGACAGTGTGGGGGCCACTTGTGCTGCCTGAGGCTTCTGGTGTAATGGTGAATGTGGCATCATGGAGATGTGGGTGCTCTTGAAGGTTCTCCTGCTGTGGGGGATTCTGATACTGTTGAAGATGGCAGCATCTTGGAAGGTATAGTTGCTACAGGAGGTCTTGGTGTGAAGGGAAGAAGGGATCTTGGGAAGAGGCAGGTGCTGTGGATGTGTTGGTACCAAGAAGGATGCTGGCGTTATCAATGGTGCTGTTGCTAAGGACGGTGCTGATGCTGTGGCCCACGCTGGCACTGAGGAAGGCTCTGGTACTATAAGGGGAATTGATGTCATGAACGGTGTTGGTGCTGTGGACAGTTGTGGTGCCATGGAAGGGCACCTGGACTGTGGAGGGTGTTGGTGCGTTGGAGAGACTAATGTTGAAGAGGTACTAGGAGCAGAGAATACCCTGCTATGGGAGGTACCCATGTGCCAGGCCTGCTTGTTCCAGGGCTGGACCATTAGTGGAAGCTGACTGTTGTGTTTGGAAACCATTGTGTTATGGGGACAAGAGGCATTCGGCAGTCCCCTATCCTTCTGACACTCTAGTCCCTTGTAGGTAAAAGCAAGGCACAGTCTTGAGGTAATGAAGAACATGAGTTCCTATAGTACCCTGGGTGCTTAATGCGTGCTCATTCATCCCTCTGTAGAAAAAGGGATGTAGAAACATCCCTTTTTCTTCCCCTTTGGTTCCTCACTTCCTATCTAAGAAGCTGGATTCATCACTTTGTTGGGTTCTGAGACTCTCTTCCCCTTCTCATGGGGATATGACCAGGGAAATATGGAGACGCCATTGAAGGTTGTAACCAGTTTGATGTCAGGATTCACAGGTGACCCCTGCTCCGTAAAAGCTATCTCTAGAGCTATGTCTGTAACTAAGTAGAAGATATTTTTCACTATCTTTTATTGAGTTTGTCCTCTGATGACTTCGTGCATATATGTAGTACCTTCTGTTTACTATCACCCTCACCTTCTCGTACTTTCTCCCCACCCCTATAGTCCTCCATACTGTCCCGCCATGATCTCACGGCAGCCATGGCTACCTACGATGGACTATATAATACTAAGCCTATCAACAGTCAGTCATAGATTGGGGAGGGGTCCACATGGCACACCGTCCTAACCTTCCTACTGAACTATGGGATACTGATAGATCTCAAGCAAGGTAGACATTCTCTTCATTTGTGATCTCCTGATGAACTCATGTTCCAAACCCCTGCTCACACAAATGATCCGTGTTAAACTCGGTGGGCCTCCACAAAACAAAACAAAAAAACATTTTCTTTTTCAGTGTAGGCTATTTTTCAACACATTAGCCACAACATAAATAATCATAACATCCTTTAAAAGATACTCCTTTATCCATCTTCCTCCTATCAACCTGTTGCTACTCCAACATGATGCTCAGCAAAAGTAAGGAACTGTCCCAAAGTTGTTCAGTCAGGAAATGGACAAAACAAACCATCTGGTGGCCCTGTATCTTGTGATCCCTGCCATGCCTCAGGGCCATCCTGCATGGTCCTGCCCCACTTGACTTCTCTTCCTCTTCTTCCTCCCTCTTCTTTGTCTTCATGACACACTGTGGGTTGGCTCACTGTGGGTTGGCTCGATGCCTATTCCCAGAAGACACAAATGGTTAAGACAGCAAAGGGCTTCATCACAGTGTAGAATAGATAACAAACAAACAAACAAAACCAGAACAAAAACCCTACTAGCCACCTCCTGTAGGAGCCTTCCCAGTCATCTTAGCTGGTCTAGGGCTTCTTCTGAGCGCTACAAGGTCATGTTGGGTCTGCATTTCCATTCTGTTTCCCAGGGACCCCCAATACTTGCAGAAAAATACCTGGCCTATTGCTGTTTCCAGTTCCCAGGACATGGCCAGGCATGAAGTGATTGGGTAGTTTGCAGTGTGAACCTAGTCCTCTGGGGTGACCTCCATGTTTTTGTCTGAGCTCAGAATTGAGCTTCAATTAGTTGGTGCCCAGGCACCTGGAGAAAGGTCCTGAGATACCTGAAGACCAGCGCTGGGGCTCAGTCCAGTGAGTAGAAGCCAGAGTGGTGCCCAGCATCAACCAACCCTCTCAGGCAAAGCATTAAAGATGAGGTGCCAGACCCCAGCAGAAAAGGCCCAATCTCTCCTAAGGAACCAGTGAAGGTAGGCTCTTTTTAAAATCGAATAACCATGAAAACAATTTAAAACAATAAAACCTCTCCGGCAGATATTTCAGACCCAAATATTCATTTGTGTTGATTTTCTATTGTTTGAACCTCTGGCGTCTTTAGGTTTCTGCCCTGGTTCCAGTGGCATGGTGTCCCATATAGAAAGGCTGCTCTGGGCAGATGGGCTGTTCCACACAGACCAAGCTCCTTCATACTCATAGGAGCAAACCAGCTCAGGGTAAGCAAGGTGACTTAGCCTGGGCCCCACAAAGAGGCTGTAAAGCCTGTGATGTCCCCCAAGGTCCTAAAATGGTGCTTCCTGCTACCTGGGAGTCCAATGCTGGAGAAGGCTGCTCAGGGCAAGCCACTGATGAGTGACAGAGACCGCCCAGCTACAGTCTACCTCAGCTTCCCGCCATTCTTTTGTTTGCTTCTATACTGTGCGGAAGCCTCAGGCCCCAACCTCTGCATTCCCTCCAATATTAGCACGGCAGGAGACATGGAGGCACAGCAGAACTGGTCACCCCATGCAAGTCACAATGTGCCAAGAACTTGTCCCTTCTGCACCCCCATTCCTCAGCTCCTTCAGCAGTGCCCTCCTGTCAGCCTCCTTTCTGGCCCCTTTGTCCCCCTTCTCAGCCTCCTGCGGGCCATTTTCACTGCCCCTACCAGGTCCTTTTTATCTCGACACCACAAAGAACCTTGCTGGAGCTCTGCTAACATAGGTGCTCAAAGATACTCTTAATACACAACTAAGAAGGCAAATGACCAACCAAACAAAATCCCGGTATTATCAGCATCACAGCACTGGGAGCATTACTGACAACATCTTCATCTCAGCCCTGGCCTTCTCTGTCCCCTGAGCCACTCACTGATGGCACAGTCCTGTACACATCTTCTTCCTGACCCCACTGCTCAGGAGCTGGGATCTTACTTTATAACACAGCCATTTGCATCTACCAATTTTTCATCAAACTGCGGGGCTTCCTTCCATGATTGGGATTCTAATACTTGCTGACAGCAGCGACCAGGGATTTAAAATATTACTTTATTGTCTGCTGTCTTGGTTTTTATTGCTGCCTTTTTATTTTGAGGAACATTTTTAGGCACGTTATTAAAAACTGCCTGCTGAGCTCAGGGCAGAGTCATTAATCCAGCTTGGAAAGAATTTGCACATGAGTGCTTGGTGGACAAAGGCTGCCATAGTATTTAAAGTTCATGGTTTTCCATGGCTAGAGTGTCACCGAAAATTACAATAAAGATGCCGCCTTTGAGTTTAGTCAGATAAGTGTCTTGTTAGAGTCACCTTTGAGAATATGGGCTGCTCAAATAAACAAACAAATAGAAAAACAATATGACAAAAATAAAAAAACAAAACGAAAAGTACACACACACACAAATGGAGTCCATTTTGTATTGGCCAACTACTCATGGACATGGGGCCTGCCCTAGAGTGTGGTTGATATAGATAGGTAGATAGATAGATAGATAGATAGGTAAATAGACAGACAGACACAGAGACAGACAGACACAGAAAATGATGGGGAGCTGGGTAGAATGTGGAAGGAGCTGCTTGGTGGACAATATGATTACAGTATATCACATGTAAACACTGTTAATTAAAAGTTTTTTAAGAGAGAATATGTGCTGTTATTAATTAATAGTGGAATACCATATATGATATTTTTAAATAAAATGTTTTCTAGAGAGAGGAAATCTAAAGGGTCTTCTAAGAAATAGGCCAGACTTAGTCTGAGATGATGGGGAAATCAGGGTTCAGCTTCCTGAACCATCGTTATTACTGGTTTCTTAGTCTCCCTGACTGCAACAAACCTGGGTAAATAAATGATAGGAAAAATCTTTTGCCAATGAATCTGGCAGAAGACTCTTGTGACTGTTCAGGTCTTTGTGAGACACCTGCAATGGGGGCACATGCAGTGGGGGGGACACATGCAGTGGGGGCACATACAGTGGGGGGACACATGCAGTGTGGACACATGCACTGGGGGGACACATGCA
>JADRCH010000008.1:14296384-14412765 GCA_019843965.1 Rhynchomys soricoides
GGGGGGACACATGCAGTGTGGACACATGCACTGGGGGGACACATGCAGTGGGGGCTCATACAGTGGGAGGACACATGCAGTGGGAGGACACATGCAGAGGGAGGACACATGCAGTGGGGATGCATGCAGTGGGGAGACACATGCACTGGGGGACCACATGCAGTGGAGATGCATGCAGTGGGGGGACACATGCAGTGGTAATGCATGCAGTAGGGGACACATGCAATGGGGGTGCATACAGTTCCCACACAACCCTGAGGCGCAAAGCAATGGGAGATCTGTAGGAAATTTAAAGCCACTGACCACAGTGGGAGTATCTACCCCAGATATGCCAGGGCCTCTATCCATCTCCCTCCTCCGCCCAGAGCTGATCACTCCAACACCGGTGTGTAATAGGTAGTGTAGAAAAGGCGGGCACCCCAGAGATGGGGGAGGTGGATGTCTTAGTGTGTAAGCTAAGGCTTTTTCCTAAACCCGTGTTCTTAGTTGTAAAGTGAGACAGCAGTGCCTACATTGTAGACTTGGGGCATGGCTCTATACCAGAGATCTTCATCCTGGGATCGGGATCACTGGACTGGATAAAACATCTTCCATGTTGGGTGTCTGGGGAAGCCTAGAGCCTCCATCTTAAGAGATATTTCTAGTCCTTGGACTTTCCATCTCTGTTGTACCCAGGGTGTGCCAAGTCAGAGTAGACCACCAGAGTACCTTTTTGCCTGTTGATGGCTCCCTCCTTCCTATGGGCAGCTGTGTGAAGGCCTCAGCTCAGTGTGCCAGACTCTTCAAAGATGACTCTTGCAGTTGGTCTCTGCTCCTCTGCCTCAGGCCTCCTGCACCCTCACTGCCCAGGGCTCACTCTCATGGCTCCACAGAGCTGCCCTTCACATCTCCTATTCATTGCTCACATGCTCTCCTCTGCCTCCCTTACTGTCCCATGTTTGTTCCATGTGATCCAGCTCAGAGCTTTCCTGGCCCCTCCTGGCTGGAATGTGTCCTCAGTTCTCTAAGTCTCCTCATCTGGGAATCCTTCCATGGCAGGTGAAAGCGCTCCCTGTTCCCACACTTCTTATTTCCCTGACAATGTCACTGGGCTTCCCTGGAGCCCTGGGCTGGATTGCTGGGGACCACAGCTTTCTCATACCCTCCATTGGGTCAGTGAGGGAGGGATACGTACAGAAAGCTGAGCAGCATTTGAAACCTCAGTACTTATGATTCAAAATACCAAACTCCATGTGACTGAATATCTATAATACACCAGGCTTTTGCTAATTATTTTTCGCTTTTTATTTACTGACCCTCAGGAACTAGGTGCATTCTCTTGATGCGCAGATAAGAAAGCTGGAGATCAGAATGGTGAATGGGGTAACCAGAGTCATGCAGCCAACAAGGAATGGAGGCAGGCTTTTAGGGCCCAGAATGCTTTCTGTCTAAGTGTGTTCTTGAGTGTGCAAATGTACACAGATACGCCCTTGTCACAACTATTTTCCAAACTAGGAAACCCTGCCCATTTAAGGAATGGCCTAAACTAACCTACACTGAAGTGCTAGATGACTTGAATTTTAGCCTCATACCTCTGTTATTTGCTAATCATTACATCAACCTTGTTGTAGTTTCTCTCTCTTCTTTGGGTACACTGCTCCAAACCTGAAGTGTGCTGGTCCAAAAGAGAAAGAAGCAGAGCAGATGTTTCCCAGTCATGCCATTTTCTTAAGGCTTACTACCCAGCCGGCTTCTGGGATCCCACAGGTGGGAGGGTTCACTCTCTCTGACCTTCAGGGTCTCCGCGCCTCTCCTGCTATAATGACTGGTTATTCCAAATGGGGTTTCTTTTTTCTAAATTTATGGTGCTTAATCTCCCAGAACAGTGAGGGGGAGGTAGGCCTTAACAAAGCGACTACACTTTGCATGCAGCCTGTCATGTCACCACTGCGTTCCATAATTATAAGAAAACTAGTTGTCATGGCAACTGCTGTACAGCCCTTGCTTTCTGCCTCGGATGCTGCCAGTCTGTAGCACTGTCATATGAGCAATTGGGAGGGACTTCCTCCTCAAAGGGCTCATCTCTCACTTGGGTGGCCATCATTAAATTCATTTTAATTTTCCATCTTACCAACGGGCCAGGGTTCAAATGTTAGTTCTACAGCTCATTGGTTGTGAGGCCGAGGTGCAAATCATCTTGCTTCTGGAAGGTTTGCTTTCCTTCTTGGTAAAATGTGGATAGCATCCCCCACGAGAGAACAGCAGTAATATTTATGTGTGCGGCTGCCTAGCCTAAGTCTCTACGTACAGTAAGCCCCTAGGAGATACTAGATAACTTCTCCCTAACCTTTTTTACTCTGAAGTAGAGAAAACAGATGTTGGAAATGAAGAGGGGTAGATAGTTTGGAATCTTTGGTAACATTTGTAGCTACAAAAAAACCAATTACTATGCAAAAATTATGGTCAAGTTGTATATGAGGGAGGGAGAGAGAAACTATTCAGTTAGTTTACATTTTTTGGATATTAGGATATTGGGAATTATATTTCCCTGAAGCTTAGAAATAGATCTCTAATCTCCAAGCCAATAGCAATACACCTCTAAATTGAGGAGGGGAAATCTGGCCTCAGTTTCCCCATATGTAAAGTTGGTACTTGCATGCACTACCCTCCAAGGATGTCTGGCAATCTTGTGTTGGAACCACGCTTCTAACCAGAAGCGGTTTTGTTCCCTGGGGGCCCTTTGGAAATGTTTAGAGAAATTTTGGCTAACATAGTTGGATGTATGTGCATTACAAGCATGTAGTGGGGGAGAGGTCAGGGACACAGCTAAACATCCCATGATGCATAGCACCACCCTCTACAATGAGGAACCAACACTCACAAGATCTCAGTAGGGCCACAGCTGAGCAACAGTGCTCTGGGGTTGATGCCAAAACAGGATCATGCAGCAATCCTGCCACCCAAATAAACCAGACTTGCCTTCTTCCCCCTCTCACCCAGGTGCTCACAAACATGTTTGAAGTCTTAAGTAGGGGTGGCGTTAGTAAGCATTGGTGCTGACTCAAATTCTAGCACTTGTGTGGTAACAGGCAGGAGAATCCAGAGTTTAAGAGCACTGGATGCTCTTCCACGCGACCGAGGTTCATTTCCCAGAACCCACACAGTAGCTCACAACCATCTGTAACTCCAGCCTCAGGGATCTATTGCCTTCTTCTGACCTCCGTGGTGACAGGCACACACGTGGTACACGGGCACGCACGTAGGCAAAACCCCCATATGCGCAAGATAAAAATAAAAAAATTTAGAAGGCACAATGATGCTGGCAACCAGAAGGGGACTGGAGGCTGCAGGGACCTTAATGAAGATGGATGCTGTGTAGGCAGCAGAAGCTGCTCCTTCCTTCTCTTCCCTGTTGCTACCTGACTGTAAGAGACAGGCATGATTGCGTCATCCTCCAAGACAACCACTGCAGATGCTTCATCTGGTCCAGAAATAGCAGTACAAATAAATGCCTTGTGTTCCTTCAGGCTCCTGCTTGCTTCCAAGCTCTGCTTGCCCATGAAATCACTCTCCAGCATCCTCCCAGCCTGTTTCCCTCTCCACACCTAAGTGCTTTTCTGTCCTTCATCACTGATGGATATCTATTTATCCATCTGATGACACCAGCTCAAACCGCACCTCCTAAATCCATAATTTCTGGAGATTCCTTTCTCTCCCCTACCCACAGGTTGGGACTGGCGTTTGCCTCCTCTGAGACGGCAATCACAGCCAGCCTTACACATTTACCTCCATGCCGTCACTTCCTCGTGCGCAGTTTCCCATGATCCTAGGACAGCTTGGAGACCCCTGAGCAGAACTGTCCAATTCAGCTTCATAACTCACAAGGCAGCCGGGCAATGGTGATACTCGCCTTTAATCCCAGCACTTGGGAGGCAGAGGCAGGCGGATTTCTGAGTTCGAGGCCAGCCTGGTCTACAGAGTGAGTTCCAGGACAGCCAGGGCTATACAGAGAAACCCTGTCTCGGAAAACTCATGGGGCTATGCGCTTTCAAGTTGTGAATGGGATAGGCAGTAACTTTTAAAAATAAGCAAACAAATATGTCTTCTTCATGCTTGAATGAGTGTGTGTGTGTGTGTGTGTGTGTGTGTGTGTGTTCTGGATAGGACCCAAATTCTAGTCCTCTTGCTTGTGGGACAAATAGTTCAACTGTGGAATCATCTTCCCAGCCCATGGGATTTTTGTTCTTGATTTTGTTTATTAATAAGAAGAGCACACACACACACACACACACATACACACACACACACACTTGCATGAAGAAACAAATGGAAGCTGAAATGTTAGTCTCCCCTTTTCTCCCCTCCCTCTAGAGAGAAAGGGTTCTCCAGAAGGTGCAGATTTAGGTGGTGAGGTTTGAGATATCCTTTGCTCCCAAAATACTCATCGTGCAGGTCTGTGTTGCTCAGGTTGGAAGGCTCTAGAAACATGTGGCTGAATACCTTTGGATTAACCAATGGATACATTAGGTTCTTCCCTTACTCCTGTGGCAGATGCCCAAGGAGAAGCACTTAAGGGAGGACTGGTTTGTTTAATCTCATGGTTTGAGGGACTACTCTCCACAGTGGTAAGGGAATCTTGATGGTCAGCTTGTGGGGCTCTCGAGTCACTTTGGAAACAGGCTCCTGGGTGTGTAATAAGGAGAAAGTTGGCTGAGATCCAGCATCCCTCCTGGTTCCAGACTGGGGACGCCATTTGTCCAGCTGCCCCCAGCTCCTGCCATCAAGATTAACCATCGCAATGAATACAATTCACACTTTCATTTCATAGTCCTGAGCCACACGTGAAGTGCTCAGCAGTCACACGAGTCAGGAGCATCCCACACCAGAGAGCTCAGGCCTGTAGAGCCTTCCCATCCATCCGTGCAGAGCTGCACAAGCAGCCTGGGGGTCCCCTCCCAGCTTCTCTCTCAGAGACCTTTGCCTGGAAGCCTTTGGACTTACGTAACCGTGTGCCTGTGTGTGTGTGCGTGTGTGTGTGTGTGTGTGTGTGTGCCACCTCCCTTCATTTTCTCAGAATCAGCCACTTTACATGGTCTTTCGTCGTGTGCTCTTTTCTCTTGATAATGTACCTCAGAGACCATTCTGTACCCAGACACTGAGCTCGCTCTTGTTCTGTTATCACTACAGACTGAGCTGTTTCATCATTTTTCTCAATGATGTTTCTATTGTTCTACCTTTCAGTCTTGTATGCTAATCATTGCAAAAAAAATCCCTTGTCTACACACAGCACACCACACCGCACACACACACACACACACACACTCCACATTCCACATATGTGCACACGTACCTCATACCACACATACACACACACATACCACACACACCACATACACAACACAAACGACCCATACACAACATACACGTGCCACACACACACATCATGTACAACACACACACACAACACACACACACATACACACACCTACAGTCTAAATGCTTCCCCTTCAAATTCATAAGTTGAAATCTTAAACCCCTGGGAGATGGTATTAGGAAGGATCAGGAGTATGAAGCCTCACTAACCTTTATAAAATAGTCCTGAGGGGCAGGGAGTCTATAAAATCCAGAGAGCCAGGACATCTGTTGAGAGATACTGCCTTCATCCACGACAGAGTAGCTACACCCATGAAATCTCAAGGATATAACCGCCTAAACAAGATGTCCGTGACAACAACTCAGATTAACATGTCAACATGGAGATAATTAACTGAGAGAGGGGCAATCACTTTCCTCCAGAGCGGAGCCCTGATAGGTTATCTGATCCCAAGTAGTCAGCCCTAAATCACACCCACACCCACCCACACCCACACACACACCACTAACTAAACAGACCCAGCAAATTGTGTTTATGCAGTGGAGGGAGCAGTTAAGAATTTAGGAAAAGACTGGGGAACATGGAAGAGCTGGAAAGGGAAGAGGGATGGAAATGACATAAACATCGCACTCACGTACAAAATTCTCAAAAATTCAAAAGTTTAAATAAACAGGTAAATAAAATGGTCCTGAGGAAGCTTACTCACCCCTTCCGCCGTGTGAGGACAAATGGAGGTGTCATACATGAGACCTAACTGGTCTTAAGCAAACTCTGAGCCTTCAGGGGCTTTGAACACAGACTTCTCAGCTCTCAGTTCTCCATTGGTT
This sequence comes from Rhynchomys soricoides, assembly GCA_019843965.1. Taxonomy (NCBI): domain Eukaryota; kingdom Metazoa; phylum Chordata; class Mammalia; order Rodentia; family Muridae; genus Rhynchomys; species Rhynchomys soricoides. The sequence goes on from JADRCH010000008.1 coordinate 14,302,565, forward strand.
ATGAGCTCCTTGGCCTACAGCATACGCATGGGTGTGAACACACGCCGTTCACACATTTGCAGGCGTGTTTATAGGGCACAAGGATCCTCAGTCATTCAAAGGAGGATGTGTAAGTTCCTGATTTTTATAGATCTGTCCAAGTTGTTTCTAATTTCTACTTCCTCCTAAAGATGTGACTCTCCCAAAATTGCCAGCCCTGGCTCTTAACAGACTTCAAAAAGGGTGTCAGTAACACAGACAGAAGATGTTTCTTTTAACCAATAATGTAGATGGAAATGATATTTTATTTTTAATTTTGCTTATCGTTCATTACCAGTAAGGCTGACCTTTCCATATTTTTGCTTAATATGTATTGACTATACATATTGATTAGGTTCAGTATGATATTTACAGATATGCATACTTGTGTTCTGATCAAACCCAATTTTACTTTAATCTACTCCCTACCACCTCAGACTCTGTGTCTGACCATTATTCTCCATTCGAGTTCTCTCTCTCTCTCTCTCTCTCTCTCTCCCTCCCTCCCCCTCCCTCCCTTCCTTCCCTTCCCCCTCACAATCTCTCCCTTTTGCTTCTGCATGAGAGCAAACACGTGCTACTAATCTTTCTATCAGTGTCATGTCCTCTAGTCCCTTCCATTTTGCTACAAATGGCGTGACTTCCTCCTTCTTTGCAGCTGACTAGCACTCCGTTATGTACACAGAGAATGTTTTCTTTATACGCTCATCATTGGCAGCCGCTTCGGTTGATGCCAATCTTAATTGTTAGGAGTAGCACTATTAGAAACATGGACGGGCACATGTGTATGCGTCGCTTGGTTTGCTGGTTTTATTTCCTGTGATTATAGACTCAGAATAGCTAAATCACACAGTAGATTTATTTTTAGGTTTTTAAAGACCTTTACACTGTTCTCCTTAATTTATTAATTTTTATTTTTACCAGAAGTGTAAAAAGCTCTGTTTTCCCTACCATAGTGTCTGGTCTTATTATTTGACCTTTGAGTCCTGCCTGAAAGCTCTCTGTGTGGCTAGATTGGCTACGGTCCCCACCTATTCATGTCCTGCTCCCCCAAGCTGCAGATTTCGTGTGACTCACTATTTTTCTCAGATATTTCTTCCTATTTGATTTTGTTTATGGCCTAGGCGGTGCTGCTGCTGCTGCTGCTGCTGCTGCTTCCTCCTCCTCCTCCTCCTCCTCCTCCTCCTCCTCCTCCTCTCCTCCTCCTCCTCCTCCTCCTCCTTCTCCTTCCTCCTCCTCTTCTTCCTCCTACTCTTCTTCCTCCTCCTCCTTCTCCTTCCTTCTCCTCTTCCTCCATCTCCTCCTCCTCCTCCTTCCTCCTCCTCTTCCTCCATCTCCTCCTCCCTGCATTCCCCTCCTCTTCTTGCTCTTGGATACTATGAATTTTCCCTTTTGCTTTAATTCAAATTAGTCACCAATCCAGAAGTATAAAAGAAAACACAGACACATTTCACTCTTCTAAATGGACAGGAGACCTCCCACCCTAACCTGGGATGCTTTCTGGATTTGGTGTTTCATTGTTTGATTCTTCTGGACTTTGCCTCTGACTGAAGAGTGGGCTGGAAATCCAGTGTTGCTGTTTGTGCTAGTATCCACACTGAGCTATATATACCTCTGAGCCCTGTTTGTATATTTGTTTGTTTTGTTGGGTTTTGTTTTTTGTTTGTTTTCTCTGTGTAGCCCTGGCTGTCCTGGAACTCACTCTGTAGACCAAGCTGGCCTCAAACTCAGAGATCTGCCTTCCTCTGCCTTCAGAGTGCTGGAATTAAAGGAATGCGTCATCACCACCCAACTAGTTATTTATTTTTTCAGTCGGACTCTGTATTTATGCTTCTTTACCATTGGGCAGTTAATCTCTCATTGTTCCTAGTGATTTGTTGGCAGGTTTCGGTCTCTGTGTCATAATGCCAACGGCTGCTCCTTCTCCAATATTTTGATTTCTTATGTCATGTTGACTTTTCTATTGTAAAAATAGAAAGAAGTATTGCAAAATGTTGTCTTTTCTTTTCTAATTGCATTGGTCAGTAATTTCAGAGCTGCTGTCTCGGGCATTTTACCACTGAAAATTTAATGGATTGTCCCCAAAATGTCCTTTCTGAGTTATGGAGATGGCTGTGTCTTCTCATCTTCTTTTTTTAGATTTAAACTTCTTTCTTTTTTGCAATTTCATGAATGTGTACAATGTATTGTGACCATAACTGCCCTGTTTCCCTCTCTCTCTCATCTCTCTCCCACTCCTGATGACCCCTTTTGAGGGGAAACTACTAATTAAGGTCAAAGTCTACCACTGACCGGATAGCCTTCTGGGGCTCAGTACATAATTGGGGAACGGAGGGCTTCTTCTTCTCTGGCCTTGCCTGGGGAATTCTAAGCCCCCACATATACCTCTACCTGAGGAGTGTCACATAGTCTCAGTTACATTACAGGATCAATTTCCTTTCTCCTGATAGAACCTGTTCAGCCAGCACCTGAGATTCCTGCTATGTTCCCCTAATGAGGCATCTCAGTGCCCGGAGCCCTCAACCAATGACCCTGCCCATCCTGGATGTTCCTACCTTTAGTACCCCAAAGCCTTGTAAGCCTTGAATCACCTTAAGGAAAGTTGATCTGCCTCCTGTTAGCCGTCCCCGGTGTGGTCATTTACTGTACATATTCACAGGGCTTCTGAACCCCCAAGCCCCACCCCTACTTGTCACCTCTGTCCACAGACAGACAGACCTCATTCTTTATCCTTCCCTACTATCCCTCTGTCCCTGTCTTATTTCACATCTCGGCGTGTGTGCACGTGTGCATGTGTGTGTGCGTGCATGCGTGTATGTGTGTGTAAGTGTGTGTGCGCACGTGTGTGTATGTGTGTATGTGTGTGCATGCATGTGTGTGTGTGAGTGTGTGTGCACACGTGTGTGTGCATGTGTGTGCAAGTGTGTGCACACGTGTGTATGTGTGTATGTGTGTGTGCATGCATGCGTGAGTGTGTGTGCACGTGTGTGTGGGTGTGTGTGCATGCATGTGTGTGTGTGCGCACGTGTGTGTATGTGTGTGTGTGCGTGCATGCGTGAGTGTGTGCGCGCGTGCGTGCATGTGTGTGTGTGTGCATGCGTGTATGTGTGTGTGTGCACACGTGTGTGTGTGCATGCATGCGTGAGTGTGCGCGCGCGTGCGTGCATGTGTGTATGTGTGTGCATGCATGTGTGTGTGAGTGTGTGTGCACACGTGTGTGTGTGCGTGTGTGTGTAAGTGTGTGCGCGCACGTGTGTGTGTGTGTATGTGTGTGTGCATGCATGCGTGTGTGCGCGCGTGCGCGCGTGTGTGTATGTGTGTGCATGCATGTGTGTGCGTGCGTGCATGCGTGTATGTGTGTGTGTGCGCACGTGTGTGTATGTGTGTGTGTGCATGCGTGTGTGTGTGTATGTGTAGGTAAGTAAGTAGTTCTTCCCTAGGACCTGTGACCTCTCCAGCTGTAGACCTTGACCAGGTTCATAGTACCAAGCATGCTCCCTGGTGCAGGCTTTAAATCCAACCAGGAAGCAGTGGTTACTCACAGAGCAGTCGTGCCACTATGGCGCTGGTGGGCATTTCTTGCCTGGAAGGTAAGGACTGTAGCATGCAGAGTCCACAATTAGTCCAGAGCCTTCTATCAGTAGGAATGTGAGGCTCTGTCCTTTTTAATCCAGTAATAAATTTTGACAAATATGATTATTTTACCATTGGATTTTCAGATAAAAAGCCATTTTTTTTACACATTTTGCAAGACACATCCTCGTTTTGTATACCACCAACTTCTATTTGTTAGTGTATTATTTTAAAACTTTGCACAAAGAATATCGTGATGTTCTGTTTTCTTCACGTGTTATATTTATTGGGTTTGCTAGAGTGTTTATTCCACCTCTGGGGGAGAAAAGGAGTTCATGCTTTTTTCTTTATTTATTCTCTGGGGAAACTGGAGGTAAGGAAATAATGTTTATCTTTGTTTTAAGATATTTTTTTCTACACAGAGATAACCCATAAAATCACCTATATTAGTATTCTTGGGAGGGGTATAATAGTTTTCAGTAAATATATAGAGAAATAAATGAACAAACTCAGTTTCTATCCACTTTGAAAGATTGCGTTTTGAAATATGTCCATTGTCTTTCCTTAATTGTAACTCCCTTGAGCAATTCTTCTCTGAGTGCCCCCATTCAGTCGGCACATATTTACAGAGTGGCTGCCCTGCTCGTTGCCTTGAGGTACATGATGTGGGTGGTTCATGGCAGCACAAGCCCTCATTCCCGGGATGCTGCCATGAGGAGGAAGCTTTCGTTTAGGTGAATTTTATTCTAAAGCAATGACATTCATCATAGAATATTATTAGAACTCTGGGCTCTGTGTTTACAGATTAATTCTTTAGTGATCCATTAGTCATCCTTGGATCTGGAGAAAACACCTAACTGCAGGCTGCACACACCTACAATGAACTGTACTGCCTGTACACGTGTGCTTCCTGCTTCTGATGCAGGTCTGCAGAGGGAAGCCACACAGGCCTGTAGGTTGGGAAGGCTCAGACCTGCCTTGCTGGTGTGGCTCACTTCTCTTTGACTCCTGAGCTTTAGGCCTCCAGTTTGTAAGGTGGAGTCCCTACTCTTTTTCTGTGGGATAATTAGAGAAAGCCTTTGTACACAACGCCACAAAACACGGCTGGCTTCAGAAATAATGTTTCCTTACTGATTTGGCGTCTATCCAGATACCTGGTTCAGTCTTGGGCTGTGGTGGGGGCTGGGGGATACACAGTTATGTCTGGATTGCCTTTAAAGCCCTTAGCTAGCGTCCTTATCTTCCAGATAGATTCCATTTAGCTTACATTTCCATCCAAGCTAGCTAAGTACTTCATTAGGACTCAAGTGGAACAGTGTCAGCGAACCTTGGAAGCTCAAACTGTTTAGCTCTCTCGTGTTCCCAAGAAGCTTTTAGTTCAAATTACTGTGTAAACCATAGAAGCCCTGTCTTCCATCACTGCATACCCCTGCCCGACCTCTGTGCCTTCAGGCTGCTCTCTCTGCCTGCTCTTCCCCATCTCCTGTGAGACTGCCTCAGAAGTGCCATCTCCGGCACACCGCTTCACGTCTTGCCTGCTAACGATCAACCCCATCTTTATCCCTACATCCTGCGTGCCTAGCACTGAGCTGGTCCTGAGCTAGGCACGCAGTCTATGTCTGTGATCCAGTGTTATAAGATCGTGTGTGAATCAGATTTTTGCCATTTCAGTTCTCCGAGGGTCCAAGGAGAATTGCTCTTTAAAACAAGTTTAAAAACAGAGCCGGGAAAAATCAATTGCATCTCTCAGCTATCGAACATGATGAGAAACTATGAATTTCCTAAAAGACCCCAGGGTATAGTGCTCTAATTGAGACTTGGAGACTCCTTTCATTATTTTTGTTCGACTAGAAAGGTTTGAACCTCTTGAATATCATTTATTCATATAGTCTTAGCTCTTCTAAATCAGTTTCCTGATCCCCTGATTGGCCCACACTATTTGAGCATTGTTATGAAGTCCAGTCCGCTGTTCTGACGTGTGACCACTTCAGGATAATTAGCATATGCATTATCTTTCCTTTTATAATTTCTTTATGGTTAGTCCATTACAAATCTTCTTGTAGCCTTTTGAGGTACATAATATTTGGGGGGATTACACTGAGCCTGGGGTAATAGAATAGCAGCGACGACTCTTCCACCTCTGTAACCCTGATCCTCCTGACCAGCTTCTCATCTTCCTCAGTTTACTCTAACCTCTGGGAGCCACCATCTCTCCTCAATTTCTGCACGATGAACCCGTTTTGACTCCACACCACACAGGACTCGAATCTGTAACATTTGCTCTCTCTGTCTGACATTTCACTTAACAGACCAGCCACATTACTGCGCGTGACGAGTTTCTCGGGTTTTTTGGTTTTTGGCTTTTTAATGGCGGAGTTGTGTCCCATTGTCCATAAATACTTTATTTTCTTTCCTCGTTTGTTAATAAGACACCCAGATTGATTCCACAAGCTGGCTGTTAGAATCGGCGCCGCAATCAGCATGAAAGCGTGCTTTCTGTCTCGTCTACGCGATGATTTTATTGCTTTGGGGGACATACTCAGGTTTAGTGGTGGCTCCATATTGCTTTCCTTAGTGGTTACACTAATTTGTATTCCTGCCCTTGTTTTGTACATTACCTTCAGCATTTGTTGTTGTTGTGTTGTTGTTGTTGTTGTCGTCATTATTGGTCCTTTTAAGAACCGTCATTCCCGCTAGGGTGAGGTGATATCTAACTATGATTTACCTTTTCCTGATGATTAATGGCAGATCGCCTCTGACTGCCATTGCTCGGTTTATTTGAATGAGTATTTCTAACAGCCTGCAGGCCAAACTACTCAGCCACTCACTGTGGCTCATGAAACTCAGGCGCAGGTGCAAAGCTGTGAGCCGCCCCCCCACCCCCACCCCAGCCCCTTCTCTCTTTCTGAACAATGCCAGTGATTTTGCAGTTAAACACCCACACTCCAGTGACTGCTTCAGTACCAGGAGAGAAAAGGCCAGAGGGAGACTGGATAGAGATGGGGCTGCCGGGCCAGTGCTTGCTGCCTTTTTTGACGCTGTTGGATTTCATGACTACCTTGTGACAGCGACATCACTGAGTTGATCTCCTTGGATAAAAAACAAAACAGAGAGGAAGGTCGCTTGTTTGAAGCTGGATGGGTCAATGAGAAGCCATCTGTGCATCTTCTAAGCAATCAGTTGGTTTTTCTTTCCCACACGTTATGAACATTTTCACAGATCTAGTTCCTTCTTTGGCCAGCCTTCTAGAAAACACTCAGCCAGCTGATCACCCATTCATCTCAAATGTGAGAACTCTTAGCTTCTGTGCAGCTCAATTCCCCATTTCTGTTCCTCTCGTTGGCTTCTCTGAGATAATGGCATTAATCACAGGTACAGTTAAGAAGCCTTTGTCCAGCAATACATGGGACCAGGAGGGTTAGAGATTGCAGACTTTGGATATATTCACAATCAGAAGCCTTTGGGGCTGGGAAGCACATCTACACCGTCTCATGTGTACACTGTGTAGAGCCTGGGGGTCACTTTATTTGGCATTCTTGCCTTCATCTCCGCCACAACCCACCATGTGAGGTCAGCAGTGGAGTCATCCACTTGCGTATCACCTCAATGCTCAGAATGATTTGGATTTTAGATTTTCCGATTCGTGATGCTCAGTCTATATGAATTGTGCAGACACTATGGAATGTTTGGGCAGAGTGTGGCATAAAGTGCGCACTCAGTGAATGTCAGAAGCTACTAACCTATAATGAGACATGATAGTAAGTGGAGAGGGGGCTGGAGACATAACTGAGTAGCTAAGAGCACTGGGTGCTCTTCAAGAGGACCCAGATACGATCCTCAGCACCTATGTGATGGCTCACAGCTATCTGTAACTTCAGTTCCAGGGGAACTGTCATCCTCTTCTGGTGTCTTTGGTCACCCCATGCATGTGGTGCACAGACACACATTCAGGGCAACACCCATAACAAAAAAAAAAAAAATAAAGTTTAGAGTTGAGAGAAACCAGTCATGTGACATTTCTTTACTTGACACAGACTTGCTGAGTGCCCAGGCATGGCCAAATACAAAAAGTACTGAAATAATACCCAAGGCCCTGCCCCCAGAAAGCAGTTTGGGCAACACCTGGTTGACACAGGCAAACATCAGGCTGGCTTTTTCAGCCTGGAGTAGCAGAGTCTGCACCTCTTTGGAGACCTTGTTTCTATTCTAGGAAGATTCCCTGTCCCAAGCCTCATTTCCAGCTCCTCAGTCAGTCCATGGCCTTTCAAATACAGCTTTGTACAAGGACCAAGCCTTGGATACCTCACTCTGGGTCATGCTGTCTACCTCATAAAGGGGCTTCAGAGTCCTGAAACTATAGCCCCCATGGGGACTTGTATTCCTCTGGATTTCATTCCTCTGGGTTTCAGGCCCTTATCTCAGTGTGTCTATGGACTCCCAGGTTGGCTGTGTACAGCCTAGGGTCTGTCAGACAATGTCCTCATTTATATGGAGTCAAAATGGCCCTTCATCAGTGGCAGCCAGGGAGAGTAAGTGAGGTGCAAGGTCTCATACCTGCCCAGTGAAGCTGTGAGGAAGCAAGTCAGGCATGTGACCCACACACCAGGCCTTCGCCATGAATGAAGTCAGTGCCTGTAGCAGCAGGATGTCAAGTGGTCGGCTGTTGGTGACCGCTTGAGGGACATATTGTGATAATGGTAATGGCAGTTGCTGCGGGGCGTTATGCTCCTTGTATTTGGAAGTTCTCCCACTGTACATGTAAGTGAATGTCATAACCGGTTGCCATTTTGCAGATAAGGAAATAGAAGCTCAGAGGAGTCGTGTTGTTGGCTTAAAGTCACAAACCACTAAATGCTGGAACAGACGTTGAAACTGTATTGGCCAGGTGCTAAGTCCTTCTCCCTCCTCCTTTCTACCACTTCCCTGTCAAGTAGTCGCATCCCAGCCTCTGGGTGGGCAGGACTGAATTACCACACTGCCTGCATCCTGAATGCTTGGTAGGTTTTCATTTTCTTAATAATAATTTAAAACCATCACCCGAAAGCAGTTAATAACATCCATGGCCCTGCTGCTCAAGGCGCTTCTGCCTGCGTGGTAGAGCAGATCATTAACTGGAATCACCAGCTGCAGGCATAGCCAGGCTGCGAACTTCTCGGGTTGCTGAGTTGGGTGTTTGTCCGGAACGTCCCTGGTCAGAGCTGGGGTTTGCTTGTCTTGACTGTTTTCTGAAATCAAATTGAGAACATGAAGGAAATGCAAGCTCAGCAGTCAAGGGGCGCAGAGGCCAGGGGAGCTTCAACCGCCTGGGTTGTGGGCTTCCAGGGGAAACCCTAGCTTCCTTCTATTAAGATGGGGATAATGGGGAGATGTTCCTGGAGGAGACTGCTCAATGATTAAGAGTGTGGGTTGCTCTTGCATGGGACCCCATTTTGGTTCTCAGCATCCTCTCGGGGCCTCACACTTCAGTTCCAGGAGATCTAGTGCCCTCTTCTGGCCTCCGCAGGTACTGCATGCACATGGTGCACATACATACTCAGATACACACACACACACACACACACACACACACACGTACACATGCACACATGCACACACGCGCACACACACACACACACACACACACACACAAATCTTAGAAAAGAAGACAGCCTCATCTGAAGGTTGTTGGTATGGACCTAACGCAGTAAGTGTGAAGCTCAGTGCTTGGCTTACATTAGATGCCAAATACTTGCCCCCCCCCCCCCGCCAAAGCTCTTCAGTGTGGCACACTGTAGATCCATATCTATCTGGAGATGCTTTTTGGATGTGTGCTCCAGACCCCTTCAGTTTCCTACCCTGACACACACCGTAATTGACCACAGGTGTCTGTAGTGCACTCTGGGGAGAGCAGCTGCTGTCCTCTATGGATGGGGTGGACCCCACAGTCCCCAGAGTGACTTCTGTGTCCCAATTGGTGCTTGTCACTTATTCCTGTTGTCAGCTCTACACTTGTTCAGGGCAGATGACCAGAGGTAGCTTGATGGTTAGATGTAGGGGACATGTTTACAGTTATTTCACTTCTACCTGTCCTTTGTTGTCATAGATAGACACCATCTTATAAATTAAGACCTCTCAGCTTCTACCTGTCCTTTGTTGTCATAGATAGACACCATCTTATAAATTAAGACCTCTCAGCTTCTCTCTCCTGAAAAGGGGTTCTCCATCACAGCTCTTGGTATCTCCTGACCTGGGCTAAATTATGGCTTTAACTTTTAAAATGAAAAATTCTTTATCTAGCCAGAGATTTATCCCCTAGCTACACAAGGCCTGGCCCAACTTCTTCTTCATAATCATTATACTGATAGTACATTAAACTGGGAAATGGGTGGTTGCTTTGAAGTGTCCTGATTCACACAGTGTCTTTTTCCTTTCAAGGATGCTACAAATATTCATGAATTGTGGACCTGTACCTCAGGACCGCACTTTCATACCACTCTGTGCCCGTGGGGAATTTCCCTCTGAGTTCTGCAAATGACTCTCGGAGTGTTGCTTGTAGGAAGTCTGAGGGCCAAGATGTTCTATCTTTCCTCTACTTTCAAAAGGCAATTTACTTAGCAGGCTCTGGGTAGTGGTCTTCTTTAGTGGGTTGGGGGGCTCTGTGGGAAACTAGTCAAACATCGCGATAATATAGCAATTTGGTTTGGGGGGAATTATAGGGCTTACCTGATAGAACAGTCTTAAAAATCATTAATCAGTTATGTCTCTGGAGGAGAGATGGCTCTGTGGCTAAAGGCATTCATTCACTCTTCTTGCAAAGGATTCAGGTTCAGTTCCCAGCACCCACATTAAGCAGCTTACGAACAAGTCTTGTACCAGTTCCAAGGTTCCAATTCCCACTTCCGGTTTCAGTGACCACCTGCACATAGTACGTGTAAAAAACAAGCATACACACATGTAAAAAATAAATAAATGGAAATGTTTTTTAAAAAGTTCTATTATGCTTAATAAATTACAGCAGCCCCCAAAGCCTTGCCAATGAAATCTTGGTAAGGGAAACATAGTTGAGAGGCAGTTCCCTGCTTAGGAACTGGACAGACTTACAGGCAGTGACCAGGACCTTCGGCTGGATTCTCACTCCAGACCTGGCTTGTCATTTTGGGCTGGCATTTCTAGCCAGGATAGTATCTTTACAGAAATCATTCCAATGTATTCCCTTAGATGCCATTTTCAGGCACATACCATTTCATGCCAAAGCAGGGGGGTGATTCTTAAGAAGGTCTCACCTTCTCCTGCTTGAGCAAGATCTAGAGGGGCAGTGAAACTCTCCTCTCATGGGTGGATAAACAGACTGCACAGTGTGGCAAAACACAGTCTTGTTCTTGCAAATGATGGAGTAGGGGGTAGGCAGCAAATGGATTGCCTGCTCTTAAAGGCTACACTAGGTTCAAAACTTGGGCGAGATCCATGGCTGTCTTCAGTCTTGTCCCAGCATTCACAAAAGCAGAACAAAATGGCTTCCTTTCTTCCGCTGAAGCTAGACAGATCAACAGGAACATGAGTAGCTCAGCCTATCTTGCTATGTGCACAAGTCTGATGAATCCCGAAGCAAACAAGTCAATATCGAATGAAGATAATCTTCGAGGGTATGACAAATAGTCAGTCACCCAGACATGCGAGTCATGGCATAGAAAGAGGCAGAAAGACAACACATCCAAAGGTGGCCATTCTTCCCATCTTTAGTGTCTGCCCCCTGCTCTATGCCAGGTGCTCTGTTCAGCATCCCACATAGAGACCAATATCCTCCCTGTATCAATGCATCCCAGTTCCTAGGTGAGAATTTGAGGCCATGAGTGGGATAAGGACCAGAGAGTGAGAGACTGAAATGCATGAGAGATTCTGACTCCATGCCGTCCATCTTTCCTGTCCCTCTCAGAGCAGACTGATAGAAATACACTCCATCTGAGGCCGTAGGGAAACATACGTGCTCACACACACATGCATACACACATGCATGCACAAACACAAATGCACATGCACACACATGCACACATGCATGCATGCATGCAAAAACACGCACACACATGCACACGTGCATTCATGCATGCACAAACACACACACATGCACACACGCACATGCATGCGTGCATGTTCATCCAAGGACATGTGGGCCTTAAGGAGCAGTTTCTGTGTTATTTAAGGATGAAATTGTTGATCACATTGACTGGAAGAAGAGGACATGGAATCATCTGATGGATGGGCTCTCAGAGAGGGCTTAAGGAGATGCTCAGTGGCTGCTCTTCCAGAGGATCCCAGCTAGGTTTCAGTACCCAGAAACCTGAGTGATTTCAATACAGCCTAAAACCCCAGCTCCTCTTCTGGTTTCTGTGGGCACCACACCTGTGACATACACTCACACAGATGCACATAGATGCATATAAATTAAATTTTCTAAAAACAAAAGGAAGGAAGGAAGGGAGAGAGAGAGAGAGAGAGAGAGAGAGAGGGCTTTACTACCACATTCTGGTACTCCCCAGGGGCTCTCTACCAAAAGCAGACCTGTACAGTAGGTGAAGGTTGAATCTGCTCACCCAGAAAACACTGGCTCTCCCTAAGATCAGCTTCTCCTATAGCTGAATTGCAGCACTGGGTTCAGGAGGAAAGCTGAAGGACTCTCCAGATTCTTTTCCTTTTGGAGTGAACCTTACTTCACTCCAGGGAAGATTCTCATATTATGAAGCAAAAAGACTCATTCAGTTTTGATTGCCAAAGCAGCATGCCTGAAGCTCATTACTTTATAAAGAAAAAAGGTTTATATGGCCTCCCGTGTTAGAGGCTGAAAGTCCACATCACCTGGCATTGCTATGACAGAGATCCCACCAACATGTCACATCACCATACATGCCATCATGGTGGGAATGTGGGGGAAAGGGAGGCATCACACATGAGACGGGAAGTCAGACAAGTGGAAGGAGCTGGTCTTGCTCTTTTATGACAACCCACGTTGAAAAGTAACCCAGGTTCTCTAGAAAGTATCTGAACCCCTTCCAAAGACAGTGCTTCCAGATGACTGACCTTCTCCTGAGGTTCCACTTCTTAAAGGTTCCTCCAATCCCAGCATCACCACTGGGGACCAAGCTGACAACATATGAGCTCAGACCATTGGCAGACAATAACAGTAACCCAAGGCAAACTTGCCAAAACAGGAAAAAAAAACTGGATTTGGGGAAAAGGCTATTTGCTCCCAGTTTCAAGTATCAGGCTCACTAGACTTTCCTGCTACAGGCTTGCTTTCCCTTTCTTCTCATGGAGGGCATCCCTCCCCAGCGCACACACAACAAGGAGCCTCTCTATACCGTTGTCAGGGTGAGTCTCTCTGGGGTTCCCATGCCATGGGTTCTGGCTGTAGTCATACCTTATGCTGAGTTATCATGGCTTCTTGACTTCTGAGGCCTGCTGTACCAGACTTGAGCTTTCCAAGGTCAGGAACCTAAGAACAATGACTGCTGTCTAGTGAGGACCTGGAACATAGAGTACTTGACTGTTGGTGGACTGACATCCATTTGCTTTAGTCAGTTTCAAGGGGACAAAGCAGGGCATCTTCTCTGTCCCAAATACTTCAGAGTCGACCCCACCTCTAGCCACGGACGGAGCACAGCTCTCTCCCTGCATCTAGCCATCTTGCTGGAGATGAGCCTGTGTCCTCATCTCCATGGAGACACACTCTCTCCAGCACAAACTCCTTATTTGATTTAGCTACTTTCATTCTTTAATCCCCTTTCTTGGCAGAAAAGTGATTTTTTTAAAAAAATCAGGTCAGCAAAATTGATCTGGAGAATCAGACTCTGTTCCAAATCCTAATGAACAGAATTGCAATGTTGTCAGGCATGTCAGTGGAGGCTCCAGAGCCAGAGAGGCTAGCCCACATATCCCTTAGGGTGAGAAGCCAGACCTGCCCACAGAGCAGTCACCATTGGCAACAAGGCCCTGTGAACTTGGACATTGGGGGGAGGGTGGAATCCTAGTTAGGATTATTGCTACGCTGAAACACCCTAGCAGGAGGAAAGGGTTTATTTGGCTTCCACTTCCACAGCACTGTTCATCATCGAAGGAAGTCAGAGCAGGAACTCAGACAGGGCAGGAACCTGGAGGCAGGAGCTGATGCAGAGCCCATGGAGGGGTGCTGCTTACTCATGGCTTGCTCAGTCTGCTTTCTTATAGAACCCAGAACCACTTACCCAGGGCTGGTATCACCCACAATGGACTGGGCCCTCCCCATCAATCATTAATTAAGAAAATGCCCTACAAGCTTGCCTACAGCTCAATCTTAGGGAGGCATTTTCTCAATTGAGGTTCCCTCCTCTCTGATGACTCTAGCTTGTGTCAAGTTGACATAAAACTAGCCAGGATGAGGGAGGGGAGGGAGAAGACATGACATTTCCACTTCTTACTGGCCTTGCTGCCTTTGTCTGTGATGGAAGATTTCCCTACTGAATCCTCTAGGTCCTCATGTCTCCTTCCCTACATGTGCCACAGATAGACCAACAGACAGACAGACAAACAAACAGACAGACACATAAACACATACCCTGGGGGAAGGTGCTAGGAGTCAGACTGTATAAAAAGAACTCATGGAGTAAAGCTCAGAGCACCTAGGAGAGGGCTGCTTGCAAGCTTGGCCTCTGGGAACTTGTATTTTAAGAATGTTCCCACCATTCCATTCCCAGAACTGACAGAGAGTTCTCTATGCCTCAGTTTACACACAATACAGTGTGAGCGGCACGCTGCCTTCCATCTAGCAGTCGAGAACAGAGGGTGGTGTACAGCACAGGGTGACTTCCTGACCAGCACTCAGCACAAGTCCCCAGGTACTGAGTCTCTAATGAGTGTCATATGACATGTTAAAATGTCAGGACTGTGTGCTGGCTTTGTAGTTAAGAGCCCTTGATGCTCTTGTAGAAGATCCAGGTTCAGCAGCCAGAACCCCCATGGCAGCTTACAACTGTCTGTAACTCTAGTTCTAGGAGATCAAACGCCCTCTTCTGGCCTCCTGGGGTACTGCACGCACATGGTGCACTTACTTACATGCAGGCAAAATACCCATACACATCAAATGAAAACAAAACATAATTCCATGGGGATGGAGCACACCCTGTGTGGCTCCAGCAGGAGAGCTGTGGGAGCCCATGCCTGACTGGACTTGGCTGTGGGCTTTCCTTTCTGTGACTGTGATTTTGGCCCTTGACAGTGACAAGTCACAGCCAGATACACATGTGGCCTTGGGGACCTCAAACACAGGTCTCATTTCCTTCCCTTCTCTGGTGTTTTATTTCCCAGAACCCTAGAGACAGTGAGCAAAGCTTTCCCAGAACCTGTGTGGATCTCATCCTCATGCATTGCTCAAGCAGGACTATTCTGTACTGTCAGCCACAGGAAGAGGGGTTGACCAACCCCCAAACAGGTGACTCTGTTCTTTCACGAAGAAACAGCAAGACCCATGACCCCAACCCTGACCTATGAGATAAGAAGAAAAGGGAGAGATGTCAATGGGGCTCAGGAAAGCAGAAAGTGGTGTTGAGGGGCTGAGACTCTGTGTTGTGTCTCCAAAGTACAGGGTCTCCTCTCTCCATCTTCCCATTCCTTTTCTTCTCATCTCATGGGTCAGGGTTGGGGTCATGGGTCAGGGCTGGGGTCACGGGTCTTGATATATCTGCATGAAGAAGGAGCATAGTCACCTATTTGGGAGGGTCAACCCCTCTTCCTCCCTTTGGCTGACAGTACAGAATATTACTGTTTGAACAATGTATGGTGGTAAGATCCACATGGGGTTCTGGGGCCAGCTTCTCACAGACACTGAGATAGCCTTGTCCTCCTCTCTTTAGAGGCAAAACAAAAAAACAAACAAAAAGTGATTTTGACTGTCACAAGCTAATGACAGCTCTGAGTAAGTTGCTTCCAGGCTGCCAGGATCTATGTGGATTATGCTGACTTCCAGGGTGGGGTGGGATGACGGTTATCAGAACCCAGAGGTAAGAGCTTGGAACTCTGCATCTGACTCGGTTCCACAAGCGTGCAGGCCGTGGAGGTATGAAGTGAGGAGGATTTTGAGCACGTCCATGGTCTCCAGAAGGGTCATTTAGGAAAAGCCCTCAGTGGCCAAAGGAAGAATTAATTAAGCAGAGGAGGCAGAAGAGGCCAGAGAGGACAGACTTCACATCAGAAATTCACTTCTGCCTCATCAACATGAACCACCAGTGAGTCCTCTTGGGGACCCTTGTGCCTTGAGGAAGCTCATAGAGAGGCTGGCCCTGCCCTTGAAAGGGCTGCTGCTTGTCAGCCAGGGCTCATGGAGCATACATGAAGGTGACAATACCACATCCCAAACCCTGGTACTAAAGAAGCAACTGAGCCACACACAGGCTTGGTGGGTCTGAGCCCAGCAGGAGTAGGGAGGCTCCTGGAGCTGAGCTAGTCCCTTCACGCACAACTCTTCCCTTCCCCCATGTTGGTTGTCTCAGGGGAGATTAATGTAACAACCCAGATCCATTTTACAGGTGATATCAAGGGTTCTCAGGTGGCCTAGAATTATCGTATGAGGCTGATCTCTATGCCTTCCCAGAAACCCTGAGGGAACCACAGTGTGTCAAAGGAGATGAGAAAAGAGACCCCCAAGATCTATTCTTTGGGTAGGATGCTGAAGCAGAACAAGAAGCCTGTCCCATTCGACAAGCCATTCTGTCTGCCTCTAGCACAAGTCTGTAAAATGGACGCAGATCTGGTGAACGTGCTGAGGTCATTCCAGTGAGACACTGGACAGCTATCCTGATCCAGGCCTACCCAAGGGTTGGTATGCATCGCCACACTCAGTCACTATGTAGATGCCTCCAGTACCACCCCTACCTGAGAAGGAAGCTGAGATCCCCAAGGTAGGGAGAGTGGGGGAGACACCCAGGTGCATTCAGCTCTGAGGTCCCCATCAGACAACCCAGCGTCAAAGGCTCCTGCGTTCTCTGCTCTGCTTGGTACAAGGGAGCGTGCTAAGAAAGCCAGAATACCATTCAGAGGGTTTGCAGAGGCTCTTATTCCCCTGTCCTGACCACCGGAGCCTGTTTCAGAATCCTATGACTAATCCTGGGATAAGATGCCCGAAGCCATGATTCCGTCTCTTCGGGTGGCGGTTGCCACATCTATCATGCCTGCTGGGTGGCTCTGGTTTTATGGCTCCACGAAATTTAATTTCCCCAGCATGAAAGCTTCTCTTGCCACGAGGTTTTCAGGGTTTATTCTCTTCATAAGGAAGGGCCATTTGTTGGGCACTATGGCACAGAGGCTGCAGGACCTGAATGCTAACAAGGCTCCTGCTTCCCCAGCGTGAGGCTCTGGGTTGGTAACCTGGCTAGGCAGACAGTGGACCACTTATGTTCTTCCTGATTCTTCAGGTCTGCGGTAACACGCACTCCCAGAATAAATGGGCATTTTGCCTCATGGTAATGTGCCACTTCATTGCCCTCCTGCAGGCAAGTGCCACTGCAGACCTGGAGAATTAACAGAGCCTGTCAGGGAAGGGCTGCAGACATGTTCTGGGGTATTGGCCAGGCTTTGCTCTTTCCATTAACAAAAGCTGGGCTCCACTGTGCCTCAGTTTCCAGATCTGTAAGTGAGGGTGATGACTGAGCATATAGGGCCAGCATGGGGCTTAAAAGAGAGAATGCATAAATATCACTTGTTATGCCATTGAACAGTCAGTGAGAGCTAACAGCTGAGCCTGTGTCAGGAGGTTGGAGGTGTCACCTGATCGAGTCTCCACATCTGTCTTTAGGGCAGGACTTGGGCCCTCATTTCATAGATGAAAAAACACGGGCTTGGAGCAGTGACATTTCTTACCCAAGGTTGCTCAGCACCAACGTTATCAACTCGTTAGAGGCAGAATCAGGGTGATATGCAGCCACAGCTACTGCAGAGAATTCTATACCTGCTCCAGCGTGAGGGCCCAGCCCTGCCGGCCAGCAGAAAGAAGCTTTCTATCAACCAAGTCTGTGTGGCTTATAGCGCTCACCGTGTCAGACAGCAGACTTCAGATGATCCTGCTCCTTGGGCTACCAATGGGGTCCTCCTTCCTTTCCTGTCCCTCCGGAGGCCAGGAACAGTGACAAGGGGCCCAAAGCTGACAGCAAATGCCTGTGATCTGGGCACTCAGAGGCTGAGGCAGGAGGATGAGTTTGAGTCCAGTCTGGGCTATATTGTAAGTTTCAGGTCAGCTGGAGTCTTGACAGTCAGATGGAGATGGGAGACCTCACGGAAGCCAGGCCTTTGGGGGCTGGGGGGAGGTGCAGTGCACATGAGGTCTCCTCTCCACCAGTACCGATCCAGAGCTGGAAACTGGGGCTGTAGAGAACAGCAGAGAATGAGGTGTCTCATCTCTGTCTCTGTCTCTCCCTCGTTCCCTCTCCCCGCACACAGGCAAAGAGTGATACATGATGTGTTGGGCTTCAAAGCTTAAGAGATTGTGGGGTGAAAGGTAGATCGAATGATTTGGACCACTGGACATGGTGACAAACAGTGGTCCTCCTGAGTCTGTGATTTCTGAGGTACGTGAGGAGCCGTTGGCAGCTGATGTGCAGAGACAGATCTTTTGTAGCTCACGTGCTGGGCGCTATTGGAGGACACCATGTTAGTTCCCCGGAGCTGCCATGACCATAAACTCTGTGGCTTAACGCAGCAGAATTTGGTCCTCTCAGTTACAGAAGCCAGAATTCCAAAACAAAGGTGTGCATAGACCCTACCTTAGCCAGGGATACTACCGCTGTAATGAATCACCACGATCAGAGGAACTTGGGGAGGGAAAGGTTTATTTGGCTCACACCTCCACATTCAGTGAAGAAAGTTAGGACGGGACCTCAAACAGGGCAGGAACCTAGAGGCTGGAGCTGATGCAGAGGCCATAGAAAGGTGCTGCTTACTGGCTTGTTCCTCCTGGCTTGCTCAGCCTGCTTTCTTATAGAACCCAAGACCACCAGCCCAGGGATGGCCCCACCCACAATGGGCGGGGTCCTGGCCCATCAATCACCAATTGAGAAAACATCCTGTAAGCTTCCTACAGCCCTCTCTTTTATGGAGGCGGTTTTTTCTCTCACGAGGTTCCCTTCTTCCCAGTGACTCTAGCCTGTGTCAAGTTGACAAGAAGCTAGCCAACCCAGGCTCCTACACGGTCTTCTCCCATGACTCCCTCCGTCTCCACACTGCCTCTCCTTACCCTGTGTGTCTGCCTTCATCTGTGTCTGCAATAAAGCCATGACTCTTTTTATACCCACCTGGGAGATGCACAGTGATCTCAGCTCAAAACCTTTGACCTAATTCCACTTGCGTGCCTATCCTTCCAAATGATGTACCATTTGTGGCTGACTGAGATGTGGGCATTTCAGGGGCCACCCTCCTCCTGCTCCAGGCATGCAGACACACTGTCTGACTGCCTCCCCTCTTACGGAGGAGGAAGGTTTTCACAGGGATCAAGCCTGGAGCCCACAGGGCAGGACCCTCCCTTACATGCTTAGCATTGTCTGCCCCGTGTGGAGAACTGTCTCTAACCTGGGCTTCAAGCCAGCATGTAGCAGATGAGCATGTGCTCAGTCCACACTTTCTGAGGAGCAGAGAGGACCAGCCCCACCCCCCCCCCCCCACACACACACATACATACTCCCAGTAGCACATCATATATAGTTCATCTCCTGAGAGCATATTGCTTAATGTACTGTGTGTCCTTGGGAAAAGCACATGACCTCTCTGTGCCTTAGTCGCTTCTAAAAGATGAAGATCCAGTAGAATCTACATCATAGGCAATCAATCAAACAATCAGACAAACAGGACCCCGATGCTTTGGCTGTGCAGAGCAAATGGAAGTGAGAGTTTGCACGGCCTCCCAAAGGGAGCAGCAGACAGACCAGGTTGATTCTGTCATAGTGAGATATTCCTGGAGAACAGAGGTGGACATAGAGGGGCTAAATGTTGCCTGAGAACCTGAGCGGAATTGGGGCAAGAGACTTTCCTTGATATGGGGCGTCTAGGATGGATAGAGAAGGTAATGGCTTTGGAGATAGGAACTGGAGCCGGAGAAAGGAAGGCTGAGGTTGTGGGAGGGTCTTGTCTGCTCCAATGAGCATGCAGTAAGAATGAGCATGCGCAATGCAGTAAGGATGCCTTTCTGCGAGGAATCTTTCAGGAGGCTGGGTGTTCAGAGCAGGGCGGTGCTGGCTCTAGCCAGTGGACAGGGAGAGGGCAGAAGATCTGCCGAAGCTCCCTGGCTCCTTCCAGCCCACCTCTGCCCTCCATTCGCTCTGCCCCCACACCCTGCTCTGTGACAAGCTGGAAGGTGGCTCATTAGATCCCTAACTGTTCACTGCACATTCCTAATGGCTTACCTGCCTCGTGGCATTTGGCTAAGAGCAGACCTGGAAATCAGTTTGTGATGAGGAAGTCCTGAGTGGGGAAACTCTCTGGAGATGGAGGCAGGTGTTGGCAGGTGCTGAAGATCATATCACAGGATGCCTCGCATCTAGGTGAAAAGCATGGAATTCACTGCTGGTCCCAGATTGTTAAATTCTGGGGTGAAGCCAAGGGCGTTAGCACAGCTCCAGGAACTGGGTGCTGTAATTGAGTCAATAAATCCTGATGTGGAGCCCAGCGTCCATGTTCAGAGCATGTCAGTAGGTGGAGAAACGGAAGATCCTTCCCTGCAGGCCACAGCTCACCCTTCCATTGGGGGACTTAGCTACAGAGTCCAAGTTCTGGAGGCCTCTGAATTCTACTGATCTTCCAGGAGGGGAGAGGCTGGCTCTGGGCAGCAGGCTGTCTACCTGCATGAAAACCTCAGTAGAAGCCAAGTGAGAAATCCCAAGCCTCTAAGCCCATGCTCCAACTCTGGGGCCAAGGCAGACATGGTCACTTCAGCTCAACTCATCCCTGTCCTGCCCAGGTTGCTTCAACAGTTAAGATACTCCCTAATTAGCAGCCTTCCCACTGGCCTCCCTGCCTCCAGCCTTGCCTCCAGCCCCGCCCTCTGTACATTGCCTCCCATCCTGCCTCCAGAGAGATTTTTCCAAAGCCTAATCTTGACCACTTAGAACCTTTAAGGATTCCCTGGCACCGTGAGTTAAGGCTCCACGTTCAGTACATCGACTCTCTAGGCTTCTCCCTTCTTTGCCTCCTCTGAGTCAAGCCCATGCTTCTAGAGCATCCCACATTTTTTCTCTGGGTGCCCTCTGGGGGAGCACGGTTCTCTACTCAGAGCTCCTGCCATCCCAGCTGGAGCTCTCTGCAGAGTTACCCACACTGACACATACCGGCCCCAGATTAGTCCCAGAGCCCCCTGCGCTGATAACCTTGGTCACAGAGCAATCCCTACTAAAATTTAGGAGAGGGATGAAGGCTTTCAGACAACATGACCTCCATTTACCCTGACACAGCTAGCCTGTTAACTGCACAGAAGGGCAGGCTACTCCCCAGCCTCCACTCAGCACTCAGTATTCATAAAGCCTGCCCTGGCCCAGGTCTTCACAGAGAGCTCTTCTCTCGGCCTGCACTAGGGAGACGGGCTTCAGACATCCCAAGGCCTGGACTCTACCCCAGAGATTCTGATGTCATATCACCCAGGTGGAGCCAGAAAGGCAGGATTGTAGGAAATGCTGTCCATGTGATAACATACTTAGCCAGCTTGAGATCCAAATCAAAACAGCTTACAGGAGTCAGTCTCTTCACGGGTGTACCTTATAATCCACTAAAGACCAAAAACGATGCCCATGTCCAGGGCCCATTCACCCGTTGTCCATTAAATTGGAACCTACAGGAGGGGGAAACCTAGATGTCCGCATTCAAAAGTCCATCAGTTGCTTCTGATAGTAGTCCTGAAACCACCATGCCTAAACTTCCACTTTCTACCCCTCCTCCCTCTTCTTTTCCCATTGACATTTTTCTGAAGGCTATTCAGTCAGCCTTGATGACCTAGGAAAGCCACACCCTGCTTCTCTCAGAAAGGGCAAGGAATGGGGGATCCTTGGTTTGTCCGGGGAGCCTGCTCCCTGGATGAGCAGGCAGGGCACTCTTCTTGAACCTGCTGGTGGCTCCAAAGATAGGAGTACTCACCCTAAAAAGATGTTGCTGTCCCATGCCTGTGTTTAGACATCTCCCCCTGCTGCTAGGCTTGTCAAAAGGCTGGGGCTCTGCTCAGTCAGAGGCTGGAGTCACATGTGGTCCCTGGGAGGGGGGAAGTTCCCAGAAGCCCCTCGGGCTGCCTGGGAATGCTGGTAAAGGGAAGGTGTGACTGTGGGTCTCCCCCTCCTTTACCTGCATGAGGTCTTGTTGTGGCCATCAATGGGACTATGACTGTTTGCATGCTGGTATAGTGGAATGGGTGGGAGGCTAGCAGCATTTTAAAGCTCTCTGTACAGGAATGGCTCCCACCACCACCACCACCACCTCCCCTGGAGGCAACGTGTTCCCTTAGCTCTGGCATTTAAAACTTGAGGTGAAAATGTGCACACTGTAAAATTAGTCACTTTAAAATGAACTATTCTGTGGCATTTACAATATTTACAGCGCTATGTGGCCATCATCCTTGTCTAATTTCAAAACATTTCCATCACCCAGAGGGAACCTGGTGCCCATTACCAGTCATTCCCTATTGTCCCCAACCCTGAGTGCCCAGCAACTGCCAATGTGTTTTCTATTTCTACAGTTTAGTGTACTCTGGATATTTCATAGTGACCTTTTAGATCTGACTTCTTTTATTCAGTGTAATCATTCTGAGATATATCTACATCTGTCACATGTATTTCACACCTCTAATGACTGAATGATATGTGGATACACACCGTCTATCAAGATCAGTGGGTGACTTATGCACGATACCCTGGTGAATACCAAACTCCTCAGATGTGCAAGTGTATTTGCATATGGCCTTTGTACATCTTCCTGTGTGTTATGTTAAGCATTCCTCTAGAGTTCTTATAATACCTAGTACAATATAAATCCATGTAAGCAACTGCTATATTGTCTTATATGGGGAACATGAGAAGAAAAGGCCTCAATGTGTTCAGTATAGAAACATTTGGGGTAGGGACACACACAAGGTGGGTATCAGGTGTCCAAACACAGGCAAAGCCAGCAATTGATGCCTGACATTAGACTATGGTGGTAGAGACAGGCATGTGGTGTCCAAGGAAGGCAGGAACCCTGAGTCTTAGGGTTTTAAAAGAGACACCACGCCCATGGCATCTCTTATAAGTGAAAACTTTTAACTGGGGCTGGCTTACAGTTTCAGAATTCAGTCTGTTATCATCATGGCAGGAAGCATGGCAGCTGGCAGGCAGGTATGGTAATGGAGGAGGTGAGAGTTCTACATCTTGATTAGAAGGCAAACAGGCAAACTCTTCTCTGCAGGCAACTAGGAAGAGACTCCCTTCTGTTCTGGGTGGAGCTTGAGCATAGGACTTCAAGGCCCACCCCCACAGTGACGCACTTCCTCCAGCAAGGTCTCACTGACTCCAACATGGCCACGCCTCCTAATAGTGCCACTTCCCATGGGCCAAGAATATTCAAAGCACCCACACCCTGGATGCAATGACTTAATCATCCCCTCCATCCCCAGGAAGAGGGAGGGAGGGGGAATCACATGTAGGGCTAAGAAAGAACTTTCTAGATTTTCCTGCGGAGAAACTGAGGCTCATGGGTGCAAGTTTTCTAAATTTTAGTTAGTGGCAATCCCAACATACAGGCAATTCCCTGAGCCCTTGGCTCCTCGCCTGACCGTGTGACTCTCAGTTCTGTCTTCTTTCAGGTCACCATTCTTGTCAGCCTGGCCCTCGCCTTCCTCGCCTGCATTGTGTTCCTGGTGGTTTACAAAGCCTTCACCTATGACCACAGCTGTCCTGAAGGATTTGTCTACAAGGTAAGGGGATTGGGGCCGGTGCATAGCCCTAAATGACTATCAATAATCGGAGGGATTGTCGATGCCCTCTCTTCCCTGCTGGCCATATTTGGGTCTGTCGATCTCCCCAGAGACTGCCTGAAATACAGCTCAGGTCAGGAAGAGAGTTATCCCATCTTCCTGAAGGGCCAGTCTCCAGCAGGCACCAGAGTTGCATGGCAAGATCAGGACAGAAGTGGGCCAGCTCCAGATTGCGCATGAGCAGTGACCGAAGTGCACTATACTTGATGTTGACTTCGGAAAGCTCTGATTCACATGGATCTATCTTCCTGGCTCGATGGCCAATTCCTTATATCAGGATGTCCCTAAAGAGACATCAGGATAGAGAACTGAGGTTTTCTCCCAGCCTGTGGCCAAACTCCTGACCCTCTGGGTCCCTTTCCTCCTGACCGTTGCGGTCCTTCCGTCAAAGACTTGGGTGACTCGGGGGTCGTCTTATTCCTTTGGAGAATTATATATGTCCAAACAGTCAAAAATTGAGGACATAATAATAATAGTAATAATAAATAATAATAATAACCCTTTGGGTACTGGACTCTCAATACATGTTAGTTGCAATAAAATTAGCTGTTTTAAATCCAAAACAGGTGATGATGTTAATTTTTATAATCACCATTTGCTAAGTATTTATTTTCTGTCAGGCTATTTACTAGAAATTTCCATAAATGTTATCTCTACTAAACCACACAGCCATTCTGAAAAATAAAATGGATTTTTATTGGCCCCCATTTTCCATAAGAAGTAAAAAAATTCGAGTATTTAAGAAATCCTAGTTAAGAAGATTTCCTAAGACATCACAGCTAGGGTGACGTTCCAGAGTGGAGATCAAATAGGGAATGCTCCGACTTAGAGTGTGTGTCGGATGGTGCTGGCACATGCTCCATGGGGTGACACTCTTAATGGATAAAAGTTGAGATTTTAAAAGGATAAACCACACTTTATCCTCACAAGGGGATTCTGTAGAAGCCTGACAGCAGAAAAGACTGTGCTGCGTGGGGTAGACTTCCCTAACATTGGCAAGGAAAGGAAGAAAGTTCTACTTGTGAGTGAGGAGAAACGGCTTTACTTAACTTTCCTAGAAAGATAAAAATTTAAAATACCAAATATGGGTACACAGAGGGGTGGAAGGAAGCAGTAAAGGATGCAACTTTCATCCAGAATTAGCTCGATATACAGCTTTCTTAAAATATGTAAATTGCTGCCTTATTTGGTAAATAAGTAAGAAAAGGTAAACCCTGGAAACAAGCTAAACAGAGAGTCTAGATCTGTATCAGTTGGAGAAACTGGGGTGCAGCCAGTAGACTGGAGAGTCTCAGGGGATCATACAGATGCCCCGTAGCCCACAGAACCTCAGAGGATCATACAGATGCCCCATGAACCACAGAACCTCAGAGGATCATACAGATGCCCCATGAACCACAGAACCTCAGAGGATCATACAGATGCCCCATGGCCCACAGAAACTCAGGGGAACACACAGATGCTCCTTGGCCCACAGAACCTCAGGGGAACATATGGATGCTCCGTGGCCCACAGAACCTCAGGGGAACACACACGGATGCTCCGTGGCCCACTGTGGGGCTATGACAGGAACAACCCACTGTAGCTGAAACCACCGTAAGCTGAAAGTGCCTTTCCATGCGTCCAACCTATGGGATGTCAGAGCTAAGCTTAGCACAGCTTACCTCAGAGCTTTCCACGGGCCTACAGTTAGCCAAAACCACCCGGAAGAAAGCCTGTTTTGTTACATTACATGCTTTAACAAGATAGGGCATGGTGGTGCATGCCTTTCATCCCAGAACTGAGAGGCAGAGGGAGGCGAATCTCTGTGAGTTTGAGACCAGCATGATCTACAGAACGAGTTCCAGGACAGCCAGGTCACAGAAAAGCCTTGTCTCAAAAAACAAAAGCTTTATGTAATTTATTAAATACTGTGCTGAGTTGAGAAACGGAGTTGCAGAGGTACACATTCATACCTTCAGATAGTTGGAAACGCCCAAGCCAAACCCTTATAAACAGGACATTTATAGCCTAAGCACACTCAGAGACAGCAGCATCCATTCAATACGCCATTCACTCCGAGTGCTAACATTGCTGATATGTTATGACTATCCTACATACACACTAGGATAATGCAGATGCATAATGTAAATGCATATTCATATTAGGAACCAATAACTTTGCTAAGAGAAAACAAGTATATATACAAAGCAAAGGACATGAAATTGTCATTATCTGTGGACAAAGGGGACCTGATGTCCTGCTACTAGGAGCAATGTCAAATAGTCGTCAAGCCGATGTGTCTAGTCTTACCTCAGTACTAACAATAGGTGTATTTCCTCTCCTCTGAAGATGGTGATAGTGTAATCCCAGGGAAGGTTTACTGTGGCCAGGTGCAAGCATAGAGTCTCCTATGGTGTGCTTGAGTGACTGATGGAACTGAAGCCCCTGCACAGGGCATCGGCGTCCCCGTGGGTGCCAGCAGCCCACCCAGCTAGTCTTGACTCTTATCTCTTTCTTCCCCAGCA
Source organism: Rhynchomys soricoides (assembly GCA_019843965.1). Classification (NCBI taxonomy): domain Eukaryota; kingdom Metazoa; phylum Chordata; class Mammalia; order Rodentia; family Muridae; genus Rhynchomys; species Rhynchomys soricoides. The sequence continues at coordinate 14,328,638 of JADRCH010000008.1, forward strand.
CAAGCGCTGTATCCCGGCCTCGCTGGATGCTTACTACTCATCCCAGGATCCCAGCTCCAGGAGCCGCTTCTACACAGTCATCAGCCACTACAGTGTGGCCAAGCAGAGCACTGCCCGGGCCATCGGGCCATGGCTGTCAGCAGCTGCTGTCATCCATGAGCCCAAGCCACCCAAAACGCAGGGCCATTAGAGGCCTGCCCTGGCTGGGATGGGGGGTTGTGGAGAGGGGAACCCCCCACTAGTTAAGCAAGGCTGGAGCTACAACACTGTACTGCTGGGGTACGGGGTGGGGGAGGGGCAAGATGGGGTCTGGGGAGAACTCCCCGAAAATATTGTGCACTGGAGTTGTCTGAATCGATCTTTCCTTTTGTCCTTTCGTATTGTTGCTTCGTACCCAAGTCAGGCTCGTGTACAAAGGCATGTTTCGTGTTGACTGTTCCCATGTAAGATATTTTCAAAGCCGCAGCTTATTCTTTGTTAGGATAATTTAGAGACAGAAAAGGGAGCCAGAGAAAATGAATTTTAAAAGCATGAAAAGGGCTCCATGTGGAAGTCACAGCAGGCAGTAAAGAGCAGAGCCTCTCTGGGGCTTCTTAGATAAGACACCACAGCTTCTGTGTGGGCTTCCGAGTATCTGTGTGGCGAAGGGTGGGCTGTTTGGTTTGCCTGTGGTCTGCGGGAGAGGAGCCCAGCAAGACAGGGAAGGCTGAACTGGAGAGGAAGGTGATGTTGGCATTTCTAACCTAGGAATGCGCAGAGTACCTATCAATGGTGAGCTTGCAAGATTTGCACAGACTCACAGGGGAGGCATTCACGCTCAGCCCTGGGCAGCCCATGGGGACCTAGGCTCCGAACGCTCACAGGGCAGCTGTTGTGCCTCAGCAAACACAGGCGTGGGCAGATGTTGTCTTTCTTTTATTTTTCTAGGTGTGTCCCTAGATGCTGCCCGTGTTTTCAAGATGGCAGGGGTGGAAAGGGAAAGAAAGGAAGAGAGGTGACAAGAAGAAGACGGGCCCGGCGGGCCGCTCTGGGCCCAGCTAAAAGCATAGGCACCCGGGGTTTCACATTTTTGCTCTTTCCCAAAGCGCTAATGACAGCAGGAACAATTAAATTCTAGCCTGGAAATCTGACAGCCAGGAAGAAACTCAAAGATTGGGCCGCCAGTGGTCACTTCTAAAAGAGGCTGGAGAAGGTGACTTTTTGCTCACTTTGTTATGTTGACAGAGGACATATGTCCAAACTCTCCAGCTAGGTTCTAGAAGCACCTGACAGGGAGGCGTGGCCAGCATCCGTAGGCTTCCCTCCAGCCCACTAGCAGGGTCCTCCTGCTTCCCATGAGCATTCCAGGAAATCCCTTTTCTGTGGAGGTGCTGGCTCTAGGCCCATGAGGACGAGAACTGGCCAGGAGAATTGCTCATTTGGTATGTGTTACTGTTTGCCAGTGCCTCTCCAACGGGCCGTTTAAAGGGTATTTTTTGTGGCTTGCTATATTGCTGAAATCATTGTACGCAGCAGCTGGGTAATGGGAGTAGTGTATAGCTCAAACCATCCTGCCAGATACTCTCAACTGATTTCTTCTCCCCTTCCCCATCTTCCCATCACCTCGGGTCACCTGTAAATTCATTTGTCATCTGAAACGGATCAACAAATCGTCCCTAGCAAAACCACAGAGCGCTTTATAATTTTGTGGTGTATTTTTGTCTGTAGGTAGCAGAGGCTGAAGTATTTTTTGGTGTAATTCTTGAAATTTTCTGACAGGAGAAAAAAAATAAACATAGATGTGTCTGAGAGTCCTGACTGTCTGTCCATCTGTCCTTTACAGCTTGACCTTCTGCTCAGTGAGCCTCATGGGGATGCTGGGCGTACAGGAGGTAGGATTGGTAATGCCAGGAGCCAAGTACCCTGTTAAGTGGGAGGAGAAACTGGGGCATGGTGGAGGGTCTCTGTCTTAAAATAAGTACAGCCTGATACACTGCTAAAGTCCTGGCATGACACTGAGCCCTGGGCAAGATCCTGAAGCCCTAACAAGATCTTAAGGGCTATTCATGATCCTGAGGATGTCACATGACACCAGAGCCTCAAGTGGTACAGAGGTTCAGATATGTTGCTAAGGAGCTAATAGGATGCTGAAGGATCCTGTGTGATGTATGATTATCCAATATGATACATGAAGTATCATGATATGACATGAAACATGATATGACATGAAGTATGTTATACCAAGAGGCCGGCAATGCGGGAATTGTGATTTGATGCTGCTGTTATGATTGATTCAGAAGGCCTGACATAATACCATGGGCATTACATGATGCTGAGCACCTGATATGATGCTGAGATCCTGATGGTGCAGAAGGTCTGACAGACAGGATGCTAACTAAGGGCCTTACATAATGCTGACCCTGCGTCATGGTCCTGACATCATAGCAAGGCACTGACATGCTGGTTAAGGGACCACCATGATGACCCTATATTTTACTACCTGATCACATACTGCAGTTCTCAGATGATGCTGAGCACCTGCATGTGATACTCAGTTTCTAAAATGCTGCTGCAGGCAGGCCTGCCTTGATGCTGAGTGGCATGTGATATTTAGGTCCAGACATAATGCTGAAGTCATAGCACTGTTCTGAAGTCCTGATAGGATGCTGAAATAAGGTCCTGACATGATGCTGAGCTCTAGACATGACAGCAAAGGCTGTCTGGATGTCATACTGAGGTGTACATACGATGTTTTAGCCTGTCTATTCTATACTGAGGGCACGAACTGACTCTCGGGATCTGTGTGGTACTGATACAGCAACATGATTCTGAGGCCTTGACCTTATGTTGAGTCCCTGACATGATGACAGGTCCTAGCATGATGCTGAGGTATCTATGTGAAACTGGAAGCTTGATAGTATATGAGGTCCTGACCTTGTTAAGTTCCTGGCATGATGATCCAGGCCTGGTTGGTATTCAATGCTAGGACTGTTAACATGATACTGAGAGCTTGACATGGTGCAATGAAGCTGACTCAATGTCTTGTTTCCTACCAAGCCCTAACATGATGCTAAAGTCCCTACATGATACCGAAAGACTGACATGATACTTGAGGTCTGATGTGATGTTGAAGCTCTTAGACTATGATAAAGTCCTGATATAATACTGATATCATTCGCCATGATACTGAAGACCTGGCATGATAGCAAAGCAATATTCTCAAATGATTGCCAAAGCCATGCAATGATGCACAGGGCTTGATAAGGAACTGAAACCGAACACGATGTGTTATGAGGTCCAAAAATGAAACTGAGGGCCAGGTATGACTTTGAAATCATGACATGAGGCTGAGTTCTTGATATAATGCAGGGGACCTGGCACACAATGAGATTTTTTTTTTTTTTACATGAGGCTCTGACATCAGGATGAGGGCCTGAAGTGATAATGAGGTCCCCCCACCCACATGATCTTGAGGGCAAGATACAGTACTGAGGTTTTGATACTGTGGGAAGATCTGACATATGTTAATATCTTGCAGTGATAGTCAAGTTCAGACAGATTCTGAAGGGCTGATATGATGCAGAGAACCTGACATGACACTGAGGTGGTACATCAATAAAAGGGCCACATGTGATGGTGATCAGAGCCTTGTATGATACGGAGATCCGGCAGGATGTTGAATTCCTGGCATTGTAATGAGCCTCTGACATGATGTTGAGGTTTAGACCGAATATTGGGGCATGGACATCACAATAGCTTCCTGGCATACTTCCTGTCATGATGTGTGTGTCGTGATGCTATTGGTCATTACGTCATCTTCCAAGCCTGACGTGGTACCCAACCCTGACATGCCAAGTTTCTGCTATGATGCGAAGGATCTGACATGACCTTGAGAAAAATGACATGGTGTCGAGTTCTTGATATGATGGGGTTCATACATGATAGGGAAGGCATGCCATGATGCGGAGACCATGGCATGATGCTGCTCATCCGAAAAAATCCCAAGGTCTTTGTGTTCTGCTGAGGCCGTATGTTGATGGGAGGTGTGGTGTGTGCTCCTCACTTTGTGTTGAGGTCCTGACATGATGCTGAGGACCAACATGGTACTGGTGGTCTAGCATGATGCGGAAGGCTTGCTATGAAATTAAGTTCTGACACATTGCTGAGGTCTTGAGACAAAATACTGAGTGTCTAATCCAGACGTGACAGAGAAGACCTAACATGATACTGGAGATCCATTCAGGATGCAGGTACTGACATGATGTCAAGGTCTGGGCACAAGGCTGAAGACCTACTATTTGTTGACACTCTGCCATGATGCTTATAGGGCATGGTATGCTACATGGTAGGCTCTGACATGACATTAGACTCATACTATTTTTCTGAGGGCCTAACATGAGGCTGAGGACCTAATATAATCCTGAGTGACAGACACAATGCTGAGGTTCTGGTGTGACACTGTGGTCCTGATAGAAGAATCCAATACTTATGTAACATGAGATGTTCCTGAGACGACATGAGATGTTACATGATACTGAGAAAATAGCATGAGGCAGAAGGAATGAGTAACGTTGGTTTTGTGGTTAGATGATGCTCGGGAACTGTGATAATAAAGATGCTGAGGTCAGGGCATGTTGCTAAGGGACTGACAATGTGCTCACATCCAGAAATGTTGCTGAGGTCCTGTGATAGTGAGGACATTGTGATGCTTAGGGCCTCACATGATGAAGAGATCCTGGCACGATTATGAGGTCCTGACATGATTCAGATTGCCTGACATGTTGCTAAGGTCTCACATAATACTGAGGTCCTGTCACAATACTTAGTTTTGACATGATATCACAGATGTCCTGACATGGTTTAGAGGATATATGAAGCCAAGGTTCTGACATGAACTGAGGTCCTGGGATGTGACATGAAGTGGTCCTGAGGTCCTGACCTTACTGAGTGCCTGGTGTGATCCTGACATGATGCTTGCTTACCATGATGTCGAAGGCATGACATGACCTGGATGCTGATGCGACCCTGAAGGCCTAAAGTGGGGCTGAGTCTCTGACCCTGCACTGACTTCCTGACATGTTGAGACTTCGACATGACACTCAGAAGCTGGTGTGGTGCTGAGTGTGGGGTCAGGGGGCATGGTAAGATACTGAAGTCCTGACACAGGACCAAGCCTCCTCCCGTTACGCTAAGACTCTGAAATGAAACATTATATTGCAGTCCTGACATGATGCTGGGACTTCACAGCATGCTGCTTCCCTGACAAGAGGGTGTGGTCCTGGCATGATGCTGAGAGCCTGGTAGGGTTTAAACAAGGAATATTTCTGTTCACTTTGTGTTGGTACAAAAGCAATGTGGGTAGAAATGAAGCGTCTTTCTCGCAGGCCCGGTTGCTGGAAGTTCAGTGTCAAGGTGAGCAATACCTTCTAGGGAGGTTAAGAGGGGTGAAAGAGAGCAAAGACTCCACCCCAAGCGGCAAGTCCTTTTATATTCAGCATTAATCCGTCTCCGACGAGGCTAGAGTCCTCGTGGCCTGAAATTCTCTCACTAAGCCTCACCTCAATAATGTGCGAGGGATCAAGTTTCCAACACATACTTTTGGGGGACAGGTTCAAACCATAGCATACAGTCACTGCCCTGAAGATTAGAGACAAAATTAGATACAGATAATCAGTGGCAAAAGAGGGGTCTGCTGAGGCCTTCGCTGGGTTGTATTTGGTCGCTAGCCAGCAGCTCAGGGAGGAAGCAGGAAGTCAGCCCTGTGACTGTTGTCTTAGTCTACTTTAGGTGGTAGTCATTGATATCACTGAACAGATGAAGACCTGAAGCCCAGAGACATGAAGAGGCACCCCTGGGCTCTGCTAGAGAAACTGGGATTAAATCTAGGTTGAGTGATCCCGTGACCCCTGAACCCTTTCTGTTGTGCGTCAGACCCCAAATAACATGGCACAATTACAGCTCACTCTCAGAACATCAAGCTGCAGTTTTCACAGACGCCAACTTGGTTATTCTTAGCCTGAATTCAGTCCCAGTGTTTAATGCTAAGAATAGCAAATGCCCTTTAGTATGCCAAGTGCTAAGTGTTCACCAGTTCCAAGAGGGAGCCACCCCTACCTTCGACATCACTGCCATCAACTGTCACTACCACTTCCGTTTCAAATGCACAAACAGAGACAGTGGAGCTGTGTGCTCGAGGTGCTATGGTAGAGCTGTGATTGCAACCCACGCATTTGGGTCGTGTCTTAACTGTTCCATCAGCAACAGCCGTACATCTCTGCGCTGTGCTCTGGGGTTGTGGTTCTTGCCCACACATCTTCCTGCCTTGGATGGCAAGCCGCTCTGGGAGGAGATCAGGACTGACTGGATACAGTAGGAAACAGGCACTCTACCCTGAATTATGAATTGGGGTTTGTGACCAGCCATGCATGGCTGGAAGAGAGAAAGAAGACAGCACAGCCCCTGCCCTCGGGTGCTGTACAAACTGCTAAGGGGGCAGAGACAATCCTTCACACTCCAGAGTTCTGGATAGTCAGCCTACCTTTTGAAACAGTGAGCCTGGGAGGCCCAAGCAGGGCTGTGAGCTGGCACCCCACTTACAGAGGCCATGAATCCATATAGGCAACACATAAACACCAGATGCATTATTCAGTTACACAGAGTCAACTAAAAATCTAATGAGCACATGGTCTAACATTCTGTCGTAAATGAATTTGCAACTCTATTGCCAGAAAGAGAGGGGGGAGGGAGGAAGGGAGGAAGGGAAGGGGGGGGAGAGAGAGAGAGAGAGAGAGAGAGAGAGAGAGAGAGAGAGAAAGAAAGAGAAACAAGTGTTCCTTTATCCACCTTGGAGGAATGGACAAAGAGAAGACAGTGGCAGGAGTGACCCTCATGCTATTCCTGGTGGAGTTATAATTTTCTCATCAGAATAAAGGGAACACAGTCCCCTGCATGAGCAGGAAGTGGCTGAGCAGTGAGAAGCCTTTAACCAAAGATTTAGTCAAGAAAAGTGCCTCTTCGCAGAGCCCCGCTGAGCCAGCAAATACAAAGCTAGGCTAGTGGGACAAACTCCCTCTGTGGCCTTTGCAAAGATTTTAATCTATCTATATCTTTTAATCTATTTATCAACATCCGGAATTCTTCTGAGAGGGACCCCCGCTGTGCAGAAACGGGGATGTGGGTTCTCTGGGAGCGGGTTGGATGTCCTAGTGTGGGTGTCAGCCTGAGAATTGGTTTGTGAACAGGTTCTTGCTTGAGGGAAGAATTCAGGAGGGAGGTACAGTGCAGGCATCCTCCTAAGCCTTCAGACGGTGTCTTCAAGGGGGCGGGGGAGCCCATGGCTTCTCACAGCTGCTCCTGAGATCTCTTCCCCATCCCCCAGCTGAATGCAAAATCTTGGCCTAGAAGGAAGCTGCCTGGCTCCCTGAGGCTCACAGTTAAGGCTGGAGGACAGAGAAGGGAATGCATAATTGCTGCCTGTCAGGAGGAATCGATGGTGGTGCTGGAGGGGATCCCAGCAGGCAATCAGGACAGAGTTATTTTAGGGAGACATGTTATCATTCGGGAAAATTGAGAGACCACCTCTTCCGAACTGCCGTGATCAATTCATCTCCCACCCCCACCCCACCCCAGTCTAATCTGACTGGGGACTCGGTAGAAGAGATAAATTCCTCATCATATGTTTCCCAAGAAGCCAAAAAAAAAACCAAGAAAAACCAACAGACTTGAACAGTTGAGAGAAAAGGCTGGTTTCCATGGCAACATCAATGCCATAGTCAGACTCAGTCTAGCATAAAACACAGCATTTACCCCTTGTCCCCCAATCCCCAGTCCTGCCCTTCCATCAGAGAGGATGGCCCCGTCTCAGGGAGCACAGACCCAAGAGCTCAACTGGTCACAGTTGCCTCCAGGGCGCCCCTGGAAACCTGCTGCTTCTCCCTCTGTGTTCCTCTGGGTCTCCTCTTTCTTAGTCTTTGGTTTAGTCAGCCTTCAATCAAAAGGACAGTGCCTAGAGTCTGTGGCAGACCTGATTTGTTTCATCTGAGGATCCTGGTGAGCAATGGGCTGGGTTTCAGGCTGCGTGGACAGGGGAAGGGGCCCATAGCGTCCCTGAGAGGGGGAAAGCAGCCTGTATCTGCCAGCTCCTCTCTGCGCTGTGCTGCCTCATCCTTCCCATGGGGATCACCATTACTTTGCCTCATTTTGTGAGAATCCTGTGAAATGATACTTAACAACGTACCTGCAGTAGACACAACCAATCGCTCCCACTGCTAAGCCTCTCGCAAAGCTTCTCACTGTGCTTCGCCTTCCCTGATGGTAAAGTGGAATTATTTATAAGTACCTCAGTCTCCAGCAGGGCTGCTGTGGGTTAAACATGTTAGCTGCCTTGAAGGCCCTGTAACATAAAACTGGTTCCTTCCTGTCTGCGTTTCAGCTGTGGCCCCTTCCCTAGTCCCACTTACAGTCTGTCAGAACCAGGGGCAACCCATTTCCCACCTCTACGAATAGCTTTAATTCCTCAGTTTAGTTGTATGGGAATATAATTTTTAATGGTCAAATGAAAATACTACTTCACAGTCACATATTCTGAAAAACTGTTGAGCAAGCGCTTCACATAGATTATTTTTAAAACGAAATGATAGACTTTATTCAAATATCACCAGATTATCCACTAAAATCCTTTTTCAAATGCAGGATATGACATGCAATCCTACAGAACATTTATGTATGTGTGTATTAATATATGTAAATATGTGTGCATATATTTGTATTGTGACTGTATATGTAAACGTATGCACAGATGTATGCATGTGTATGTGTGTATAGTATATGCATTTACACATGTATATATGCATATATATTATATGTGTATATGCAAAGAGGTATGCATGTGTGTGCATGTATGTATATATGCATGTGTCTCTATGCATACATGCGTGTATATGTATTCATGTATGTGTAAACACATGTGTATGTATATGTTTGCATATATGTATGCGGTTATGTATGTGTATGTGCGTGTATGAATGTGTGTGCATCTATGTATGTACATGTACTGTGTGTATATATGGTTTTGTATAGTTGTGTGTATGTATATGCATGCATATGTGTGTACATATCTTGCACTGCTAAAGATCAAACCCACAGACCTGCACATGCCAGGTGAGTGCTCTACCACTGAGCCACACCTCCAGGACTCTTCTCAGTTCACACTCTGGGCTCACCTTACATTTCCCCCTTTCTAGTCCTGGAATCTGTGGTGTTTCCATTCTTGGAAGTATCTTGCTCTATTGCAGCAAGATACTTAGAAACCATGACATGAGTGTTGAGCGTACTCGTCAGTACAGAGCTGTGTTGCTTTTAGCCCCTCTTGGCATGACCTATGTAGTATGTGTGCATGTGTGTGCATGTGTGTGCGTGCGTGTGTGCGTGCGTATCCATTATCTGTCATCTAACTCACCCGTCATTATCTGCCTCGAGCAAACACACATGTTGACCTCTCTAAGTGAGCAGCACCAGGATCATCCTTCTCGATGGCTTGTCTCTTCCTTCTCGGGCAGTTGGAAATGACCCTGTCTTCCCCACAATGCACTCATTCATTTCTACTTTATATGGAAGTTGATTCAGATACCTGAATTTTTTCTTTTTGTATTTTTCTCGCATACAATACATCCTGACCACAGCCTCCCCTCATTCCGCTCCTCCCAATTCCGAGACCCCCAACCTCCCCTCTCCCCAGATCCACTGTTCTTCTGTTTCTCTTCAGAAAAGAATGACAGCAATCAAACATGGCATAACAAGATACAGTGAGACTAGGCACAAGCCCTCATATCAAGTCTAGATAAGGCAACGAAGTAGGAGGAAAGGGTCCCAAGAGCGGGCAAAGAGTCAGAGACACCCCACTCCCACTGTTGGGGTCCCACAAAAACCCCAAGTTAAGCAACCACGGCATATGTGCAGAGGGTCTAGCACAGACCCATGCAGGCTCCATGATTGCTGCTTCAGTCTCTGTGAGCCCCATGGGACCTAATCTCCTGGTGTCCTCGACTCTCCGGCTCCACAATCCTTCCTCCCCCTCTTCTGTAGAGTTGTCAGGGTTCCACCTAATGTTTGGCTGTGAGTCTTTCTACATTTATGACCATCAGCTGCTGGAGGAAGACACTCTGGTGGCTATTGAGCTACAGAGACCTGATTTTAAAAAAAAAAAAAACAAAAACAAAAACAAAAAAAAACTTGAAAGTTCTGATGTCATTAAAGACCCTCGTATCATCTGATGTGAGTGTGCTGGGCTTCCCTTGCATTTATTTGTAAGGACTTGCATATAAAGCCACTTTCTAATTCCAGAAGGCTAACATTTGGGGAGGGTGACAATGCATGAGGTTTTATGTAAGCTAAGTATCCGAAGGCCTTAGAGAGTATAACAATCAGTTCTTATTACAAATAATTCTTTATACATCGTAGATACGCAGAAGCCACACTCCAGATAAAACAGCTGTCAGGTTGGCTTATAGGTAGCTTCATGCCTCAGCTGCTCCTTTTTGTACCCACAATCCACTCAGGAAATCAACCCCATTGCCCATGCCCACTGAGCCCTGCTGAGCCCTGCTGAGGTCTACTCCTTCCACAGTGCTCAGTGCTCCCATTCCTTCCACAGTGCTCAGTGTTCCCATTCCTTCTACAATGCTCAGTGTTCCCATTCCATCTACAGTGCTCAGTTTTCCTATTCCTTCCACAGTGCTCAGTGCTCCCATTCCTTCTACAATGCTCAGTGCTCCCATTCCATTTACAGTGCTCAGTGCTCCCTCTGCTACTCAGGTTGATACTGTTCCTAACAGAGTTTGCCAGGTCCCTAGAACCTTTCACAATCCTTCTTCCTATTGTAGGTTATCACCAGGCCTACCTCTTGTGTCCACTATTTTACACATGCCCGTCATCGTCACCGTGTATGAATTGATGTGGATGATTTCATACATGCCGGTCATCCCTGCCCTGTGTGATCAGATGTGGGATTCAGAGTTCTAGGTTGGCTCTTTTAAGTTGGTGATAGGCTTTTCTGCTCTTCCTCACCAACTTGCCCCAGCCTTCAGCATGTAGAAGCTGGGGACTTCAAGGATGATAGAACCACAGGACAGAGGGAGCACAGGTCCCTAGCTATCTATGTCATATCCACATGAGGCTCTTCCCTGAACCAAAAATAACTTTTACAGCCTTAGTGAGATGCTGGGTCTGCTCATTATAGCAGAATTACTTTGACAATATACAAAGGAAACCTATTTCCCATTGGGACATTTGATCAGGTCTAAAATTGGTTTTAATAATGGCTTGGCTCACAATGCCCAGCTCTACTTGCCCTCCCGTGGGATTGTCCCCAGGGGCTCCTCCACCTCCAAACTGTGAAATCTGCCAATCACATTCCAGATCACAATCAGGACTCAGTTTAAAATTCATTGTTATTCTGAAATTGTCCCTGGTCTCTTCAAACCAGGTAAGCTCTTCTCTTGTAGTCCTCTCAAATCAGATTTCTCACAGAATTGCAATATAAATAATAAAACATAAATAAATAAAATTATGTAAGACCCCTTTGTCATGCCCGGCAGTGGTGGCACACACCTTTAATCCCAGCACTTGGGAGGCAGAGGCAGGTGGATTTCTGAATTCGACGCCAGCCTGGTCTACAGAGGGAGTTCCAGGACAGCCAGGGCTTCACAGAGAAACCCTGTCTCAAGAATATAAGACCCCTTTGTCACAGATTTATAATAGTCTGTATTTATACAGAGGATTTTGCTTGCCTGTTAGTTCCTAGAATGGGTGGTTGAACCTATGGGATCACTGCCAATAATCCCTAGATGTCTATCTGCAGCCTAGATCTGTGTACTGGGAGTCCCAACCATAGACACTTCTTCCTGGTGGTTTTTCCTAAAGGAATTCTCCTGTGTCACCTCAAACTCTGCACATTTCCTGAAACCTTCATGGTATTCCCTCTAAAGAGGTTGAATAATGACATCATCAACCACTGGGCTTTGCAGAGGCCAGTGTGAATATTGTTGTTGTGGCTGTTGTTATTTTTATAATTATTATTGATTTCAAACGCTAAGGACTGACCCCAGGACCCTGTACACCCCAGACAAGGGCTCTTCCAGTGAGCTGTATCCCCACCCCGGGTGGCGTGATTATAACCTTTCACAGATGTTCACAGGCATAGGTGGAGGAAGGCAGAGCACTAGGTTTAACTTGCTCTGCTATTCCAGTAACTGGCCATGTGCCCGCATCCTGTGTGGTGCTCACATCTGCCCGCCTGCTCTTCCTGTATCTTCCTTTCAGGCTCCTGAGTGTCCCTCCCCCGCAAGCCCAGCTCCCCTCCCCTCCCGGACCAGCAAAGACCACTCATTTGTCTCCCTACTAGCTTTTTCCCCTGCAGCTTAAAATAAACACATTTGATTAGGAGAATGTGCCTCTCTTTCTCAGTAATTTATTCCCTTCTATGCAAATTGCCCAATTAATTAAAAAAGAAAATAAAAACCCACAATTCAGATGAGTGATCTCCTGAAAGAAAAAAGGAAGAAGCTGTTAGCAGATTGGTAGCGTGCAGGGAACCCTGGACGTGGAGGAAGACAGACACAGCTTGGCTCACAACTCTCTGGCTATGAGATCATAGGCTGGTCCCACCGCTACCTGCACCTCTTTCTCCACTGGAAGTGAGCGTGTTATTGTCTGTTTCATAAAGTTGTTGTTAGGGTCATCTTAGGAAGGGTCCAGATGTTTGGGAGAATTCGGATGAAGATAAGGGACGAACAGCCTTTCACACGGGGCAAATCTGACCCATGCATGGGTCCTCTCACGGGCTGTCAGGCCTCCACACAGAGCTCCCGGCTCTGCTGTGGATTAAATTCTGACTCCTGAAAACAGATATACTGAAGTGCTAATCCCCAGTATCTCAGAATGGGACTTCACATGGAGAAAGGCTCTTCATAGACAGTTGAACAGAAATGAGACCCTGTTAGACTGGACTTGGATCTAGCACTGTTATCAGACTTAGGTTCACAGCCTGTATGCCCCAACAAGGCAGGTTTGCCATCTGTCCTTGATAAGTCCATTTTAAAACACTAATTAATGATGAAAAACACGAGAAAAGTGATTCATTCCCTGTGGTTACGTTCAGAAAGGGGATACAGAGGTCCATCGACCCTTTGGGGTCCTGATGTGAGTTTAAATTTAGGCAGAGGGACAGAGGTAGGCATAGCTAAGTAGGGTTGGTCAAGCTGTGGTCCACCACTATCACTGGCAGGTGGCTTCCTTTTCTCCACTCTCCTGCAAGGCAGTCAGTTAAGTTACAAATCTCTTAGCAGGAGAAAAATTCACCGCTCTCTGGCCCAGACTTTAGGCTTTCTCTTCTCCCAGAATGACATTCCTGGGGGGTAAGATTCCAACTTCTTGATTCAATTGTTTCAAGAGTCTGACAGCCAAAACTGGGGACACAAGTGTCTCTTTAGAATGTCTTCATCTCTGCCAGGCATGTTACAATCTCATAGGTTTCCTCATAAGAAAGGACAATTGGAGACAGAGATATAGAGTAAATGCCCTGTGAAGGCAGGCGCTGGATAGTATTTCTGTCTCCGTTTGATTTCAAATGTGATAAACCATGGCCAAAAGCTACTTGGAGAGGAAAGGGTTTATCTGGCTTACACATCCTAGTCACAATCCATCCCTGGGGGAAGCCAGGACAGGAACTCAAAACAGGAACCTGGAGGCAGTTTGCTGCTTTACTGGTTTGCTCTCCATGGTTTGCTCAGCCTGCTTTCTTCTGTGACACAAGACTGCCTGCCAAGAGGTGGCACACACCATCAATCGAACGGTTGCCGCGAAGACTTGCCTACAGGCTGATCTGATGGAGGCATTTTCTCAGTTTAGCTCCATCTTCCCAAATGAGGATAGCTTATGTCTCAGGCAGCACGGTAGAGCTGACCTTGGCAGGGGTGGGGGTGGAGTGTGGGAGGTGAACCAGCCCCAAGGACAAGAGCACAGGAGAGATAGCCCTGTCACTCATCTGCCATGAGGTGCATTGGGTACAGAGATGATGTCACACACACACACACACACATACCTGCAACAGTTGGAAGAGCTGACCTCGAGATCATGAGAGCAGAACTGTCCCTGCCCCTCACTGGTGGGGAACTGAAGAACAGGCCCTGTACCTTGCCTGGTTGGCTTTGATGGCAAAGGTATGGGTGAGCCAGCCCTGAGGGCATGAGAACAAGAGAGCCCGCCCACTCCCCTCATCTGCTGCAGCATCTGGAGGAGTAGGTACTACACCTTACCTGGGCAGCACCATGGAGCTGGCCCTGATGGCAAAGACATGGGTGAGCCACCCCCAAGGGCACGAGAGCGAGAGAGCTGACCCTGTCTCTGCCAATGGCAGCATTGGGTGGCCTAACTGGAGCGGTGCTAGAGAGCTTGTCCTGGTGATATGGAGGGCTGACCAGCTCAGCTACCACCCAAGCCCAGATCTAGGGCTTTGAGTCGGTCCACCCCAATGTCTACCCCATCTATGAACTGTTGAAGCTTGTGAAAGGTAAGTCATATTGATCCAAAGCCACAGGATCTCCATGACACATGGCAACAAGAGAATAACTAGGAGGAGTCCTGGTGAGGAGCCAATATTGATGGTGTCATCAAAGACAGAGACCAGTGACTCATTGCAATGAACATTCTCTAGTGAAAATGTGTTGACAGACGTGTATACTATGGGACACACATACTACAGCTTTCACAACAAGATGGTTTCTATGCTTTGTTTTGTTTATTTTGTTTGTGTGCATGTGGTTTTGGGGGGGCGGGGAGTTGCAAGGACAGAGGGCAGATAAAGGGGTTGGGGAGATGAGTGGGACTGGGGTGCATGATGTGAAATTCACAACCTATAAAAAGACTTTAAAAAATGACCCACAGAGTTGCCTACAGGTCAATCTAATGGAGTCATTTTCTCAATTTAGGTTCCTCCTTTCCAGATGACGCTAGCTTGTGTCAAACTGACAAAAACTAACCACCCAGCCTCCACAGCCAAAGTCTACTGAAGATTGCTAGGCAACCACCCAAAGCTACCTCAGTAACCTCCTCTGCTGGCAGGTTGATTCTCCACTTTGGTTCTGAGAACTGACCCAGTGAGTACCTGGCTTAACTGAAGATGTCACCATATTGTAATGTCTGTTCTGGTGGCTCTTGTTAGTGAACCCAGGCTCCACTCGCTTGCCTTTCCTTCCACACTGCATGGGATAATGGCCTGTTGTACGCTCATTCTCATTATTGCACACTAATGGAGAGCCTACGCTCATTATCTGCCTGTGCACAGAAGCGCCAATGGTGACTCACCTGTAAACCTCATCTTTAAGATGCGGTGCAGGGCTGGAGCGATGGCTCGAAGGTTAAGTGTACCTGCCACTCTTCTAGAGGACCCAAGTTTGTTTCCTAGAAACCACATCAGAAGGTTTGTAACCACTTGGAACTCCAGCTTTGGGGGATTTGACACCCTCTGCTGGCCTCTGTTGACACTATACACACACACGGTGCACATATGTACACACATGCACATACATGAATATAATAAAAGCTTAAAGATAAACAGTGATGAGACCAGTCACAGCTGTGGAGATCACTTCCTATGGAGGGATTCTCTCACCTCCCACCATCCAGAGAGTTCCGTGCCTCCTGGAGCAGCTGATGGGACCAATCTGGCCCTGACCTTATAAAGCACTCAGGTTGAAATTCATGAGACAGGACAGCTCAAAGAGGACCAAAGGAAAAAAATGAACCCCAACCTGTAGATCCAGGGACTTCATGCTGCGGTGAGAAGATAGTCCACAGGTGATGGCAGCCTCCATCATGACCATGGTCACATCATACCCACTGAAAGGTCCAGGTTAGGGTTCAAGGTGGGCACTGAGGCAGAGTGACCTTTGGGTAAGAGGTGTATTAGAAGTGTTAGTAAAACTACAGACAGACAAGAGCATGATGGGAGCTCTAAGAAGAGCTCAGGCCCATGAGGCAGAATAGTGGTCTCAGCCAGGAAGTCTCTGAGGAACAGAAAGTCTCACGCCACACGGTTGGTCATAGTGCTTGCCTGAACTCCTGCCTGTCTCTGATCCCCTGGTGGCAGAGGATGAGGGAGAGGAGCTTGTATCTGGAGGAGGGATGAAAGGGAAGAAAGGTCACATTAGTCAAGGTGTACCCCTTCCTTACTCAGGTGGGGGCTTGTGCCATTGATGATCTTGCCCTGTGAACTTCCATGGGAAGTGAGAATAGGGGTGGCTGCCATCCTCCTAGAATCAGATGCCTGAGGAGTCTTAGAAGGTCATCAGTAGGGCTTGTCTCTCCCGGGAGCTGTGGGCATCCCAGAATCTACTAGGAGGGCCAAGATAGGAAGGGCTGCAGGTGGGTATGATCTGAGCAGCTCTGGTCTGGGCTCTGGCATTTATTTCTTGGAGGCAGGATACCTGGGAAGCCTGTGAGAGGATTTCAGATTTACAGGGATGGGCTTGCTCTGTAGGGTGCTTGCCATTTCTTTGAGCTGTGACAGCGTGGGTACTGTGAGTGGGTAGGGCTTGATGAGCCCCTAGCCTCTACCTAACAGCCACCATTAGCTGTCTGAGAAAACCAGAGAAAGAACGAAACTCCATTTGAACAAAATGATCCAGGACACAAACTCGTCATGTATTTGCTGTTGGCTTTCAATCTCCTCTTTTGTAATCACGAGAATTAGTTAGAACAGCATTAGCCATTTGGGCTTGAAACAGCAAAAGTAGTTGGCATTTAATTAAAAGAGGAAAATCTTTTAAAGTCATTATTGTATGTCTGTAGCAGCAGGGGAAATTCTTTTAATTAGCTGTTCTTTGACCATTTTCTCAGCTTCACAGGTGAAAGCTGGTCACACTGGGCTCAAGCCAGCCCATGTCCACTTTAAGGGTGATGCAGGGCCAGCTGCTGGACTCTCGTCACTGGTACATGATGCGGGGCCAGCTGCTGGACTCTCGTCACTGGTAGGGCCACAGTATGCTTCAGGTCTGCATCTTAAAGTACGGAGGAGGGAGTAAATACCTTTTACTTAGGTTCTGCTAGCCAATACCATCTTGCAGACCTGGGAAGAAAACTTTCTACCAAGGGCTGGAAAATCCACAGCTGAAAGGCACACCGTGGCTCCTCTGCCCTGAAAAATGGGCCTTTCATCTGGGCACCAACTCTCCTGGGGCTGACTGGATCTTTTGCAAATGAATTTCCTTTCCCCAAAATGGAAGGACCGCATTAGTGGCACAGGCTGAGGATTCATTTCCCCAGATTTTCCCTGGAGATTGTTCTGTTTATCTGGAAGAAATCCCTTAAAAGCCAATGGAGGTCAGGTTGGTAGCCTAAACCATAAACCTCAAACATTTTCGCTCTAAGTCCTCCTGAGGTAATTATTTTTTTAATGAAGTTTGTGTCAGATATTTTAGGCTGGCATATTTTTTTATTTTTAACATTATTACTTTATTTTGTGTCCATGGGTGTTTTGCTTGTGTGTGTGTGTGTGTGTGTGTGTGTGCACCACAATTTGTGCCTGATAGGACCAGAAGTCATTGTAGACCTACTAGTTACATAAGGCTGTGAGTCACCATGTGGATGCTGGGAATTGAACTCCAGTCCTCTGGAAGAGCTGCCAACACTCCAGCCCTGCTATACACATTTTTCTTTAAAAAAAAAAAAAAGTGGCTGGAGAAACAGCCGTGGGTGCTGGGAACCGTTTTGGTTGTGAGCTTACCCTTTTATGGCTGAACCATCTCTCCAGCCTCAATGCTATACACATTTTTAAAGCATAAATTCAAATAATTATTTTAAAAAAGTAACATTGTTTACTGTATGCAAGTTTGTGCTTTAAATATATCTGCTTTGAAATCTTGGAGCTTCTGTTAGCTATTTCAGCTCTAGAAGAGACATAATATTTGTATGTACAATGATCCAATGCTTGTACCCATGTCTGAGGACCACAAGAGGGTCACAGAGCTTTCTGCCTTCTCAAATGCTGGCCATTTCTGTGTATTTTTCTAGTTATTTTAAATTACACCAGTGATGGTCGTAGACTATGATTACCCTGCTGGGCTCTAGAACACTAAAAGAATCTTTTGTTTGAAAAAAAAAAAAAAATGTGGCCTAAACAGCAGGACTGTTTATCTAAACCATCAGCCTAATCAAAGAGTATGTCAGAAGACATCTGATGTCATTACTTAATTCAGATAAACCTGACCATGGGACAAATACCACTGTTCTGGATTCTAGTTCTAAGTTTGACAGACAGACAGACAGACAGACAGTCAGACAGTCAGTCAGTCAGTGATACATAACTGAGCAGTCTACAGGAAAGTCTGCAAGGATGGGCGTTTCTTCCCACACTGCAGGGCTTCCCTCCAGTGGCTCCTGCTTTATCTATTTCTTCTCTTGACCAGCCAGGGGGTCTTTGTCCTCTGTAACAAGGTGTGACAGGTGTGACCATAATGTCAACCCTCAGAAACAGTTCTCCTCTCAAGGAGACAATTTATTCTGAATCTAAATATGAGTGGCCTTGGCTATGGAACACAGACTCTGATCACTCAGATTCCAGGTTTCAGGACGGTAATAGTTTCGTAAAGTTTTTATAATAGCAGATCAAAGATAGTCATAAGCAGTGACACTTTTTAAATATGCCAGTGGAAGCATCGGTGGGGTGGGCTCCAGAAAAATCGAGAACCACCTCAGCTGAAGGCCTGGAACCCTTTCTGACTGTGTGGTCAGCCTTTTGGTTGGTGGAAGCTAAGCTTTGACCATTCCGAGAAAGACTTACCTAATACCAACAAGGATATCAGGTGACATGCAGAGGGGAGCGATTCTGGGGGCTAATGAGAGCTGGAGGTAAATTGTCATCAGACTCTGCAAATTCCCAAACTGTTCACACTGGTGATGTTCTAATAAGTTCCTCAGCCTCACAGAAGGGTCCGCGTGGGGTGTGGTTTGGTTCTTAACAGAAACATCCAGTCCCAGCAACACTAAACTGCATAAGAGGCCAGCCCTCCCTCAGTGATTATTCTGGGGAAATGAGGAACAGGCTGTTACCGATGTTCTTAGAAGGCTCAGAATCGCCGGGCAGTGGTGGCGCACGCCTTTAATCCCAGCACTCGGGAGGCAGAGGCAGGCGGATTTCTGAGTTCGAGGCCAGCCTGGTCTACAGAGGGAGTTCCAGGACAGCCAGGGCTATACAGAGAAACCTTGTTTCGAAAAAGAAGAAGGAGGAGGAGGAGGAGGCTCAGAAGCAACAGCTTCTGAAACTGGAGCTGTGGCCATTCAGCTAAAACAAACCCAGACCAGTGTCTCCCTCCAAGACTCTCTCTCCCCAAGCTGAAGACAGTATAAAAGGAAAACTGATTAACTGAAGAACATTAAGGTCTTCACAGCCTTATTGAGATGGCCAAACAGCAACACCAGGCTTTCTGGACAGCACTCAGAAACATGCTGGCTGGGGGAAGGCCAACCGCCAAGAACCCCAATGATAGCTGCAGCATCAGGATACAAAAACCAGAGGGAACATGACAATGTCTTCCTTTCTTGGCTCAGACCTTAAATAGGTCAAACCTGTTCAAATTAACAAAAGAACACATTAAGATGGTTATTAAAACATTCCACAGTTACAGATCTATTTTTACCTGTGAAGTGACAGCCAGAGTTAAGAGTGCAGTCTTCTCTAAGCCGTTTCTTTGTCCAGTCATAGCTTGAACTTATTTGGAACGCACACCAGGGAGCAAAATCAAGCTGTGTTCTAAACCTCTTCAAAAAATGAGAGAGGTCTCTGTGATGGCGAAGGTGCTTGCCAACCCCTGTCATTCCACTTCCAGCAACAGCAAAAGTCCTGTGGGCAGCCACTCTCTGGGCTTCTAGGCTGGGCTCTGCTTTTTTCTGGTCTACCTTGCAAAGGGGTGTTGTTTTCAGTCTTGGGAAATTATTGGTGGGAGTCTAAAATAATACAGCTACTTTGGAAAATGAGTCTCTCTCTCTCTCTCTCTCTCTCTCTCAATACAACTCAAGGTCCATCTACCTTATGACTAGTAATTGAACGCTCAAGTAATATGAAAAGTACATATCTGCATACAAGAATATCTACTAACATTTTTTCACAAAAATCTAAATATAAGAAGTGTTTGTCAGTAGGAGGATGTGTAGTTGAAGGATGGAAATATTTCTGTAACATAGATAACGGGGAGAGAGAGAGAGAGAGCGCCATGACTATGCAGTGATACAGATGAATCTCAAAAACACACTTAGTGAAGAAACCTGATTCCAAAGCCTGTTTGATTCTAGTTTTGTAAAGTTCCATGAGAGAAAAGGAATAAGAAACTGTCCGTGGCTTCCCTGAGGGGTGGGATTGGGGAGGGGGAGGAGGCGTTAACTGGGAGGAGAGGTTAGGAGGTTCTAGAGTGATAGAGAGTCTATGCAACTCAATGTTTGTGTTTTACTGGGCAGCTATTTGGGGTGGGGGAGGAAATCTACCAATGAGTTCTTAAATGTTTGTGCATTTAACAGTATAAAATAGATCAAAAGAAAGAGAATTATGAACAATTCTGGACAACACGAATACTGGACAGTAGTTATGTGCATAATGCACAGCTTGGCTAAAACTGTAATAATATTTGCAATTTACTTAGGAATGCATAAAACCTAAGATGAGGTGATGGATTGGTGAGGGAGATGGGCAGGAGAGGGATAGGTGAGAAAGGGAAGGCAGAGGAGAGTTAACAGTCCAGGAGGTGGTACCTGGCAGCGCCTACACAACCATTGAAGGTAAACCTATCTTAACCATCATTCGGCGCCACTGTGCCTGTCGCACTGTGTGTGCTGCATTCGTGCTATGCAGTGCTGTAGGCTAACTAGAAGATGCTCAGTGCTACCTTAAAAAGCAGCTGCCCTTCAACTAATAAAACCTTCAATGCTTCAGCTGCTTAGCAAGTCTGTTGCTTGTTAAGTCTTAATAATCAGCCCTGGTTACAGGTGATCGGATAGAGGCTCAGGGAGAGCTCAGGTAAGGTGTGTACATTCACAGAGCTGCTTGGATGGAAGCCCAGACCTGAGCTCGGCAGTCCACCTCTGGCACACATACTTAGTTTCACCCTGTTCAAAGCTCACCCTCATAGACGTTAGCAACTATTTTAAATCCTAGGGAATAAGCTTGGAAAAACAAAAAGTATGTCTCATTCTCTGGCTGTGGACTAAGTCCACAAAGGCTAGGTGACATTGGTGCAGCATGCTTTGCTCCTTCGTGTGTGAGCCATGATCAGGGTGCTGAAAATAAAATCCGGGTCCTCTAGAAGAGCAAACAGTGCTCTTAACCACTGATCCATCTCTCCAGCCTCTTTCCTTTGATTACTTTGGCCTTAAGGCAATGACTGTTGTGGGGTTGAATTATATCTTCATACTATTCAACTAGTTCAAATCCTTAGGATGTGTGACTCCATTTGGAAATTAAGTCTTTATAAATGGTCAAGACAAGCCCTAAACCAATGTGGTTTTCATTTTATTGTTTTTTGTTTTATTTAGTTATGTTGTAGGAGAGGGAAGGTGCACATGCCGCTCACTGCCCAAGTGTGAAGGTCAGAGAACAACTTCTGTCATGCAGGTCCTAGTGAACAGAACTCGGCTCTTCAAGCTGGGAGGCAAATACGTTAACCTGCTGAGCCATCTTGCTGGCCCCTAGCTGAATAGTATGAAGGTATGATTCAATCCACAACCACTGTTACCTTAAGGCCAAAATAATCAAAGGAAGGGGGCTGGAGAGATGGATCAGTGGTTAAGAGCACTGTCTGCTCTTCCAGAGGTCCTGGTGTTGATTTTCAGCACCCAGATCATGGTTCACACATGGCCTTCTAAAAGGAAAATTTGAACACACAAAGAGATGGATACATGTACAGAGCCAGCACCATGTGAATATACAATAGAGATCCAGGGGATGCATTTATAGACAAAGGATTTCCTAAGCTTGCCAGACGGAAGTTAGAATTATAGAATGCAACAGACTCTCCTACAGCCCAAGCAAGACCTGACCCCACCCTCACACCCCACCCCTCACCCGCACTGCAGAATCTCCAGCATGGACTTCAAGCTCCCTGTTGTGCAGCATCTAGGGAATTCTCTTTGTTCTAGCAGATAAACAAGATAAACTTAAGTAATTCTTACTGTCAAGGCATTTTACCTTGGGACTTGTTTTTAGGACCTTCTATACATGAATGCACAAACGAGCACACACAGACACACACGCAAAGTTTGTGACACACGTTGAGGTGAATGCTTAAATATAGTGAAGAAATACGCTTCCAGAGAAACTTGGCTTTGAAATCACAGCAAAGATTAGGAGTGTAGGAGTTACTTTACAGAAATACATTTTGTCAGGGCTGGAGTGGTGACTCTGCAGTTAAGAGCACTTGCTGCTCATGCAAAGGACCAGGGGATTTGATTCCCGGCACCCACCTACTGGCTACCCGTCATCTGTAGACATGCACATCCTGCACACACAAATGTGCAGGCAAACCCTCGCACACATAAAACAAATAAATAAGCAATTTCCAAAGAAGAAATCTGTTTTGCAAGTGATCTGTCAAGCATCCTCAGTGTGGGATGTGGCATCACAGGATTCCTAGCTTCAAATGACTACATTTGATAAAATCGTCACATTGTTACAAGACTGTTCTATCATTGTGTAAGGCAGGTCAGGCTCTCTTAAGGAGCAAGTGATTCAGAGAACATAAAAAAGTTTCCACTTAAAGGAAAAGAATAAGATGCCTTCTCCTCTCCCCCAGCCCCAACTAACATTCTTTCTGTCATCTGAGTTCCTATGTGCCCAGCCTTGAGCAAGCTGTGCTAATAGTGTGTGTCATGCAAGACCCATCCTTTGATGGAGCAGAATCTTTGCAAGGAATCAGGCTTGGGGTGTTAAACTACATTTCCCAGCCTCCTTTGCACCTAGAAAGGGATCATATGCCCGAACTCTGACCAATGGAATGTGGGTAGAAGTATACTGTCTGGTTCTTAATTATACATCTTTTATTTTAAAATTAATATTTATTTGTAATTAAATGTCTATGCATCTGTGTATGTGAGTAGGTGCCTATGGGCCAGAGGCATAGGACCCCCCAGGAGCTGCTGCTGAACAAGGGTCCCAGGAACCAAACTTGGGTCCTCTGGAAGGGCAGCACATACGCTTAACCACTAAGCCATTTCTCCAGACCTCAGTCTGGTTCTTATGGTCTACTTCACATTAGATGTCTGTCTTTGTCATGACCTTTATGGCTTTGTTATTATTAGAAATCTGCTAGCAGACTAAAAAACAGAAAATAAGTTCGTTTGGTGGTGGAAGGCATGGTTTATATTCAAACACTACCGTTGAGAGGTACTACGGAGTAGTACGTATTACTACGGAGAGGCTGGAGAGACAGCTCAGCGGGGAAGAGCACTGGCAGCTCTTCCAGAGGACCAGAGTTTAGGTCCCCGCACCCACATCAGATGATGGTTCCTAACTGCCTGTAAGTCTCGCTCCAGGAATCCAACACCCTCTTCTGGCCTCTAAAGCCATTAGCTGCACTGCACACACCCACACCCAGACACATAATTTTTAAAAACTAAATAAATAAAATGAAAGTTCTACTGAGACAGGGAGGGGCTTCTAAGAGGCAAAGCAAAACAAACACACACACACAAACAAAGCACAATATTTTTATCTGAAAATCAGGAGTCCCTTCATGTTTCCCAGATGATACTGGACAAATCAGGGTTCCTTTTGGAGGTTACTAGTCTTATTAATAAAAGAATGTATTAGTTGAAGCTTGGGGACAATTTTATTAGAATTTAGAAGAAAAACTTCCAGGGCAGGCAAGCTGTAAATCATGGCAATTGCCTGGAGGAGGAGGATAGAGGAAAACAGGGTGGTGGAAGCCACGCTATAGGAAAGCTGGTGTGGGGGTCAGTCGTACATGACAGGTGGATACAGAGAAAAAAAGGAAGCCCAAAGCATCAGAAAAGACAAAGTTAGCTTCTTACCAGCTAGAAGAGAGAGAGAGATGGGTAGACCCAGCCAAATCTCATGGCTGCTCACAAAGGCTTCACCAGGAGGTCAGGAGTTCTGGGAAGGAAAAGTACAGGATCTCAATAAAGGAAATATTATCCCACCCGTCTCTAGTTTAAGGTAAGCCCACCTTCCAGGAGTGGTCCCTTGGGCGTGGTGATTGACCCCGCCCAGCTAGACTGCTAGGTTTCCACTTATGCCAGAGACTCTTCTCTTAGACAAAGGAGAGTTTGGGGTTTTTTTGGTTTGGTTTGGTTTTTTCCTTAATGGTCCTTTATTGGTACTCTAACAGCACGAATCTACATAAAGATTACTCTTTTTCCTAAATTTCCATACATTCTGATTACATTAAGGAGAAAATTCTCTGTTTATTTCTACATTGGCTTAAGTATGTCTGCATCCCTTGCTCCAGTGTGGGATGTCACCTAAGCTGTATTTGCCCAGTTTTAATAGTGTTTACTTTTGTCATTATTTTGGGACAGATTAAATTATATGAATTTATATTTACAGTTTTTATGTGACCTTTCACCTTTTAAAGGTTTTTTTTTTAATGATTTATTTGTTTTTACTTCATGTGCATCAACGTTTTGTCTGCATGTATAACTGTAAGGATGTCGAGTCCCCAGGAACCAATGCAACAGACAGACAGTTGTGAGCTGCCACGTGGTGCTGAGAACGGAACCCAGGTTCTCTAGAAGGGCAGCCAGTGCTCTTAACTACTGAGCGTGTTATCTCTCCAGCCTCAGAATGTTTTACCTTTAAATAAAAGTTTTGAATAACATATCTGGTCAATTGGAAGTAAAGAATTAAGCAAATTATCAATGTGATCCAATAATATGGCTAAGATAAAATATCAGCTTTCAAAAGATATTGGGAAATAAATACAGGCCAGGAAGGTGATGGGCTATCCCAGAAGGCCAAGACCTAGGAGATGGAGAACAAAGACTCCATGAAGTCCCAGTTCCTCCGAATCAGTTTCTGCCTGACTCCCTGCTTCTCTGTCAGCTCCCTCTAAAAAGCTTTACCGTATCAGAAAGTGGCTGGAAACAACTTCCCATTTTGCAGCCATGAGGGAAGTGATTAACCGATTTGCCTTCAGTTCCAACTTCATGTTCCAAGGACCAGGATTCCAAGCCCAGAGGTGGAAACAGGCAACTTCTTGTCTCATGGCTCAGCTCAGAAGTCAATTGTGAAATTGGAGAAGTTCTGAGGAGCCAGAGAGCAAACATTTGCCCGTAGACCAACCGAGTCTTTTCTCTTAGCAAAGAGTTCCCTCAAAAAAGCTAATAGACAAATCAGGCCAAGTAAAAACATTTGCAATATCTCAAGCTGAACAATTATTGATGTGCAGTATATAAAGAGCCTCTACAAGTCAATTTTCAGAAGAAAGGCACTCAGTAGCAACCAAGAAGGTGAGGTGTGCTTTCATAGGAGAAATCTACAGAGCTAAGTGGTACCTGAAGCCAGACTCAAACTCAGTAGTAATGGCGGCAGTGTAGTTGTGAATAGCAACATAATAATGAACTTTACCTACTAGAAAGACAAACAGTAATGATTACATACTTCCAAGTGCTTTCAGCCCACGGGAACACAGACCTCGTAAACACACACAAGATCTGCAAAGGAATGGATACTAGATAGCCACACCCAGGCCTGTGTGCAAGGGAGGAAGAGACTGAAGAGAGCCCAGGTGCCCATCACAACGGGTAGCCCTTGTGGTGCAGACACTGGGCATCGCTCTGCAGGAGCTGGAAACCAAAACTGAGAATGAGTGCAGGCAGCCACATGGGAAATTCTCCATGTAATGAAATGAGGCATTAATGGCATATTCTTGTTTATTTTTCTAAAATGCATTACATGCAAAACAGCACGCTACTTAGTTGGTTAAAACGATACCTACCTAAGGCCGTACATAAGACACTGTATCCTGGGTACAAAAGGGGGAGGGGGGGTGATGTCAGTAAAGAACCAGAGAGGAAGAAGTTTAAAGGAAAGGAAATGGTGACAGGGCTAACAGTCCAGGATGCCTGACCACAATGCTAGGAGGGTGTGCATCTGAGAGAGGGGTGGCCCTGGTTAGGAGGCTATCAGCGCAGCTTGGGTGTGAAGGTAAGAGTCAGTTGTGGCGCCAGTGGAATGATGTTAGTGGATCTGAGGGAAGAGCAGGGATGGTGGGACGTGATAAATTGAAAAGGGGTGAGAAGCATCAAGAGTACTTCTAGCGTCCATTGCATTGCATCATTAGGACAGTGGACCCTGGAGGAGGGCAGTGCTCGAGTGCCCTTTCGTTTGCTGCTACAGGAGTAAAACTGCTGTGCCCAGGGTGAGACATGGAATGTTTTTATTGCAGATGAGCATTTAGACAATACATCCGAGCACATTCCTTACGGAATAGTACCCATGCTGCTTTGCTGAGTCAGCCTTTAAAACATGGCCAAGATGAATTTCTGGACTCAAGAGGAGAGCAAACGGTATTTATATTCCAGGAAGATTGGGGTTTCAGCAGACCCAGAATAAATATGAAGCTTTCACTTGGAGTTTGAAATGACTTGAAGCTGGGATTGAGTTTGAAGTTGGGATTTGTTCTTAAATCTCTAAATTACCAATCTACTCTATACGTGAGGAAATTAAATAACATACCCAGGCGGAGGCTGTGTGTCCTGGAAGTAGTGTGAGCAGCTGCTACGATTTAAATGTGACATGTCCTCCATATGTTTGTGTATTTGAATACTTAGTCCCCTGGAGGCAGTGTGTGGCAGGTGAGGGCCTCAGTGGAAGAAGTGGCTAATAAGAGGTGACTCTTAAGGGTTGTCACTCAGCACCACTTCCCATGGAGCTCTCTGCTTCCTGATTTCCAAGATGAGAGCAAGCTGAACAACATGCTCCACAAACAAGAGGGAAGCCATGTTTCACCATGCCTCCCTCACCAGGATGGCTGGTCTGCCACCATACTAACTGCCTTGCCTCAAGGCGATGACTATAACTTTAAACTGTGAGCAAATTCACACACACACACACACACACACACACACACCCCCCGTGATGCTGAGGTTGTACCAATATCTGGTATTGGGTCACAGTGCTATAAGAGTAACTAAAATACCAGCTGTCTCTGTCTGCCTGGAACAGTCGTGGTAGCAACACAGACAATCCTGGATGTGGTGTGAATATGCATGGAGTGTGTCCCCTAACAGTTCGAGCATTAGAAGTTTGGTCGTCGGGGTGGTGATAATGAGATCATAGAAGCTGGGGGAGGGGGCTCACACAAGGCAGCTAGATGATTGGAATGTTGGCCTTGAAAGGGACCAATCATTTTCATAGGACTGTAATTAGCCACTGTGTGAATAGGTTGTTGTGCCGGGCAAGCTTGCTCTGTCTCTTCCTCTAGTTTCATTCCATCATGTGATCCCTCACTTTTGGGAGCACTGCTGTGTAGGCTTAGATTATATATATATAATCTATATTATTTATATATATATATATATATATATATATATATATATATATTTAGTACTAATTTTAATAAGGGTTCTGAAATGCTTCAACCCCCTTCTAGCCCACCATCCAAAGGTAGGGGAGAGAAGATGGTAAATCGGACAAGGGATGTGGGCCTGTTTAGACGTAGTTCTTTGAGGTGATCTTAATCTCCATTTGTCAGGATACCAGCCGTCCAGTTCAGTAGTGTCAGGATACCAAACACAACTCAACAGCAGTGGCATGATCTAGCAGAAACAGCCAGGCCTCCACCGAATCAGCACGAGTCAGAAGGACTGATCAGGACCAGTCAGGAATGCCAGAGGAAGTTTTCTGCAATGCCTTTCTCAACAAAGTGAAGATCAGCAAAGACAAAGACTGGAAGCATTGCAAAGCTAGATATGCAGGCATGC
The DNA here is from genome assembly GCA_019843965.1 of Rhynchomys soricoides. Taxonomy (NCBI): domain Eukaryota; kingdom Metazoa; phylum Chordata; class Mammalia; order Rodentia; family Muridae; genus Rhynchomys; species Rhynchomys soricoides. The sequence goes on from JADRCH010000008.1 coordinate 14,356,598, forward strand.
TGTCAATGTCTGTTGAGTCCTATTTCTACTTTTTACAAACACCACACTCCTCCCATGGGTCTTGCCTCAGCAAAACACCACGGGAGCCTGTATCACCTGACATGTCCAGAAACGTCCACTTTACTCCCGTCATGCTAGCACTGACCACACAGTGGTATAGCCAAATACCCCCATGAAGCCAGAAGGTGCATGCACCATGTTCTAAATCTCCAAAAGCTGTGAGCTTACTTTCTTTAATATTGCCCAGCCTCATAAGACAGGAAGGCTAATAGTCGTATATCTCAGGAAATGCTTCAGTCTTAGAGTGACAGGCATCCCAGAAATGCTGAGTCTGAGATTTAAAATAATGGCTGTAATTTTTCAAATCTCGTTCTCTTGTTAAGTAACTATTTTACCATGCACTCAGAAGTGTGGTCCCTCCCCCTTTCTTCTCAGCATCTCCACCTCCTCCTACTCCAGCCTCCCAGGAAACTCCCAGAAATCCTTGAAGCATCTTGTGGAATTTAGCTTAGAATCAAAGCGTCTTGGCAGAGTCTTCCTGGTGATTCGGCAAAGCACCCATGTCTCTGATTGGGCACACAGTCAGATCACAGCTCCTGATTCTCCTGATGAACAGGAATGCTTAGTGACAGAACTCTGACTAGTAGCATACAGGCACAACTGGAGGCCAGGACCATGGAAAACTCCTCCTTCTGATATTTTAGTCCCTGGCATCCTCCAGCTCTGTGGAGAAAGTTCTAAGAACCAGAAGTAGGGTGATACACACAACAGGCAAAGACCCTGGGCCTTTGGGTCACTGCTCATCTGGGAATTAAGTTAGAAGGTGTTCCTCCACAGGGCTCTACCCATTTCTGCATGTCTTGTGAGAAGAGGCACTAACAACTTCCTTCATTCCAGGAGGTGTGAACAACCCTGCCAGATAAAGATGGCGACTACTTCTGGAGCAGAGAACACATTCACTCACTGTGTGACATAGTAAAGACAGTGTCCCCTTATGAGTCAAAAGTCATCCAAGTTTACCTCGAATTGCAAAAGGCTAAAGCCCTCTCCTCTGTAGTGTTAAGCCTTGGTGAGGTGCCTACCTGGATCACTTTGCATAGCCATGTGGGACTGGGGGAGTGTCCTGGTTTGCTTTTCTGTTGCTGGGACAAACTCCAAGACCAAAAGAAACTTAGAGGAGAAGAGGACTTATTTAGCTTGCATTTCTAGGTCCAGGTCCATCACTGAGGAAGTCAAGGCAGGAGCTCAATTAGGAACGGAATCAGAAACCGTGAAGAAATGCTGCCTCCTTGCTGGTTCACTGGCTCATGCTCAGCCAGCTTTCTTACCCAGCTGGGGACCACTGGCCTTGGGGATAGTACCACCCACAACGGGCTGAGCCCTTCAACCTCAATTAGCAATCAAGTAACCTGCGGGCTTACTGATAGGCCAATCTGATCAAGGCAATTCTTCATTTGAGGTTCCTTCTCCCCAAGTGATTCTACACATTGTATCAATTTGACCACGAAAACTAACTAGGGTATGGGGCAAAGGAAACCAAAGAGAACACGATGCCCTCTCCCTTTGGCAATGCCCCAGGGGTCCTGTGTCTTCTGCCAGTAACCACGATATGAGAGTTATTAATACTGGGCATTTCCTGTGCAGACCAGATGTGACTAAAGCATCTTGATCCCTCTCTTCTTCGGTCCTTTCGGTCCTCCATCTCCATCTCTCCCTGTCTAGGGGACTCCTCCCTGACCTGCCTGTGACTGAAGCTACAGAGTGGAGCACTTCCCGTTCGTTCTTATAGCTCCTGCTTCCTGTTAAGCATTTCTGCTGTGCTGGAGCAGATTCCCTTCGTAAGCGCTCAGGACTTCCGAGGTTGGAAGTGAAAAGTGAGGCAGAGGCTCCTCTTTCTCAGCTTGGGCTCCCATGTCTGTCTCCTGAGGTTGGCAGGACTCCAAGGAGGGGAGGGAAACAAAGGGACAGACAATAACGGATATGGGAACCAGGAGGGTGGGGAATCTGCTAGTTTCCTAGGACAGTCCGTCTAAAAACAAAAGGTGAAGCTGGTTTCGGATGGATGGAAAGGGTATCCTGGGTACCTGTGCTGCTGGCATCCACTCAGGGTTGTGTGTAATTCAGGCACAAATGAGTTGGTACTCACGACAGGTTCCCCCTTGTTTGTCTAGGTGACAGACATGTGTCCCACCTCCCATGGTTTCCTTGCACCAAGCAGCTTTCATTCGGTTTTCTTGTTTGGTGAAAGAACCCTTTAGAAGAGATGCACCCTCTTCATTTTGAAGGGCCTGCTGTTACATTGTAGCCATGGACACATTGCTGGGCTGCCGATCAATCAACTCTGAAAGCCACTGGAGATGCCATACACCCTTCAGTGTCAAATGTTCAGCCCAGATTTAAGTCTTCATGTAAAAATAAGCAAGTACATCTATCTCATTAGTATGTAAGTTTGATTTCATTTTAATATTATATTTCATTATAATATATATAATATTATATATTATTATATATAATATAATAATATATTAAAATTAAATTTTAATATTTAATGGCAAAATTATATGTATGTCAAGTTGGTGTTTAAAAATAACTTTTCTACGCCGTATCATCAGTGAATGTTTGATTTACTATTTTATACCTTTTACATTTGTATTTCATTCATTAACTTAATTTTTTTATGTTTTGCTTCCCTGTATATGTGTGCTCCACACACATGCCCGATGCCCTGGAGGATTGGGTTTACAAATGACTGTGAGCAAGAAGTGCTCTCATCTGCCAAGCCAACTCTCTAGCCCTCTACCTGCTTTTTATTTCTATTTTATATGCTTCTCTATGTACATCTGGGGTCATGCAGAAAAATTTCTTCAACATAAAGAAATGGCAAGTGGAGAGACTCTGCCTTCGAGAGTGCCATCCTTGGGACACGCCATCTCCAAATGACATTCCCACACTGGATCCGAGTCTTAACAAAGCTGACAAATGCTGAGCAAATCACCACAGCCAACGCAGTTCTCTTTCACAAGCGGAGAGACCCAGTGTGTAGGCACCAGTGGGGAGGAAACGTGGGATCAATACCAAGGAAAACTCCTGAACAATTGGGGCTGTGTGACATCTTCCTAACAACGGTAGTTAGGACAGAAATAACCCTCACCTTCAAAAGCACATCCACAGGCAGCGATTGTGGTTGAACCTCTGTGGCTCTCTGGGGCCTTGAGCTGCTCCTGGAAAAGGTGCCTAGGACCTATGGCCCTGAAAGGCTGGTCAAGGTCCCAAAGTTCATCTGTGATCATGGGTTCAATTTCAGTATCTGAGTTCCAGAAAAGGCTCTGTGGAAAGGTGCTAAGTTCTCAAGCAGGAGATGTACAAGAAAGAGAGTGAACATTATGGGATGGGAGGCAGAGTATATAGCCTCTGTGGTCCCCATTCCAGCTCTGTGCTTCTCCTTACAGAGTCATGGGATGACAGTCCTTCCAGCTTACCCAGGCTCTCTGTCTGCACACAGCCTAACAGCATAATGCATGTGCCCTGCTATTTCTCCTGGGTCTCCTAGCTTGATGTGGCCACTTGACCTGACACTCTGAGCCACACTCGGGGCCAGACCTCACTTCTGTACAGCCTGTCACCATGCACTGAAGGGACCCAGGACCAAGAGATACAGAAGCTAAGCTATGGTAAACTTCTGAGGGGTGGTTCCTGACCACAGACAGTTACCTCTTGGGTTGAGCTGGTGTTGGCCAAACAGATGTGTTTAAGGAAGGCCTGCTTCCCTGTGCTTCCCTGTGCTATGGGCCTTGAAGACTTGGTAGAGCAAGTCCCAGAGTCACTCAGAAATAACTCTGAGGGGGTTTCCCTCATGCCAGGCCTTTGACTTTTCTCAGGTCTGGAGGCCTCAGTACAGATATGGGGTGGCAGTAGAACCGGCGTACATATGCGTTAATATCCTGAGCAGAACAGGTCCTCTTGAAATCTCCCCGAGGCTCCAAGTCTCTGAAATGCAGAGAAAAAATATGTCTTCTTCAAAAACCAGTGCTAGTGGCTCCAGGGCACATGCTCAGTTCCTGCCACAGCCAACACTTGCTTTATGGATGTGCCTGAGATAGAGGGAAAGACAGGGTGTTTGTTCTAGAAGTTTCTCTCTGAAGTAGCTTTTGTTTCAAGTAGAACTAGTTTATGCCCTGTCTCCACTGTGTATCCCAAAGGATCTTGGGCACAGCTCTTGTCCTCTGGGTTTCTACTTCCTCATCTGTGGATGGATTTGAACTTTGAATATTAATCTCTCTGAGCATCATCAATCTTGGCTATAAATTGGGAATCAATTCTGAAAATTATGAGTATCTAATACATGCCCAGTCAACCCTTCTTGAACCTGAAGGAATTGTGAGGAATATGTGCTCCACTGAGAAGCTGGAGGCTAGGACCCCTCTAGAACTAGATTCTAGATATATCTGATCGATGCCCACAGGAAAGCCCCACTCCCAGAGACTAGCTGTAACGCCTTTCTGCCTTTGTTTTGACTAATGCCTGATGTAGCCTGGCTCTGCAGTGATGCAGATGTGGGTACTGTTGCTAGGCAACTGGGCTACAGCACTAATCCTAGGAGGCCTTGGCTTCTCATTCTGAAGCTGCTGACAGTGTTGACTTGGAAATGGCTGTAAAAAAACGAGCCGAGATGATGTTAGTACCAGGGTACATTGGACAAGGAGGAATGTTTATGTGGTGGGACAATGAGGCCGCTCAAGCTCGTTCTTATTTTTATAACAGCTCCAAGGTATATGCTCAGGATGACTGCTATTTTACCAATGACAGCCTCAGGATGTAGCGAGGAAAGAGGCTTATACAAACGTGCCTCGATGGTTGTGGCGTTGAGAGATAAATCTACATGCATCTGACTTCAGAGAGGAGGGGAAACTGGGCTTTGATCCTTCGTCCAGTGTCCACTGCAAGGCATTAAACGTAAACCAGACCGTGTGTTCCTGCAGTGGCCCACTGTGTGTGCCACACTGTGTGGGGGCTAGACAGCCCTAGGTGTGACTCAGTGCTCCAGGACCTCAGAAGGTTGTTCACACCTTCGTTCACACTGCTTCTCCTTCATTCTGCATCTGCTGCCTTTTCTCTAAGTGTCCTGCTGTCCCTGTCCTCACACAGGTGACTCCTCCCTCTTCCAGGATCTGGAAGTCCCCCACGCCCCTTCAGGCCTCAGCCGTAACACCCACCCCACTGCAAACCTCCCAGCCTTTGAATTTCTTCCTGCCCATTTGCATAACTAACTCCTCTGTGCCTGAAGCTCAACCATATTACACCGTCCCAGCCTAGCAAACAGGAGAAACGCAATAAATGCCTCCTGAGGGAATGTCTGAGAAGTGGGCATTTAGTTTATGAATGCCTCCTGGGGCCTTTGATCTGACACTTGGAGAAGGCACTTCTTTGCTATTTGATCTACCTCTATTGTGGGCCAAATGGGCAGGGGCTAGACTAAGGACACGCTCTCCTGCCATTAGCCCATTTTGCAGGTGAGGTGGCCATTAACCCATTTTGCAGGTGAGGTGCTTGAGGCACAGAGACAGGAAGCAGCTTACCCAAGGTGTCCCAACTTGTGAGATCCAAGCCCAGGCTTCCTGGCTCTTTGCTCTGCTCTGAGGTCCCAGGTCCCTTTAAAACGAAACTGCACGAAAGCAAGAATCCCTGCACAAGCGCATACCCACACTGCTCATGGATTTCAGTTCAAAGAATGCAAAGAGGAATCACAAAAAATCATAAAGAGGGCAAGCAGAGGAGCAAAGGGTATGGAGAACAGCCGAGTGAGGGGTGTGGAAGTGGGGTGTGCATCCTGCCCAGCATCCTGCCTGGGCCTTGTGGCCATCATGCTCTGTAGACACCTCTGCCTTTGGCTTCATGACTCACCAACCTGGTAGCACTGTCCCAGGACCTCAGTGGGACCCCTGTGACTGCAAAGGCTGTGTATCCCTAGGTCAAAGAGTTTTTCCCAGAAAGCATCTCCTGCAGAACTGTGTCCCAGAAGACATTGGATGAACAGCAATGGGAGGGGAGCCCTTTGCATGACAGCACTGGAGGCAGGGGTGGCTCCCTCTATCTGTGACTTCCGGGATGTCAAGCAGTTTTTGCAAGGGACATACTGTCTACATTACACAGGACCCGGAATCCCATTCATTCATGTACAGTCCATGTGATTTAACAGTGAGGCATCTCACTAGGCAACTTCATCACTGCCCAAGCATCATAAGTGTGTTTGCACAACCTTAGATGGTACACGCACCTCTACATGGCATGTATACGTAATTGTGTATATGTACGGACACATGTGTGCTACAGCCTATTGATCTTAGGACCATGATATGTAAAGCATCATGAGATTTCATCAAGCACAAAAGAAGAGGACACTGTAAGCAGGAGGGTGAAATGAAAGCCACTAAAGGGAAATAAAGGTCTGTATATAATTTTTGTGACATCCAACAGCACAGATGAGCCAGTAAATCCTCACATAGCAATCTTAATTTTCTGCACCTCATTCAGAAAATGTAAAAGCATTGAGTAGACCCCAAGAGCATGATTACTAACAAAGAAAATGAATAAGAGGCTGGAGGGAGGGATGGCTTGGCAGTTAAACTCACTGGCAGCACTTCCAGGGGACCAGGCTTTGATTTCCAGCACTCACTCACATGCTGTCTCCTAGATAACATCACTCCAGTTCCAGGGAATCCAATGCCCTCTTATGGCCCCCCCGACACACTGCACACATGTGGTGCATAAACGCACATGCAGGCAAAACACCACCCTGCATAAAATAAAAATAAATTTAAAAATTAAAAATGGACTTAAGTAATATAACGTCATTTCTTGACATTTTATGGTAAAAGTCAAAGAAAAGAGGACGGACAGGTGGGAGAGCCAGGCATAGTGCCACACTTTTAATTCCAGCACTTAGGAGGCAGAGGCAGGAAAATCCCTGTGAGTTTGAGGCCACCCTGGTCTATGTACTAAGTTCCAGGTCAGCCAGGACTACGTAAAAAGACCCCCATCTCAAATAATACATAAATAAATAAATAAAATTTAATTTAAAAAGAACACAAACCCTGGTGGGTGTTTGACATTGTACTCGAGATACTTGTGTGAGGAAGTTGTTGCAGTACTTGGAAAGCTGTCAAGATGCCATCAAATATTCTGGTTCTAAGTTTATGGAAGCACTCATAACATGGACATGAATCAAGTGTAATTGTGAAGAGAGAGGCGTCCGTAAAGTCTACAGCAGTCTACGCGGACCTGTGGCAAGCTAGCAAAGACATGTGGTCAAGTTTTCCTTTAAGCCAAACATCAGATTCTAGGACTCCCATCAGAACCCTGGCAGATGGGCTACTTAGGTATCAGAAAACAGAGTCACAGACGTATCAGGAAGATTATTTCCCCAGGAACCTTCAAGTCTGTTTTGAAAATCTTGCATCGAATTAGGAGGAAGGGCCACATTTTTTTTATTTTATTTTATTTTTTTTTGGCTGTTCAGAGTTTAAATGATTTGCCAAAATTCATAAAATCCTTTCAACCTTGCGGTCTTTTCCTTTTCTTTGGGGGCTGTTAAGATCTGAAACATTGTTACCATCTTTTCTTTTCTTTGGGAAACCATTGTGATCTGAAACACTGTGGCTATCTTTTCATTCTCTTTGGGGACTGTTACGACTTGAAACACTATGATAATTTGTTTTTCAATTTTTAATTCATTTGAAGACAAATGTTAAATTCATATAAATAAGCAGTTAGAGCCACTTAAAATGCTAAATCTGTAAGCTGGTTTTCATTTTCAAGTTCTGGAAAGATTTTCGTTTTGATAACATAAACGACTCCATGACCTGTCACAAATCATAAGATCTTTCCAACATTGGGTCTCAACTGAGCCATGCTAACTCTGAAAAGCAAATGTCACCATCATCAGCATGAACTGACTGTGGCGGAGTCCTGGGCAGCAGATGGTTTCATCCTTCAGAAAGCTTTTATGAAGTTCGGTCTTGCGATGTGCACCATGGTCCTCTTTTAAGGTTTTGCTCCTGAGTTTCCGTACATGCTGCACAATGACACCTCACTAAACATGAGTTTGAGGTGGCAATCTTCCCGTTACCTATTGATTTTATGAGTCTCTCTCTTCAACTTACCATGGCCAAGCCCCATCACTTATTTACATGGACAAAGAAAATCACTTTAACATTTTTTAAGTTGTTTTTGTATATATCTCTTTGGTTCTGAATCTGGCAAAGACTGTGTTTGTGACCCATCAGTACGGCCCTCCATCACCACAGCCTGAAATTTAAGATCAACAATTCTACAGCAAACATATTTCAACAGATTTCACAAGTCCTTTCACAATCCTGGCCACAGTCTGGTGATTTTAAAAATAGCCTCCTTTTGTAGAGCATAGTTCTGCAGAGATTGCCTAACAGACCCAGTAAATAGTTCTGATTATTTTTTTTTTTTTGGTAAAGGTATTAAACACACTGCCATGTAAGTAACTTTTACAGTACCGTTCATCTGAAGTGTAAATTCATTTACTTCTTTTTTGAAAAGACAGAATTATTTTCAGTGCTGCTCTCTAGTCTTTAGCATACACTGGGTGATGTTCATAAGACTCGGCAATACGTTGGACACAGAATGCCCTTCACATCACTGTCTTTGAGAACTGGCAAAAATTCCCTACAAATTAAGCGGCATGCCTTGCTCAACAAAGAAGCTGTCATCGCCTGTCCACTTTCTGTTGAGCAATCTTCCTTTATCCAGAAGTTTTTCTTTTGAGACATTATAGAAGCCATGCCGGGATTAAAAACAATAAGCGATAAGGAAGCATGCTTTTGTTATGAAAATTAATCAACAGGAGAACACAAAGCGAGTGTGGGTCTTTCCATATCTCAGCTGCCGATGCAACTTGGAGCTGGAGCTGGCCATGAAGCGAGGGCGTGATGGGCGTGGAAGTAGTCCTGTCAATCAAGTAAGAACCAGTCCCTGCATTCCTTTGCCATGATCTTCTGAAGCCTTTCTGGAAACGGTGTTTTGTTTGTCAAGTTACTTATGCTCAGCATACGGAACATCCCATGGTATCAATTCTGCTCGACTCTGCCTTTGGAAAACACTGGAAGCCACACCTCGTTGTCAAGCCAAAACTACAGGAGTACACAGACAGTGACAGCATGCATAGGTTTCTTTTGCGTGGCACTGCCACATTGTCATTTATAAATCCCAAACCAGAGGTCCGTGAAATCCAGTTGCCAAAAACATTGCAAAAATATAATGTTTTAAGTAAGTTTATAATTTTGTTTTGGGCAGGATTCATAGGAGGGATCCTGGGCTGCACACAGTCCATAGACTGTGGGTTGGGCAGGTTGCTTCACACTGGTGTAAAAAGTATAGCACAGTAAACCACACGTGCCAGTGGCAATTCCTGAATCTATCTGCTATCACACACTGCACTGTCCATAACTATATCTGCGATGCCTTCTCCCCCCACTCCCCATCTGAATGTGCTCTACCGCCCATCTCTTTCATTCTTCCTCTTTTATTTTTCAGTGCTGAGGGTGGTGCCCAAGACCCTGTACAGACCAGAACACTGTCTTTCACTGGGCTGCGCCTCCACTTGCCTTTATGCACAGTAGAGTGTTTGCTTGTGTCAGCATCATCACAGTCACAAGCCTTGGGATGAAATTTGCCAGCACAAGACTATAGCAGTTTCTCAACTCCATGGTAATCATCACTGATGCACCTAGCTGGCGTTATAAACTCTCCCCCAGCACAGTTCTCTCTTCAGCTTTCCTATCCCTACAAAGAACACTCTGTCTACTCACATTAGGGCTGCAGCCCCAGGACAGCCACTATCCACTCTTGATCCTCATCTGTGTATCCAAGCGTCCATCTCTGCCTCCTTGCCCACTCCTGTCAGGGATGTTAACTAGACCGATTTCCCTCCAGTTCCAGATGCTCTTCCCAGTACAGTGGCCTGTATCTCTAGCCAAGACTTCTCATTGGCTTCTTGATATGCCCCCCCTTCTGTCCATGTGTACCTCCTGATGACAATTGTCCCTGGCTTCTAGAAACCCTGAGAAGGGCATGTTGTTCTCACTCACGATTCTATCTGTCCACACTCATGTCTGGCCCTGGGCATCTTCCCCCATGTCTCCTGGAGCACCTGACCCCTATGCATGTCTGGGGTTGATGCCTCTGAGCATCTCACTCTCCATGTGAGGCCTTCACTCTCTTGGCCACTCTTGGTCATGCCACCCAATTTTATTTATGAGTAACTTGCAGATTTCACATCGATTATTTTTCTATTGCTGTGATAAAACACTTAAATAAGAAGGAGTTTATCTGGGCTTGTGGTTCCAGAGGGTTAGAGTCTAGGATGGTGGAGCAAAGGCATGGTGCCAGGAATCCAGGGGCTCACATCTGGAAGAGAGAGAGAGAGAGAGAGAGAGAGAGAGAGAGAGAGAGAGAGCGCACTGGGGGTGGCTCAAGACTTTGAGACTTAAGCTGGAGAACATACTTCCTCCAGCAAAAGCACACCTCCTAAGCCTCACCAAACAGCTCCATTAGCTGGGAATCATGTATTCAAATGACTAAGATTATGGAGGACATATTCTTCAAACTATTACAACTGTGTTATTTATGATTTCCCATCTCCACTCTGCTACAGCTCTATAAGAGCGGGAATTGGTTCTCGACCCAGACCCAGAACAATGCCAGGCACCCTAGTGGTGGCACTGATGCACAGGAAGGTGTCACTCACATCTAAGTCTATATGAAATCAGCTCTAGAATAGTACAGATGCCCAGCCGTACAGGTTAGCCCCTGAGCATAGCAGTGAGAATTATTTCTGTGAGACAGAAATATTTCAGATTCCACAGCATCAAGAACATAAGGGCTCGACTTAACAATTTGAGACTTTTATGATAGAAAATATCAGACATCACCAAATATAGTTCACAATTATTTTACATACTTTACAAGCAAAAGCCATCTTACAGATTGGGAAATTAAGGGTTAGAGAAATAAATTCCACCTTAAGCTTGTTCACTTGGTACGGCGTAGAGCTTCCCGCCATGAAGCTCTCGTACTGAGAGACCTATTATATAAAGTATCCCGGTCCCCACAAAGTTCTTTTTCTTCTTGGTTGGACAATCTAATATTCTATACACTTAGCAGGGAGATCATTTCCTACTGTTTAAAATACCATGGCCACTGTTGTCAGCAGCTACCTCTTCCAAAGAAAACATCCCTTCTTGGAAGGGTGTAGGAAGACTCAAATACTGGTCTACCAGATTTCCTGCCGGCGAGAAGAAATATAGAAGAGATCCTTAGTTTTTCTATGTTCTTCCATTATTCAAAAAACTAAGTGGTTTGAGACAAAAGTGGCAAGGATGGCCCTCATGCTCTGTTACGTGTAAGAAGTGGAAGTGTCCTCTTTGTTGGGGCGGGATAAAAAAAGCAGTGGGGTATCTAGATGGGGACATCTGAAGTTTCACTAGTGGGGTAACCCCAGCCTCAGTGCCACCATGCCAAAGAAGAAACATCATGACAGGCACTAAAAACTCTGGAAGCAGAGTCAACCCATGTGTGTTCTTGCATTGCCTCAAACCACTCCCACTGGGTGATGCTGAGGTTGGACTCACGATAACCTCCAAGGATGCCGCTGTAAGAACTGTGGCTGAGAGGACAGCAGCCAACCCATCTTACAGTGGGCAAAATAGTGCCACTTAAGCAGAGCCTGTCAGGCTGGCTGCGGATTTAGTTACAAAATCTACCAAGGGGCTGCTGAACAAGAGATTCAAAAGCTCTTTAAACTTCCCACACACCTCCGACAGATCTTTCAGCATCCTGTTCTTCCACTGGGCAGGACCCATTGCATCCATGGACGAAAGGCATGCCCAGCCTTTTGACATCATGACACAGTATTGTTATCTACAAAGCTCACATTCAAGAACAATGTGATCAAGTTACAAAAACTATTGTGAACGAAAAATCTGATAATGTTTTAAGTAAGCTATCTTCACTTCATGCAGCTACCTATGTACACACACCCATAGGATGCAGGCCGAACATGCCTGACTATACCAAGTCAGTGTCTCTGCTCTGTATAGTCAGAGATGGCATATCCTGGATACGGCTCAGAGAGTCAGAGGTCTGCAGTGGAGGCTGAGGGACATGCTCCACTCCTACACATTGCATATAAAGACAGCTTCCCTCCCAACTGTGGGAAAGCTCAGCATGGTCATGGTTAGCTGCCACCTACTTTCAGAGACCTGGGAGCTGGGGCTTTCCCTGATCTCAGTCCAGGTGTGAGTCTCCCCTCCATCACTGATCAGTGGGAACTGCACATTAGTCAACTACCTAGATGCACCATACCTTTCCCACATCAAGACTCACACAGAAAATGATCAATCTTGCCACTCTGGAGAAAACTGGAGGTTTTTTCCATGAACTGTTTATCATGCGAAAGGAATCAAGATTACTCCACTATCAAGATATGGTGATATCCATGACCCAATAGAAGCCCTTGTGGCAAAGCCTAATATGACCTCTCTGAGACTTAATTTTCATAAAGGTGATGTTAAAAAGAGCCCTCCACAGTTGTGAGAGAAACTTAGAAAACCTACACCAAGAGCTTCCACCATGAAGACGTCAGTGCACAGCCACCATTCGGCTGTTTACACAACTGCTAAGAGGCACAAAGGGTTCCTGTTCACATTGGTGTGCTTCCTGCTTTGACAGGTCACCCATCCGTATGAATGCCTGTTCTCTCATCCACCCCGCTCATCCCCCCATCCCCGCCCCTCCCCTCCCCATTCTCTCTGTATATCTGTATATTCATCCACCATCCTCATGTCCAGCTGTTCACCCATGCACCTATGCCCCACTTATCAACCCATCCCTCATCATCCTCCATCCCTCTGTAACAAAAGCACTAGAGTTCACAAAGCCCCTCACCACAAATACCAGGGGCAGGAATAGAATCTCTAAGTTGTGCTTCATTCAGAGGCAGCAATCTGGGAAGATGCAAGATCGATATCCTAAGATATCTTTGTCTTTGTCTTTGACACTTTACAGCGAATGGGAAAGAAGGCAGTCAACCATTCCAAAGTTCAGTCTTCTCCCTCTGCTCCAGTGTCCCCCTTCATCTCTGAGATCCATGCTGTAGGCATTTATGTCCTCTGCAATTTTCCCTCGTTAACATCTTTCTGTTTACAGAGGGGTTTGCATTCTCCCAAAGCCACTGAGCCCCGTGTTCCTCCTGAATTGCCATCTAGGTTAAAGATGAACAAACCATTAGCAGTGCGTACATAGTAAGGGATTTTCAAGTGTCTGTGACAGTCCTTTCTACCACATGCAGTACAATATAATTACAGCATATAAAATCCCCCATCCATCCTCCTGATCCCTCTCAAACCTGCCCCCTCTATCCATCCATCTCCCCTGGCCACAATCCTTCTATTCACCCACTATCTACTGACCCACGTGCCCTGCTTGGCTCCTGTCACTGTGATAAATACCAGGACCAAGAGCAACTTGGAGGAGAAAGGGTTCGTTTGGCTTATAGGGTACCTTCCATTATCAAGAGCTCAAGGCAGGAGCTTAGACACAAGAACTGAAGCCAAGACTGGGGAGGAATACCGCTTGCTCCCCCTGGCTTGCTCAGGTACTTTTCTTATCCAGCCCAGGACCATCTACCTAGGGATGGCACCACCCACATTGGATAGGGCCCTCTCACATCAATCAAGAAACGCACTGCAGACTTGCCCACAGGCTAATCTAAGAAGGGTATTTTCTCAATGGAGAGTCCCTCTTCCAAGGTGACACCAGTTTGTGTCAAGCTGACAAAAACTAACCAACACACCGGCTGTCCACCCAGGGATCCTTCATCGGCATCTATTCACCTCTCGTCCATCCATTTCTCAACCACCAACCAATTCATCCATCTCCTGCCCACCCCTGTTTCGTAGATGAAGGAACTGGGGCTGAGAGTTTCTATCATTCATCCTCCAGGTTACAACTTCCCCTTTAGCGATACTTTAGCCACTAATGAGTCCACAATTGGTGCACAATATGTATTTGTGTAGGGATGGACTCTAGGCTCCGTGCCTATTGTTGAAGAATAATGAAACATAGTAATCTTTGAAAAACAAAGAACTTTAGACCCACATGCCAGCAGGATCAACCACACAATGCATCACTTAGTGGGGTCTAGAAGAAGAATGCATGATGCCCCAGAGATCTCTGTAGGGACAAAATTGGAGCAGAATTTAAAATTCTGTTTCATCAAGGTGAAATCTATGTAAAAAAAAATTATACCCATTTAAAATGTAGTATTTAAAGAATCTTGACACAGAATGAATCTGTCAATCTGAAGCTCAATATTCTGAATTATTTCAGAATGATTCTCTAGTCTTTATCCTTGCAGTTGAGCGTCTCCTGGGAAAATATATAGAAAGAAATTACAATTTCTTTTGCTTAGCACAATGAACTTGAGGTTTATCATCCTGTCAAACCTAGGCAATATATCCAATATTTATTTCCTTTTTAATACTATACAGTATTCCATTTTATGACTATGCCAAAGTTAATGTATCCATTTACCTGTTGAAGAAAACATTAAGCTGTTTCTAGACTCTGTTTATTGTAGATAAAACCACTATTATATTTGCTTATGCATTTCACTTCATTTGAGCAAGTACCTGGGAATGATTCCCTGGGACATTTGACAAATATAAACTTCATAAGACGTCGCCAGGCTGCTTTCCACAGTGATGATGCCATTTCTCTTTCCTGCCGGTTGTCTGTGAATGTCTCAGTGGCTCCGTAACTTCACCAACAGTTTGTGCCATAAGTTTAAAATCATTTTATGCTACTCTCTTAGGGTTTTACTGCTGTGAACAGACACCATGACCAAAGCAATTCTTATAAGGACATTTAATTGGGGCTGGCTTACAGTTCAGAGGTTCAGTCCATTATCATCAAGGCGGGAACATGGCAGCATCCAGGCAACCATGGTGCAGGAAGAGCTGAGAGTTCTACATCTTCATCTGAAGGCTGTTTGTGGGAACCTGGTTTCTGGCTGAGCTAAGGTTTAAAACCCCGTGAACCCAGTAGGGGATAACCTTACAAGGGACAGTGGGTGTTTTGCCATGCTCCTGGGTCCCAGGCTCCTGACACGAAGCCGCAGCTCTCCTCCATAGGTCTGTGACTACCAGTCACTTAAGGGCAATGCCCCAACCCCCTCCACAGGTAGAAGTGTGATCATGTAACCTCAAGACATCCCCATTCTAATGAGGCACCTAGAGACTTAGCCACTCCCCTTCTCAGCCAATGCTATTTCAACCTTACCCCTCCCTGAGGTTTCGGGGTATGGATTCACTCATGCCACACTCCACCGTGACAATAAACACCCTGAAACCATGGACTGTCTCTCTTCATCAGGATCTGCTGAGGAGAATGATGGAACAGGTCTTCATCTACAGAGCTGCATCTAGTCTCCTGCAGAAGGCCTCCCAGCGCTCCCAGCCATGGCCAACACCAAACCAAACCAAATGAGCTAGCCAACTACAAGCCAAAGACCCGATCCCCACAGGACTCAACCAGGCTCCTCCCCGTCTTTCCCCTCTTGTCCCTGGGCTAGATCCAGCCCACGTGCTCTCACTCCATTCTCAGCTCTTCCATGAAATCCAGCAGCACCTGGAATATCCAAGAGTCTGGGAACCAAACGGAACCAGCTTCCCTGCAGTCCCCGGGACCCCAGGCTGCTCTCACTCATCCCTGGGCAGTGTCTCCCAAGGCTTCTCACAGCCCGACACCCTCCTGGCAAAACTTCCTGCTTCCCACCTCTCCAAGAGGCCCAAACCTGGGGCAGACACGGGACACTCACTCTCCCACACTTTACCATTAACCCAACAACTGCTAGCAGAATTCTGGCTTCCAGGCAGCTAGATGAGGGTATTAAATCTCACGCTCACAGTGATATGCTTACTCTAATATGGCTACACCTAATAGTGTCACTCCCTAGGCCAAGCATATACAAACCTAATACAGTTACCTATTCTAGTATGGTAGTAGTTTCTCATCATGTCTTTAATTTGCATTGATGACATCGAGTGTATTTCCTTGATATGACCATTGCATATCTCTTTTCTGTGTGTATGCAACTGCGTGTGAGTGCATGTGTGTGTACACCTGTCTATGCATGAGTTCGGAGACTAACAGACAACCTTGAGTGTCATTTCTCCGGTGCTGTCCACCTGTTGTGTGTATGAGAGAAAGATGGGGCCTAGAGCTTCCCAAGTAGGCTTGACTGGCTCACTAGTGAGTGCCAGGGATCCACTTGTCTCTGCCTACCCAATACTGGGATTACAACCACACACCACCACAACTGGCTTGCATAACCTTGATTCTATTCAACCTTCTGTCCATGCCTTCTACATTGCTTTTGTCTTAGGGGGTTTTGAGGGTTTTCAATGTATTCTGGATAAAGGTCTGTTTTCAGCTCTGAGACTTTGCAGATACCTTCTCTACCTTCATGATGGACATTTCATTGCCTTGACAGTGTTGGAAAAGAGTTAACTATTTCTCTACTGAGTTTTCTTTCCATTTGAAAATGGGGCACACTTTCTGGTTCTCCATACACTCGCTATTCTCACTTTATTCTGAAACTTAGTTAAAATGCTTCAGAAATGGAATGTCTGCTGCCTTGCTCCTAAACATGCTGTTGGCCTCCATCTTGGCAGACAGCATTGTATTAGTAGACCATCGGGAACATTTAAGCTGTGGTCATTCATGGCTTGCCTGTAGTACAGTGTAACGAAATTCCTAGGTCAGTGTTTAATCCGTGTTCAGCTACTTTGAGCCTGCTCTCTGCATGCTTGGTGTGGAACTCTCCTTTGCTAGGGCAAAGTTTCCACACAGAATCCAGGTCCTCTTGCCTAGATCTTCTTCTTCCTTCATCTCCCACCCACTTCTGTCTGTGACTTCTCTAGGTACTGTACTCCTGTCCCTCAAGAAAATGGCAGCTTTTCTCTTTGGTTTCCCCTTGTAAGACCCCAGCTCATCCTCAACCTAAAGCTGCAAAGGTGAGGAGCTCCTGGTACATTGGTCCCTTCTGCACCTTGACTCTCCCTCCAAATGCATCTATTTTAATTGTTCTCCAGAGCCTCCAATCCACTTGATTTTTGCCTGTTGCCCATATTTCTGTGAGAACTAGTTAATCTGCTAGACATTAACTTGCCACACCTTTACCAGAATCCTACACTGGATTTTGAAGAAAAAGATGCTGCTTTGTTTCCTTCCAGAAACAACAAGAGCATCCAACACATGAGGGAGGGGAGGGGAGCTTCATGGAGGTAGAAACAATGTAGCAAAGTCAAGCTTTAATGAAACAAATGCACAAAGAAAATGCTTGTGAACACATGGCCCTGGAGACTTGGGCGTCTATAGACTGCTTCCCCCAGGAGAACTGAGCCTATGAGTGCTTCTAATTCATCATTCTGAACCAAGACGCAGTGCTACTATACACATGCTTCCATGCACAGCTCTTCAGAAAGCATCTTCAAGAGGAGTGACACAGTTTGGGCCCATTGCTGGAGATGAAGTCCAGGAAGTTATTTCCAACATTCACATACTAGCAACAAAGGGGATAAATCCTTTCCTGTCCCTTTAAGAGTCTTTGCATATTTCCTTGACACATATATCAATTTATCCAGAAAAGGCTTGGTAGAAAAAGCTCCCTGTCAATGATTGAAAGTTCTCATTGCCTAGTGTAAGAAAGCAGTCTGCAGCAGTCCAAGCTGGAGCAGAGGTTTTCAAATGTGAGGCAGAGCCACTGCATTTCAATCCCAGGCAGCTCACAGATGCACCAATGCAGTGTGAGAAGCAGAAGCAAGAGCCAGCTCCTTCTATCTGACTTGAGCTTTTTTGACCTTAGCTAAAGTCATTTTTAAAACTAATTTTAATGGGTCAATACTTTTGGTGACCCTGATTATGCTTACTTGAAATGGCAGAAAAATAAACCAACCTTGATTATTTTTACTCTATATCTGTGTGCGGGCGTTGGGAAAGAGTGAAATCAGAATGGCTTCACAAAAGACAAGAGATACCATGGGCTGGCATCCTGGACTGAAAGAAAAAGAACAGTAACCCAGCGCTCTTGCCCGCTGCTCTCTGCTTCCTAAATGAAGACACGGGTCTCCTGCTTCCTCAAGCTCTGCGGCCGTGACGTCCTGGCCATGATGGACAACGCTCTCAGACTGTCATCTAAATCAAATCCTTCCTCCTTTAAATTCCTTTTGTCTGGCATTCTGTCACAGCAAGGAGACAAGTGAGACACTGCCCACTCTCATCCCAAACCCTTCGTGATGACCAGCTAACAATTCAGATGGCCCCATGACCCCGTTGACATATTCAAGACAGCAGCATAGATAAAGCCAGAAGTCTGCCTTCAGGGCTTCCTGTCCCCTCCCCCTCACTGCTGGGGACTCCTGTGAGGATTTGAGGTTGCAGCTTAATCATTATTCTTTGGGCTTTCTGCTCCTTCCAAACCCTGCTCCTTCCTCCGTCCTCTCTGGCTCCCTGGAGACATCTCTTTCCCCTATTGGTATATATTCACTGTGCACGGGCCTGGATTACTTAAGGACATTTTCATAAGTTGCTATGTATCCTGACTGTCCTCTCCCCTACTGCCCCTGTGCTAGCTGGTTTTATGTCAGCTTGACCCAAGCTACAGTCATTTGGGAAGAGAGAACCTCAGTTAAGGAAACGATCCCACCAGACTGGCCTGTAGAGCATTTTCTTAATTGATGGTGTGGGAGGGCTTGGCTCCCTGTGCACAAGGCTGGCCCTGAGCAGGTGATTCTAGATAGTACAAGAAAGCAGGTCAAGCAAGCCACAAGGAGCAACCGAGTAAGCAGCACTCCCCCATGGCCTCATCACCAGCCCCTGTGCTGAGTGTCTGCCTTGACTTCCCTGGGTTTTAAGCTGTAAGGTGAAATAACCCTTTCCTCCCCAGGCTGCTTTAGCCATGGGATTTTACCATTTATCTTTTGGAGACCCTAAGATAATCCCTTCCTCTCTGTCCCTTTGGACTCCTTTGTTCTACAGAGATTCACTTCTATTGATATCACTTACACATACACGTGATTGTGTGTGCCCATATGAAATTTAGGAAGTGCAAATCCTGAGACCAATTCAATTTGTTTAATATGATTATTGTCCAGCACTTTCAGCTTTTATCTCTTTATTCATCATCTCTACTCTGCAGCTCCTATGAGCCTGGTCTCTGAAATCCTACACCTGTTCAGGGCCCTGCTCCACCCGATACTGCTGTATGTTCCAAGTGCGACCCATCACCCTCTCAGTTTCTGTCAGTCTTTAGATACTGATAAATCACAGCAGCCTCCAGGGCTGTCCGGAAAATAAGGGGAGACGGTCGGGCAAAGTATTTGACATAAAGCAGGCATTCCATATAAAGGATAGGCCATCAACACAGCTGCCTTCCCTTCAGTCACACGGGCAAACTTCAGCCTACCTCTTGTTTATATTGATGAAATATCACTAGACCATAGCCACCCTGATTCGTAAATACTGCTGACATCCCAAAAGCATGGCCACCCTCATTCCTCATATCTCATTGAATCGTCAGAGCAGCCCTGAGCTGTTAGAAATGGTGTGACTGCTGACCTTGAAATTTCACTACATTGTCATTTCCAGAAAATGTCGGTGACTCCTTGAACAATGCCCGAGGAGGCTTTCTGAGGAAGAGCGGTGCTCAGGAACTGTGACCGTGTCGCAGGCTGTGGGACAACATTAGATCAATAGAATATTTCCTCTCGCTGGGTTCTTCCCCCCCCCCCCCTTTCGGCAGGTAGGCTTTCCCTCTGAACTAACTAGCATTTAATGGTGACGCCTTGATTAGTAATGGCATCACAGCGAGGCTAGCTGTACAGTGGGTGGAGAAGTCCTGGTGGAAGGGAAAGAGAGGAAGAGAAGAGAGAGGAAGAGACCAGGGAATAAATAGCCCAGAAGCCGCCCCTCGCTCTTCCAAGCCCCGCAGGTCTTAGAGCCACGCCCTCCCTGCGTCAAGCCTGGACTATTGCGATAGTTTAGCCCACCTCCTGACAAGTGGGTGAATGAATTAGATGCCTGAGGAGAAAGATAACAAACATGAAACCAGAAACAGTTCATAGCTTAGTGACTTCAAAGAGGGCTCTGCTCTGGTGGGGCCAGGATCCTCATCCCGTGTCCCCACTGGCACAAGGAAACTCCACATTGTGCCTTCGTAGCATCCTCGACTACTTTTATCTCCGCTGTAAACGTGAGCATGGCCAGAGGAGTCCCTGTCAGCCCTCTTGACCTTTCAGACATGTCTTCCACGACCTTTAGCTAAGCATTCACAAAAATGTGTTTTCCATCTTTCCTTCTTACATTGTGACCTGAAGCTGCGCGTGCTCAGAAAAGAGCTCTTTAATTGAGCACACTCAGGAGGGGGTGCTCACAAGGCACCTTTTTTTGAGACAGGGTTTCTTTTCATAACTCTGGCTGCCTGGAACTCACTAGGTAGACCAGGTTGGCCTTGAACTCAGAGATCCGCCTGCCTCTGCCTCCCAAGTGATGGGAATAAAGGCGTTCGCCACCACTGCCCAGCTGTAAGGCTCCTCTTAAAGAACACACATGGACTTCCTAAATAAAAGAACCTATTTCCTTTGTCAGGAGTGGGAGTGGGCAGTGCCTTGAAATAATTTACACGTTCCCTTAACTGCAGAAAGTAATAAGTCTCCTTCGTTTCTCAGCCTTGTTTGCCTTGGGCTTTTCACCACCAAGACATAAACCCATTCCGTTACAATTGGGAGAGAGAGAGCAGTGAGTGGCAGCCACTCACCAAGAAAGAAAAAGCTCCCAGATGGAACAAGAGCTACATGGCTCAGTTCTCACACATCCGTGAGGTCATTAGCCAGGTTTACAGGGGATAAGCCAGCAAGTGAACTGTGGTCTATTCCTGATTATGCTCTGTGTATCCCTTGAGAAAGAAGGGTAACAGTAAGCTGTTCCTTAGGATTAAGATGTGAGCAATGAGTAAGAAGAGATATTAACTGTTTTTTAAGTTCCTCCAGCAGCATGGCATCTTCATCAATGAAATCATCTAAAAACATTAAATAATTCCACTGTGAGTAAGCATGAGTACTGATCACATATTCTGGGCTATCTTTCTGGGTTAGTTTATTTTTTGCTTTTTGTTTTGCTTTTTGTTCTATTCGAGACAGGTTCTTGCTATGTAGCCTGGTCTAAACAAGAGATCCTCCTGCCTCAGCTTCATTGATGTGTGTTAACACATCTGTCTTTAGGACTTGCCTCTTTTAAAATGTATGTGTATCCGTGTGCATGCCTACATGCGTTTATTATGTGCGTCATGTGCCGGCAGAGGGCAGACGAGGGTGCTGGATCCCACGGAACTGGAGTTACAGGCAGTTGTGAGCTGCCTGATGTGGGAGCTGGGAACCAGACCTGAGAGAACAGTAAGCGCTCGTAGCTTCTAAGCCAACTCGCCAGCCCCTGATGTGTATTACCCTCATAAACTACGCTACTCTCTAGAGCAATGGTTCTCAACCTTCCTAATGCTGCAACCTTCAATATAGTTAGTTCCTCGTGCTGTGGGGACGAGGCCATAAAATTATTTTGTTGCTACTTCATAATTATAATTTTGCTACTGTTATGAATTGTAAAGTAAATATCTGATGTGCAGGATATCTGATGTGTGACCCCTGCAGGGGTCGTATCCCACAGGTTGAGAATCAGTGTTCTAGAGACTGTAAAGGAAGAACTGACCCCTGGGGTTGCAAGTCTGTAGGACTCAGACCACTAAGTCTCTCATTCTCTATGTGTCATTACAAAATGACTTTCTTTGTTTCCTTTCAGCAAGAGATTCCCACTTAGTAGGCTAGAACACCATCAGTATAATACTGTGCAGTTTTCAGTCCTTGACTCCAATCCCACACATCGGGCCAAACAGCTCAACTCTGAAAGATCTGATCATTAGGTTTCTATAATGGCATACCCTGTTTTCCCAGAGGTAGAAAGCACACCTTCGTAGGTAGAGAGAACGTGTTCTTTTCCAACTGTCAGCTGAACCGGAGAAATATGGTATGGGCACTGATTGCCCCTGGAAGCTGGAGCACATGGAACGTGTGGTCGGTGCCTTTACGTCTCGGAGGGTTTTTACTTTTAATGACCCCATAACTGAAATGCAAAGAGGCTTAGACATGGCATTGTTTTAGATTGGATTTTATCAAATACACCTGGTGCCACAGACAAGCATTTGATGACAGTGGCTCAGGGCACAGTCACAAATGGGCTGTGGACCTCCCTGGTACCTTCTTGTGGGCCGTGCCCTCATTTCATTGTTCTTGAACATTACGAGGAAAACCCAGGGCTTAGCTTGTCAGCCTGCTGAAGCCTGTTGTTTTTCCTGGCAGCCTTAGCTTCAGGTTCCTGCTCTTTCCAACAGGCAATGAGGCCAGACCTAAGTAATAGATTGCTGGGAGGTTCAAAAGATAAAACCTGTCAGTGTTTTACACAAGAAAATGGCAGGAACGTCAGTGGCACCATAATTATGCTGCTCACCATGGTTTATGGAATCTTTAAATTGTGGAGTGAAATCCATCCGGTTCCTGCCCTCCCCTGAGGATGAAGGCTCTCTGCCCCCCTTGCCTGTGGGTGGGGCGCAGGCCTGTCTTCTTGTTCTGTCCTCTCAACTGGAGGTTCTGCCCAGATCCCGCCTCAGAACAGCGGTAAGTGAACAAATGTCCACCTGCTTCACTAACAGCATGAGACCTTGGGCACTGAATTCTTCCACCACAGCAGCCTGCCACCAGCTTAGGTCACAGATCCGGCTTCTTTAGAAAATAAGTTTAGGCTAAATGTGTGTAGCTCCCTGCATGCACACAAGCACTTGACTGCACCCTGCCTGTGGCTGAGAGAAATCTAGGCTAGGGCAGCTGTGAAAGCTGCTGAGAAGGCTGCCCAGCAGCAGTTGCAGGCCCCATGTGGCACGTTCTCATCCATGAGCTCTGTTCACCGTACACGGACTGCAGGTGGCACTTAATATCCCCTCTTTATTTGGTTATAAAATTTACCCACTCCCCACCAGGTAAATGTTCTACCAACATCGTGGTGTTAACGTTCTTAAAGCCACAGAGCATCTTCAGAAAGTGATGTTACATATGCACTTCCACCGGTGGAGACAGACACTGCCCCACATGATGCAGGCAGCAGCGGCAAGCAGCAGCAGCAGGCTCCCAGAGCTTGTGTCAAAGAGCTGCCTCACTAGGTGCACACCTTGGCAAGCGATTGACCCAATGCTATGCCCCAGAGTCGTGCTCAGCCTGGACGTTTGAGGGATTCTTACACATACCCTCAAAAAGGCTTCAACTGTTTCAGTCTTGTTTTCCCGTAAAGGCTCCATTACAGGGCGATAGGAAAGTCCAGAGGGTACAGGAATGGCTGCTGGACTCTGCGACCATGCTGATCCCAAGGAACAGCCTGGGAACTACATGGATGGCTGACTGTGTCCACTTTACAGACATGAAGACTGAGCTGGGAAGACTGCTGGGGAAGTCTGCCATCTTTCCCAAGACCTCACCTAAGGCAGTAGCTACTTTTATTCCTCCTACATAATCCCTTTCTGCTTCCTGGAAACCACTCTGTTCTAAAAACAAACAACAAAAACAAAAACAAAAAGAAAAAACGAAATCAACAAATACTCGTGATAAAAAGTGACAGTTTCCTTAATGACACTTCATTCATATACACCAGGAACTTGGACCAGCATCACCCCATTATCCTCTCCTGCCTCCTCCCTGCTCCGGACCTCCTTCCTTTGTCAAATGGCCCCTTTGGCTTTCATGATATATGTATGTATATATACGCATGCTCATGTATGTAACATGTATGTAAAATCTAGGTTCCACGGAGAAAAGAAAATAAGTGACATTGTTCTTTCTGAATCAGACTTATCTCATAGAATAGTCTCATCTCCAGCTCTGTCCATTGTCCTGGAGACACTATTGTTTCCTTGTCCTCTGTGGCTGAAGGGAACACCAGTGTGTGTCCCTACCCCGCTTTCCTGTCTGCTCACCTGCTGCTGAGGGACACCTGAACTGAAATCATAGCTTAGCTACTCTGGACAAGGTCACACAATAAACTCAGACACGCAGGGACCTGCTGCTAGATCCCCAGCTCACCCTGCAGCTCCGTCTCCTGATGTGATCCCTTGCAGGCTGGTGTTGGTCCAGGTCTTCCCGCTGTCAACAGCAGCTCAGGTTGATGGGTGCTGTTCTCATTAGTGCCTAGAAAGGTTAGATCAAGGGTGGCATTTTTCCTCCAGAAATCAATGCTTTGGGGAAGCAACACTCTGGGAAAGAAGTGTGCAGCATCCTAGGGATGAGCAGACTGTTAGTGAGTCTCCTTCAGTCTTGCTGTGGGAATGAGATGCAGAAAACCTTTAATCTGACAAATCCTTGCCTGGTATACTGAGAAAGCACGTGTTCAAAGCTCATAGGAGAATGCAAATCCTCAGGCTGCATCCCTGGGGCCACTCTGGGCCCACAGCCAAAACTTAGGGATTATACTGTTCAGGGTTGGAAAGGAAGCTTCAGTGGGAGAAATGCTCAAAAGGTACTGGGAAATTCTGAGGAGAACAAACAAGATAGTACCTATTTTAAAAAAAAAAAAAAAAAAAAAAATGAGGGCATCCTTTGTCCAGTTCTGCAGGCTGAAGCCAGAGAGCTGTACTCACCTCTGGCTCTAGATATTGAGTCCAGGCCCTCTAGAAGCACCATGGTGTGGGCTGGGCAGAGGAAGCAGCTCCTTTTATATTTGCTCAAGAGCTTGTGAAATTGGAAAGTGGAAGTCACCCAGGAACTGTTGAGTGACTCCTGATGGCAGACACACTCCCAGGTGCTGGGTATATAGCAAATGGGGAACAAAGAGTGTCAGCATGGTGCTTGCTCTGTGAGAGACAGCTTGGCAGATTAGAATATTCACTACACAGAAGGTAAAGGAATGAAGGCAGAGATGAATAAAGATGATGATTTGACAAGGATCCCAGACTCTCTAACATCCTGGGAGGGGCTTTTGTTCTTCAGGCACTGCCTCCGCTGTGTGGTCTTGGCACCCATTTTTCCACCCCCTGAGTACTCTGTTGTATGGGAAGACTGTTAAGAAATAGGATGCAGTGAGGGGTACCTGGAGAGCCCATGCCAAGATGTCCCCCTGAGAAATGATGCCATGCAACAGATCTGGTATAAGGGGTTATTTGGAGAAAGGGAAGGTAGTGGGGGCCTGGAAAAGGGGTAGAGGCAGATGAGTGGACATGTAGACAGGCAGACAGATGGCATAGAGCCATGAGGGCAGAGAAGAGGATGGGGCATAGAGGACAGCAAAGAGGGAGAGACCTGCGAGGGACACGTGAACAGAGAGAGCTGGGGTGGTGAGCAGTCTTTTTATATGTCACCCCCAGGCAGATACTGGCATCAGATGGGTGAGGATGTGATGTAAGCAGTCGCTAGGTCCCTGGGAGAAGCCTAGTGGAATCACCTGTAGCTAACATCGACCCGCACTCACAGTGGAGCAGAGAGTGAAACTGGGGAATAGTCAAGGGATGAGTTTGGGAGAGAAGGCACCCCAAAAGGGACCAGACAGAGAGGTTGGGCGGGGTTTGCAGAGGGGCCACGAAGTGGGTGATGGGGAAGATCAGTGAATTCCCTGAGCTCCCAACAGACACCAGCAACCCCACCCCCATGTGTGAATAGATAAGCTATTGCTAGGTTCCTGGGAGGGGCCTAGCAGAACTGCCTGTAAGCCAATAATAGTCGCACTGTAAATCAAGAAGCAGGTATATTGTGTCTTAAATCAGAAATGGAATTAAACGTGCCCTTTGAGGCACAATTGACCCTTTTCACTTTACAGTGTGTGTGAGGAATCTTTGGGTCGATAACTAACAGTCTATTTTCCACGATAAATTCCACAGAACTGTTAGCCTTACTCTCGATTTTCCTCCTGATAAAGTCATGCTGCTCGCGTGAGTTCATCATGTTCATCAACACGGGATAACTTCTCAGGTTCACTTGTTAACATAGTATTTCATTCTATTCATTGATGGGTGTTTCTAAGTCAACAAACACCCTGGTATAAAGATGTATTTATTTTTATGTGTATATGTGTGTGCCTGTGCGAATTGTATGCACCAAATGTGGGTGCCTACTGCCTTATTTGGCCAGAAGAGGGCGCTAGATCCCTGGCACTGAAGGTCCAGGTGATTGTGAGCAGCCTTCTGTGGTTGCTAGGAACCAAACCCAGGGCCTCTAGAAGAGTAGCCCATGCTCTTAAGTGCTGAGTCCTCTCTCCAGCTCCAAACACACTGTTTAAATCCCTGTACCTTTAAGTATATGATTTTATATCACCATCATTCCTCCATTTGAAAATGTCCCCAGTAATTTTTACACATTTTTAATGTCAAATTTAAAACCTTATTAAGTTTCATTAAGATCACATCAAACAAACTATGACTAGGATTGCATTGCCTATGAAGAACACGTGAAATGGACTTTGACATTTTCTAATGTATTTTCCTTTCTGGATTATGCCATGAATCTTCGTTTCCTTCTCTCTTCTGTTCTTCCCTTCCCTTCCCCCCCCCCTCCTTTGTGTTGGAGTTCAGGATATCATCCATGCAAGGCAAATGTTCTCATACTACCTCACATCCCAACCCACAAACTTCCGTTCACAAAAGAGTTTGAGCTTCTATGGTTACAAGTTTCGTAAGTCTTAATTGTTTTCTTCACTGAGATGACCCAGTAGTTAAGAGCACTGGCCGCTCTTCCAGAGGACCCAGGTTCAGTTCCCACATGGCAGCTCACAGCCATCTGTAACTCCAGTTCCAGGGAATCTGATGCTCCCTTCTGACATAAGTGGGCACCAGATACACACATGGCACACAGACATACATGCAAGCAAAGCACTCAGACACATAAAATAAATAAACCTAAGAAGAATTTTTTTTAAATAATAATTTTCTTCATGTAAGTCTTAATTCTTGTTAAGCTTATTTATAGGCCCTTTACATATATCTTAGCGTTAATTACAAATGGGAATTACTAAACTTTCAAATGCTGTGTATGTCTCTGGCTCCCATTTACTAATGCCTCTCTGTAGTTCTGTTGTCTTGGGTTTTATTATTTTTCTTTCTAGGCTGGTAATAAATAACACGGCCTACGAATGCTGACAGCTTTATTTGTTTAAAATTTTACTCCTTTCTTTAGCATGGTTTGGAGGTTTTATTTGTTTTTTGTTTCTTGTTTAGTTGTTCAAGTTTTTGTTATAGAGGTTGTTTTTAGTTGTTGTTGTGTTCAGGCTTCGGTTTGTTTGTTTGTTTGTTTGTTCTTTGCCTTCCTGAATTAGCTGGGACTTGGCTCAGTTGCTGAGCAGAGTGGATACTGAGAGGGAAGCTTCTGCATCTCTTAGGACAGCCAGTGCTTGGGCCACACTGATCACTAGGTTAGGGGCTTGTTTTAAGACAAAATGAGTGTTCCTTTTTCAAGGTTTTTCTTTAGCTATGTACTGGAATAATCACCCAGTGTTTTTTCTTTTTTAAAGATTTATTTATTTTATTATGTATACGGTGTTCTGCCTGTATGTTCTGAACATCAGAAGAGGAGACCAGATCTCATTATAGATGGTTGTGAGCCACCATGTGGCTGCTGGGAATTGAACTCAGGACCTCTGGAAGAGCAGCCAGTGCTCTTAACCTCTGAGCCATCTCTCCAGCTTCTGTGTTTTCTTTTCTAATCTATTAAACCAGTGATTCAATTAATAGATTTTTTTCTAATATAGAAGCAAAATAAATTTGCCTCGCTCAATGCTTAGCATACACACAGTCCTGTGACATTTTGCATGATTATTCCATAAGCCATCTGACTTCATGATCCTCTTTAAGACTTTCTAATTCCTGAATCCTGGGGACCTGCTACCTAGTGAATGCCAGTAATGAAACAGATATATCATCCACAGTCAGTGGGGAAGACAACTACATCAGTGGGCAGTTCTGGGGTGCACTGGAGTCTGCAAGGAGGTGAAGTGGCATGGCCCCCAAGCAGCTCTGTCAGCCAGGAGTTCCGTAGCTTGAAGGAAGGGCCTCAAACAAAGGAAGAAAGGGTGGGAGGAACACGGAGTGTTTGGTTAACCAGCTGAAGCCCAATTTAGCTGCACCAATGAGAGCATTTCCAGGGGATCATGCTGGAAGGTCAAACACAAACTTAATCCTCAAACTTGTACATTGATGACATTTTTGTTGGTTTTTGTTTTTATAACAAGGTCACTCTATGCAGCTCTGGCTATCCTGAAATTTGCTATGTAGACCAAGCTGGTCTCAAATTTACAAGATTACACTTGCCTCTGCTTCCCAAGCGCTGGGATTAAAGGTGTATGACACCACCATCCTACTGATGGTATTTTTGAGGTGGTGCTTTGGGCAGGTAATTGGATTAGATGAACTCATCAGGGTGGAACCCCTGAGGGCACCAATACCTTTATAGGAAAAGGAAAAGATTCCAGCTAGCACCCTGGTCTGTCTGCATCTATCAGGATGCTGCACAGAGACCACACCAGAAGCCATCGGAGGCTCTTGGACGCCTCAGGCTCCAGAACTTGAGCCAAATGAATCTCTGTTCTTAATAAATTACCAATTGCCTAGTCTGTGGCATTTGGTTATAGCAATGAGACATGGGCTAAGACAACTGGGGTTTCTCCAGCCTTATGTCAGGATTACAAGCTGACAAAGAACAGTGGAGAAAGCCTCCGGCATTCTTCCATTTCCCCATAGGCACCTGGGTCCTAAATGCAGCTGCTTATACCAGGGTGCTGTTTCCCATAAATGTGACGGCACTGAGGATGGGGTTCTGTCCAAAATAAGCTGCAGACCCTTCCCAGCCTCTCGATACCAAGTTCTTTCACTGCCTCAAATCCAGCTTTCTCACCTGTAAACTGAGTGGACTGGGGAGTTAGCAAAATGAAGTGGGCAAAGTCCTTTTCTTCCCTGGGTCATTTCTGCTGAGACACTAGAAGCTGGCCAATTCTATGACTGGGCAGTGAAGTACATTTTACTAGTTTTGGTTTTTTTGTTTTTGGGTTTTGTTGTCGTTTGTTTGTTATTTGTTTTGTTTTGCTCCCCCCCCCCTCGAGAGAATAGCCTTTATTGGTCAGACATAAGGAAATGGCTTGTGTGTATTCTCTCTCAGGGG
Organism: Rhynchomys soricoides; assembly: GCA_019843965.1. NCBI lineage: Eukaryota > Metazoa > Chordata > Mammalia > Rodentia > Muridae > Rhynchomys > Rhynchomys soricoides. The sequence continues at coordinate 14,385,913 of JADRCH010000008.1, forward strand.
AAAATAAAACCTGCCACAAAAGGGCTTCTGCTAGGCAGGCTGCCTCCCTGAGTGCCTACAGAAGCCTGAGACATTGTGGCTTTGTCACCTCCCCCTTACAGCCTAATGACATTCTCAAAGGTGGCAAAGGAGAGCTTTTAGGTTGCCATGGAAACCTGGTGTCAGAAAGAATTGGGAGAATTCTAGCCCTTAAAGGCTGTGTGGATTTATTCCCTTGCTGCTTGGGGAGCATTCGCAAGGAATGGGGTTGGGGTGGGGTCAGCTGTGAAGCAAAGGGGTTTCTGGGGTGCTGGGCATTGAGTGTGTGGGTAACAGAGCTGTTGTCGGGAGTCCAGGACCTCTTTGGGACTACTTACATTCTCCTTCTTTGAGGCACATTTGAACCCAAATTTAAATGAGCAATGAGAGATGGGCAGGAAGGGGTGACGGAAAAGGGTGACTTCCCTATAGCGGCAGCCTGTGTCATGCCAGGCTCCCAGATCCTTGCAGGCCTTCTGACAGAGGCTAGCCTAAGATCCTACCATTTGCATTAATCCAATTGCCTTTCTAAATGACAAAGCCCCTTCAAGTATGGTATGGTAACTCACCAGATCTCTACGGCACCCTGTAAGGGAAGGCAAGTACCTTGTGCCCATTGCACAGAAGCTGGCGTGGAGGCTGGATGGGCTGCTGTGGAAAAGCAGAGATGAATGCAGAACCTAGTTTTGTCTCATAGGGATCCACCAGGAGCCAGCTAGAGAGCAGCGGCAGGGAAGGTCGTTAAATGATACTTTGTTAAGGCAGTGATCTCCACAGCCAGGGTCAGTTAAAAGGAAACAAACTGGCTAAGGTATCCGACAAGGGTCCCAGTCGAGATGACACTGAGCCCAGAACCTTCCTCCATTGTGTTTATCCAATGCTGTGTGCCAGGATGCCTTCATACATACCTACCTCAAAGGGTTTCACAGAGCCACTCTGCAGTAAAAGGTTGTGTTGTGTTTTAAAACGAGGCAGCCAAGGTATCCCCTGAACAATCGAGCCATGCGATAGGCCTAGTTCAAAAGGAAGTTTATTAAGGGAAGGAAGTCAGAGAGAGAGCAGAGCAGAGACCCGGAAAGGGGGTAGAGAGAGAGGAAGGGGGACAGAGAACAGAAAGAGAGAAGAGAGAGGAAGAGAGGAAGAGGCGGGCCGGGGACACATGGGAAAGAGACGGGGAGGGGGGGACAGCGAGGGATTGGAGAGGGAGATGGAGAGAGAGAGAGAGAAAGGAGCAGGGCAGTCTTTATAGCCCGGCTCCTGGCTCTTACCTGGCAGGAAGAGAAGCGAACTGTTGCTAGGTAACTATTGGGCGGAGCCTAGAGGAATTGCTAACAGGTTGGTTACACCCACTTTGCAGATGTGGAAATTGGGATTGAGTAATTATGGATCATATCAACAGGTTCAAAATCTTAGTGGAAGAGACCAACATTTTAAAATATGCAGTAGAGAAGAAAAAAAAATTTTTTTTTCAATTTAAATCCCTGACTCTTTTGTTTTCTTTATGGTGAAAGCCAATATTGATACTGAGACGGCTGTCCCTGTTACACTACGGTATTAAAGGGTGTGAATTAGATAAAAAATGTGTCTTCTCATGTAGGTTCTTGGATCCAGAGATTCGAAGGATGATGAGTGTGGTAAAAACCGATCTCCATTGCCAAGCCCGGACAGTTCAGCTCCTCTGACCTTCACCTACACCCCACCCAGAAGCCACCCTCCTCCCACCTTGTTCACAGCACACGGGGTCTCTGTTTCTCCGTGCCACTGTCTGAGCTGTGTCTTCATCCTGCGCTGTGTCTCTCTGTCCTATGTCTCCCTTAAAGCCCTTCTCAGATCCCACTGAGGTTTCTCTGCCCATCTTTACTTCCCTTCAAAGACATTGTTTTCCCAAATCTACCTACATTCTGCTCGTTTTACATAGTGGGTAACAGCTGTCTGCATCCCCAACCTCTGATCACCGAGTCTCCTCTGCAGATGTCCTAGTGGGGGAACTTTCTTGGCAGCTGGTAGTTGGCAAAACAGACTTGCTTGTTCGCTTTCCTGAAAGTTACTTAAAGGTCTCTACTGAGTCTGCAAGATGCATTGTTATAATTTATTATAAGTAATAAATTATAATTTATTAATTAATAAATTTATTAATGCTGAGGACAGTAGACAACAGCATGGTAGGGATGCTGAGGACAGTTCAGACCCCAGCACCAGAGACAAACAGTATGGCAGGGGGCCTTGAAGAGAGAAAAGCAGGGCCCACATGACAGAAGCCAGAGTCTCTTCCTATACCTTTTTGAGGATGTGTAGTGGTTTGTATATACTTAGCCCAAGGAGTGGCACTATCAGGAGGTGTGGCCTTGTTGAGGTAGGTGTGGCCTTGTTGAAAGAAGTGTGTCACTGTAGGGGTGGACAACAAGACCCTCCTCCTAACCACGTGAGAGCCAGTCTTCTCCTAGCAGCCTTCAGATGAAGATGTAGAACTCTCAGCTCCTCCTGCACCATGCCTGCCTGGATGCTGCCATGTTCCCACCTTGATTATCATGAACTGAACCTCTGAACCTGTAAGCCAACCCCAATTAAATGTTGTCCTTATCAGAGTTGCACTGGTCATAGTGTCTGTTCACAGAGATAAAACCCAAACTAAAACAGGATGGAAGAAGTTTCACAGCATAAGCCTGCAGCCAGGCAATGCCCAAGCAAGAGACCAAGGAAGCAGCAAGAAGCAGGATATTTGACCACCAATACCCTCTTTGATGTAACTCACTGTCCCAGATGAGAGATTTCAGCCCCTGGAAATCTGTTAGCTAGGGGGCTCACGGGCAGACCAGACACCAGAGTGCTCTGGTGAACCAGGCCAGGCTGTTGCACACTGTGACCTGAGCAGCAGCTGGGCTCGAACGTTCCATTCTTACAATAATCTGAGGGCAGAGGCAGAAAATAACAAATAAGAAACCAAAAACAGTCATCGTGATGGATGCCACACAAGGAAACAAGGACTGGCCACTTCAAACAGAGTAGTCAGACCACCATTAAATCTCAGGGGTTTGTGACAGAATTTCAGCTCTCTGTTTGTTGATCCAGTTGGTGTCAGAGTTGGGTGGCTCTGTTTCACACAGACATGCAGAGTCTCAGGCTGGTGGGAGACATGGCCTCTCCAACACATGGTACCCAAATCATCCTTGAAGCTGACAATTCTAAGGCAGAAAACCTAAGCAGAGTGAAAGGCCGTGGACCAGGGCCGTGGAGAGTACTTTCAGTACATCTGCCTTGATCAAATGCCTTGATCACATGGCATAGACGCTTGCTTGGGCAGCCAGCACTCCAAACCAAGCGACTAAGACAACAGAAATGCATTGTCTCATTGCTCTGGAGTCTGGAATCACAACAAAGGTGTTGGCATGTTGGTTTCTTCTGAGTGTTCGAGGACCAACTGGACCAGTCCAGCGTCTCTGACAGCTTCTGGTGTTGTTAACCCTTTGATGTTTCTTGAACTGTTGTTGCATCAGCTTGGTTTCTGCCTTCATCTGGACACGTGTGATGTTCTCCCTCTGGGTGTGTCTGTTTCTCCTTATAACAAGGCCACCAGTCCACACTCCACCATGACCCTATGCTGACTAATTACACTTATGATGAATGCCTTTCCAGATGACATCAAGGTTTAGGTCATAGGGGTTAATATTTCAGCTTATGACATTGGGTTGACAAAGTTCAGCTCTAACCCATGATAGCACTCCAAGGCAAGGGAGGCTGTTCCCCTATGTCTGGTGAACAGGTAAGCTACGTCTATGTTCCATAAAGGAGCTAAAGCAAACACAGTCAGGCTACCCTGCACCAGGCTTGCACTCCTCCAGAGCAGGGACTCAGCTCAACAGCCCCAGTACCAGCTTGAGACCCAGGTTTGCATAGATGCTCAGTAAGTAACAATTGAGGTGGACTAAAGCCAGAGTTCATTGAGGGGTGGAAAGGGCTCAGGTGGAGCAAAACTGGAGGCTGGGGAAGTGACAAGCTGAGGGATGGTTGGGGAACAAGCCAAGTACTGATGCTCATCTGTGATAACTGCTTTAGGATCCTGGCTGAGAATCTAAGTGGGTCTGTCAACTCCAACTGAAACCAAAGGAAACAGCCCAGAGGAAAAGCATGTCTAATCAGTGTGTGCTTTCCCTGCTAAGGTGTCCCTTGCCAAATAAGAAGAGAGGAAGGGGGCTATTTGGCCCTAGCTTGCGCGTGTGTGCGCACTCTCTCTCTCTCTGTGTCTCTGTCTCTCTTTCTCCTCCCTCCCTCCCTCCATGTCCTCCTCTCCCCATCCTTTGTGTGGATGGACTCCCCATCCTTCCAGACCCCTCACCCTTAGTTTTCTACAGCTGACAATCCAGCTCTCACGGTTCAAGGAAAGACTTCTCAGGGCTCACACTCATGAGAACACTGGGGAGAATGGGTGTTTTGGCATCCTTCCAAGTCTGTGAGAGATCAGGTTGGGATGAGGTTGGGTACCAGGAGATGCTAGAAGCTGATGGCAGTCAGATAGACATCCCCCATGGCCTGGGGGACCCTTCAAGGTCCAACGGAAAGACCACATTCACCAGGATATGTAATGAGAGTAATAACCACTGTCAGTTCCCCAGGACTTAATGTGAGGCAGGACCAAGCTAGGTGTGCACAACCTGACCAGGTCATAAGTTGCACTTAGATCTGCTGGCCTCCCCTCCACACCAGAGGTAAGAAACTTGTGAGTCAGAGAGGGTCTGTGACTCGTTCAAAGTTACTCTGCCAGGAACTCAAAGCCAGATCCAGAATAATCTAAATGGAGCTCCTGATTTAGAATCCTGGCTCTTGTCTTCCCAGGGGAGCAGCTACACACCTCCTTTAGCCTTGCCTCAGTCAGCTAGACTGCTGTGGCAGAATGCTATGACAGACAGACATGTCTGTCGCCCCAATTTAAGTCTCAAAATTCTTGAGCCTGGGTGCCTACAAAGAGCTGACAAGCTAGGGGTGCATTGTAGCAGTGTAATAATTATGAAAACAATGTAACGCAGGAAAACAGTGAACGAAGGCAGGCATGGCTCACATACGCCTGTAATTTCAAGAGTCTGGAGGTAGAGGCAGAAAGATCAAGAGCTCATCTCTGGCTACCCAGCAAGTTAGTGACCGACTTGGGTCACACTGGGAAGCTTGCTTCAAAACATCCCAAAAAGCAACCAGCAACTGCAGCCTCCATACCTGAGCCATTAAGGAAATCCTACTCTGTCTTTGGCCTTATCTGAGGCCTGGGGAGGAATGCAGAATGGCTTCCACCCTTCTGGAGCACTCAAGGGTTTGTGTTGTAAGAAAGGGTGGCAAGGCAATGCTTGTCACCCATGGAAAGGAGAAGGAATCGTGGCAGAAGTCACTGTGGACTTCAGTAAATTCATGAACGGTTCAAGGAAGGCTGGCATGCCCAGCCTGCTGAGTGGAAAGGAGATCATTACTCACCCTCTGCTGGCCAATTAATGCTGAACTCGGGCTGACCTCTATCCTTCTCGATTTAAATACTGCCTTTAAGCCCAAGAGAAAGAGGAGTCTCTCTTCCCAACTTCAGAGGGAAAAGAAATGGAACAGAGCCCCCAAGATCAGCCTTGGTTTTCTCCTTCTAAACAGGGACTTCTGAGCAAGTGTGAGCTATTAGTTAGTGTTCATAGTCAGGACTGTGTTCTCAGCTAAGGAATCGTGTGCCAAGCGCTGTAGAGTGGCTCCCCGTCTGCAGCTGCATCCTGATAGCTCCTTAATGGGGCTTGAAGGAGAAAGACAGCCTCAGCCATCTGCTTGACAGCTGCACTTTTGCTTTATTTGGTAACCTTGACTGCAGACTGATTTGTTGCTCTGGCAGTTTCCTGCCCCTGGGGACAGAGGTTGCTCTCAGCAAGTCAGTGGTGGGCACTAGGATATGAGACTGAGCTAGCGAGGAGCCTTTAAGGATAGAAATACACCCATACAGCATGTCTGGCTTCTCCAAACCCATTGCGGCCGCCTCGTTGCCATGGCAACAGTAGCTGCTGCCAATCTAGACCACTGTGCACCCATTTATTAGCATTGGGAGCTGATTGGCCTGGGTTCAATTCCTGCCTCAGCTATTCTCTATGAGTCAGCCAGCTTCTTCTGCAGGTGCAGGTAAAATCACTTACAGCGCAGGGATTATAAAGGTAGAGCACAGGCTGGCTGGAACCTTATTCTCCTGCCTCAGCCTCCAGAGTGAGGAGATTACTAAGATACACCACCTTACCCAGCTAATGGCACCTTTTTTTGAGACAGGGTCTCACTATGTAGCCTTGGCTGGTCTGAAACTACGTAGACCAGGCTGGCCTCAAACTCACAGAGCTCCACCTCCCTCTGTGTCCTGAGTGCTGGGATTAAAGGCGTGTGCCACATGCCTGGCTCTAACGCACTTTTAAAAATAAAGTGAAGTATCTAAACTTGGTCTAAATATCTCATGCCCTAAAATGTTTGAATATATACACAGTGCTCACATGGAATTTTCTCTGTAGCAGCGTCTGAGAACAATGGCCATGGAAGCAATGCACTATAAATCCATAGAGGCTCATTAAATAAAGCTTGTATTTCTGTAGTGTGGGCTATTCCACTGCTGTTTAAAGGATCATGGCTGTCTTCTCTGCTCCTAATCAGTCTTCAAAGTCATATCTGGTTGGGGGGAGGTCCTTTTTTTTAAAAATTTTTTCAACTCCGATTGTTGTTGTTTCTCTATGCAGCCCTAGCTGTCCCAGAACTCACTCTGTAGACCAGGCTGACCTTGGACTCAGAGGTCCACTTACCTCTGCCTCCCAAGTGCTGAGATTAAAGGCGTGCGCCACCACTGCCTGGATTTCACTCCACTTTTTAATATAAAACCAAAGCCCTCAAATTCAATTAAAAAAATCAGCCATGTAGTGGGGTGTGTGAAGGGAAAACCTACCTGTTTCATCCCACCAACACATAGAAGGAGGCCTTTGGGGGTCTCCCAGAACCTTCCTCCTGTCCAATATGGCCATACTCATAAGGACTTCAAGAGTGGCAATCTACCAGCTAAGTCACTCAAGAACAGGGAATCCCTGAGGCCATAGGACAACTATGGATGCTGAGGAGGTTGCCATCAATGGGTGTTCCATGGTGCCAGCAAGTACAGTCACTCAGCTCCAGCACTGCCAATGAACAGGCTGCCTGCCACGGGGTGGACTCACCAGAGGTGAGTTCTGCTCTCCCAAGGATGGAGGCAGTGGTGGTCCTCTAGTGTGGTGAGTTCTGGGTTCAGCTTCATGTCTGGGTGTCAGCCTGATGCCTTTGCAGTCAACATTGTCACCTAGATCACTTCCTGCTTCTCCTCTAACTATGTGCTCAGAGGCAGCTGGATTAACTGTGGCAATCCCTCTCCCTCTCTTCCTCTTTCCCTCTCTCTCCCTCCCTCCTCCCATCCCTCCATTCCTCCCTTCCTCCTCCTCCTCCTCCTCCTCCTCCTCCTCCTCCTCCTCTTCTTCTTCCTCTACCTCCTCCTCCCCCTTTCTCTCTCTCTCTCTCTGTCGTTGAATCTTGGCTTGGGAAATTTGAAGACTATGATCAAGGCATATCTGCTTCATGTTCTGTCTTGATGATCTGTCCTGCAGTTAAGGGGTACATCCTAACAAACCATTCAGATGTGGCCAGGTTACATCATGGTGGGGACAGGGGCTTGCTACAGAAGAGCAACCCTGCCACAGTGACTGGTTATTGAGACCTACCACACACACTGCACACATCCTTTGCCCCCCTGGGTGACCCTAGCATAGAGGCATCTCCTGCACCTAGTGTCTTTCGTCTTGAGGACACTTGACATCCCTAGTCATTCCTGGTTATAATCTCAACTGTCACTTCCCAGCGTTCAAATGAAGCTCTCAGCCCCAATCACTAATTAAGACAAATCAAATGGCTATTTGGATGGTAAGAACTTGCCTCCTGACACAAAAGCAGCAGAATCCTGCTCAGCCCTGCTGCCTGACAGCTAAGGGGTTGCCAGCCCAGCTGCTTCTGTCATCCACCTGAGACTGTTCTGGCTTCTCACCTGAAAAGGGTAATTCACAATGAGCAGAAACTGACAGAGCCACAATTCAGAAGGCTGCAGAGGTTGAAGCCCAACTAGAACTAAAGAAGAAGAAAATTAAAAACTCAATGAGCCAAGTAAAAACTTGTGTGGAAACCCACATCGATAGTGGGAATCAGTATCTCAGTTGAAAATCATGGTGAGGGGCTGGAGAGATGGCTCAGCAGTTAAGAGCACTGACTAATTTTCCAAAGGTCATGAGTTCAAATCCCAGCAACCACATGGTGGCTTACAACCATCCGTAATGAGATCTGATGCCCTCTTCCGGTGTGTCTGAAGACAGCTACAGTGTACTTACATGTAATAAATAAATAAATCTTGAAAGAAAGAAAGAAAGAAAGAAAGAAAGAAAGAAAGAAAGAAAGAAAGAATCACGGTTAGCTGAATCCAGGGCCATAGGAACCCCGCCTGACCAGTGGCAAGGGTTCCTTCTGGCCTGGACTAGTGCCCTGAGCTGACCTTGGGCACAAACTCCTCAACCAGTCCCACAACACCCAAAGGAAGTTCTACTCCCAGGTGCTCTAACATGCCCAGGATCCCAGGAGCTTGGTCACACCAGGATTTAAGAGTCCCAGAGGCAGCTTGACTCCTAGGAGCTCTGACAGACCCAGGATCTCAAGATCACAGGATCACAGAATCACAGGATCCTAGACAGCTGGTCTCTGAGGAGTTATGACACAATTAGGATCACAGGAAGGTCAGACTCCAGTCAGATATAGGGAAGGCAGGTAGCACTAGAGATAACCAGATGGTGGTAGGCAAGCGCAAGAACATAAGCAACAGAAACCAAGGTTACTTAGCATCATCAGAACCCAATTCTCCCACCATAGCAAGTCCTGGATACACCATCACACTGAAAAAGCAAGATTCAGATCTAAAATCACTTCTCATGATAATGATGAAGGACTTTAAGAAGAACATAAATAACTCCCTTAAAGAAATACAGGAGAACACAGGTAAACAGAAGTCTTTAAAGAGGAAACACAAAATCCCTTAAAGAATTACAGGAAAACATAATCAAACAGGTGAAGGAAATGAACAAAATCATCCAGGACCTAAAAATAGAAATAGAAACAATAAAGAAATCACAAAGGGAGACAACCCTGGAGATAGAAAACCTAGGAAATAGATCAGGAGTCAGAGATGCAAGCATCACCAACAGAATACAAGAGATAGAAGAGAGAATCTCAGGTGCAGAAGATACCATAGAAAACATTGACACAACAGTCGAAGAAAATGCAAAAAGCAAAAGGCTCCTAACCCAAAACATCCAGGAAATCCAGGACACAATGAGAAGACCAAACCTAAGGATAATAGGTATAGAAGAGAATGAAGATTCCCAACTTAAAGGGCCAGTAAATATCTTCAACAAAATTATAGAAGAAAACTTCCATAGCCTAAAGAAAGAGATGCCCATGAACATACAAGAAACCTACAGAACTCCAAATAGACTGGACCAGAAAAGAAATTCCTCACATCACATAATAATCAAAACACCAAATGCACAAAACAAAGAAAGAATATTAAAAGCAGTAAGGGAAAAGGGTCAAGTAACATATAGAGGCAGACCTATCAGAATTACACCAGACTTCTCACCAGAGACTATGAAAGCTAGAAAATCCTGGACAGATCTCATACAGACTTAAGAGAACACAAATGCCAGCCAGGCTACTACACTGTAAGACTCTGGGGAGCCTTAACTTTCCAAAGAACCCCCCGAGTGAACACCATGGAGTAGGGGATTGATGCAAAATGCAAGAAGAATTTATTGTTCCAGCATGCTGGGGTCGCCCTGCACACCAAGGCGGGAAAGAACGACCCCATGCAGCCCACTCAGCGAACTTTTATAGCTTTTAGAGCAGCAGCCATTAGGCACAATGTGATTGGCAGAACAGTGTGACTTTTAAACTGATTGGTCTTTAGGGAATGAGGTAATAGAGGCTTAATCAGCCCCTCCCTTCCAGTCTACATGCTCTCTAACCTGTTTCTTCCAGGAGGGGAGGGGTGCCCATGTGCTCGGGCTCTAGTGGAATTTTCCAAAGTTCTTGAGCTGACCTCTCTTCATACCCAGCAAAACTCTCAATCAGCATAAACAGAGAAAACAAGATATTCCATGATAAAACCAAATTTACACAACATCTTTCCACAAATCCAGCCCTACAAAGGATAATAGATGGAAAATGCCAACACAAGGAGGGAAACTACACCCTAGAAAAAGGAAAAAATGTAATCTTTCAACAAACCCAAAAGAAGATAGCCACACAAACATAATTCCACCTCTAACAACAAAAATAACAGGAAGTAACAATCACTTTTCCTTAATACCTCTTAACATCAATGAATTCAATTTCCCAACAAAAAGCCATAGACTAAGAGACTGGATATGTAAACAGGACCCAGCGTTTTGCTGCCTACAGGAAACACACCTCAGTGACTAAGACAGACACTACCTCAGAGTAAAAGGTTGGAAAACAATTTTCCAAGCAAATGGTCCCAAGAAACAAGCTAATATTGAATAAAATCAACTTTCAACCAAAGGTTATCAAGAAAAATAAGGAAGGACACTTCATACTGGTCAAAGGAAAAATCTACCAAGATGAACTCTCAATTCTGAACATCTATGCTACAAAAATCACAGTCAGTATAATAATAATATATGTTTAAAATGCACAAATATGGCACAATTCAAGTAAGTGACACAGTCAGAAAGATAGATAGGACTCAAGGGATTGTTTTCTAAAGCATTCTTAAACAGTGATTATAATTAAAATGATTATAATTTTATAGAATTTTACCAAAGTCTACTGGTACAATTTTATTTGTTGCTAATACTTTGAAGTCTTTAATTTTCTACATCTGTGGTTAAACTATTAAAAAACTTAAATGTCCTGAAAAAGAATCCCACACTTCATTCTTTACAGAAATGTCACTACAGAACCAGAAATATTTAAGGGGTAACTTCAGCAAGTGTTATGGGTATCTGATGAATCTCAGTGTAATGGCCTTGGGAAATGCAAAGGAATGTTGCTCTTTGCTCAGGGTGAAGCTAACATATCTTCAAGCGAGAAAATTGAAGGTATTTGAATTTTATGGTCACATTAGGGAGGTGATTCCTGTATATTTTAGAAGACCAGTATTTATTTTCTCTGAATTTAGTCAGGAGTTGTCAACTTATTTCTAGTTCAGTGTGACAGTAGTAAGGTTTTCAAAGTCTACTGAAAACAAGTAACATTAAATGTATGATTTATGAGATTAGGTTATGTGTGCTATTTTGACTGAAATCAACTTCCTTTTGTCATTTCAAAGGAGAAAAAAAAATGAATGGCCCATAAAACTGTAAGAGTTGGGCTGGAGAGATGGCTCAGTGGTTAAGAGCACTGACTGCTCTTCCAGAGGTCCTGAGTTCAATTCCCAGCAACCACATGGTGGCTCACAACCATCTGTATGGGATCCATTGCCCTCTTCTGGTATGTCTGAAGACAGCTACAATGTATTCATATACATAAATAAGTAAAATTTTTAAAAAAACTGTAAGAGTTGATCTGTCAGAAATAATTTCCAATTGCATAATATTTTTACAAAGTGATTTAATTTATTTTAATCATATTTATAATGTGAAAGTATAAGATGATGATAATATTGGCTTCTAAAGTTTTAGCCTAAAAAATAGAATTTCAACTGTTACAGAAATGTCTACAAGTAATTTCATAATTTATTAATTCTGTATTTAATTTTGACATGTTTCTTATAATTCACCATTGTATATAATACTGTGATATATATCTCATAGTACATACATATTTTTGTCGACATAAATACTTATTTCTAGAAATAAGTTTACTAGATAAAATTTTATGCACAGTTTATACTTTGGTACTTGTTAAACTGTTCATTAGAAATACTGTATTGATTTGTACTTCTATATGGAACATTTCTCTAAAATTTTCTAGCAATTAAATGTTATTATAAAAAATAAAATGAAAAAAAAATCATGGTGAGAGGCATTGGGTCATTTACTGTAGCTACTCTAATATTTCACAAAATAAGCATCAGGCATACAGTGGAAGGAGAGAACTGGCTTCCAAGAGCTGCCCTCTGACATCCACACATGTGGTGTGGTATGCACATATCGAGAGAGAGAGAGACAGAGAGACAGAGACAGTGAAAGAGAGAGACAGAGACATTAAGTATATTTTAAAAGATGAGGCCTCTTGGTTCTGCCAACCTTACAATGAGACACTCTGTCTTAGGGTTACCATTGCTGTGATGAAATATCATGACCAAAGGCAACTTGGGGAGGAAAGGGTTTATTTCACTCACAGTTCCATCTTACAGTTCATCACCAAAAGCAGTGAGGGCAGCAACTCAAGCAGAGGGTTGACCCAGAGAGCACAGAAGGGATGCTGCTTACTGGCCTGCTCCCCATGGCTTGCTCTGCCTGCTTTCTTAGAGAACTCAGGACCACCAGCCCAGGGATGGCCCCACCCACAATGGACTGAGCCCTCCCCCATCAATCACTAATTAAGAAAATGTTCTACAAGCCTGCCTATAGCCCAGTCTTAAGGAGGCATTTTCTCAGTTGAGTCTCCCTTCTCCCTGAGGGACTGTAGCTTGTGTCAAGTTGACATAAAACTAGCCAACACACACTTTGTAAAGATCTGTTTGCTAGAGAGGAGTAGAAATAGTGAACATAACTGTGGACTCTGACTGCAAAGAAGCACGGCCCTGGACCTGGGGTTGTGTATGTGGCTGGAGTGTGAAATGTCCCCACAGGTTCGTGTGTTTGAACACTCGGTTCCCAGATGGTGGCTCTGTTTAGCTAAGATGCACCTAAAAGGCAGAGCCTCGCTGGAGGAAGTGGGGCCCAGAGTGTAAGCCTCGAGGTTTTCTCGTTTGATTGTTTTTGTTTGTTTGTTTTGTGCATGTTTATCTGTGGTGAGAGACAGACAAGGAAACCAGTGACTTCAAATGATGCAGGCTCTTATCTGGGAGAAAACACAGAGTGCATCTCTATAAGAATCAGGGCCTGAAGTTTGCTTACAAACTAAAATAATTACAGGGCAGAAGGTGGAGAAGTGGGGAAGGCGGTTGTAATTAGTTCTTTCCAGTTCCAGATTGGCCATTGGCAGGAGTAACCAAAGAACGGTGAACAGCGAGTAAGCAAACATCAGGTGATGGATAAGCATCCCTCCAGACCAGCCATCCATCATCAGAGGGACGTTGGGGAGTGTGCCCTTCCTCCCAGCCTTAAGCAGGTTAAACAAATCTTGAGTGCTTGTCACAATGGGTTTTACAACCTAGGCGGAGTCATCTGCAATTTCCTACAGGAGCTTTAAGGAATACACAGCTGCTGAGCTTGCTTTGCGACACAATCCAGCTGAAACAAAGGACGGGCTTTGCCTATATAAGCACAGTGCTGAATATTAAACTTCGAGCCTTGATCAGAACCTTTGTCTTGGCTTCATCCTTCTCATTTCCAGCCCCCTTTCAGGTAACCCAGTTTATCCATGGCCGCTGGACAGCTACAGGGGAGGGGCAGGAATCCAAGAAACCAAGTCTGCAGTGCTGACTTCTGTGTGCCGTCACTTAATCAAAATGGAGAGACTTCAAAATGGCGTAACCAAGGCTAGTATGCAATGTGTATATATGCATGGAAATAGAACGGTCTTGGGCTTGGATCCTCCTTGGGCACTGCCCACACTGTTTTTTGAGATAGAGTCTCCTCTGGCCTGGAGCTCACCTGGTTAGGCTAAGCTAGATGAGCAAACCCAGGTATCTCCATGTTCTCACCTCAGTGCTGGGACCACAAGTGTGAGCTACTCTACAGGATTCTGTGTATAGGTTCTGAAAGTTGTGCCCAGGTCCTCATGTACACTGCAAGCACCACATTGGCTGAGCTACCACCACCACCCACCCCCAACCCCACCACCACCACCACCACCACTCAACCACACCCACCCCAGCACCCCCACCTCTGCCCGCTTTACACTTTTCTGTTTGAGACAAGGACTCACTAAGTTACCTTGGCTGGCCTTGAACTGGCTCTGGAGCCTGAGCTGTCCTTAAGTTTGTGAACTTCCTCCCTCAGCCTCTTCAAACACCTGAGATTGCAGGCCTATGCTACAAAGCCTGTGTAAGACATCTTAAAGACGACCAGTCAAAAAGCACTGGAAGGAATTATATGGGTCCTCCACCACTGTCCACACTGAGGATGGTCCATAGTCGCCTCCAGAGATGAATCCTGCCTTCCTGGTGGACTGGAGAGGGGCACCTTTACGAACATGTCTTGCTTCTGGGTAGAGAGTTTTTCTGCTTCTCCATCTTCTATCTTTGATTCAACTGTCCTTCACAATGGGGGAGACTCAGCTAAGCTCTGATGGTCACAGAGCCCAGAGAGGGAACAGGGACATGTGTGCTCTGCAGCTTCTTTGTGGCCTCCCCCTCCTCCTTTGCAGGCCTTGGTTTAATGTGGAGTCATTAATGAGCATAAGAATTAACTGAATTTATCTGTAAAAGTGTTAAAAAGATTCAGGCTTTGTCTGGAGAAACAAGCTATACAATAAGCCTGTTGTAAAAATTATCTTTGTAATTGTAATCTTTTAAATGAGCAATTCCTACAGTAAAAGACTCAAAGCTTGTGGCTCCTGCTTCCTCTCCTCCCCCACCCACTTCCTGTTCATCCAGTTTATCTGTAAGATCAGCCCCTGAGGCTCTGCTCACAAATACATAAATGCAGATCAGGTTCTTACACAAGTGAGACTGGTTTGTACTATTTATTTGTGGTTTCGGTTCCATCGTGTGTGTGTGTGTGTGTGTGTGTGTGTGTGTGTGTGTGTGTGTATTATAGGCTCATAATGTCCTTGCTCTTTTTTTAAAAAAAAAAAAACTGTATTAAAATGTAGGACTCTTAGCACAATTTACACAAATAGTGTGTCCTATTAGTGGGAACGTACATGGTTTTAACTCTTCTCTCTCTTCCCTCCCCCTACTTTTCTCTCTCTCTTTCCTTCTCCTTCTCTCATTTTCCCTTCCTTCTCCCTCTCTCTACTCTTTTCTCTCCAAACCCACTCCCCCCACACCCCCTGTTGGGCTGGTGGTTTGGCCCAGGCCCCTCCAGTCACCGTGCAATGGGTATTAGCAACAGTTCCAGCGTTCCAGCAAGTACAACAGCTACAGGCAAATAATTGACTTTTAAAGACAGATCGGCTTAACATACTGACAGCTCAGTTTGCAGGTTTCCACCTCCCAGTTGCTTTCTGGGGGAAATCTCTTCACCGAGAAGTGAACGCATTAGAGAAGTTAATGGGCTCGTTTGTCGCCATCATTTGCAGGGAATGAACACATTTATCTGATTGACTTTTTCAAAGCACATCACAAAACACCAGAATCAAGGTATCATTAGATATCGTAGAACTGACACCTCTTCTCATTGAACAGCTGAGAACACTGAGGCCCAGAGAACTTCAGGGGCCTCCATTGAATGACAAAAGTAGAATGCCCACTCTGCTATTTGGCCTTGGCCTTGGGTGTATAAGACCCTGGGAAATAGGTCCAGATGGCTAAGACCCAGGACTTCTGGGTGCACCAGGGAACCAGTGGGGGCCATTTCTATGTCCTGAAGCCCTGAACTGAGGGTCTATGGCAAGTAGGGTAATGACTCCATTTTACAGATGAGGAAACAGTTGTCTAGAGGTGAAGTCCCTTGTTCAGAACACCAGCCATTCCGGGGGTGTATCAGCCAGCTCCGGCTGCAGCAGTGAAGCTCCTTCCAGTGCCTAAGTGGCTGAAAACAACCAGAATTTCTCCTCCCATGGTCACAGCAACAAGACTTCCAAAATCAAGGTAGCAGTAGAGTGGCTCCTACTCAAGGTTGCTAGGCTTGTAGATTACCCTCCTCTCCCTGTACCCGTGTGGTCTCTTTATGCATGGCTCTGTGTGCAAAGTTGCCCTTGACACATGGACATGTGTGTTGGAGTAGAGCCTTTGCTCGGAGGTGCTGTGGGTAGGGCTCCACCTTACAAATTAAGAGGGAGCTGATACTAGAGACTAGTTGTGTGAAGCCCACAAGCCTAGGTCCTCCCCTCCCCTCCCCTCCCCTCCCCTCCCCTCCCCTCCTTTCCCCTCTTCAGTGCTGTAAGACTCTAGGGAGTCTTAACTTACTGGAGACCCCTGAGTGAACACATGGAGTAGGGGATTGATGCAAAATGCTAATTTATGAATTCAGCACGCTAAGGTCGCTCTGCACACCAAGACGAGAGAGAACGACCCCATGCAGCCCATTCAGCAAGCTTTTATAGCTTTTAGAGAAGCAACCATTAGGCACAATGTGATTGGCAGAACAGTGTGACTTTTAAACTGATTAGTCTTTAGGGAATGAGGTAGTAGGGACTTAATCAGCCCCTCCCTTCCAGCCTATGTGCTCTATAACCAGTTTCTTCCAGGAAGGGAGGGGTGCCCATGTCCTGGGGGGGGGGGGGGGGGGGACCCTGGTGGAATATCTCAGAGTTCCTGAGCTGTCTTCTCAGTACTAGCTAATCTGCTTTTCAGTAGCTCTCAGCAGAGGGGTCAGGAACAGTTTCTAGTTATTCTCACAAGAAGGCAGGCTACCCAACCCTTCAGAGTGGGACATTCCGCCCCAGCTACAGTGGTCCTAAAAGCTGTCTCCCATAAAAAGCCAACTACAGAGAAATCGGCTGAAGCAGGCAGAGGCAGCCAACACGACTGGGTAAGGCTGAATAATCAAAACTCGATGGAAAGGCTATTTGTCACCCGCTAAACTGACAAAAGGCATTGTTGATGATGCTGTGGGAACAAGGCACCCCACACTGTTATGTGGAAGCATAATTAGGTTGAGGGGTGGCTTCCTGTCTGAGTCACAAGTGCCACTCCACGTGGGTGCAGGAGCCATACGCAGGGGGAGGGAACTTATAAAAGGTGGCTGGGCCATCCAGGGCGCTGCCTTCATGAGCAGTTGTCACTATGGGAGCAGAGCATTTGTTCTTCAGAATATGAAAGCCCTCGACAGATATCAGCACCACGCCCTTGAGCATCCAGAACGGAGGGCGGAGTAAACTCCGCTGTGCACAGGGCACACAGTTCTCTGGACTGGTCTACAGCACCAGGAGATGAACTAAGAAGGGCGAGTTCAAGGTTCTGCGTTCCATCAGAGACTCAGGCAGGGGCTAGAGCACAGTACTGGTGTCCACGCCCAGCGTGGGAGGGGCCTAGCACACACTACAAGCTCAGTAGGGAGTAGTTATGTATTTCCTTTGTTGTTGTTGCTGCCTCTGCTGCTGCCTCTGCTGTTGCTACTGCTGCTGCACCAAATACCTGAAGCGGAGTGCTTACATAGAAAAGTGGCATACTTAGCTCAGATTTAGGGGCTAAATGTCTACCATAAGGATTCTTCCCCATTCAGCCTCCAGTGAGGGTCCCCCTTGATTATTTCACACCAGGGTGGATAGCATCATGGTTTTTCGAGACAGGGTTTCTCTGTGTAGCCCTGGCTATCCTGGAACTCACTCTGTAGACCAAGCTGGCCTCGAACTCAGAAATCCGCCTGCCTCTGCCTCCCGAGTGCTGGGATTAAAGGCGAGCAAACTCTTGTAGGGCAAGCTCTCAGGTGAGACAGAAGCCAGAAACTATGGAGCGGACAGGCTTGCTACTTAAAGACCACTTCTCATTGGAAATAACTCACTCAAGACTCACGTACATTCTTCCCACTGGTGGCAGCCTCATCTAAAGACCTCACACGAGGCTCTATCCCCGTCTGTTAACATTGCCACATCAACAACTGACTTTGAACCCAAAATCCATTAGGGCAAATGATAGCCAAGCCAGAGGATCACTGCACGCTGACTACCTTTTCTCTAGTGCCCAGCAGAGTGACAAGTTCAAGCACATCCTCTCTGGCAGGCAAAGACTGAACTGGTGACAGGAACCTGCTGACTCCATCTCTGGCTTAGTCTGAAATTCATTCTCAATTACCCAGCAGCCAGGGACCTGAGGAGCCTGACAGGGGAAGAGCCCCTTGTGAAGAGACAATAGGTCTACTGCCTGGGCACTGTGTCACACTGCAGAGGACAAAGGTCTGGGGACACAGGACAGGAAGGCAGCCTGGACCAAGCCTCTGTCCCTTGGGATGGGCTGCTTCCTCCCCTCTGGGAACAAAGATGATGTCCAGTCAAATCTATATGGACACCCTAGGACTCCAGCCTGTGTATCCTCATGAAAGGCTTAGACATTTGTTTTCTAGCTGTTTATGGTGGGATACACCTTTAATTCAAGCACCTGGGAGGCTGAGGCAGGGCGGTTGCAAGTTTAAAGTCAGTCAGAGCAACGTGGAAAGATCCTGTCTAAGAGAAAGAAAGAGGAAGAAAAGAGAGTAGAAGCAGAGAAAGAACTGTTTAGTTGTGGTTAAGATATCATAACCTTCAAATATCCAGCTTCAAAGTCTATTTTGAATGGCCTCTTGAATGTGGCTGAGTGGACAGAAGCAGGCATTCACATTGCTGGGAAACTGTCCCTAACATTCATCTGCTGAAACTTCGTATTCCCTAAGCCAGCACCCATGAAGGAATGACTTCCCTCCACCCCAACCCCTAGTCACAGGCTATCTCCCTCTGCCTCAGATCAAGCAAGCAAGATCAGACAGTATTTGTTCTTTATCACATACACACACACACACACACACACACACCCCTAACATAAGTCCCAAGAGTTTATCCGAGTTGCACCTCATGTCAGAATTTCATCCCCTTTTTCGGGTTGGATAATATCCTATAGTATATATAGTATGTATAGAACACAATTTATATCTGCATTTATGTACTGGTTGATACTTCATTTGCTTCTCCTTTTTAGTGTTGCAAATAGTGTGGGTAAGAACTCGGATATTTAAATATCCATTTGACTCTTCTGCTTCCAATTCTTTGGTATAGGTACAGTAGAATCCTGTACTGGCTGGTTTTGTGTCATCTTGACACAAGCTGGAGTTATCACAGAGAAGGGAGTTTCAGTTGAGAAAATGCCTCCATGAGATCCAGCTGTAAGGCATTTTCTCGATTACTGATCAAGGGGGGAGGGCCTCTTGTGGGTGGTACCATCTGTGGGCTGGTAGTCTTGGGCTTTATAAGAAAGCCAGCTGAGCAAGCCAGGAGAAGCAAGCAAGCCAGTAACTAACATCCCTCCATGGCCTCTGCATCAGCTCCTGCTTACTGACCTGCTTAGTTCCAGTCCTGACTTCCTTTAGTGATGAACAAAAACATGGACGTGTAAGCTCAATAAACCCTTTCCTCCCCAACTTGCTTCTTGGTCATGATGTTTGTGCAGGAATAGAAACCCTGACTAAGACAAATCCCTAGGTTATTTGGCAAATGATTCTTTTGCTCTTGCTCTCTCTCTCTCTCTCTCTCTCTCTCTCCCTGCCTCCCTTCCTCACTCCTCCCTCCCTCTCCTCTCCTTCCCCCTTCAATCCTTCCCCTCTCCCTCCCCCCTCCCCATGTCCCTCCCCTTCCTCCCTTTCTCTCCCTCCCTCCCTCCCTCTCCTCTCCTTCCCCCCTTCCATCCTTCCCCTCTCCCTCCCACCTCCCCATGTCCCTCCCCTTCCTCCCTCTCTCACTATGGGTGTGTAGGGAGGTGGAGATGAAAACCTTTGGGTGTTCGTCCTTGCCTTTCTTTGTTTGAGATGGCATCCCTTGGCTGCCCTGTTAACTAGGCAAGAATGTCCGTGAGTGTCTGATGAGGCTAACTGACGCCTCCACCTTCTGGAAAGTCTCCTGCCTCTGTCTCCCAGCTGCCTATGGGGACATGATGAAATCTGGACTCTGGGCTCAGCTCTTCCTCTTTTCCTCTTTCTTCTTCCTTTCCCCCCCCCCCCCCCCCTTGTCAAGATCTGGTTCATTTATGTATATTTTCCCAAATGGATTACATTCCCTGGGGTTTTGTGTGCTTTTTTTTTTTTTTTTTTTAATCTGCCGAGAGGACTCAATCAGCATTCCTTCTTGGAGGTACAGGACACTCAACCCAGCTGTTTGAGTGAGTGAGGGGACCAGGTGACACAAAAATATAAGGGCGGAGGGAATTGTCCTTCAGCCGTTATTAAGTCCCCAAGCCTCTGGCCCTTGGAAAGCACAGGTACTGCAACCTCTCTAGCTTAAGAATCAGGCCTGGGGGCTTTGTGCCAGCCACAGTGGCAGTGGAATCTTCTTCAAAGGCCAAGCCCCAGAGGCAGAGCCCCAGATCTAGCATGGCTGAGGCTTTCACGAATTTCTGTCTTCTTTGTCCCCTGTGAGTGGTAACTTATAGTGTGGTTAGGCACTTTAAACTACTAGACAGTAGTTATTCCAACAATGGCTGAAATGCAAAAGCACAGGAAAAGAAGAGAGCTCTGAGAGCAATGTGGGGCTTGGGTTAGCCCCTGTACATGGGGTTAGCCCTGTACACGGGGACACAGACAAGCCCACGTGGCTGTTTCCTATTTTTCTTCTTAGCTGTTGTTCTTAGTTGTGTGATTTCTGTGATTAGGACCAGAATGATCAGGAATCAGCAGACAGGGGCAGCAGCCCTAAGGAGTGAGCATAGGTCCCAGGCAGGTGCACAGGTTATTTCTAATCTTCTTTACAATCCCACAGGATGAGGCTGGAGAGATGGCTCAGAGGTTAAGAGAACTGTCTGCCATTCCGGAGGACCCAGATTTGAATCCTAACTCCCATACAGAAGCTCACAACATCTGTAACTTCAGTTCCAGGATATACTGTGCCCTCTTCTGGCCTCGTCAGGAACTGCATGCATGTGGTACACAAACATGCAGGCAAAACACTCGCACACATAAAATAATAATTAAAACGATTAAAATCTCTTCGAGCAATATCGTCACCTCACAGTCCCATCTTGTCTATGGCACGTGGGATGTGTACATGCGAAAGCACATAGTACCAAAGCCCACATGACTGCCTCCCTGTGTACATACCTGTAATAAAGTGTGATTGCTAAATTAGATACTTTCAGAGATTAAAAGTTTCTAATAAATTATAACAATGTACTGTAGTGAAAGTTAATAGCCTAGTACTTTGGGACCACAGTTACTGAACCCATGGAAGGGAAAGATGGGTAAGGGGTGGCTTCCCTAGAGGAAACAGGATTACAGGATTCAAGAGCTAGAGTCACCCCTGGGCACTGTACAGTGATAGGCAAGAGCTGAACTTCTGTCTTGTGTCCTGATGTGGAGTATTTTCCTAGACCTCTCTTGTGAATTATCATGTTTGAACTTTCGACACAAAGCAAGAATCTATCTTTTTCCCCTCCTGTATCTGCCTTGTCGAAATGGGAATAGAACAATGCTGAGCATTTAGAGTCTTAAGGCTGAATTTTTTTTTTTTTTTTTGAGTTCTTCAGTTAATTCTGGCTTTGTGTCCTTTTTCCCATCAGGGAAAGGGGGGCTTAAGAATGAGAAGCAGGATATCTGCAGATAAAGAGAAGAAACTGTCTTTCTCTCCTGGGTCCCTGACTGACAGTCTTAGAGTCAGACTAGCAGGCCCAGAGAGGGAAACAGAATGGTAAGGTGAATGTGTGGAGCGTGCTCTACAACCGCCCACTGATGCGCTGAGCTCCCCTACCCCCCATCTGTGGCTTCTGGCTGAGCACCCTTGGCCTGGGTGTGGCTATCGCTAGTGCTCATTGGTATCCGGCCCTTATGCCCTTCCAGGTGCACGGTTCACTTTTCTACCCTCTGCAGTTGGGCCAAGCAGGTGGATCTCTGAGTTGTGGAACCACCCTGGTCTATATAGTGAGTTTCAGGATAGCCAGGGTTATAGAGACCCTTTGTCAAAATAAAAAATTAATTAATTAATTAATTAAAACAGCAACAATAACAATAATAAAGCAAACTAGGACATCTTCCTTGTCTTCCAGCCGTGAGCCTCGTTCACTTGATCAGTCCTATTGATGAGACTTTTTCTACTGAGCGTTTGTTTTTACTGTATTTACTCAACTTTTCACTTTCAAAACTTCATTCTGGGAATGGACAGATGGCTCCGCAGTTAAGAGCCCATGCTACCTTCACAGAGGTTCAGGGTTCGATTCTCACCACCTATGTTTGATGTCTGATAACTGTCTATGACTTCAGCTTCAGGGACTTGGGCACCTCTGGTGAACATAAGCACTCACATTCACGAAAGTCATTCCTGTCCTCTTGGATTTTGTCGAGCCCTCTTACATGAACGGTCTCTTTGAATTCTTTGGGATTTCTCCTAAATCACTCTCACTGAAGTACATTGCTGCGGAAGCCCTCATATTTGAAGAAGCCACGCCCACTGTATTACTTTTTCACATCCCTGTGTTTCTGCGTTGGCTCTTGCCCATCTGGGATTACATCAACTGGAATTTTTAAATCGCCTATATTCTTTCAGGAGGAGTATATGTAATATCCATGTGAAGCTGGTTGCAGCAAGGTTGAAGTGTTGTTTATCCTCACTGGAGCAGGGTGTCCCTCAGTCGTTAAACCCTCGGTGCTCATGCTCAGGCCAGCAGGCTTACTCTGCAGCACAGTCCTGGCCCGGAGATTCTCTTTGCGCTTGCAGCCGGTGTCACTAACACAACACTCCTCAGTTTGCCAGGGGTCAAGGGTGGGGATGAGAGGGATGAAAGAACTAGGATGATATGGCACGTGCTAAGACTTCAGTCGCTGCACGCAGGAATAGAAAGGAAGGAAAATACCCCCCCCCCCCAAACCAGGGTCAAGGGTCAAGGATCCAGGAAATCTGCCTTTCATGGACTCCCAGAAAACAGCTAAATCCACAAACCCCAGACCCAGAGGTTACAGAAACAGATGGTTTGCCTTATCTCCTATGCTCAGTTTTAAAATTCTGTTTATCCAGATCAACAGTTCCTGGGTCTGACGAAGCCACGCCCTCCCTGACCCTACCATCAACAGCAAAAACTGAGCTGAGGCTCCGCAGAGCAGCACTTCCTCGGGCACCCTCACCCTCCGCCACCTTTCAGACCGGTTCGATCTGGCTAGCCGCGGAGGTTGATCGGAGTTCTCATTCTTTTATTTCCCTCCACAAATTTACGTCTTACTTTTTTATTATAACCATGAGATAAAGACAGCCTAAGATGATCACAGCACTCAGGAGGCTGAGGCAGAGAGCCCCCAACTCTCGGGAGCACCCGTGTTCCTCAAGACACTCAGAAGTGAGGAGGGGAGAATAAATAAGCACGTGGTCTAGTGAATTGAAATTGGATACAAAAGAAGGGAACTATAAAAGTGAAGGAAAGAGATTGGGGTGGAGTTGGAAGAGTCACCTATAGCTCTTCTCCTGAACGTGGGAGGGACACAGGTGGCAATAGTGCCTCTCAGGGTAGGTCCTTCGTGGGCCCCCTCACCCCGCACTAGTGCTGGTCCTATCTGTGTGTACTTCGGTCATCTGAGTGGGTCGAAAATACGGGCTGTCCTCTGTATGGTCCAACCTGAGGGTCAGGTGCATGTGTCCACCTATCTCTGTGTAGTTTCTCACGGGGAGCGGAAGGGGAGTTGTGGGTGCTGAGCACCCTTTTATGAGGTCTTCCGTTGGCATGGAGGCAGATGTCATACCTGTCTCCATGTGATCTTCTCCTATAAATGGCTCAGAGTAGACCTCACAGAATACTGTATTGTTCTGGTTCAAAATCTTCTCCCCCTTTTTAGAAGTACTGGGCAGCCCAACGATGCTCGCTCATCAGCTCAATCACTCAGCATTTGCAGAGGAACTTTTGCCTCTAAAGCCACCTAGCTGCCAGCCCTGCAGAGGCTTCTCTATCCGTGGCAACAGATGGAGAGAGGATTTTTTTCCAGCTCTGCCCCTCTCTCTGCTCGGCTGACAATCATGCAGCTCCCTCCCTATCTCCATCCTGCCCTCCTGCCCATTACTGCTTTTTAAATTTAGATTATTTGTGACTAAATGTAGAGTCCCCAGGCTCTCTCACGGAGTCAAGCTGTAGTTCTGACCCTCTACCTGGGAACAGAGCCCAGAGCTGGGGATGAGCCCCAGGAACAAACTCCAGACTCTCCGGTTCTGTTCTCCATGGTTGCTTTCCTTCCTTTGTGTGTTTTTCTGCAGTCCCCTCCTGGTTGATGGCTGCTTCCCAGCCATCCTCAGTGTATTCCCCAGAGAGTCCAGCAGTCCACACAAGGCTGCCATCCTCCACTGTCTACCATTTGCAGCTTTAGCTATGAAGCTCTTGAGTTTGATCAGGGAACCCAGAAGAACTCCAACAGAGTGGAGTCCTCACCAGTCACTAGCCTCTGCTTAAAGACATAGAAAGCCCCGGGGAATCAGAAAAGCTGTACTCAAGCGTTGCAAAGCAGCCGAGAGCTCAGACTTCTAGGCCTCGGTGCATCCACCGGACACCTCTCCTACGTCCTCAGGACCACATCAGGGTGAGGTTGACCATGTTTCCGGTGGAGCACTAAGAACAGGAAATACTGCCAAGTGCATGGGCATATACCTTCTTAGAAATACAAGGAATTCCAGTTTTAGAGCTATTAACATGTGAAAAGTCTATATTCTCCAGGTAATTAAAGAGTCCTTTGTTGGCAAGTGTTATGTGGTTCTAGTCACTTCTACTCGTTGTCTTCCCCCCCAACCCCTGCCCATTGCTGGGTTTTTCTCTCTAATTCTGACCTCTAATTCTGACGTCACAAACAATAGTTTCCTGCCCTCTAGCCCCCCCTTCCTTTTTTCCCCACTCCACCCCCTGTCCGTCAAATAGTCTAGCACCTCCCCTGCAAGGTTCCTCCCACCGACTAGCCACCACCTGCCCCTAAGCCACAGCTCTTGCCCACACTTACTTATCCACTAGACACAAGCGCAACGCTATCTTCCAAACCCTCAGAGTGATCCACTGAACAACACTTGGCATCTACTGGTGTCCTTCCCAGAACCTACAGAATACGGGGAAATCCTCACCAACGTCTGGATCCTGCTCGTTTCTCTAGTATCCTTGCAGGTTGGAGTGTGGATTCCAGACATGTGGGGCTTCCCTACTTGGGCAGACTCGCTGTTGGAACGGTGTCTTGGTGAGTTGTATTGGCTCCAACAGAGTATTCAGTGCTGAATAAAGGACAAACAAAGGAGATTTGCTTGGCTCATGGTTCTGGTCCAATCCTTGAAAGTCTAGCAATTTTGGCGCTGCCATATGGCTGAATCACAACATGGCCAAAGAGCAGAAAGAAATCTACCAGTGCAGGCAAAGCGTGTGGACTAGCTTTGCCGTGCCCATTCCTATCAAAAAGACTCTGTTCTTCAAGATGAACTGAAGTGTTATGGTCTTTCTATGTCCGCCCCGACTCTGAATAATGACTTGGAGACTTATATTTATTTGTGAATGCCTAGGTCTTGTAGCTAGGCTTGTTTCCCAGGAGACTTGTGATTATTTGTGACAGTAGCGTCAAGAGGCTGGTGTTCTGGCCTGGCTTGAGTTTCCTGGAGAACCAGGTGAGAGGCCATGATAAGGAATGGATTCTGGTCCTTTTGCTGTTCCTGACAGTGGGGTTCTGACAGCAATGCTGCTTGAGGGGTGAGAGGAGCCATGCTTTGGGCTTTGGTCTGTTGGAACTCCTGGCTTCTGTACCTGTGTCATCAATACCACAAAGATAATTAAGGATTTTTCCATTGCTGTGACAAAAGTGACTTGAGGTAGGGTTCATTATGGCAAAAGTTTAAGGCAAAAGTGCTCTTAGTGGGGAGGCATGGGGGCAGGAGTGGGAGGCAGCTGTCACATGGCATCCACAATCAGGAAGCAGAGAGAGACGGATACTGGTGCTCAGCTCCATTTCTCCTTTTATTTAGTCCAGGACCTCAGCCTATGAAATGATACTGCCTGCAATTAGGGTTTCCTATATCAGTTAAGTCAATCTAGATATTCCCCCAGAGCCTGTCTTCTGGGTATTCTGGAGCCTATCAAGTTGACAACCAACACTAACCATGACAGCTTCCAACAACGTGAATTCATCATCTTGTGGTCAGGAGGCTGGAGACCTAAGGGTATCACGGAAGGTGAAATCAATGTGCTGACAGGGCCTGCGAAACTCCTTCTGAGTGTCTCAAAGTTCACTCCTTCCCCTCCTCCTGCTCCCCAAGGCTGCTTCCCATTGGCTCAGAGCCATATCATTCCAGTCTCCGGTCTCCATTTCATGCTGCCCTGCTGTTTCCCACCTTACCCACCCCCCCCACCCCCACTCCCCCACCCCCATCCATCTCTTCCTCACTGGTGATAATGCCAAACCTACCAGGATGATGGGCAATCGTTTCAACTCAGAATCTTTAACTTTCTCACACCTGCAAAATCCCATAGAAGATCACATTCCAAGGCACTGGAGCTCTGGAATCAAAAAGAAGCCTTCTGGGTCTCTGGCAGTCCTTCCTGCTGGGGGTGCCAGGCCTCAGGCAGAGGTGGAAGACCCCCGTCCCCCACCCCACCCCCTCTACCCTCACCCTCCCATCCCCACACCCACCCACCCACCCCCATCCGTGAAGCTGCAGGGAAGAAGCCTGAAAAGGGGAGGGGCCAAGATCTGGGATGAAGGGACTCTCTGAAGAGAGCAGTCAGCTGAGCTGTGCTTGGCTGCAGGGAAGGCTCAGTGGATCTGAACCTGAGGTGAGGTGAGATTCAGGGGAACACCTAATAAAAAGGGATCTTCCCCCTTCCCACTCCATGAAAGAAAGAAAGAAAGAAAGAAAGAAAGAAAGAAAGAAAGAAAGAAAGAA
>JADRCH010000008.1:14412775-14460474 GCA_019843965.1 Rhynchomys soricoides
GAAAGAAAGAAAGAAAGAAAGAAAGAAAGAAAGAAAGAAAGAAAGAAGAAAGAAAGAAAGAAAAGCGTTGGTTCTCGACACAGGAGTTCACCATGTGGTTGCATAGGGTGGGGCGGGAATGGAAGCTGGGCTGGAACTTGGTGAAGGCACACGGTCGACAAAACCTTGCCTGCTTCCTGGGCAGAGCACAAAAAGCTCCGTGTTGACTCAGCCGTTTGCTGTCCTGGAAAAAAAAAAAAAATGGAAAAAGATAAAATCCGAAGGCAGGGTTTAAAAGCCATGTCAAAATTGAAATCTGTTGAAAGCAAGGGCCTTTGTGAGCCAGCCACCTGGGACCAGGCAGCCCCTGGGGAGGCCGTGGGAAGCAGTTCTCAGCACAAGCATTGTCCAAAGACATTCAAAGTCGCATAAATATTTAAAAGTACTGATGCATGCAAATAAACACACAGAGGGCAAATCTGAGTGAGCTGGCCCCAGTGCACCATTTAAAGGCACACACCGTATTTGCTACCGGGCAAGCAGCGTTGTGCTGGCTTCTCCGACACATCATTTCTCAAACCATTGAGCTATATAGATGTCAGCTGCAAGGTGATTTTAGTCCAGCAGCGTGTGCAGCCCTACATCACACAGAAGGATGATCCTGACAGGCAATTTCTGATTTAAAAATTAATTGTCCCAGAGATTCTACGAGCTTATTCCTCCAGAGTCACATAACCTACCCTGAATGGCTCCATGCCCAATCTATCCTTGCCAAGGCCATTATCCACACACATGAATGTAGCCCCCATTTAGGGCTAATTGCTGGGGCAGAGGAGACTATCTCTCACCTTTCATCGAAGGTAGCCGGAGTGTCTGGGAGCCAGGCTTAGTAAACTAAGTCGAAGATGGAGTTGAAATGGCACATATGGTACTTAGCCTCTCTTGCCCCACCTACCTCTTTCTTTGCCCATGGTTCCTGTGCCTGCATAGTCAAAGCTCCAGTCCTGCTCTAAGCATCATAGATAGTGAAGGGCAGAACTGGTATCCTCAAGGTCACCACTGTGGCTCAAAGCTCGGGCTTTGCAGTACCCCTGGCCCCACACAGAAGATTGGCGCTTGTTGTAAACCTTTTTTGTTCCTTTGGCGTGAGCTTGACTTGACTACTAGGCTGAACAAGTGTGCTTCGTTCGTACACACCTTCCCTTGACACTTCCTGGTTCCTATCTATGATGGCGGCCCCTGCTCTGCTGTGGCCTGTGTCTGCCAGAAGCAAGATTCTCCTTGAGGAAGAAGGATGGGAGCTGATCAGCTTTGAGCGCCAAACACTAGAACATCAAGACCCTCTGACAGATGTCCGCCCCCAAGAAGCACCTTCATATTGGGCCACTATCCAAAGTCCCTATTTGCTGATCACGGTGGCACACGCCTTTAATCCCAGCACTTGGGAGGCAGAGGTAGGGGAATCTCTGTGAGTTCAAGGCCAGCCTGGTCTACACAGTGAGTTCCAGGACAGCCAGGGCTACACAGAGAAACACTGACTCAAAAAAGGGGAGGAGGGGGGTGGGAGAAGAAGAGGAGGAAGAGGAGGAGGAGGAAATAAAGAAAAAAGGGATGAAAAGGAAGAAAATGTATCCCCCCCCCTTTTTAAGCTGGAACTTGGCCAAAAATTTTTGTTCTACATACATAGGAGTGCTCCTACTAAAGCCATGTAGCCACACAGCTCTGTGCACACAACAGACAAAAATAAGTGTGATAATTAAAAGTAACCAATATGATAGCCATTGCTTAATTCTTACTCCACAGCAACGTTCAAACATCTGGAAACAGTTCAAATCCAAAAAGCATTTCTGAATGTCACTGTGGTGCTGGCCCCCAGGAAGAGGAATTTAGTTCAGCATGGAAGACATGTGCATTCTCTGATGAAAACCAAGGAAGGCTTCTCCCATGGTGATGACCAAAAGCGTGCAGGGCCCTGGAGGATGAATAGGAGTGAAGAGTGAGGACCAAGAATGCTCCAGAACTGCAGGGACTATGGAGATATCACAAGCCTGGACATGTAAGCAGTCCACAGGCCCAGGAAGGGTCAAGATGGGGGTTCAGTTCATGTTCAGCTGACTCCAAATCCCAACGATAAGCAACAAGAATTGTTCGTGTTCCAGTTTCTTTTACTTAGCGTCTCGATTTCCTGATTGGAAGCTCCATGAAGCCCAGATCTGTGCTTTTGCAATAGTTCACCACACATATTGGTGAATATTGGTTAAAATATTGGTCAATGTATTTTGTTCAAGACCCTATTTTTCAAAGTTATATAAAGTATGGTGTATTTCAAATGTGTGCAAGCCCAAGGTGAAAAAAATGTTTTTCCTCCCCTCCTCCCCTCTCTGGAGATAAGGCCACCTAGCTAGCAGATGTCCCCTCCCCCCCTCCAAGCACACGGGAGAAACAAGTTAGAAAGCATGTAGGCTGGAAGAGAGGGGCTGATTAAGCCCCTGCTACCTCATTCCCTAAAGACCAATCAGTTTAAAAGTCACACTGTTTGGCCAATCACATTGTACCTAATGGCGGCTGCTCTAAAATCCTATATAGCTCCACTGGGTCGCCTCTGCCTCGTGTGCAGGACGACCCCAATGCATTGGAAATAATAAACCTCTTGCTGATTGCAGTGTCTTTGTGAGGGGGAGCTACTGGTAGTTGCGACCTTCGGGGGTCCAACATTTCGGGGGAGAAGAAAATCCAAGTGCCTCTGTGCCTGTCATCTGACCCTGACATTTGTCAGCTGTGAATAAGTATGAACCACCTACACCACCTCCATCTGGATGGTTTTAAAGTCTGCTGATGCCCAGCTGGCTACCTAACGGGATGCTTTTCCTGGGATGCATTTTCTAGGGGCCCCAGTTGACCACTGCAGACGAAAGCTTCCTGTTGTTGATACTCGGTGAGATTTGAAGAGTGAGAACATGTGGGGACCGACCCCAGCGCTCTGTTCCCTAGCTGTGTGACCTTGGACAAGCAAAGCCGTTTCACTTCAGTTCCCTTTCCGCCCACCAGGGGGAGGGAGTGAGAAGTGTGGAAAACCTTCCCTTTGTGCCGGACACGTGGGAAGCCTCAGTAAGACACTTCCTAGCTGTTTGCCTTTGATGAGCTACTTCTCTGAGCCTCTATTTCCCCATTTACAGAAAAGGATACAAATTATCTATCTCGGAGGTTGCTTGGGGAATCATGAAACAATAAGAGTTGGAGCAAACAAGAGATGTCAATCAGTGAGGGTTGATTTGAGACCAGGCCACATTGGGGTTTTAAATAGTGATTCCTTCAATATTTCCTACCACTTCTTTGGGAAACGTTTACCTACAATAAAAAAGTGCAGGCATGATCACTGCCTCATTTATTTTTAAACAAAGATATTCTTTGAGTTTTTCGTTAACATACAGCAAGCAAGCAGTGAGACATCACAGAGATCCAGGGCAGCGACCAAGTCTCCCCCCACCCCCATTGCCTCCTGTCTGTAACCCCAGATCCAACCCTAAAAGAAAAACCCATCAGGCTTAGATCAGGAAAAGTGCCCTGAGCAGGGAATGGGATGTGCCAACCCCTCAGGAAGCCCAGGTCACCTTAGCGAACATCTGAAAATTTCCACACAGGCAGCCTCTCACAGGGGATGCCATTTAGGAACCCCTCCTTTCTCACTTGAGAGACTCCTTGACAGTGAAAGTCTGTGGGGTCTCCCCAGTGGCACCCTCATTAAGGAAATGCAATTTAATTGTCATTGGGACTGAGGACCAGTGTTGGATGCTGCTTGCAGCGCTCACTCTGCAGTGACAAAGCGGTGGAGGATGCCAGGAGCATGCAGGCCTGGAAGAAGGAGGAGGGTGGCATCTGAGGAGCTTGCCAGTGCTGAATTGCCCCATCTGTTGCGTTAATAACCAATTGGTCCAGGGGGCTGGGACATACGGTACCTATTAGGATCTGTCTGCACATACGTAACTGCTCATTTCATCTGCACAAATTACTGCTTACTTATGCTAATGGCAGACCACGTTGGGAAAAGCTGATAGGGAGGCACTTCCTTAACAAAGGTTATGTTCAAACCCCACAAATGCCAAAGCTTAGGAGCCACCATGCTGTGGCTGCATTAAAGAAAGCAAGCAACGTGGAGAAAGCCAACTGCATTGAAAAGATGTGGGTGCTGACAGCCATGGCTCCTGTAATCTGTGGTACAGAAACAGTGTTACGAACAGTGACAAAGGGCTGGGTGTGATCTCAAATGCTTCTATTTCCAGCACTCAGGAGGCAGGGAGCCAGAGGCAGGTGGGTCTCTGTGAGTTCGAGGCCAGTCTGGGCTATATAGGAAGTTCCTGGACAGCCTGGGCTACATAATGAAACTGTCTCCAAAAAAAACCTAAAACAAAACAAAACAGAAAGGATAGCGGGTAGAGGGGTTTACAGAGAGAAGATGGCAGGTTAGAAAGGATCCACGAAAACAGAGAAAATTACAGTGTAACTAAATCTCAATAAGTGCTGCCTATGCTGTGTATTAAAACCTGAAAGTCAGAGCTGATTGAATTAACATCTGACCAGTTACAGGAAACCCTAAGCTTCTCGCTCTGCTCTGTTGGGAACTGCTGTTGAGATACTTCCTGATCCACTTCCTCTTCCAGTTATTAACATTGAAAGGGCTGCTCTACTCATTGACTGATCTCACTAAGTTTATTTTTATTTCAATGTTGATATTATTCACTGTTTCTCAGTATGTAAATTTAAATCTTCTACTTGGAAGAAAGAAAGAAAGAAGAGAGAGAGGGAGAGAGAGAGGAAGGTGGGTCAGTAGGAAGGTTAATTGTTTTAAAAGTGTTTGCTGCTATGCCTAGTGACCTGAGTTTGATCCCCAGGACCCACAGAGCCCAACTGTCCTCTGGGCTCCACACTTTGCACTGTGGCGACCACGTGTATGCCATCTGCTGTCTTGGAATGTGCCTGTGCCCATTCATAAACACACATTAATTAATTAATTAATTAATTTATAAATTAATAAATAATTAATAAAATTAATTAATATTGTTTTAAGGCAAAAGAAAATGCCATGGTACCCACTACTTTGTACACTGGCTTAAATTTTTAACTGGAAAGCTCCAATAACCAGCAGTGGTTGAGTGAGCGACACCTAAGACATACGCATACTGTTTTAGAGTATGGGAGTAAATAAGATTAGTCACGAACTTTGGAAACGTTTGCCTCTAGGGAGTGGACAAAGGAGCTTGAAGGGGAATCAGAGGGGTCAGCACGTCCCGGTGCATCGTGGGGACATAAGAGTTGAGCCTCGCCCTGGGAAAACCCCTGGCTATCACAGATCTCTCTTGTTGGGTCTAAGTGTCTCCTTATTCAATTATGTTTGTGAAATCCAGGTCTAATTTACTTACTGGCATCAAAAAGCAGAGCAGGCTTTCTTATAAAGAAATTTGAAATGTGTTCCTAGGCATTAATCCCACCTGTCTTGCTTAGCAGGTAGCTTGGGGGCCTGGAAGAGAGAGTCTGGTGCACACATGAGGATGAAATACGGGTAGTTTATTTAAACCACGCCCCCATGTCACGTGGTTACGAAAGCGGAGGCCAGGGTCGCTTGTTCAGCTCCTGGGCTTCTGACCTCAAGTTTTGTGAGCGGTTAGGACAGTGCCCTGTAAAACCTCCATTAAGGTTTGTGCCACCTGTTGACGCTTTTCCCCCCTTTCCGTTGGTCCTTGTCCTTTCTTTATGTTATTCAGGCATCTTGATGAGGTTTGCATTTTCCCATGTATGTGGGGAGGGGCGTTTCCGTTTTTCCCGTGTTTGTGGGAAGGGGCTCAGCCTGTGGCTCTCTGGCTCCATGTTCCCAGCCTGCATTACTGGATCTGAACGTCCTTCCCCGTGCCAAGCTACTGGCTTGCTTTTATGGCAGGGATTGAACCTGGAGCTTTTATCTACTCCGTGAGCACTCTACCACAGAGGCACACCCACGGCCTTACAGGGACTTACAGATTATTGATTTGAAATGCTGTGAATTTTGAAGTGTTCGTCACCCTAGTCTGCTGTCTCCCAGCATAGTGACTGTATTCTGACCATCTCGTAACTCTGTATGAACTGTCTGTCCCGTTCTCCAAATTCACTGAGGCACTCGGGTTCCATAGGCACTAATTTATATGTAGACTGTATAAGGGACGCAGTGGCCCTGGAGGATAGCCTTCCATTTACCTCAGTAGCCAGGCTAAGCTCAACAGGGTTTGCAGTTTTTAGGCTGTTTGCTTCTTTAGCCAAATGTATCCCCATGTATGGATTCTTTGGGTAATAACACATTTGTATTTGTGGTCTTACTTGCATCTTCAATGATTTCACTGTCTGTATGTAGAGGTACAGCTGAGTTTTGTGTATTTTGTGCAATTGATCTTGGTGAATGACCCCTCACCCTGGCTGCTTCTAACTTAAACACGATGCTGTTGTCCGCCTTGGTGGACCTGATTTGAAAGGGGATGGGGGATGGTAACAAAGGTTATCTTAGTGACTGAATGATTGCCAGCATGTGCAAGGCCTCAGGTTTTCTCTACATGCATACACACACACACACACACACACACACACACACACAGAGAGAGAGAGAGAGAGAGCACTGAGAGAGACAGAGACAGAGACAGAGAGAGGAGGGAGAGAGACACACTGAGAGAGAACAGTAACAAAACTGGACGCACACCTCAGATAGACTAGACAGCTGCTGATTGCTCCGGTCAGAGCTGTGACAGAATATCTGAGTCTGGGTAATTTATGAAGCAGCAACGTTCTGGAGAGCGGGAAGGCTGCAAGCTGGCATGAGGGAGCCCTTCTTACTGTCACCTCAAGATGGAAGGAGGAAGAACAGAGAACCCAGGAGAAAGACCTCAAATCCCTCAGCCCCTTTACTGTGAACACTCATCCTTCCATGAGGCAGAAGCTCTCATGAACTAAATACCTCCCAGCAGGCCCCTCTTCCAGTCACTGCTGTCCTGAGGATTAAGTTTCCAAGGTACACTTTTGGAGGGATCTTTTAGCCAGCTTTCTGCTAGTGCAATGAATTCTCCCCTGAGAAAACCCAAGCTCGACGGGGGAGATGCATATAGGCTCATACTTTCACAAGACCTCAGGGCCCGCTGGACTTGGCCTGTGACTGAAGCACACACTGAGCGATAAAGACAGCTGCCCACCTGGTAGGGCAGGAAGCAAAGAGAGAAGTATCTTGGGGTCCTGATATTCCTTTCAAGGGTGTGGTCTAACTTCCCTTCTGATGCCCATTTACTAACATCTCACAGGTTAGCAGTTCAGCCTCCAACACCATGGGGCACATTTCAGATCCACGACATAGCAGAGCTCACACAGGACATGGCCACAGTGATGTGAACAGGCAATCTGGGTGGACCTTAACTGCATTTGCTTACAGATATTGAGCTCTCAAGAAAAACCGGGAAGGTGGGGATGAGGATAACACGGAAAGAGACTGAAGACATGGCCCAGCCGGTACCAGCTGGCACAGGTGAGGAGTGCGGACGTGGTGCAGGGGGAGGGGCAGGTGCTGACCTCTTGATTTCAGTCAACAGAGACTGATTTCTGGTTCCCGTCCTCTAGAACTAAGAGAATGGGTTCTGTTGTTTGAAGTTTAATCCCCTTGTGAGAGTTAATTGAATGGAAACTTAGTCCAACTGTGTTGTGTGAGATGACCTTGGAAATGTGACTGGGATAAGGTAAGCAGGAGAAATTCTCCGGGCTGACCCCTGGTTGTCTTAGTTAAAGGGAGGAGGAAGAGGAGACTTGAAGAAGTCCAAACACGCCCTGGTCATGCCACTTCTAAACTCTGCCAGCAAGAAGGTCATTTATAGGACACACAGTTACCTAGGGTCTGTGAGTAACAAAGTGGCTCAGATACCAACTAGGAGATGAGTTTAAAAAAATAGATTAGTACCAAATCTAAGGGCTCATGAAAGCTCTGAAGTTGAGACTTTGTGAACCAGGGAGCCACTGTCGGTTTTTAAAAAATATTTATTTAATTTTATGTGTGTGAGCCTGAGCGTTTTGTTTACCACATGCATGTTGTGGAGGTCAGGTGTCAGATGCCCTCAAACTGGAGCCATGGGTGGTTGTGAGCCACGACAAGGGCATTGGGAACTGAACCCAGGTCCTCTTCATGAGCAGTCAGTGCTCTTCACCGCTGAGCTGTCTTCAGTCCAACCCACTGGCGATTTTTAAGGGAATTAACATCCTTGTTTGGAGTGTAGACTGAAAGGAAGGCCAGTTCACACTGTGTCACATGAGACCCCAGAAAATAGGGTTCAGTATGACCCAACCTGTTTTCTCAAAGCCCAAAGCCAGCCAGTGAGCCTCTGCTTGGGTGAGCAAGTCACCTGGCAAGATAGGCAGAGCAGATTCCAAAGGCTCCCGAACAGGCTCCTAAAGCAAGATTCTGTGAGCCAACTAACCATTAAGTATATTAGGGTGGCTTGAAAATCAAGTAATCCCCATGGCTGAGAATCAAACTGACTGCCTAGGTATCAATTCTGATCCCACACTCCAGTTATCGACTGTGTGAACAAAATGGTAGAGGGAGGGGAGAGGCATGATGTTTTCCAGGTCCTGGCTTTTGCATCCTGTCAGACCTGTGTGGCCCAGACTCCAGTCTCAGCGCTAGCCAGCCCACCATGGATGGGCTGCTGCATTTCTCTAAGCCTTGCTGACTTGTCTGGAGATAAAGATGTCAGCTGGTGCCCAGAAGTGTTGAGAAATGAGATTTGAACTCATGAGGTAATGCCAGGTACCAGAGATGTCCCCAGGGAAGGTTATTAGTGTAAAAACTCTATGTACCAAGCTGGCTTTCAGCTCTGTGACAACAAAATTGCCATTATTGCTAGTTCATTGTCTTAAACATGATTGTTATTCAATAAAGCCTTTGAAGCCGGAACGATGTACGAGTGATTTAAAATAAAATGTTCTAGGTTAAGAAAGGATGCCTGTGTGCTTGCGTGCCTGCGTACGTACGTGCCTGCATGCGTGTGTGTGTGTGAGAGCCAGCATGAGTGCGTTTCTTTTTCTCTGACTCAAGATCAGAGTGATGATATTCTTTAACTACCTGGCGAGCTTCGTGGAAAAGGCTTCTAATCCTCAGTGGGAAAGATGCTGGGGTCATTTTATGCTGTCAGTCATAAGTATGGCAAGAGCCCATTTTTCTATGGCTGTGATAAAATATCATAGGCTAGGTATTTTTCCTTTGTAAAGGGGAGGTGTTTATCTGGAGACAGTTTTGCAGGCTGGAAGCCCAAATGTTGCCACGCCTCTTCTGGGGCAAGTCCCCTAGCTGCATCGCCTCCTGAAGATGGCCTTGCAGTGATGGAGAGCGGCAGTGAGATGGGAAGCAGAGGCCGGGGCAGCCGGACTCTAAAACAAACAAAACATTCCAACAGCCCTCTCGAAGAGCTAACTCAGGTCAAAATTGTCATAAAAAACACCCTAAACCCTTGCACAGGCAATGACTTCCTTACCTGTGATCTCTGCAAGCCCCACCTGTTCAAAGTTACAACACCATCACCCTGTAGACCAAACCTTGAGTCAAAAACTATCAGGAGACACTGTCAACTCACATCTTATAGCGGCCTATAAGATAAAATTCGTCGGAGTCTGAGACTCATAAATAAAATCTGAATTACTTATGAATGTGAGGGTGAAAGCTTTAAATTACATTTTGGAGATAAAAATGTCACATAAGAATATAAGAGACACAATGAAACTGTTCTTCAGAAAGAGCTGCTTAGTTTTCAATAATGACATGAAACAGAAGCAAACATGGAAAAAATATTTAAGCAGGGGGGCTGGGGGGGAAATGCAAGCCTGTAAATTCAAAGCAATTAAGATGGAACGGAATGAGCAAGACAGCATCAAGCAAAATAGCATTTTTAAAAAAGATAAAGAAATACATTAAGGTCAGAATTGCTTTTTCGGAACTTCTAAAAGAATCAACAAACGTCTAGAACTATTAAGAAACTTAAAATAAGAACATTCAAATTTAAGAAATGATAAAAATGGAAATGTGGATATAGACACGGGATCCTACAATGATTGTTAAAGTGAGGGAGTGAGGGGCCCTCTGAATAATTTTTGTGTTAATTAACTTAAAAACGGGAATAATAGGCAAACACTATAGGAGAGATTATAAATTATTTAAGTTGCCTGAAGAAAAAAAACCAGAAAACTTTGATGATAAAAGGCAGTTACAGAAATTAATAAAATAATGATTTTTTCATAAATAAAACAGCAAAACCTACTCCATATTAAAGGAAGAGATTATTTGAATCTTCACAAAGACTTAGATAAGAGGAAATATTCCCTGTGTTATTCTAGGTCTCTAGAGCCTCAGAGTCAATAGAATGAGTCCATGTTGAGAGGGGCTCTCTTGCGCAAACTCTGAGGGAGCGAGCAGTCTTCTCACTGGGGATGCCGAGAACCTGGGTTTTTGGAGGGATTCTTGCCTTTTAACTTTGTTGCAAGCTCTACCCTGTAAGCACTGTAAAGGGGAACTGCCGACTCTAGGAAATATTTAGAGACATAATTCACGCAAGAGCTGGCAGCTCCACATACACCCGTGGTAAAGAAGCCTCACGTGAATCTCTCCCGAAAGTCACCTCTTCTCTCTGCGCACCTTTCTCTCTGTGTTTAATAAATCCAACTTTGCTTCCTCCGAAACTCATTCTTCATTGAATCTTGAATCTTGGCCTGGCCTCTGGAGATCAGAAGGAACCTTCCTTCAGGGGACTGCCAGTGCGGCAAGGAGCTGTGAGGCTGTTGCTCACAAAGTTCAAAGTTCGGAGAAACGGGAGAAACCCCACTTTTTGGCTGTTATTTGAAAGAGGCTGGGGGGGGTGAAGAAAGATGGAAAGGGGGGATTGTGCTTCTGAAGTTAGAACGCAGACATGCCCTCTGGCTTAGCAGTGGAGACTTGCTGACCTTTGAAGCCTTCCTAGGAGGACTGCAGTACCTCAATATGGGAGACAGTTATTCGTCCCATCTAACTAGCATATCCTCAGCTCCAGATTTTCAGTGCCTGGGCCTAGATGTCTCAGAGTCCTGATCTGTCGCTGACTAGAGGATTCCTAGACACCCTGATCTCCGGTCAACCTTGGAAGGCTAAAGAAGCTGGGTTCTGGTGTCAGTGAAGAAGCAGAAATAAGTGATGGAGAAACCAGCAATAGTTGAAGGTGAGCAGGCAAAGGCTAATTCCCCCCTCAGGTTTCCTTCTGGTGCTGCCCCTGTGCGGGAAGGTCCTACACCCAGAATTCATCCCTCCAGTAAATGCCTTTACAGAGGAGCCATGAGTCCTGTCTCTGTAAAGGTGACATTCAAGACAGTCACCAGACTCCACAACTCACTTTCAGAAATTCTTGCAAGCTTTATGTCTAAACTGGAAAATGGAGACATCAAAAAGACAAAGTATGGTCATGGCCCATCTTACTGAAGAACGAATCCAAAAGATTCCTAAATCAAATACTAAAATAATCAGGTTCAATTCTAGGTCAAATGATAACAGACCACAATTTAATTGGTTTTATTTCAAGAAAGCAAAATTAACTCAACAGTGGAAAATATATTAGCCCAAATTACAATATTATCAGATTAAAAGACCAAACAAATTGTTTGATTATTATGATACAAAAAAAGGATTTGATAGAACTAAGCAATACTTCATGATTAAAATATTTAAAAAAAAAAAAAGCTTTTATAGAGAAATAAACCTTTGCCTGGTAAAGTTTATCAAACAAAAAAAATGGCAAGAGTCACTTGAAACTGAACTAAATGGTGAAATGATAAACACGTTCTTCTTTATCTGACACAAAGGGAAGAGAGCTCTTATCTCTTCTTACACAAGGCTTTGCACTGGCGGACTTAGCTGATGCAGGGGTAAGGAAAAGAGATGAGAGATGTAAGAGAGAAAGGTTTAGCCATACACAGAGACATAAATACCCACTGAAAATAATTTAAAGATTAGTACTGAAAGAGTTTAGCAAGAGTCCCTGAGATATCATCAAAATATGACACCAATTGTATTGCATACACAAACAACAACTGGGAAATTTAAACAAAAAATGCCTATAAAATATAAAATCTATAAACTTTTATGTAAGGCGTGGTGGTTTGAATATACTTGACCCGTGGGAAGTGGCACTGTTGGGAGGCGTGGCCTTGGTGGAGTAGTGTAGTCACTGTGGAGGCGGGACTTGGAGAGAGAGAAAGAGAGAGAGAGAGAGAGAGAGAGAGAGAGAGAGATATGGATAGATAGATAGATATGCTCAAGGCTGGCCAGTGTGATCCAGACCTTCTTCCTGACTGCCTGCAGAAGACAGTCTCCTGGCTGCCTTTGTATCAAGCTGTAGAACTCTTGGCTTCTCCAGAACCGTGCCATGCTTCCTGCCATGATGGTAATGGAGTGAACCTCTGAAACTGTAAGCCAACCCCAGTTAAATGTCGTCTTTTATAAGAGTTGCCTTGGTCATGGTGTCTCTTTACAACCATGAAAATCCTAACTAAGATAGGTGCTTATGTGAAATAAGTAGACAATCATACTTGAAAACTATTTTAAAAGAATCAAATATGTGGAAAGATATACCATGTTTGTGGATAGGAAGAAATACTGTTATGCAGATATCAATTACCCTCAATTAACCTCTTAATCCAACATTTTTCTCACCAAAACACCAACACGCTTTGTTATGTACATTGACAAGTTGATTCTCCAATGTGAAAGGGGTAGGAGAAGCCGAGTCAACAGCTTTCTGAAGAGGAGCATACTTAGCAGAGAAGCCCAAAGACAGGCTCACGTTAGAAGTGGAAAGAGAAGCAGCTGTGTAGGAGAGGGGGTTAAAACACAGGGACCTCATGCATGCCCAACTTGGTTTTGGCAGACATCACATTGTGGCACAATTCAATGATAAGTTCAGAAATAATTTGTGATCCACATGAGAAAGTGCAATCCTGTGTCTTTCTCACATAAAAATTGATTTGTGGCAAGACCTTGCGCCAACCCCAGACAGGGACCTCTCCTTCCCCCCTTCCAGGCCGCCCTGCATCCTGCCTGCCTTTCCCAGAATGTGTGGACCACGTTGTCAGGCAGATCCCTCTCTTTCCGCCCCCACGGAGCCCTCTACGCACACTGGCTTTTCATGGGACCCTGCCCTAACCATGTGTCTGGATCGTGACCTCCTCTTCCTCTTCCTCTTTCTCCTCAGGCTGCTCAGCATCCTGACTGCCTGTCCTGGGACCCTACACCACCTGCTCCAAATGATCAAAACCAGCACAGAAATTAATGAAATAGGGAAAAATTAAAGAATCAACGAAATAAAGAGAAACAAGATTGATAAATATCCAGCTGAGTTAACTAAACAAATGAGAGAAAAAACAGATTCATAAAATTAGAGATGAATATAAAGAAATCACAACCGATGTCAAAGAAATCAGAAAATCATAAGGATATACTTTTAAAACCTATTTTCCATTAAATTGGAAAACCTAAGAGAAATGGAGTAAACTTTAGTTATATCTGACCACCAGAGTTAAATCAAGATGAAATAAATTATTTATAGAGAATTATAAAAAGCAAGTTCCAGGGTTGGAGAGATGGCTCAGCAGTTAAGAGCACCGACTGCTCTTCCAGAAGTCCTGAGTTCAATTCCCAGCAACCACACAGTGGCTTACAACCATCTGTAATGGGATCTGACGCCCTCTTCTGGAGTGTCTGAAGACAGCTGCAGTTACTCCTATACATAAATAAATAATTCTTTAAAAATAAATAAATAAATAAATCTTTATAAAGACATAAATAAATAAAATTTAAAAAGCACGTTCCAGGGCACTCTCACTCAGTGGGTTCAGCTCTCAAGGTGGGGAGCATGCTACGACCAGCTGTACAGTGTCAATGTGACTGTCATTTACAACACTGATGTATACACAGACAGTGATGGCAAATTTGATACATTTCAACACTAGTAAATGTGTGTGTGTGTGTGTGTGCACATGTGCAAGTGTGCATGTGTGCGAATATGTGCATGCACGTGTGTGTGTGTCACTGTGCTCAGCACAGAGTGAAACTGGACTATAATCCATAATTCTCTCATCATCGTTGCCATCTGCTCCTTTGTCAGAGTCCACTCCATCACCAAGTGCACACTTCATTGTCTTTGGAAAAGTGTCTAGCAGATGTCCTTGCTTCCCTCTAGAAGTCGTAATGTAAACCAAAGAAGTGGCAAGACTAAGGTGTCTCTTCCAAAGGTCTCTGATGGGGACAATCCATACTCCTGATCTCGCTTGCTCCACTCCAGATCTGAAGGTATCTCTATCGCTGACGACACATGGTAAATTAAAATCTCAATGAAAGGAAACGGAGCTGACGACCATTTGTTCTGACTTGCCATGGCCTGCCATGGCATGGCACACAGCTCATAACTGACAGGCTAACTTGACCACCCATTTCCTCAAGCTTGGTGAAGGACAGGGAGACAATTCCCCCTAACAAGCTTCTCATTACACAGGATTTGCCTACGTGGTTTTTGAAAGTGGCTTGGAAAATGAACATGACCGCCTAGTATAGGCTGGGCATTCTGGCCTTGGGGACTATCGCCAGAAGCATGTGGAATGTCAGATTGTAATGGCTATTCCTGGTTGTCAACTTGACTATATCTGGAATGAACTACAATCTAGAATTGGAGGGCTCACCTGTGATCCAGATCTTGAGGCTGGAAGACACAAGTTTCTGACCTGGTTCTTGGCATGGAGATCTTGAGGCATAGTGGCCATAAAAAGCTTAGACCCTGGCGTGATAGTACACGCCTTTAATCCAGGAGACTAAGTCAAGGAGATCTCTGAGTTCAAGGTCAGCCTGGGACAAAAGAGGTCCTCGATCCAGGTGTGGTGGTACACACCTTTAGTCTGGGCCACACCTTCTACTGGAGACCTACATAAGGACATTGGAAGAAGGAAGATTTGCTCTTCTTCTCCTGCTTGCATTTACTTGCCAGGACATCTGTTGGAATCTACTAAAACAACTAGCCTCGTGGGACTGAGTAACTACTAGATTCTTGGACTTCCCATTCACAGCTAACTGTTGTTTCAGTAGTTGGACTACAGACTGTAAGCCATCACAATAAATTTCTTCAATATAGAGAGACATTCCACAAGTTTGGTGCTCTAGAGAACTCTGACTGAAATCAGAGATGATTTCAGAATTCAACAATATGCATGTGTAAGCTATCTTAGGGATGAG
The DNA here is from genome assembly GCA_019843965.1 of Rhynchomys soricoides. Taxonomy (NCBI): domain Eukaryota; kingdom Metazoa; phylum Chordata; class Mammalia; order Rodentia; family Muridae; genus Rhynchomys; species Rhynchomys soricoides. The sequence goes on from JADRCH010000008.1 coordinate 14,428,047, forward strand.
ACCCAAGTCTAAGCACAATTTACTCATAAACATATGTTTTATATACACCCAGTGTGGCAGTGACTTTCCTGCCTTAGCTGAAGGGCAGTTTTAATTATTTTTAAGTATAGACAACTCAACAGTGCACGTCTGACTCAGTTTAGTGGCAAATTCTTCAGCTTGGCAATGGGAACCAGAGATTTTGGATGCAGGATGCTCCTTTCCTTGTGCTGACCCATCTCATTGCACCTGTCATTGTAACTAGTCCCGGTAGCATCTCCCAGCTTAGCCATGGCTCCCCATGATAACCATGTGAAGGAAGCAGTGGTGTTATACAGTTTTCTCTGGGCTAGACCTCCAGGCCTGCCATTCTTAGTAGAGGGTGCCATGTTATAACATAAAACAGAAATGAGTACACCAGCTCAGCAGGATCCACATCACATGCAGTCATCAGCTACTGAGACTTCCGAGATGGGGACAGCAATAAGCCCTTCCTGAGTGGAGGTGACCTCATAGTGGGACATGACCCAGCTCTCTTCCCAGGCTGGGTCAGGTGCTTTGTCAACGCTCTGACTTGTGGCCAGTTTAAGTGGGTAGAGAGCCAATGGATGGTCCTAGTAACCATGAGGGGAACTGGCTCGCTGTAAGAGGCACTCTTTGCCACTTGAAGAGGACAATTGTCAAAGCTGGCAAGGCCTCTTCAGAGGTCATGACTAGTCTAATACCAAACTTCTTAGGTAATTTCTCCACCAGAAGATTTGCTACCATCTTGGTCATAACAGAAGGCAGCAGCCATCCTCCTGTGGCTTTCCTGTCTGTATTGCAGGTGGCTGGGAAAGCTGGGGGTAATTTTAGTGCACCTGTGTGGCTGATCTGTCATGTGAGGTCAGGTGTGGAATTTTCCACTTGTGGTGCCATGTCACTGCTCAAAATGTCTTTGGTTTATATTTAAGGCTTAGAGATATTCAACCAGAATGTGCTTTAATGCTGAATCTCCCCTTCCCAAAATAGAGAATTGTCTCCTTATGCAAATGGTCCAGTCAAGATAGATCACAGGTCCTATCTTCTCTCCTCCCTCCTTGCTTCCATTCACAGGATGGGCATCAACAGGGTTGCCTTATCTAAAGCACCTTCACTAGAGAGCAAGAGAGGCAATTTTGTCTCTCACCATGTGTCTTAGTCACTGTTCTACTGATGTGAAGAGACACCATGACCAAGGCAACTCTTGTAAAAGAAAGCATTTAATTGGGGCTCACTTAAAGTTTTAGAAGGTTAGTCTATTATTATCATGGCAGAAAGCTAATAGACATGGCACTGAAGCAGTAGCTAAAAGCTTTAAACCCTGATCCACAGATAGCAGGCAGAGAGAGAGAGAGAGAGACTGACTGACTGACTTGGCCTGGTGTTGGTTTTTTAAACCTCAAAGCCCACCCCAAGTGTCACACCTCCTCCAACAATGCCACACCCCTTAATCCTTCTCAAACAGTTCCACCAACTGGATTCCAAGCATTCAAATCTTGGAATGAATGGGGGCTACTCTCATTCAAACCACCACACTGTGCTTAATAGCAAGCTCTCATTAGTCCAGCTCTGCTGCCCCCAAAGGACACAGCCTGTGTCCTTCTCTTTCCCTTTGGGTGTATACTTCAGAGAACTAATGGCAGATGCCATGATCTAGTACCAAGCGCTTCATGAGACATTGTCCACATGATACACTTTAGTTAGCCAAGAGCAGTGGCAATAGTAAAAGAGGAAATGGGAAAACTGTAAGACTCAGGCCATGGGGAAGGTAAAGCGCTGTCTTCTGGGTATGGCTTGTGATGGTGATGTGGGCGTTACCATGTGATCAAGACCCTCACAAGCATGAAAACAGCAGAGGACCAGCAGGGCAACAGAAGGGAGTGAGAGAAGGGAGTCGCCATGGCTGAGAGAATGTACTGGGGATGGATGAGATGTGACCACAGCACCGTCCATACACACAAGAAACGGCTAGAAAATAAAACCTGAATATATAACAGCAAACTGAGTCCACTTGGGGAGAACAGCCACTCGGTGCTGGGCTCCTTACTCCTACCTGGGTAAGAAGTCCTTTGGTTCTCCTTCCTGTGACCAGTGGTTGAAGGTATCCGTATTGTTCAAAATGATCTAGATGTGACACACTGCACTCCCTATCAAAATTCCAAAGTCTTCTGGTGTTTTGCATTTTGAGACAGGGTTTCTCTGTGTGACCCTGGCTGTCCTAGAACTTGCTCCATAGACCAGGATCTTTTTTTTTTTTTTTTTGTAGAAATAAGAAAGAAATATTCTGAATTTGTATAGGATTTCAAAGACCTGGACGGTCAAAGCACTCCTAAGAAAAAACAAAGCAGGTGGCACGGTAAGCGCTGTAGGGGCTACAACTCTTGTAGAGATGATATTTTTGGGGTCCATAGGCAATGGTAGGAGCCATCCCAGCAGCCAGTCATATAGCCAGTGTCGATATTTTGTAAAGTTCAAGTACTTTGTATAATACATTCAAGGTTCATCACTCTAAAAACAGGATCAGCTGGGTAGCACAGCAGTGCTGGCCCTGGTTAAAGGGGCTCAGTGAGCTGGCCCTGAGGGTGAAAGCACAGGAGAGCTGGCCCTGACACTAGCCTGCCACAAGGTGCCATGGGTACCAGGGTGATGCCTTCCCACCCTCCTCTCCTCTCACTACCTGTGGTAGTCAGGATTGCTGGTGAGCTAGCCCCGTCCATCCCTGTCTGCAGCACTCAGCACCTCACCTGGGCAGCACGGTTTGTCTGCTTTAAGGTGGGGGGCGGGGGACCTGTAGATGCCCTCCTGACTTCTCCACCTCAGGGAGCTGGTCCTGAGAGCATGTGAGCAGGAGAGCTCTCCCTGCCCCCTACTGGCGGCGGCACTCATGAGGATGGACCTACAACACAGTGGAGCAGGCCCTGGTGGCAAAAGAGCAGATGAACCAGCGAGGAGGTATGAGAGTGAGAGAGCTGACCCTTGCAGGCTGCAGCACTCGGAAGAGTGGGCCCTGGGCCATGGCTGGGCAGCACAGTGGAGCTGCTCTGGAGGTGTGGCTGCTGGTGAGCGGGCATGAAAACAGGAGAACTGACCCTGCCTCCTGTCGGCTGATGGGCTAGCAGGAGCGGTGCTAAGAAAGAGCCAGCGTGCTGAGCAGCTTAGTCTCACCACAGGCCAGATCCAGGGGTCTGAGTCGGCCTACCCCCAAATTTACATCATCTGCAAATGGTTGGAATTCATGAAAGGATTTGACCTGCTATTTCAAGGCTGCAGGATCTCCATGACACGGGGTAACCTGGAGAAGTCCAAATGAGGATCCAATGTTGATGATGTCACGGAAGTCAGAACCTCGAACCAAACCAATAACTCATTGCAATGAACGTTTGCAACGTGAAGATGTGTCGACAGAGGGATATACTGTGGATCACACTGTGACACACTGCAGCTTCCACGATGAGATGTTTTCTAAGCTTTATTTTGTTGTTGTTGTTGGTGGTGGTGGTGGTGGTGGTGGTGGTGTGTGTGTGTGTGTGTGTGTTTTGTGGGGAAACTGCAAGAAGGAAAGATGGATATGAGGGTACGGGAAGAAGAGCGGGACGTAGGGTGCATGATGGGAAACTCACAAAGAATCAATAAAAAGGTTTTTTTTAAAAAACAAACATGATCAGCATTTTCCACACCTATTTATGGGTGCACTAGTCAGTGAATACATCCTCTGATCCCTACATGTGTGTGCCCACACACATACATACCATTCATGGATATATATATATATATATATATGCAATAATAATAAAATAATGTTTTTTTAAAGAGCTGTTTTCCTGTCCTTTAAATAGCACTTGCATATGCTAATTAGTTACTTTAAAGTTTAAGCCAGGGCGGGGCACAGTGAAACCACCAAACTAGACCACTCCGTGGGTAGGGGGGAACAAAACTGCTGGGCTGCCTCTCAGCGGCTGAGAACAGCAGCCGGGGGAGGGGGGGTGTTGGGGGGGGATGGGGAGCTTATCAATTAAAGAGGAAGGCGGTGGTGGGAGGGAGACACCGGCCAGAACTGCCTGGGACTTAACATGGGGGCTTGGACCTGTTACAGGCTGTTTGTGTAAATCAGGAACTAGATGCCCCTGCTGGAGGTAGCTGACCCGCAAGGTGGATGAGGGACGGGTGGCATTCCTGGTAAATAGAACTCTCCGAGATTCCTGAGGGAAGCTGCGTTTGAATTTTTGTTTGCCCAGTAACAATCCTTCTGTTTACCGTGTCAGAGTCTTTCTGTTTAGAACACTGTCACCAGCACTGCCATCTTGGAGGCCTGCTTTGCAAAATTAAACAGGACGAGCTTCTCATTGCTGTGTCTCCTGCCCATCTGCTTCCCCATCCGAGAAAAAGTAACTCTTAAGAGCATGACGTTTACCTTCCTCCCTCCTTCAGCAGAGTCATCGTGTCATGGTTGACTGTGCTAAGATCACAGCGATTGTGGTGATCACTGTCATAATCGTAGCCAGTGGGGTTTGGGTTGGCTTGTGAGAAGGAAATTGTTGGTACCAGGACCTCCCAAAACAGTGACATCAAACCCAGGCAGCAGCACAATCCACACAGTTGCCAAGGCAACAGCTGCCATATTCCCAGAATCCACTTGGCCCACCTCCCACCTTTACCTGTGGCTATATAAACAGAAGACCCCTCTGATCTCTCTCTCTCTCTCTCTCTCTCTCTCTCTCTCTCTCTCTCTCTGTCTCCCTCCCTCCCTCTCTCCCTCCCTTCCTCCCCCTCTCCCTCCCCTCCCCCTCTCCCTCTCTCTTCCCCCCCTTCTCTTTTTTCGCCACCACTTTGTCCCCCTCCTCTCTTCTCTTGCCTCTCCCTTGCCTCTTGCCCTCTTGCCCCTTCTCTCCAGGTGGTCATGGCCGGCCTCTACTTCTCTCCTCTCTCCGTCTCTCTGCCTCTACTACCCTCTTAGCTCCCCACCCTATGCCCTAAATAAACTCTATTCTATACTATACCGTGGTGTGGTTGGTCCCTCAGGGGGAAGGGATGCCTGGACATGGGCCCGCTGAGATACCCCCTTCCCCCATACTTGGCCACACCACCGTAGGACATACCTTTTTACTTTTTTATCTTTTTATAAACACATCAGAAATAAAAGGGCTTGTGCCTCTCCCAGCCTCCTCTCCTCCACTTACAGGATGGTAACCAAGCCAGGCCTGCATGGTGCTCAGTCACTGAAACAGAAGAGAAAATGTTGCTTTTCAAGGCTTTGGAGCAGGCAGGGAAGACCCAGGTCAGAATCCAGCTCTCTGGGACTCTTAGAGTCTGGGGCTATGACTGGAATGCAGATCGGGTGACTGAGAGGTCCTGTGGGGAGGCCTGTGACACGTACTGGCTAGTAGTCTGCATGTGAGCGATCAGCACTCATGGCTTTTGGAGAATGTGTGTTCAAAGAATGAGCAATTAGTATGACTTCAGGGTGGAGCTTCTGCCCTTCTGATGTCAAAGGTCACCGCTGCACTTATAGGGGAAGAGTTGATAGTTTCAGCTAAAACAGTCTTCAAAGTTCTGGAAAGTGATTGGCAACCACAGTTACGATAGCCCATGTATGTGAAGTCTTGTCTCTGTCAGTGCTAAGGGTGATGTGTGCCGTGTAGCCAGACTATATGACCTTCTGAATTAGTGATTTTTTATTTTCAAAAATTATTTTTATTTTTTATTTTTATTAGGTGTGTATGCTGTCTGTCTGTCTGGGTCTGTACACATGAGTGCCATGCCCGCAGAAGCCATAGGAGGGTGTTTAGAGTCCCAGGCCATTTTGAGTCACCCAACATGGGTGCCAGGAACTAAACTTGGGTCCTCTGCAAGGGTAGTTTATTCCTTAACCACAAACCCATCCCTCCAGAATTAGTGACTTTTAAAACCAACTAAAAGCAGTGACTAAGGAGAAGTGAAGGGCTCAGAGAGATCAAAAGCACAAAGGTTTGGTTAGAATATGAGACTGGGCGAACTGTATGCTGCTGGCTGGTGATCATCAAAATAAAGATTCTGTCTATCTAGAGCCTTGAGGCCTGGTTCTTGAGAGAGGGACATTGATGAGAATGGCTCTCAGGTCCCTGATGGGTACTTCTGATGTAAAAGATACATCTTCACAACTAGACACCCTTCTGTTAGTAAATGTCCTGCAGATGACTATGGCCTATCTGGTAAGGCATAGATTTACTGATTGTTGGATCCTATTGTGTGAGTTGGGACCTAGGTAAATTATCAAGACCTAGGTGGAATGTTAAGGCCTAGGTAACAGTTACCTGGCTAGCCTGCCATTATAAGGAGACTTTCTCAGATGTTCCTGCACCTATATATAAGCTTTTATAGTATTTGCCTTTAAAAGCTGCCCCTGAGATGGACCCAGCAGTATGATAACTCTTGGCTCTCAGTAAGACTCTAAGCTGCATTTAGATAGCCTGGAAGCTGGTCCTGAATCTTAATACACGGCCTGTAATTTACCTAACTGTTCCTGTTACAAAGGGACCAGCTTCCTGATGTTAAGAACAGGATCTCATCCACTGCTCCATGCCCTCAAGGTCTGGCACCATACTCTGCACAAAAAGGACTTGAAAACTAAGTAAAGCCAGAAGAGAGTATCACAGGTGCGCCTTTTCACTGCCTGGGAGACAGTCTTTTCCTATCTGCCTTTGGTAGAACTTTCTTCGGCCAGCCCCACATCTGCCTGGATGCTGCCATGCTTCCTGCCATGATGATAATGGACTGAACTTCAGAACCTGTAAGCCAGCCCCAATTAAATATTATCATTTATAAGAGTTGCCTTGGTCATGGTGTCTCTTTCCAGCAGTAAAACTCTAAGACAGCAGGTCTCTGTGAGTTTTTGAGGCTAGCCTGGTCTACAGAGCAAGTTTCAGGCCAACCTGGTCTACATTCCAGGTCAGCTAAGGCTGTATAGTGAAACTTATCTTATGAGGCCTCATTTTGATATACAATTTCCTGGTTTGTTTCTTTGATACAGATTTGTTCCTTTTTAGAAATGTCATAGATAAGGTACCTTGAACAATAGAACTTTTTTCTCCTATCTCTAGAAGCTGAAAATCTAATGCCAAGGTACTAAGGAGCTTAGCTTATGGTCTTGGCTCACAAATGGCTACATTCTTGCTATAATTTTGCATGGCCTTTCTTCTTCTTGGGGGGGGGGGGGTGCACTCCTGGTGCTCCTTGCTTCTCTTAAAAGGATATTAAACCTAGTGGATTAGGCCTTTTTATGTTGCCATAAGAAAATAACTGAAACTGGGTAATGTATCCAGACAGATAAAAATGTTTATCTTACCCTTCTAGAGATTCAAGAGCATGGAGCCATGGTTTTGCCAAGGGCTACTTGGCTGACAGCATCCCGGTGATGGTAGCTGTGAGACTCCCAAGCAGTGCACTTGGAAGAGGGAATGCCATACGACTTGTGACAACTTGTTCTTACGGAAACTGGCCCTGTCGTAAAACCTGCAAGATTCCTGTCCTCGGGTGCTTCTATATCCTGACTACCTTCCATGAGAGTCACATTTCAAAGATTCTGTACTTCAGCACTCCCCAAGTAAAGGTGAAGCTTCCAGCATGATCGCTGGGGGACAAACCACAGGACTGCTACCCACAGAGCCTTTACTTACCTTCCCATCTCCTTAACAGTGTCTCTCAAATACAGTTACACAAACCACTAGATCAGGGATCAAATGCAGTCCAAATGTACATCCTAGTAGGTTCAAATGTCCCATGCTCACCAGTTACAGTTAATCTTGATTGTCAAGCTTATCAATTGAGGAGCACAAAACAGATCAGGAAAGCACATGTCTGGATCTAAGTCAGGAGAAGAAGACCTATCTGCAATGTGAGCCACACTGTCTATAAACTGAAATTTATAGACAAGGTTCAAGTGAAATTAAAAAAGAAAAGGAAGAGCCCATTTGTGCAGACACAGACTTCCACTCCCTCTGTGCTTCCCAGACACCTACATCCCACACCTCTGCCATGATGGCTGAACTCTCTGAAACCACGAGCCAAAATGAATCATTTCTCCCTTACATTGTAGTCTCTGGCTTAGAACACACTGATAGGCTACTATGTCCTCCATGTCTCTGCTAACCTTACTCTGAACTCTGCTGTACTTATGGAACAGCTGTATTACCAATGTGGCCGTGCATAAAACAGTAATGAGGTAGCTGCTGGCAGCACTTTGGGGATGAAGACATGAGTCCAGATGGAGGGGAAATGCCCCCTGTGTGGCAGTGAAGCTGTAATTGCCAAGCTGCTCCCTGATGCTGATTAGGGCAAGAAGATGAAGGGAAACCGGTGTCTGGATAGACAGACTTTAAGAAAGGAGCCATATTTGAGTCTATGAGAAATATCCTCATTTGCCACAAAACAGCCCCGCAAAGCTGGAGCTGAGCTGGAGCTGTCTCTGCCTGTTGTGAAGTGAGCTATGGTCTTGGTTGTTAACTTCTGTTTTGCTTGGAGTTTTCCTTTTACATCATCCTTTGCAGGGCTCTAAATTGGGCAAAGGCTTATGGTGCCCACCCAAGAAGCCCCCTCATCTTCCTGGGCAAAGGCTTATGGTGCCCACTCAAGAAGCCTCTTCATCTTCCTGGAGAGGAGCTGGGTCACTCTGGGACCAGTTTACATGCTTTAGTTGTGTCTGGAGCTTTAAGGAAACCTGAGCAATCACCTGATTTTCCAGTGTAAAAGAAAGGAGATTAAATAGTCTCTGAGGCTATTACTACACCAAGTACCCGCTGGTGTCAGTCATGCACCAAACTCTCCACCCGAGGGGAAGGAGAAAGGGGAGGGGGAGGGGGTGCAGATTGACTTGTGTGCTTCAGGATTTTTTTTTTCACAGTCCACGAAGGCTTTTTATTTATTCTTTACATTTAAAAAAAGAATCCCAGGATTTTCCCTCCTGTATGTTTTCGTCTTGCCTCTTCATGGTCCATGATGCCAGCCGAGGTTATCAGCACAATGAAACCAAACTGCCGCGATGGGAACAGATTATTCTGCCATTTCTCTAGGTCTTTAAGTTGAACATCAAATCTAGGGCTTATAACGCCACACTTGTGAACCTTCCGGTGAGGTTCACAACGATCTTCCCAGCTCTGTGATCATCAATGATCTCGAATGCACCAATGTAGCCATGCTTCATCATCACAGTTAAGAACCGAACAATGACTTTAGAACACGTCCTGATGAGGACCAGGCGTTTGCCTCTCTTCTCAGTGTTGTTGATGCTCTTCAGAGCATCCGCCAGAACATTCATTCGCACTATGGTGACGGTGAGGGAAGATGGCAGAAAGAGAGTGGGCAGTGCTTCAGGATTTTAAATGCAGATGACTAACTGCTCATGCTACTGGAAGGCAGATGAGGTGGATAGTAAACAACTGCTCTTTGTAAAGGTCCCTGGGACAGCCTGTGAATATGGGACACTGTGTCTGGAAAGTCTTCATTTTTTAAAAAGAGATCAGGAGGCCACAATGTTTTTCTGATATTTCAAATTTTTCATACTAGAAATTGCATTTTAAAGTGAGAAAAGGCAAGGGTGGTTCAAATAAAATACCACCGTGGGCCACACTCTTTAATCCGTTCTTTAGAATATAATTAACCCCTCAATTCTATAGGGGTGTGGTCCAGATCCGCCGGGGCAGCAAAGTGCGCAAGTGCTCTAGTCTCTTGTTCACAATCATATCGTGTCTGCATAGAGCCTACTTCCACCCCTGTAAAGGACAATCTATGGCTTATTTGTAGTGCCTAATACAGTGTAAACACCATGTAAATAGTAAATAGCTACTGGCCTGTGCTAGGTTGTTGAGGAAATAATGACAAGAAAACACACACATTCGGTACAGACACATTTTTTTTTTTCAATTTCCATCTGGTTACATCTGCTCGGGTGGAACCCACAGGCAGAAACTGACCCAGCTTGCTAGGACTATTGACTTTGGAACTAACTCTGGCCTAATGTCCCACCTTACACAACCCAATTTGCTTTTGTATTTTTTAACAGGCCAGAGTATTTAACTGGGTTTTTATAGAGTTATACAACAAGTAGACTGGAGAGAGAGAGAGAGAGAGAAAGAGAGAGAGAGAGAGAGAGAGAGAACTATGTAAGAGGGGGCGTAAGAGGGAAATTATGTGGGAGAAGAAACCCCATAATAGGCTGTCTTAGTCAGGGTTTCCATTGCTGTGAAGAGACCATGACCACGCAACTCTTATAAAGGAAAATATTCAGTCAGGGCTGGCTTACAGTTCAGAGGTGCAGTCCATTACCATCATGGTGGAGAGCATGGCATCGTCAGGCAAACATGGCCTGGAGGAGTTCGATATATTGATCCTCAGGCAGCAGAGACTGGATTTCCCAGGCAGCCGGGAGGAGGCTCTCTTTTCACACTGAGTGGAGCTTGAGCATAGGAGACCTCAAAGCCCACCCCCACTGTGACAAACTTCCTCCAACAAGGCCACACCTCCTAACAGTGCCGCGCCCGATGGCCCAAGCATTCAGACACAAGAGTCTATGGAGGTCAAACCTATTCAAACCACCACATAGGCTTTTTTTAAAATTGGGCAAGGAGAAGGGACGGCTGATGTCGATTTGTCCGAGTCCTAAGGCATGTGGAGGCTGCTGGTTTAGGTCCTGAAGGATCATGAACTGAAGTTCAGGTATCCAAGGGCAGTAGAGAATGTGCTCCCCTCCTTCTAAAGACAAGCTCCCATCACCCTTTGTGCTCAATTGGCCTTATGGCTGGTTGAAGGTGCCCACACTGAGCCGGGGTGGATCCTTCTTGCTCAGTTCATGTAGTCAAGTGACAAGGTTTTCCATCAATATCCTCGAAGACGTGCTGAGGAATGACGATTTACCTGCTCCCTGGTATTCCAAATACCATCAAAGGAAGCAACAAGACTGGTCTGTGTCTCTGCCCTCCTCGGTATTTGTGCCTCCTTGGGCCAGGTATGAACATATGCCAAGGAAATGAACTAAATGAACTAAAGCTGAAGCAATGCTAAGATCAGAAACATCGTTACCGAGGTTCTTATCACCTCTGGGCAGTTTTGTGAGGTCACCAACCGCTCCTGTAGTTCAGAACCCCCTGAATCTGCTCCCTAGCTCTTCCAGTTTAACACGCTCTCTTGAGACCCTGAGCCTTGTCAGGGACTCTCCTTGTGTTATAAACATCCATACTGACGGATCTCTATGGCGGGACAACGTCTACTCATTCTTAGAACCCTGTCTAAGGAACTTCTTAATCTCCCCCCAGACACACCTGATTGGACATTCAGCTAAGAAAACAATGGCCTTCACTTAAGATTGTCACTCTTCAAGCCTCTACCCCCTGCCCTGGTAGATCTTGAGTTACTTGAGGGAAGATGCTCAACTCTGAGCAAATGATCGGTGTGTGCATGTCCTCACATCCATGCAAATCAGCAGACAGCCTCACTATGGGTAGGAGTGCCCTACAAGTTCAGGGTGCAAGACCTAGATGCTGATGTCTCTCATGAGTGTGTAGACAGGGCAGTGAGTCCCAGAGTTGGAAGCAAACAAACTTGTCTATTGTGAGCGTCTGAAAGAGATGGCTCATGGCATCATCCAATTCTGGTAAGTCTCAACCAGTATTTTTTTTATTCTGACTTTTTTATCTGTACAAGTGTTTTGCCTTCACCTTAAATGTACGACATACCTACAGTACTCACAGAGACCAGGAAAGGGCACAATATCCCCTGGAACTGGGGTTACAGATGGTTGTGAGCCACCATGCCAGTGTGGAAAACTGAACCCAGGACCTCTGCAATAGCAGAAAGGGCTCTTAATTTAACCACTGGGCCATCTCTCCAGTCCCTCAACCAATCAATGTACAAGAGTTAAGACAAAGTGAAGAAAATATTAACTTACAAAACATTGAATTTCCTGTATAATTGTTGATGAAACTCTCTTTAGGGTTCTTTGAAAATACATGGTTTCCTTCTCCCGATGTGGTACCAGGTTCTGCCTCTCCCCTCAGGTGTGTGGACTTCACCAGTACACCACTGTAGTTTCAGGCTCCACCTTTCCACCAGTGCACCAACTTGGAGAGGACAGGGCTAATTATGGAATGGATGGAGTCTTAAGCCTGTTTCTCCCTCTTGGGTACCATATGCTGCTGCCCCCAGGCTGGAGGAGGGGGAAAGCAGCGTCTGGAGTCCAGGTCAAGCAGGAAGGATCCTAGTCTTATTAGAAGCCTGTACAGGGGGGTTCAGAAAGGAAAGAGAGAAGCCTTCTCCAGGAATTTTAGTGCCACGGCTCTTTTAAGCGAAGGCCTTCTCCAATGATCTTTAATGAAGCAGCTCTCTGAGATGATCTTAGCTTGTTTGCATTTCTTTATTGGGCGTGAGTTTGAACACATACACTTTATTGGGGAGGAACCAAGGGTTAGATAGTATTGGGGGAAAGGGAGTGAAAATACCCAGGGAGGGAAGTCATGTGCTGAAGGCTAAGGCTACTGAGATGCTTCATTAGCATGTCCTGGGTGCTGTGCTTCCTAGCTGCCTGCTGTGACCTCCTGATTGGGAGGTCTCTGAGGCAAGCACAGAAACACGGAGGGAGTTAGCCCTGCTCTTGCAGGTCCCAGGATGGGTCTAATCTCAAGTTTTTATATTTCCAGGGTTTGGTCATGCTCTACCCAGACAGTTCTGTGCCAGTTCCTCTTGTGGTACAGTCCACATGCCCCACACTCCTCCTCCTCTTCCTCTTCCTTCTCTTCCTCTCCCTCTTCTTCCTCTTCCTCTTGCTCCTCTTCCTCCTCCTCCTCCTCCATCATCATTTCACACTCTTCCCAGGCCACCTTGAGGCTCCACATATGACCCCACAGAAAAGCAGGGCCATAATTTGATATTGAAAAAAAAACCACAGAAGCTGGTAGCTTAGAAGACGCCTGTGACATGTGACATGGTGAAGAGGAAGTGTCTAGACAGAAAAAAACAGATTCTATTCCAAGAGAAACAAGAAGAGGCTCCAAGAACTGGTCCTGGTGGTGTGGGTACCACAGGAAGGAAAGCTAGCCCTGGCTCCACAACTATGCAAAGTGAGAGATCTGGCCCTAGTGGTACAGGCCAAGGGTGAGCCAGCCTGAGCACAGGACAGCTGGCCCCACCACTCACTGTGGCAATTAGGAGAGCATCCCACACACACACCTGAACAGCACAGTAGAGCTGGCCCTGGTGGTGTGGATGCAGGAGAGCTGACCAACTTAGCTACCACTCAGACCCAGATTGAGAGCTTTGAGTTGGCCCACCCCGATGTCTACCCCATCTAGGAACTGCTGGGGCTAGTGAAGGAGCCAGTCCTACAGATCCAAAGCTGCAGGATCTCCATGACACCGGGCGACAACGAGACATCCAAGAGGAATCCCAGTGAGGATCCAGTATTGATAGTGTAGCAGAAGCCAGAGGTCTTGAACAAGTCCAATGGCTCATTATAGTAAGGATTTTCAAGTAAAGCTGTTTGGACCAAAGGGGACACCATGTGACACACTGTGACACACTGTGACACATGGCAGCATCCACAACAAGATGGCTTTTGTTTTGTTTCTTTTTTGATATATTTGTCTTTTGTCTTATTTGAGGAGGTGCAAGAGCAGAGTACAAAGGGACAGGGAGACGAATGGGACTGGGGTGCATGATGTGAAATTTACAAAGAATCAATAAAAAGTTCAATAAACAATTTACGTGTATGATGTACTGCCTTTGTGCGTGTCTCTGCATCCCGTGCATATCTGGTTCCTGGGAGGCCAGAAAGGGGCCTCAGATTCCCTGGAACTAGAGTTACAGGCAGTTGTAAACTAAAATGTGGGTGCTGGGAGCCAAAGCTGGGTCCTTTTCAAGAGCAGTGGCCTTAGGTGCTAAGCCACCCCCCCATCTCTATTCTAAGTAATTTTTAACTTCCTAGGACACTTTACAATAGTTTTTTTTCATTTTCTGACTTCTGGAAACTATAGACGTGTCAGGTGCTAAATAAAATCAGAAAATGTATTTCCAGGTCTCTTGTAAACTGCTACTGTATAGGTTTGTTTTCTTAGGGATTGAGCCCTCAGGGGTAGGCTGGTTAATAAAAACTATTCCCCAAACAAGCAGGACGGAAACCCAGGATAAAAGACGGAAAGAGGAGAACATGAGTAAGTGTGACCAGAGGCCTCATAAATACAAACAAGATTAACTCAATTTTAGTCAGCAACATAGATGGGAAACTCACCACAATGGATGAAGCAATCGGGAGTAAGGATGAAGAAGTCAGCACACGCTGGGGGCAGCAGGGTGGAGAGGGCGGCTCAGTGGTTAGATCAGCAGCACTGACTGCTCTTCCAGAGGACCCAGGTTCAAGTTCCAGGACCCACATAAGAGCTCACAACTATATGTAGCTCCAATTCCAAAGGACCCAATACCTTTTTCTGACCTCTGCAGGTACCAGGCACACACATGATACACAGGCATATGTGTAGAAAAACACCCATACACATAAAAATAAAAAAATAAAATTTAAAAAAGGGAAAGTCAGCACTTGGAAGGAAATCTCAGAAAAGAATCAGAATGTAAAAAATAGAAATGAACATCTTAGTGAACCAAATAAGAACAACAGTCTCAGCCAAGCAGGGGAAGGAATCAACATCAAGAATGACACCCGATGTCATGGATGACACACACAAGGTTGGGAACAACAGCTCTCAAGCATCAATAAAGGAGAAAACAGGGAATGGAACTCTGGGATGTGATCAAATGCCCAGACTGAATAAGAACTAAAGGCATAAGACTTTAAATTAAAAATTCAAGTTTTTAGAACTATGGGCTTATAGAATCTATTCCGTGAAATTGTACTAAAAGATTTCAAAACTCTAAAGAAACAAACAGAGATGGAAGAGGTATTTTAGGGGCTGAAGAGATGGCTCAGCAGTTAAGAGTACTGGCTGCTCTTCCAGAGGTCTTGAGTTCAATTCCCAGCAACTACATGGTGACTCACAACCAGATCAGATGCCCTCTTCTGGTGTGTCTGGAAACAGCTACAGTGTAATCATATATATAAAATAAATAAATCTTTTTTAGAAGGAGGAGGAGGAGGAGGAGGAGGAGGAGGAGGAGGAGGAGAAGGAGAAGGAGAAGGAGAAGGAGAAGGAGAAGGAGAAGGAGAAGAAGAAGAAGAAGAAGAAGAAGAAGAAGAAGAAGAAGAAGAAGAAGTATTTTAGATCACCAAACAGACAGTAACCAAAGAAGACCCTCTCCATGATATGCTACAATCAAGATTTCAAAATTACTAAACAAAGAAACAATATTGAAAACTGTAAAAAGAAACCCATCAAATCCCATCAAATGGCTGACATATCAAAATGATATCAGATATTTTATCAGTGACACTAAAAATCAGGAAAGTATGGGGTGACAACACGTGTCACACACAGTCCATGACACGAGACACAGCATACAGTCATCTGACAGGAGAGTCTCAATGAGGAATTACCAAGATTAAATTGACCTGTGGGTGTGTCTGCGGGGGACTGCCTTGATTACTCATTGATGTAGAAGGGCCCCACCCATTGTGGGAGACACCATCCCAAGACAAGTGGGCTTGGGTTAAATGAAGAAGACAGTTAAGCTGGGCGTGGTACCACACGCCTTTGAACCCAGAGCTAAAGAAGCAAAGGCAGTCTGAGTTTGTGTGACCTACATAGGGAGTTCCAGAACAGCCAGGACTATATAAAGAGACCCTGTCTCAGAGGGAGAGAGAGAGAGAGCACTCCCCTAAGCCTCACGGTGTTTATCACCAAGACGGGAAGGAAACCTGAAGGAAAGCTGTTATCGCAGCAACTGAAAACAGGTCTGTTGTGGGAATCAGCCTTTAATTTTGTTTTATTTACTTTATTTCATCATGTGATGTTTTGGATGAATGTATATGTGTACCACATGCATGCCTGGTGCCCCAGGAGGCCAAAAGATAGCACTGGATCCCCTGGAGTTAAAGATAGCTGTGAGCCACCATGTGGATGCTGAGAGCTGAACATGGGTCTTCTGTAAGAGCAGCCGGTGCTCTAACCACTGAGCCGTCTCTCCAGCCCCTCAGCCTTTAATCTTGATTTCTCACAATGTCACTATGACTGATCCATTTTTTGAATGTTTAGCCTGATCTTTTGGAAACGTAACAGAGGCGTTTAGTTCCAAACAGTTTGCTCTTGGAATTTTTATGGGACACTTCTAAAATCAAAGGATCTAACCTCCTGTCCCTGTGCCCTCTCTTTCCCCTCCCCCAGTTTTGCAGAACTAGTGGGAACCAAGGCTGGCATCTCTTGTATGCTTTCTTCTTCCTCCCAGGTCAGTTCTCACTGCCCTTGCGCAGAGATGACACACAGGGTTCAAACTCAGCAAGCGAAGATTAATTAAAAAAAACATGAGGAAAGACAACTTTCCTGGGGTAACTATGACAGCTCCTCTCAGAGTCTGCAAATGCAGCTGTATTTAAGGCTTACAGGTGACCCCAAGTGTTTGGTTCTAGTTCTGCTGATAATTGCATGCCTGTCCCAGATGCCCCTTGACAATGCTCTATGAGGAATTTAATGAGCAAGGAGAACTCTGCCATCTAAACCAGCAAAATAACCACTCCTCAAATGTCTCTCCATCCCCTGCATAAAGTCTTACACACCCACAAGCATGCACACCACAGACACCGGGAGTTTTTCTGTATGATGCTTTCATGTGGGCACCTGTTCTGGGGCTTTTCTGACATCGTCCCCAGTTTGGGGAGGTACTGGAAAGCTTGCGGGATGAGACAATTCAGGACTCCTTACAGGCTGAGATACTGGAATACTTAGTTCATAAAGTGGCCAGTGCATAAAATATATGGCACCTTCTGTGCTTCCCTCTAAAGGAATACAAAGGCCCAAATTCCTGATGGCAGATTATCAGCAGGAACTCATAGTGCCTGGCACTTCGGTGCCTTCTGTCTGAAATGTGGCACAGGGAACTGTGTAGATGGAAGATGGGCAGAGCCAAAGGTATGAGAATCTAGGATCTACCTAAGGGTCTAGGATCCACAAGAACTTGGAAGCCAGTCCTGTGACTTTGCTTTATAAGGTATGCAGAGTTTAGCTACCCCAGGTGCAAACACATCTGTAAATCTCTTCTACTTGGCTCATCATTAGCCGACATGACTACAGTTCGACACGACTATAGACACTCTCCAATCTATAGTCCACTCTAAAGAGTCTCATCTCAAGGCAGAACCATTCAGTCAATTCTGGGTTTCCTCACCCAAGTCAAGGGTTTCCTTGCTTTCCCACCAGTGTCCGGGTTCTTAAGTAGCATAGTGAGATATGGACTATTAGTTTCTGGGTTTTTCTAGCTCCACCTGACTCCCCACTACTCCAAAGGGTCCTTGGCCGTTGTGGGATTGAGAAATCAACTTTGAAGTAGAACTGGTTGGTTTGGCTCACAGGTTTACAGGATTTTTTTATCTGTGGCTGGTTGGCCCTGTTGCTTTGGTCCTAGGAAGAGGCAATATGTTCTGTTGGGAGTCATGTGATAGAGCAAAGTCATTTACCTAATTGCTTGGACAGGCACACACACACCACAAGCACATGCACATACACAAATACTCACATATACACATGCACATGCACGTACACCACAGAAGAGGAAGGACAAGTCTAGCCCTCCAACCCTCTTCTGAGACATAATCTCCGAGACCTAACAACCTTCCATTAAGCCACACCAAGCAAATGAGCTCCCCTCCCAGTGTTGCCAAGTGCTCAGATCAAGTCTTTGTTATCTATGGGCTTTTAGAGGGTACATCAGGTCCAATCTGCAGCATCATGCGTGTCAAGGATACCAGCCATATCTTCACCAGGCCCAACCTGGTTCCTGGTCCAGTCTCACATTTAAAAGGAAATTTTTTCTTTTGTTGCTGTCGTGGCTTGCTTTTTGATTTTTGGAGTTTCGCTGTGTAGTCCAGGCTGGCCTCAAATCCATAATCCTTCTGCCTCAACCTCCCATATGTACCACCATATCCACTAAAGAGAAAAATTTCTGATCTCAAATGTTGAGTACTCGTTTCTGATTCTCTTGTCTGGGCATGGTTCAGTCCAGTTTCTACTCCAATGAGCCTGGGCGCCTAGGGGCTATACAAACTCTCCATCTCCCTAGACCCATAAAGAAAGCCAGGGGCAGATCTGTTCTCACTCAGATGTCCCCATAATTAATTCGAATGCCCTGGGGTCTGTTCCAGCCCCTATTTAACTGGGGGAGATGGAGAGGCAGTTGCAGGTGTATCTAAAAGATCACTGGTATCTTTGTTTCTGCCCATCTTTTATCTGTATGATTCCCTGACTAAAGGGAAGAGAGTGCCAAGATAGGAAGGTCTCGCAGAGGCTTTTCATCTGTCACGAGGAGCCTGGGGCTTTTGTTTCATTGTTTCATTAAATCTTCTCTTGAGACACTTGTGGCCTGCTTCCTGAATGGATAAAGCACTTAGAGGGGGGGAAACATCTGTGGATGTATCAAACTCTTTCAGCGGTGGTTCTGTGAGGGGCAGTGAGTGGAGTGGCGAGACCCACTGCATGAGACATTCCCCATTGTCTTGTTTCACATTCCCAGGTTCCTAAGCAGCAGAGCAATCTGCAGGCGAAGCAACGTTTACCAGAGGGCTGTGCACCGTTCAAACCTGGCACTGGAGAGCGGGAGCTGAAAGCGTGAGGAGGAGGAGGGAGAGAGTGAGTTTTGCGTCTTTGCCCGAGGCTGTGTTGCCACACCATCTGGAGCAAGGAGGAGAAGATGGAATGAATATAAGGTGGCGATGTACAGAGCGGAAATGCATGAAATTGGCAGGGGCTCATTCATCATCCCGCAAATCTGTCTTTACAAAGTGAAATAAAAATCAAGCCAGTTTGAACAATATGGAGCTGAACAGCTCTTCCAAGAATAGCTAATGAAAGGGAGGGGGAGGGGAAGACGGAACCCTACGGAAAATATGCAAATGTATGAAATTGGCAGGTTCCGTTGACACTTTAGGGTGATTAGTATGCTGATTGGTGTGCTTTGGAAAGCACTAAAGAAGGATCATATTGGTTTATGGAGGAAAAAAATTAATGAAATCGAATAAAGAGCCCAGCACCTCCTAACGGGAGGCTCCGGTGTGTAGTCAGCTGGGCCTGCGTGAATGAAGAGTCCTGAGCAGATGTGGGCTACACCTCGGAGCCTCCCTAGAAACACACCAGCATACGGTATTTATTTACTCATTCATTCATGCTCGCAACAAGGGCCAGTGGCATCGAGGCTTTGCCTAGCACTGTGGAAGATGCTCAGGACACAAAGTCTCTGACTTTGACAAGCTCGGGGTATACTTTCATAGAGGATGTCTGTTGCATCCCACAGAATAACCACCACCGTGTGAGTGATCGGCCAAGTCATGTAAATGCCCAGCAAAAGGGAGAATCCACACTGAGGCAGGGAATGTATTAGGAGTTATGGGTGGGGGCCTTGGAGAAGATTCACGGAGGATGACATTCTAAAGAGCAGACTTTGATGGATGTGTAGGATGTTTGCCTACAGAGACGTAGGTTAAAAGCTTTTGAGGCATAAGTAACAGAATACCAAAAGGTACAAACTCAGAAAAGTATCTAACATTTCCTGGTCTTGGCAAGGTGCCTGTTGAGTAGCTTCTCTGAGAATACCGGCCTGAGAGCAGCTGAGTGTGGGACCCTTTGGTAGGTTGGCAATTTTTTCAGCCTGCTGGATATCTGGGAACCTTTGAAAATAACTGCCATTTTCTGTGTTAGCACCCCAGAGGGGATCTGAGGGCCTCCAATGTCCCAGCATCTTAGTCTCTGGGGATCTTGCTGGCACCTTCAGTACGTTGCGTGGAAATCCACCACCCAGACACTCTTAAAGCCAAAAACAAAGTTTATTGCTGGCCAGCAGCTACATGAGAGACTTGCCCAAATCACACAGCCCTGAACCTAATGGTCCTTGGTCTTCTATGCACAAAACCCACATCTTGGTTGTCACACTTCAGTTATCAAGAAGCAGAATTACAAAAATCAAAAGGCAAGGTGGGTACACCTAGGAACTTTTCTGGTACTATGGGTAAGGTCTTTGTGGATTTGGCCTTTGTTCCCGTTTTGGCAGGTGTCGGGGCCTATGTGTTAAATCTACCCTGACTTTGATCATTTAGGTTCCCGGATGAAATACACACTTACAGCCTTTATACTTACACTAAGCCTAAACGGCACAAGAGCTGGGCAGGCATCTACCCTCTATGCTACTAGAATCTACTTTCCTATCTATAACTCCAAGTTATTACTTACTGTGTTTCATCTGGGCTGCTCTTAACTCCAGTTGGCCAGCCCCTCAGGGCCAATTGCACCCCTCCATGGTTCCTGCCTTCAGGTTCCTTGTTCTGTTTGAGTTCCTGTCCTGGTTTCCTTTAGTGATGAGTTACAATGTAGACGTGTAAGCCAACTAAACCCTTTCCTCTCCAACTTGCTTTGGGTCATGGTGTTTTGTCCCTGCAATAGAAACCCTGACTAAGGGGGCTGGTGGCTCACAACCATCCGTAATGAAATCTGATGCCCTCTTCTGGGATGTCTAAAGACAGCAACAGCGCCTGGGGCCGGAGCGAGCAGGGCCAGGGAGAGAGAGAGGAAAAAGTGTTTGAAGACAGCTACAGTGTACTTACATATAATAAATAAATCTTTTAAAAAAGAAAGAAAGAAAGAAACCCTAACTAAGACACTGTCCATTTAGCAAAACAACAGTAAGTAGGTTCCCCTTAGGGACTACACCCTCCACAGCCATGGGCTTTGACCAGGTTTACAGTGACAAGTCTGAGTCCCTCCTGTGAGGTGGCAAAAGCAGTTGGCTATCCCTACAAAGGGTCAGGCCACTATTGCATTAGTGGGTAATCTTGCCTGGTAACCCACACAGGCTTAGATTGATACTGTAGTCCACAAGCTTCTCCCAAGACTGTTGAGTTTTCTCCCCCAGCCAGCTGCAACGCTCCTCTGTCACTCAGAATGCTAACCATTGAGGAAGAAGCTACCTGCTCATTTTCTGCTTAATTTCTCTATCTCTTGCAACCAAGGCAGGTGATATCTTCAGCAATAGGGTCTTATCTGGTGGGAACCAAGAAGATTACCAAGTGCCTGCATTGCTTTGAAGGGCCTCTCTGGCTATCAGCTGTAAGGAATCGACCCACTCCTGGCCCTGGGACTTTTGTTTAATAACTAAGTATTCCAGAAACAGCATTCTCCAGTGATGCAGCCACTCCCTTCAAAGTTTTTTCTAATCCTTTAACTGGTTTATAGACAGCAGGTTTCCATATGGCTGAGATCTCTAAAATCAAGACAAATGTTTCTACCTATAGGTTGCTTTCCTGTGGTATGACATAGCCACTCAAAAGTCTCAGTAATGCACCTGAGAACGTAAATCAGCCATTCTGTGAAATCCAAAGTTTTGCCTACACGAGGCTATAGAAATTCTCTGGTGATCATATTCTCTGATGAAAAATGGCAGAGTGTTCGCATATAACCCAAATACATCTTCTTGTGCATCTCTAGGTGACCTGATACCCTGAATAAAATGTAAATAGCTGATATGTTACTCTGTTGGTGGGGTGGTGATGAGGGAAATCTGTACATGTTTAAAAGAGGTGTGCTTTTTTTTTTTTTCAAACGTTTCTTGTGGTGGTGGTTTGGATCTGTGGCTGCATCTAGAAGGCTGACTGGAATTGTATCAGCCATGAGCAGCATTGGTGGGAAACTGCACGGTCCAATAGTAGGGGAAGGACCGGTTCCAGGGTAAAGTCAGGATCCTGGGAAACCTCCTGGGAAGAAATATAGACGGCTCCTCCTTCCTGGGCCTAATCCCCCCTGTAAAAAGGACATAGCAACATTTCTCGTTTGCAGGGATGTATGAAGTGACATGAGGGAATGCACACAGCAATGGTTTCCAGGAAGGAGACAACTCCATGCAGAGCTGAATCCAGGGTGAGGTATGGAGCAGGCCGGGCCACTGGGGAGGGAGCTCACCTCTGCTGAACACCTACCTGCACTGTCACCTGCGCACCTAGCTCAGGTACCTATGTGAAGAACGCACTGCCTGGGCTTTCCAGGCCAGGAGAAACGCCAGTTCTAGAAAACAGGCCAGAGAGAGCCTTTAAGGCTCTGGGAGCCCGAACAAGCTTAGCCAACAGGGAACAATCTAGAAACACAGAAGTTGTGCAGAGGTAATGTCGTTCTGGTCATGGGGCAAGAGGTGATGATGGGGTCTGAGGGCGGGGTCCATAATCAGATCTTCCCAGCCCGCTGTGGTCAGCAATAGATGAGTCGTGGGCCCTGATCATTCTCCAGGTGTTGGAAGTCCAGGTGACCCCCGAGATTCTCCAAGTTCCCTCTGATACGAGCTTGCTCAGTTCTGCACTTGCGCGTTACACTTGACACTGTCAAAAGCTATCACAGACGAATGGGAGGCCCAGATTGCGGAGGGCCATACAGAGGTACCCAGCAGTGGCCAATGATGCCTGGTCTGTGTGTAGAAGGAAAAAGGAGTGGGCAGAAAGAGCCTTGAGCTAACCCTGCCTGAAAGACTTAAAGCTATTCCTAGGGAGCGGGACACTAAGGCACTATCAACATACAGGTGCTGACACCGGGCCCACCGCGCCCAAGGCGACCGTGTGCGCGCGTGCATGCTCTGCCCCCTGGTGACGAGGCCGCTCTGTGCACACAGCCCTCAGCTCCTTTGTTCTGCGGCTGCTGCTGTGCTTACCACATCTTATTCCGCAGGATCTGGGCAGGCAGGACTGGGGGCTGTTCTGCCTGGAGCGTGTGCTAGAGCCCGTGAACCCAAGTTCCAATCCCCACTCGTTATTCCTTGGCTCCAAGACTTCCAAGTCGTCTCACAGCTTCGGTTTCTGCAAGACTAAAATGGGGGTGATGAGCACAGGCTTGGGGGGTAGGCAGGGAATTGATTGTGTTATGAGAAGCTGGCAGAAACTATCCTACTTCACCCAATCACCGGGCTATTTATGAGCCAGAGTGTAGCATTTTAGAGGATATCTGGAGATGGGAAACACAGGATCCCACCCACCCACCCACCCACCCACTGCCAGTTCTTTCTCATGCTTCTGGCTCCTCTGGCTCCTTCCTTCTTGCCTTGGAAGTCAACTTAGTGAACAAATTGAGGACGCTCCTGGGACCTCACTGAACCTCCAAACACTGTTTCTAAGCAATGCCATATTCTTGAGCAGACGCTGAGTGACTTGTCTCTTACCTTTTGGCCTGCATCGTCGGAAGGGTGTGGAAGTGGGCTTGCCTTCATCTCTTTCTAGAGACATATCTGCCACTAATCCACCCTGAAACCATCATTGTCTTCTCTAATTCAGTCCCTTTAGGTTCTATTCTGATACGGGAGGGTGAGAAAGAGACAAAAAGATGAGAAGGAAGAGAGGTTAAAAGAGAAGCAAAGAAGATAAAAGGGTACGAGCTCCCCCTAGGGTTGACGGAGCTGTAGGAAGAAAAAAATAACAATGTGGGATGGGAAGATGGCTCAGGAGTTAAGAGCACTTTCTGCTCTTCCACAGAACCTGAGTTCAAATCCCAGCAAGTGCATTAGGTGACTCGTAAATCATAACTGGTGCCTATGACTCCAGCTCCAGAGGATCCAGTGTGCACACGCACATGCACACGCGCACGCACGTAAACAAAAATGGTAAATCTTTTACAAAACCTTGTGTAATAATTACTAAATTTAAATTTAAAAACAGGAAGTTGCATGTACTTCTGAGAAGAATGTGTATTCTTCTAGTACATTTCTGTAAAATCCACTTAATCTGTTATCCCATTCAGTTCAGATCCTTACCTGTTTGATTTTTTGTCACGATTATCAATTGTTGAAAATGGGATGTTGAAGAAAACCATTTCTGTTGGTTTGGGACTATACATTTAGTGTGTTAGTTTTATTAACACCTGTGATTAGTGTTTGTGTGTTTAGAATAGTAATCATCATGGTGGATTGCTTCCTGTTAGTATGGAGTGACCCCATTTTATACTAAACTTCTGAAAAGCAATACCTTACAGTAAATTTTTTTAGATGTTAGAACTGCTTGATTCTTGCTTCTATTTACCTGGGATACCTTTTTCATCCTCTCACCATGAAGTAACGTCTTTTATGGCGAGGTCCAGTCCCTGAAGACAGGTACATGGATCTTACATTTTAATCTAAACTATTAGTCTCTTTCTTTTGATAGAGAATTGAGGCCATTGGCAGTCAGAGTAACTGTGAAGAGATGTGCATTTTTTAAATGTACTTATTCTGTCACAGTTTCACACACACATGCACAAACACGCATACACATACACATATGTATATTCATTCTTTGATCACAGCCCCATCCTTTTCCTTTCTGGTCTCCTTCCTTCTCCCATTAAATCCCTCTTCCCAGTATCCCACCACACTTCCATGTCTTCTTCTGTGCGTGGCATTTAATTATGGTTGCATGAGCGCAGGAAGGGGTTATTTACTCGAGTGGGGGCAACATACAGGCAGCCACACATAGAGGAGCTGACCCTACTCCCCCCTGACCTCACTGCCTGTAACTCTGCAGAGAGCAGAGGGTCTTTGTGAGCTCCTCGCCTATCCGTGCTGGGACACTGACGGGTCCAGTTTTGTGCATGCTTTTAGAAGGAAGCCACAGCAATGTGAGTTCGTAGGCACAAAGCCCTGCCATGCCTGGAAGGAGAACCATGTTTTACAGAGCTCCTTCCTTTTCTGGCTATTCCCTTTTCCACTACGTACCCTGAGCCTCAGAGAGCCTCGTTTAGGCTCAAATATTCAGCAGTCACGAATTCTCAGCCCATTAACCAGCTAGGAGTCTTTCCACAAATTAAACATTGCCCGCAGCAAATAGAAGCTTTTCTGAGCCCAGCTCAGGGCAGCACCATAAATATACCATGGGTATAAACAGAAATATGCCCTTATAGGTTCCCTACAGACTGTGACCTCCTCACGCAACAACTTTACACCAGGCTTACAGTGACAGGTATGGATTCCGTCTTTTGAATAGAGTTAAATTCCAGTCAGAAAGTGACTGGTTACCTCCATAACCAATGTGCTACTATTGCACCAGTGGGCACATTTCGTCCGGCAAGTTGGTATTGTAGCTAGCTCTGTTGATAGTAAGGAAAAGATGAATTCAATACGACCACATGAATAGGGACAGAGATCCAGTGACACACCCCAAGTTCATTTTCCAAAAGGGGCACACCCATCCCCGGTGCCGCGTCAGTGTCTTCTTAGCCTTCATTCATCCACCAATGTTTCTAGCAAGCTTTCTTCATTCCTGTCGGTCCTGTAGATGTGTTCATCTCACTCTTCAGTCTACATTATTCCTACCAGTATCTTCTGAAGGCAGCTTAATGCTCATGAATTGTTTGTCCTGTTTCTGTCATAGGAAAGGGGGTTTTTCCCCCTTCAAAAAAAATGAAGACAGTTTTGCTAAGAATAGTATTCTAGGTTGGCAGCATTGAACTTACAAAACTTGAAAAACGTTATTCCAAGCAATGTGTTTATAAAGAGAGAGAGAGAGAGAGAGAGAGAGAGAGAGAGAGAGAGAGAGAGAGAATATCTTCTATGGGGGTGTGGTGAGGTGTGGGGGAAGGGGATGTCTCCGGGGTCCTGTCTTCGCCAGGGTTTCTATTCCTGCACAATCATCATGACCAAGATGCAAGGTGGGGAGGAAAGGGTTTATTGAGCTTACCCTTCCATACTGCTGTTCATCACTAAAGGAAGTCAGGACTGGAACTCAAGCAGGTCAAGGAACAGGAGCTGCTGCAGAGGCCATGGAGGAATGCTGCTTACTGGCTTCCTTGCTTCTCCTGGCTTGCTCAGCTGGCTTTCTTATAGAGCCCAAGACTACCAGCCCACAGATGGTACCACCCACAAGAGGCCCTCCTCCCTTGATCACTAATTGAGAAAATGCCTTACAGCTGGATCTCATGGAGGCATTTTCTCAACTGAAGCTCCTTTCTCTGTGATAACTCCAGCTTGTGTCAAGTTGACACACAAAACCAGCCTGTACAGGGCCCATGCTGAGGCATCCCTTCCCCCAGAGGGACCAGCCACACGACGACAGTATAGTATAGAATAGTTTATTTGGGGAGGGAGAGAGAGAGAGAGAGAGAGAGAGAGAGAGAGAGAGAGTAGAAGCTGGCCATGAACACATGGAGAGTGGGGGAGGGGAAGGGAGAGAGAAGGGAAGAGCCCAAGAGGGCAAGAGAGAAACAAGAGAACAAGAATAAGAAGCAAGGTGCAGGAGAGATGGCTCAGCAGTTAAGAGCACTGACTGCTCTTCCGGAGGTCCTGAGTTCAAATCCCAGCAACCACATGGTGGCTCATAACCATCTACAATGAGATCTGATGCCCTCTTCTGGTGCATCCGAAGACAGCTACAGTGTACTCACATATAATAAAGAAATAATCTTTGGGCCGGAGTGAGAAGGGGGAAAAAGAGTAAGAGGCCAGAGAGAGAGGAGGGGGCAAGCAGCCCCTTTTATAGAAGGTCAGGCCTACCTGGCTATTGCCAGGTAACTGTGGGGTGGAGTTTAGACAGAATACCAACACCAAGCCCTTCTAGATTTTAAATTTCCTGTACAGAAATCAGCTGTTGTTCTGATAGACTTGCCATACATGGCTTAGGGTTTCTTGCTTACAGGGTTTCTTCAATATGCTTTTTTCATTTTGTTTTGTATATTTAGTGATTTAATGATAGAATAGCATGCAGCTTTTCTGGGTTTGTTATTTAGTTTTCTAAATACCTCTTCTGTTTGGATGGGAATTTTTTTCCCTAGATTTGGAGGCTGTTCTATGATGTTATTTTAAATGTTTTTTATGCCTTTGGCATGAAATTCTTCTCTTCCTATTATTCCTACAATTAGATTTGGCCTTTTATAGTACTCCAAAGGTCTCTCCTGTTTCATTCATGCCTTTTTAATTAGTTTGTCTTTGGCACTGATGGATGTCCTCATTCGTCTCTCTTCTCTACAAGCCCTGATGTTATGCCTTCTCTGCGACTGATCCATTGACGAGGCTCAGGAACGAATGGCTTCATGAATGTCTGTTTCCAGCATTACAATGCTCTGGTTACTGTTCTGTTGCGATGGTTAAACACCACAACCAAAGGCATCTGAAAAGGGGGAGTTTATTTTGGTTTACAGTTCCAGAGAGAGAGTCCATAATGTTGGGGGAATAGTGAAAGCAGGTAGCCAAGAAGGAAGCTAAGCAATCACAGTTTCAACTGTTAGCACGAAAAAGAGGGTGAACAAAAAAGAGGGTGTTTTAATTCTCAAAACAAACCCTTGTTAGGTACTGTCTCCAATAAGGCTGCCTACCTCAGCAAACAGCGCCACCCGCTGGGGGCCAAGTGCTCAACTACCTGAGCCTATGGGGGACATTCTCATTCAAATCACTGTACACAGGTTTGTAGAAAGCACAGCTCAGAGTAAGCATTGGAGGAACCAGGATTGTTAAGCATACAGACTTGCTTTCTTCAATGGAAGTATGTGATCTTCTTTTTGATTTTGATTTTACAGGGGATTATAGTTCATCTCAAAAGAGACTGGACTTTTACAGGGCTGCAACTGTAACAAACTATAGGGGCTTTTAAACTTGGACTTAATGCACTTCTGCTATGGCTACAAGCCTTTGAGGGCCAGGGAATGGAAGGTAGTGGTTTGAAAGAAAATGGCTCCCATAGGCCCATAGCAAATCACTTCCTGCTGCCTGCCAATCCAGACACAGAACGCTCAGCTCCTTCTCCAGCCCCATGTCTGCCTGCACACTGCTATGCTTCCTGCCGTGATGATAATAGACTAAACCTCTGAACCTGTAAGCCAGCCCCAGTGAAATGTTTCCTTTATAAGAGTTGCTGTGGTCATGGTGTCTCGTCACAGCAATAGAAAGACTTATTTTGTGCTCAGGTTCCAGAAGGATAAGAGTCTGTTATGGCTGGTAAGTGTGGCAACAAGCTACATTCATCGTGGCAGAAGCAAGAAGCTAAGAGCTTGCATTGTCTGTTTGTTTGTTTTTGTTCATTTGAGACAGGGTCTGACTATGTAGCCCTGGCTAACCTGGTATTCTATGAAAACCAGGCTTTTCTAGAACTTACAGAGACATACATACCTCTGTCTCCTGAGTGTAGGGATTAAAGGCCTGGCAGAGAGCTTACATCTTGAGCTGGGAACAAAAAACCAAGAGAGTGAACAGGAAGTAGGTGAGGCTTACTCTCAAAGCCTGCGCCCGTTGATGTGTCTCCCCCAGAAAGGTTGCATTACCTAAACCTCCACCACCAGCACCACCAGCTGGGGAGCAAGTATCTAAACATCCCAGACTACGAGGGATTTTCTCATTCAAATCCCTGCAGGGTCTTTTTCAAATGGCATCAAAAGGCTGCTCTATTGACTGACAAGCATCAGCAATGATAGGAGGATTTTCTGGATTCTTTTTCTGACATTGTACCTGTTGAATGGGGATGGCTTTTCCCCAGCTCCTTAAAAGGTCTATTACTGGGTGAATGGTGCGGGTTTTCTAACTCTCTCTAGTTCAGGCAGTGAGTAGTCTGTTGCTAGCACTCCCCATCGCTAGAAGATGGTAAACCCCTCTCCAAATAAAATCAGTTCCTGGAGACTTAGGACTTCTCCCTCCTGCGTTATAAAGCTGCCTGTTTTCCTTTGCTATTTAAACTGGAAACATTTGGATGACTGGTAACTGTAATTTTGTCTTCTGAGCGTGGACCCTGGAGGCTTTTTCTCACTGAACCTTAACTCATATTCACCATGTAGAAAGTGGCCTTTGAGGCCTCAGGTCCTGATGACTCTAAGAAGCCTGAGACTGTATCTTCTTCAGGGACTCAGTGACAGAATTTTTACTGGAAGGTCAGTTTCCTTCCAGCATGGGCATGCTCTTCCCAGACCATTCTCTTCTGTGAAAAGAACCATGTCAGAGCCTTTGAAAATGTTCAGCAGCCTGTAAACGTGTTCCATCTACTACTCGTTGAGAACACTTCGCTTATGATCACTCCTACTGTGGGTCCCAGGTTCTGCCTCTCTGCCGGGCGCTGCGGCCAATACACAGACAGGACTAAATCTGGCATGGGAGTCTGCAGCTTGTGTATCCCTCAGGATTGTGAGAGCTATTGCAGCCAGACTTGAAGGGGAGAGTGGGTCCAAGATGAGCAGGATCTGGTCCAATTGGGAGCATGTGCAGAATGCCAAGGTAGCGGGAGAAGAGAAAGGCCCTCTTCAAGAGTCTTCGTGTCTTAGGCAAAGGCCTTCCCCATAGCGATCGCTAATGAAGTAGATCTCTGAAATGACCTTAGCTTACTCATAATTTCTTTATAAAAATGGGTGTGGGGCTGGAGAGATGGCTCCGGAGGTTAAGAGCACCGACTGCTCTTCCAGAGATCCTGAGTTCAATTCCCTGCAACCACATGGTGGGTCACAACTATCTGTAATGGGATCTGATGCCCTCTTCTGGCATGTAGGCATACATTAAATAAATAAATAAATAAATAAATAAATAAATAAATAAATAGGGTATGAGTACATATGCTTAACTGGGGTGAACCAAGGATTATATAATTTTGGGGAAGGGCATGAAAATATCCAGGAAGGGAGAGGTCATTAGGTGAAGGCTAAGGCTATTGAGATGCTTCATTAGCATGGAGAGGTGGTCCAGGTGCTTGCATTATATGGGCAGTCATTATGACTGACTGCCCACAGTGGTCCTCTCAGTTGGGGGTCTGATTACGTGTTCCAGAACAGGCAAAGAGGCAGGAAGCAGACAGCCCCACTCGTGCTGTTTTAGATCTCTGAGACTCCCGGGATTCTTCAGTTCTTATGCCTGTCTGGTAGCACCGTCCACGGATCCTACATCCTCTACCTGCATATGATATTTTCTATTTGGTGGTCACATGTTGCACCGCGATCCTTAAGTCAGTATTCACAATAGGGAGGGGGTCAGTTTTAGACTTTGGCTAAAGAAGATTTAGAAGACTGTTTTCTTCCTGCACTCAGTTTAGGGTATGTACTGTAACCCTGATTGACAGAATATAAATTAAAAGCAATTGAATATGTTCATGGGTACTTCTCCAGTGAACAGGTGGTTGATCTCCTAAGGTACTTCTCCTGGGCAGAGCCACAGCTGAAGGCCATGAAAGCACTGCAGCATAATATGGTGGCCGTCCACCCAGCAGAAGTGGTGAGCATCCTCAGCTGTTTCACCTTTAGTAAGGACAAGCTGGCCGCTCTGGAGCTCTTGGCTTCGAACATTGTGGATGCACAGAACTCTCGTCCCATTGAAGATTTATTCAGAATCAACATGTCTGAGAAGAAACGGTGCAAAAGAGTCAGGGTTAGGGTTAGGGTTCAGCATAACCACAGTCTGTTTTATAAGCACACAGTCTCCAGGGCTCATCCATGATGCCTTCATAGTGTGTGTAGGGGGGAACATGGTGTGTGTGGGGGGAGCATGGTTTGTGTGGGGTGGGAGCATGGCAGTTCAACTGCAGAGAGAGTCACATCAAAGCCTTTGAGAAAGCAAGGCATTCCAAAGCCTATGGGCATGGTTTCTTCTCATACTTCTTGCCACAACTTAATTTGTGATGAACCATACATCTACCTTTAACATTTTGTGTTTTATTGGAGGGGAGGGTCTTTTGTTTTTTGAGCCAGGGTCTAACTATGTAGCCTTGGTTGGCCTGGAACTCACTATGTAGACCAGGCTAGCCTCAAAGTCATAAAGATCCACTTGTTTCTGTCTCCCATGTGCTGTGGGTGCCATCATGCTCGGCTACTTTCTATTTTATGAGCACACATTCCATAGCAAGTCTTAACATAATGTCACATATGTGTGGAAAGAAGATGGGCCCAGGTCCTAATTAGGAGGTTCTTGGAAGCCTAAGATAGTGTTTTCTTCTTGTATCGATGAGAGAGGCTACTGTGAGGGGATCTTACAAGCAGCACATTCTGTGTTCTAGCACACATAGTTATACCAAAGGAAGCATTTTAGACCCTTTGAAAGAAGCAAGGTAGTCTGGAATGGTTTGAATGAGAATGGCCCCCTAGGCTCATGCATTTGAGCCTAGTCATCGGGAGTGAGTTATTTGAAAGGATTAGAAGGATTAGGAGGTATGGCTCTGTGGGAAGAAATGTGTCCAGGGGTGTCCCAGGGCAGCGGGGTGACATCACCACTGTAGAGTTAGGGAACATTTTGAGATGTGAGGTCTTTGTGTAGTCACTAAGTGTATAGTCACACCACAATGCTTAATTGTGACACGGCTTTGCTGCATCCTGACACCACAAAGCTCCATCTTGACATTACAGTGCCTCTCTGTGGATCACAATGCTATGCTGGGACTGGGATGGAGGTTTCAAAAGTCTCTCTGTCTCTCTGCCTGTGGATCAGTGTGTAAAGCTCTCACTGCAGCACCATGCCTGCCTGCATGCTACCATACTCCAAGTTCTGACGATCATGGACCAATCATCTGAAAGTGTGAGCCAGCCCCCAGTTAAATGCTTTCTTTATGAGAGTTGCCCTGGTCATGATGCCTCTTCACAGCAATAGAACGGTGACTAAGACAGTCGTGAGAATCTGGAGAATGGGTTTTCTTCTGGTAGTCATTGTTAGAGTCTCATTTGTGGTAAATCTTACATCTCATCTAACACTTTCTGCTTGGTAAGCATCCATTCCTTAGTGATTCTATATCAATAATCTCCTTGTGAAAAAGGAACAGCGTCATGCTGGGACAAGAATGACTTTCTGAGACTGTAATTTTTATGTTATCCGTGTACAAATAAGAGAAAGTAGGAGAACTGGAGAGATGACTCAGCATTCAAAAGCACATTCTGCTCTTGCAGAGAACCTAGGTTCAGTTCCCAGAACCCATATGGTGGTTCACCCCATCTGTAACTCCAATTCCAGGGGATCTGATGCCCTCTTCTGACCTTTGAGGGCATCAGGAACACATGTGGTGCACAGACATACATGCAGATAAAACACTCATGAACATAAAATAAATCTTTAAAAAGAAACAAGAGAGAAAGTAGATTACCACACGTTCCTGGTACTTTAAAGTTTGTATTAATTACATAAAATAAAGAATGTGAGGAAAAGGGTACTCAGTAGCATGTGAGACACTGACAGAACTTAGTTGTTCAGGAGCATGTGTGACATTGAGGGAACTTAGCCTGACTCTTTACCAAGCACATATCCCCCTAGTTCTTATAAAGGAAAGAAAGCATCCTAAAGCCATGGAAAATTCATGATTAAATTCAATTTCCTTTCAGGTTAGCCCAGTGCATGATACATTCTTACCACACATGATACATCCTTACTGCATATGAGA
>JADRCH010000008.1:14460756-14479105 GCA_019843965.1 Rhynchomys soricoides
ATGAGACCTCCTTACCGCACATGAGACCTCCTTACCGCACATGAGACATTCTTACCATATGCTCCCCTCCTTTCTCCTCCTTCCCTGCTCCCACCCCCTCCTCCCAGGTCCTCACCCTACTTTCACGTATTTTTGTTGTTGTTTTTACAGTTTAGCATCAGGATGTCCCAGTGTAGCATTGTGATCCACAGAGAGGCACTGTGATGTCAAGATGGAGCTTTGTGGTGTCAGGATGCAGCAAAACCGTGTCACAATCAAGCATTGTGATGTGACTATACACTTAAATGACTGCACAAAGGCCTCACTGTGACACCTCAAAATATTCCCTAACGCCACAGTGGAGACATCACCCCACTGCCCTGGGACATCACAAAGCTGCATTTTTGACATCATGATGCTAAGTGTTTTTTCAATACTATGCCTGGCTGGACCACACCAGTGATGAATCATGACATCACAATGCTTTTTGCTACCACAAGGCCATATTTTGACACAACAAGCTCTATTGTGATAATACTGAATTTAGGGCTGGAGAGATGGCTCAGCGGTTAAGAGCACTGACTGCTTTTCCAGAGGTCTTGAGTTCAATTCCCAGCAACCACATGGTGGCTCACAACCATCTGTAATAATGGAATCTCATGCCCTCTTCTGGTGTGTCTGAAGACAGCTACAATGTACACATATACATTAAATAATTAGATAGATAGATAGATAAAATAAAATCTTTTTAAAAACCCAATACTGAATTTGACATTGTGGTGCCCCAACACAACACCAGTATGCTCTACCGATAAGACCTAAGACTCCACTATGACATCACAATAATGAATTGTTACATCACAATGTTCCCATGTGACATACAATGTTGACTTTTTTACATCATAGAGCCCCTGTGTACCATTATAATGCCACACTATGACATCAAAATACTCTATAGTGACAGCCCCCTCCCCTGCATGACAGGTGAGGTGTCCCCAGGTCCCAGCCACCCAGACAGCACTCCCCAGCCTGCCTAACTTCTGCAGTGGACAACTGAGGGCTTGCTAGGCACCAATTATCTGGCCCAAACTTCCCCAGCCGCCCAGCTCCAGTTGCTGATGGGGAAGGACTCTGCCAGGCCCTGCTCCTGGTGCTGGTCTATAAGGGGTCTCTGCCCAAGAGACCTTTCCACAGTTCCTCCTGATGCTGACAGGCAAGCGGTCACTAGACCATCAGCCATGGGCTCACATTCCCCATCAATCAACTAACTGGAGACATGCAAATCTCAGTACAGAAATAACATGTCTCCTCAAAAATCACCAACCCCATACTATAGGACCCCAGTGAGAAGGGCCTGGAAGAATTTTCATATGAAGAAGTAATAGGAATGATTGGTTGTTCAAACAACATAAAAATAAATAAATAAAAAGGCCAAGGCTCAGTGGTTAAGAGCACTGGCTGCTCTTGCAGAGGACCAGGTTTGATTCCCAGCATCCACATGGTGTCTCACGACCATCTGTAACTCCAGTTCCAGGAGATTCGATACCCTCTTTTGGCCTCTGCAAATGTGAAGCACATACATGGTGCACAGACATACAGGCAGGCCAAACAATCAGACACATAGAGTAAAATAGATAAATCTTTTTTAAATGGCTAGGAGATGAGAATGGGTAGGTTATCCAAGTGGTTACCACACAGTTGCATCACCCCTTAAAAACCAGGGAAATTCTTAGGATTGTTTGACAGAGTGCATGAGAGAGGTGAGGGGGTGTTCCCCAGAGGCCATAACTAAGTCTGCAGTCAACCTCATGTCCCAAAAACAGTGGGATCTACTGTTTTCACGTGACGCCTGGGTGCCAGGTAGTCAGGTCTGCCAACACCTCATTGCCCTTGGATGAAGAAGAGCAAGGTGGGTTTTAGAATTCCCGTGACAATACTGAGTCTGACCCTCAGCATCGGATTCCTCGTCAGCTTCCCTTCATCACACAGTGTCATATGAGAGTTTAGATTTCAGGACAAGGATTCTGGGCTAAGATAAGCACAGATAGACCCCTCTTCTCCCTCCTGCCACGTGTTGATCTACAGCTGCCCCATCCCCAAATTGAGACCACAACAATAACAATGTCTTTGTTTTATTTGGCAAGAAGGGGTTGGAAAGGGAGAAAACTCCCAGGCTAAAGAGAAAATTTGCATTTGCCAATATCTTCATCACATAGATATTTTCCGTTGTAAGAATCATGATTTCATTCTTTTTTTTTTTTTTTTGGGTGGGAGGGGTGTCGAGATAGGGTTTCTCTGTAGACCAGGCTGGCCTCAAACTCAGAAATCCACCTGCCTCTGCCTCCCAAGTGCTGGAATTAAAGGCGTGCACCACCACTGCCAGGCATGATTTCATTCTTTAAATACATTGTTGTGTGACCTTTCTGTTAATACGTAATTAGATATTCAGTTCCTATTCTATCTCCCAATATCATTGCTAACTCACTCTTATTACGGCCATTCCGTGGTTTGTTGTCAGTAGGCAGATTTGAAAGAATCACATACTGAATTCTCATGTGCACTGCAATTCCTTGGACGTCAGATGTGTGTGACATGTGTCATGTGTTAACACTCCATTTATTTTAGCCTGTCAGACAAGAGCTGCATCCACAAAACTTTATATTATTTATGCCCGCGTAATCACTAGGACATCCTGGGCCCTCTTCCCTCAATGGAAGCCTGTTGCGGATTGGTTCTAAGGTTACTTGTGTCAATTCAGCTCCCAAAAATGACCCGGAAACCCACACATCCGTGTGAAGGACTCCTGCCCCCAGTCGGCTTTGATGTTTTGTTGCCGGAGGCCAATGGCTGGGTAGGGAGACAGGACTTTAGTATTGCCAGGAGAGGAAGGAGGTCCAGACCTGAGGAATGTAGAACAGAGAGACACAGAGACTGCTAACATGTAAGAGTCAGGGATCAGGGCCCAGGAGGGCTGCAAGCCTGGGTCTGGGGTAGCAAAGATCAATATAGATTTTAGAAAGTAATAATTCAGAAGTATCAGAGAGGAGGTGCTAGCCATGTGGAGGCTTGGGAGTGCCCAGCCGTGGAGCTGTTTAAGGCATTTTATTCAAGAATCCAGAGCATTGGGGCGGGTAACAAGGAGCACACGCTGTCGCAGAGGAGTAGAGCAGATTAATCAACTACCGCTACAGAAACCTGCTTAGTAAGAATATACAGGACGAATCTTATTTTCTTAAAGTACCAGAAAAATTAAGTGGGTGTAGCTCAGTGGTTCTCAACCTTCCTAATGCTCCACCCCTTTAATACAGTTCCTCATGGTGTGGCGACGCCAGCCATAAAATTATTTCGTTGCTACTTCTTAACTGTAATTTTGCTTCTGTTTTCAATCATAATGTAAATATCTGTGTTTTCCCATGGTCTTAGGTGACCCCAGTGGGAATTGTGGCTCGTGGGTTGAGAACCGCTGGTGTCTACTAAGTGCTACAAGCAGTCAGTGGCCACTGTGGGAGGGACAGGCCCCGAGTAGGTTTTCCCATCCTGATTGATCAGCCCTAAACGCACCTACAGACATTAAATGGATTGTGTGTGACAATAGCAGAAGAGGTCCTGACTCCTAGAGGGGGTGGTTGGGGAATGGAAGGAAATAAGGAGTGGGGCGGAGGGTTTGCAGTGATGTAAATACTGTGGACATGATTACGTGTGACGTTCCCAAACATGTGAATTTAAAGACTAAAGTTAACCAGGGCAGCACCCCCGGTGAGCACAGCACCCCCGGTGGCATCAAAATGGGCTGGAAACATCTTTACATTTGTGCGCTGTTCTCTTCTAGAGTGCAGACAGAAATTTCACCTCGCAGCTCCTTCCTAGGAACAGAAATAGGGATGTGACGTGCAGTCCTGGACTTAGGGACTGTGGGAGAACTTGTTTCTGTCCCTACATCGCTGGGACCGCGTAGGAGCGAGAGGTTGACAGCTTCCCAGTTAAGAAGAGTTCCGATCTCTCCCCAGCGCCCAGGAGGCTACATTACCATAGGAGGACACTAGAGGGAGACAGAGATCGTGAGGTGAAAATTAAAAGGTTGACCCAAAGATCCAACCATCCTCACCAAGAATTTGTGAATCCCCAGAATCTCTAGCTTGGTTCATAAATGGCTTCCCCTGAGTAAAGGCTAGTAAATACTGACTTCTAAGCCCGTGGTGCCCAAATATCAACACAAAACCACTACCCATTAAATGTATGCACGCACCTGCACACGAAGGATCCTCAGCTCAAAGAAGCAAGAAAATAACCATCCAGAAACCCACCCAAACACATTAACGTGACAAAACCGTTAAAATACATAAACAAATAAAAAGAATCGCATTTGCCAGTCACAAACAAGACTCTGCTATGACTGGTATAAAAAAAAAATGAACTCTTCTTTTGTGCCAAGACAAGGGTACCTAAGGTTTACTTCTTAGAAATGTTATTCAGGCATATTTAAATATTAGAATAACAAAATTTTTAGTTGAATACATATGCCAATATGGTGTGGGATTTTTTTTATGTTTTTATTTTATGTGTATGTGTGTTTTCCCTGCATGTATGTCTGTGCATCACATGCAGAGCCTTTTGCCCACAGAGATCAGAAGATGGAGTCTGGTCCCTGAGTTGTGGACAGTTGTGAGCTGTTATGTGGGTGCCAAGAACCAAACCAGGGTATTCTGCAAGAATAGCAAGCTCAAAAAAACAAAACAAAAAAAGAATAGCCAGCTCTTTTAACTGCTAAGCCATCACTCCAGCCCTGTGACTCGATTTTTTTAGAGATTATTTTCCCCCTAAAATGAATTTTTATTAGATTTCATAAATGCCTCCAAAATTTTTTGGAACACACTAAGTTATGTGTTACTTGACAAAAACTCAAGATAACCACTCTCAGATGCATAAAAAAATTAAAATACATAATCACATATCTAAAAATCATGAACCCTGAGCGGTTAATAAGAAATAAACATTACAAAGAGCCAAGACTAACTGCTGCAGTTCGTAAATCCAGAGCTAAACTGAGAAATTCAAGATCAGTAGCTCCCAACATAGGTGACTTAAAGAATCAAGGCAGAGTAAGAGATGGGAGCCGACGGAGCGTAAGTCCCGATCCAACATCAGCAAGTGGACGACCATCACCATGTGGGCCTCCCCACTGACCTCAGTGGCGTGTGTGCTAAAGTTGAAGGGATGTGCAGATCAACTTATCTCCTGTGCAAATTCTGAAAAGTCCGTCTGGAAATCTTGAGGCTTAGGTAATTAGAGGAGGTGGGAGAACAGGGCTGTGAAGGTCCCTTGGGGTGGGATACTCAGGGTTAAAGGTTTCAGCGGGGAGGGGGTTGGAGGGATAGCAGAATGGAGAGGTTAAGGGTCAGGTAGGCAAAGCTAAGGGTGTGCAAGACCATTGTAAAAACTCTACACATTTGAAGCTATTTTAAAAAAATATATAATATTAAAAATGAGTTTGAACAGAGGTGCCCTGCCTGAATGGACAATAGTGGCTCCAGAAAACATTCATTATTAAGGGAAAATCTGAGTTGGACTTAGGATACCTCCCTAGCAGTCACTGGGCAGGGAGACCACGGAGGCACAGAAATCAACCACGCCCTTGCCATTGTTCTTGGTTGCACAATGGCAAACAATGAAGAACCCCTGTTGGGCTTTTCTTTTTTTTCAGGACACAGAGAAGTCAGTCTCAAACTTCCCAGGAAGCCCTCCCTGCTGGCTGTCTTTCACGGTGCTGCAGGGTGCTATGCAGGCTGCAGAGAGAGAAAAGACAACCATGGTCTTAGCAAGTATTAGACCCTGCATGCTGCGGTGCCAACCTGCTAGGCATGATATACCCATCACTGCAATCATAGCATAAGTGGTGGTTGCACCTGAGGTCTGCTCCACAGTAGGGATTTTTTGGAGGGGTATACTAAAACAGGGTCTCTCTGTGTAACTCTGATTGACCTGGAACTCGCTCTGTAGACCAGGCTGGCTTCAAACTCAGAAATCCACCTGCCTCTGCCTCCTGAGTGCTGGAATTAAAGGCGTGTGCCACCATGTCCGGCTCACAGTAGGAAATTTTTTATGCCTAGTACTATAAATTTCATCAAAATCCTATGACTGGGAAATCTTCACTGCTAGGGGAAGCTCCTGGTGGTGTCTCACTGAACAGTCACCCTGCCAAATTCCCTTGTAAATGTTTATGTTTATATCCATATGTTGTTGTTCTCAGTCATGATCAAAGGAACGTCTTGTTGCAGTGGGTAGGGGTTAGCGCAGAGTCAGGGTCTTGAGAATAAGTGATGACTCAGCCATTCTTAGGTCCATGGCCCTCGTGTGGGCAGACAGGCTCGGCCACGGATCTCAGAGACCCTGATGAAAGGGCAACAGTGTCCTCGCCTTATCAGGAATTCACTGATCATCTTGTAAAAACCCACACCAGAGTCTCTGTCCAGAGGACCCAGGCTCCAGCTGTGGCTACCACAGAAGGGTTTTATGAAGAAAAAAAAAAAAAAAGGAACTAAAACATAAGTGTTGGAAGAAAGAAGGAGACAGCAAGGAGGAGGAGGCGGCCTCAGCCCAAGGAGGAGCTACTGGCAGTGTTGCAAAGGGGAGAGTCTTTGTTCTTTGTGGACCTTGCTACTGAGAGGTTACCCATGCCCTGGGGGGAGGGGGGCGGGGGAGACGCGACACATTTGCGTGCCTACAATCCGCACTAAATGGACTCACGGACACAATAATAATAAATGCAAAGCAGAGATATGAAGTCTGGGGAGAGACAGGTTGCGGGGTCCCTGGCACGTTAGAGGGAGATAGCAGGAGTTGATATGATCAAAGTACATTGTCAGAATATATGACAGCTTCAAAGCATAAATAAAATATGGTTTTCTTTTTCTTTATCTTGCCCACTGGTGTCACGGCAGAGATGTGTTCTTGGTACAATGCAGCCATCCTGTTACAGCTGAGAATTTCCTTCTCTGGCTAACGTTCTCTCTCTCTCTCTCTCTCTCTCTCTCTCTCTCTCTCTCTCCCCCCCACCCCCCTTATGAAATGCTTTCTTATTGTCACAATGTGAGTACAGCCCTGTGTCTGGTAAGGAAAGCCATGGGCTTAGTTTCTCTTTGCGGAGACAGAAGGCTCTCCCTTTAGGACCGAGATACCAGCTTTATGAGTTGACTGAGATAGACCATGTTGCTGTGGCTTTCGTTACATTTTTGCTTCCATATCACAAACGTGTTTCATTGCTTCCCTCCAAGGAAAAAATTCCAAGGATAATATATTAGCACATACATTACATTTAAATGAATTTTTAAAATCTAAACAGTAACCTCAAAGCAAACAAAAGATGAAAAGAAAAAAAGATGAGAAATGTGAGTTCTACCCAATTGGACAGATTCTTTTGTGTGGGTGTGGCTGTTTTTCCTCTCTGTACAACTGTGCTCTATGAGTGGGCCCGGTGCCAGTGGAAACCAAAAGAGGGCACTGGATCTCCTGGGACTTGCATTGCAGACTGTTAGGAGCCATCGTGTGGATGCCAGGAAGCAAGGAAGCGGGGGTGCTCTTAACTGGGAGCCATCGCTCCAGTCCTCATTTTTGCACTTGTGTGCAAGTGTATACATGCACTCCACCTGATGAGCCTTCTTGCTGGCCTGGGAAAGGTCCTTTTCTATGACAGCTGCTGTGATCCCCTCTTTGTGACTTGTGGGACCTCATTTTGCCTCTGTCTTTAACTTAGCAGCAGATGATTGATCCTCCTGAACTTTGTAGGTTTTATTTTAGTTTTAATTATATGATGTGGGTTGTCTGGGTTTGAATGAGAATGGCCCACTTGGACTCATCTATTTGAATGCTTAGTCGCCAGGGCATGGAACTGTTCCAGAAGGATTAGGAGGTGTGGCCTTGTTGAAGGAAGTGTATTGCTGAGGGTGGCTTTGAGGTTCCAAATGCCCATGCCAAGCCCAGTCTCTCTGCCTGTCTCTCTCTCTCTCTCTCTCTCTCTCTCTCTCTCCCTCCCTCCCTCCCTCCCTCCCTCCCTCCCTCCTGTCTGCAGCCAAGATGTAAAGCTCTCAGCTATTGCTCCAGCACAGTGCCTGTCTGCTTCTTGCCATGATGATCATGGACAAACCCTCTAAACCAGTAGTTCTCAAGCTGTAGGCTGCAACCTCTTTGAGGTAGAAGGACCCTTTCACAGGGGTCACCTAAGACTATTGGAAAACATAGATATCTACATTATGATTCATAACAGTAACAAAATTACAGTTATGAAGTAGCAATAAAAACAATCTTATGTCTGGAGGTCACCACAACATGAGGAACTGTGTTAAAGGCGTGCAGCATTAGGAAGGCTGAGAAACACTGCTCTAAATTGTAAGCAAGACCCTAATTAAATGCTTTCCTTTATAAGAGTTGACTCAGGGCATGGGGTCCCCTGAGCCCCATTGTCTAGCTCTGGGTTTGCTTTTCAGTCTAGAGGAGCCCGGTGGGACCCTAAGAACATCTTGCTCCTCACCCTGAAGAAACCTTTAGGGGCCCTAAAACTAACCATCTTGGAGTCCTGCCCGACCACCTATCCTGGTTGAATCCCCCCACTACCCAGCTGGTCTGCCTGGGACAGCCCACAGAGTTGGCTCCATCTTCCACTATGTCTGTCTAAGACACAGCCTGCAGAGTGGGATCTCCCCGAGGTACAACCAACAGATTAGGGTACCTTGTCCTCCACTGTCTGGCTCATGGCTCCCCCCACATTCCCTAGAAGACCTGCTGCCATCAGGATCATCCAGCCAACACCAAGGAAAACCAGATGCCTAAAGACAGTGTAAGAACACAATCAACAAGAGCCAAGGCAGTATAGTGCCACCAGAGTCCAGCTATACCACTACACAAACAATAAAGGGAAGGTACAGCAAGCCAATAGCCAACATTAAATTAAATGGAGAGAAACGTAAAGCCTTCCCACTAAAACTGGGGACAAGACAAGGCTGCCCATTCTCTCTCCGTGTCTCTTCACTATAGTACTTGAAGTTCTAGCTAGAGCAATAGGACAGTTAAAGGAGATCAAGGGGTACAAATAGGAAAGGAAGAAGTATTGTTCTTTGAAGATGATATGATAATATACGTAAGTGACCCCAAAAATTCTACCTGCCGCTGATAATTAACTCAAATCAGTAGGCTTCCTCCACATAAGGGATGAACAGGCCAACAGAGAAGTTAGGAAGACAGTGCCCTTCACAATAGCCACATATAATATAAAATACCTTGGTGTGACTCTAACCAAGCAAGGGAAAGGCCTGTATGACAAGAATGTCACATCTCTGAAGAAAGAAACTGAGGAAGATATCAGAAGATGGATTAGCATCATGAAAATGGCCATCTTACCAAAAGCGATCTACAGATTCAGTGCAATCCCCGTCAGAATTCCAGCACAGTTCTTTACAGGCCTTGAAAGAACAATTCTCAATTTCATATAAACAAAACAAAACAAACAAACAGAAAACAGGATAGCCAAAACTATTCTAAACGG
Source organism: Rhynchomys soricoides (assembly GCA_019843965.1). Taxonomy (NCBI): domain Eukaryota; kingdom Metazoa; phylum Chordata; class Mammalia; order Rodentia; family Muridae; genus Rhynchomys; species Rhynchomys soricoides. The sequence goes on from JADRCH010000008.1 coordinate 14,470,271, forward strand.
TAAAACACCTTCAGGAGGTATCGGAACCCCTGACTTCAAGCTGTACTGCAGGCCAATGGCGATAAAAACTACATGGTATTGGTATAGAAGTACACAGGTGGATCAATGGAATCGAATCAAAAACCCAGAAATAAACACACACACCCTTAGACAACTTGATTTTTGTTGTTGTCGTTGTTGTTGTTGTTTTTGTTTGTTTGTTTTGTTTTTCGAGACTGGGTTTCTCTGTGTAGCCCTAGCTGTCCTGGAACTCACTCTGTAGACCAGGCTGGCCTCGAACTCAGAAATCAGCCTGCCCCTGCCTCCCAAGTGCTGGGATTAAAGGCATGCGCCACCACTGCCCAGCTGACAACTTGATTTTTTGACAAAGAAGCCAAAATCATACCATGGAAAAGGAAAAGCATCTTCAACAAATGGTGCTGGTCTAACTGGATGTCTGCATGTAGAAGAATGCAAAGGCTTTTAATGTTGTTCGTGCTTTATTAAGCATGATATGTAATTATATATAATATGCAATAATACATAATAGGTATGTAATTATATATACGTATCACACAGATGTGAGATCCTACAGATGTGAAAAATGTGAAAATCCAGCTAGGCAATAGTAGTGAACACCTTTAATCTCAGCACTAAAGAGACAAAGGCAGGTGGATTTCTGAGTTCAAGGCCAGCCTGGTCTACAGAGGGACTTCCGGGACAGCCATAGCTACACAGAGAAGTTTTGTCTCAAAAACAAACAAACAAACAAAAGAATGTAAAAATCCTTTAGCCAGTGTTCAGTCCTTAGTAAACATCAGAGTCCGCACAGAGGAACCCTACAAATATTAGGAATGTGGCTAACCATTAACCAGTGTTCCAAGTTTTACAGAACATCACAGGGTTTATACTGGACAGGACCCGTACAAATGTGAGGAACACAGTAACACCTTTAATGAAAATATAAACCTTTTTGATGTTGGGGTTCATTTTGGAAAGAATTCTTGTAGGTATACTAACTGTAAAAGGCCTAGGTGGGTTTGGAGAGAAGATTCATCAGTTAAGAGCATTGGCTGCTCTTCCAGAGGCTCAGTGTTCAATTCCCAGCACCCACATGGCATCTAACAGCCATCTGTAACTCCAGTCCTGGGAGATCTGATGCCTTCTTCTGGTTCTGAGGGCACTGTACACACACATGGTGAACAGAATGCAGGCAGGCAAAACATCTATCCACAAAACAGTTCTTAATTTAAAAAAAAAATTTATTAAAGTGCACACATGAAAAAACAGAACAATATACTTATCTATTTATAAGAGAATATAATTATTTGAAGAAGTAAGGACTATAGAAAGCCTTTATTCACATTTCAGACCCTAAGATAATTGCTATAGAGATGAAAAGCACAGATACAGAGAAAATGAGAAACGTTTTCCTACGGCACTAACTAGGGCCCCTCACGCTGGGTAAAAGCACTGGAGCTCTGAGCCACACACCCCCACCCCAGAAAAACCTTTATTGCTTAAATTTTTCTAGATGCTGTGAGTTGGTGTGGAAATAAATCATCACAGACAGAATTATGCAGAAAACTCACCTCCAAAACGATCTGACTGTGTTTCAGAAACCTGAGGTTTCTCACCCTTGCCCTTGGACACGGGAAGAAAATGCCACTCTCACACTGATCTTTATAACCCAATGAGATTCATTCCTGAGGATGTGTCATCTGTATATGGCAGAGACATTGTTTGGGGGTTTTGTGAGACAAGGTTTCTCTGTATAGCCCTGGCTGTCCTGGAACTCACTCTGTAGACCAGGCTAGCCTTGAACTCCCAGGGATCTGCCTGCCTCTGCCTTCTGAGTGCTGAGAATAAAGGCGTGCCCCACCACTGCCTGGCAAAATGAATCTTTCTCATGAGCTGTTACTCTTGTATTTTGAATGAATTGCCACAGACGCTGAGTTTTCCATCCTTCCTCGAGCTTCTAAGTAACTGATATTAATTACACACCCGGGCAAATGGCAGGATGGCTGCCTAGTAACCACTGCCCAGCGTCAGTTACTATGTTTTGAAATATTTGCTGACAGTTATTCTCATCAGTTACATCTTACTTCTTTTTGTAAGGGCCTTGATGGTTATGGGAATGGTGTTACAGAAATATGATAAAAAGCCCAAGATTTCCAAATCTTAAATTGCCTTTTGTAAAATTTTACTCTTTACTTGTTTTCGCAGGTGAGTCTATGACCTACAAAACACACAAACCTTGGTGCTGATTTACACTGACTGATTTATTCATTGTGACAGTAAGCCTCGGGATGAGATGAAAATGGTAGAAGCCAGGACAGTATTTATGCAGATATATATGCTGTGCCTATTTTCACAAAAGGGTAATTATTTAAATGAAAGATACATTTAAAATAGTTGATAGCTAGCTGACTGACAAACTAGAAATCTCTTCTACCTGAGAAATGTTGATTCCACTGAGCTGACTTATTCTAAATAATCTGATCACTGTTTTCAAATCTCTGCCTGCCAGCAGGTGACCATGGACAGTCCTGTGAGTCAGCGCTTTCCCTGGGGTCAGCATTGTAAGCGTTCCCAGAACCCAGTTCTGAGCCCACAATGCTGCAGTTCCTCCCTGCTCTCCACGGCCTCCGTGTGGTAGTTCGGCCATCTCTTGCATAGCGTTACAGGCTCGGAAATCATCCTCACACTAACACTGTTTCCACACTTGCCTTTTAAAAACCCTCCAAAAGGGGCTGGAGAGATGGCTCAGTGGTTAAAGAGCACTGACTGCTCTTCCAAAGGTCCTGAGTTCAATTCCCAGCAACCACATGGTGACTCACAACCATCTGTAACAGGATCCAATGCGTTCTGATGCCCTCTTCTGGTGTATCTGAAGACAGCTACAGTGTACTTGCCATATATATTATGTAATATAATAAAATCTTTTTAAAAAAGAAAAGAAAAGAAACTCCAAGAAAGCAAGAGGACTTCTGTTGGGCCAGTGCTTTACGGCTCCAAATTTGCACAAAGGAGGTCATCTGCTCAGCCTGTTTTTGCCTCCTAGGTCACAATCTCTGCTTGCATGCAAGACTATGAGACACATCCTGTCCCCCCATTGGGTAGCATCTAGTCTCAGTACAGAAGACGGAAGGGGTTGTTCAGAGGGGCTCGAAACAAACCCTTCCCTCCAGGAGCATGGCCTTCCTAGTGTCTCCATTCCAGACCCGTGTACCACAGAGCAGAGATAAAACAAATCTGCAGGATTGGCCTCCCAGTTTCTGATGTTCTGTTAGGGCAGGCCTAGGAAAATAACAGCCACATTCCAGCCCACCCATGGCTCTCTCCAGGTTACCCCACAAAGAGTTAGAGGCATCAATGTCCTTCACAGCTGCTGAGAAATAGCCATTCCCAACCCTGTCCAGTAGCCCTGGCTTCAGCTTTTTCCTAGGAACAGTGGAAGGTTGGGAGCAGGAGGCAGCGAGGTGGTTTGAATGAGAAATGTCCCCCATAGGCTCAGATATTCGAACACGTGGATTCCATTTGGCCGCACTGTTTAGGGAGGCTGTGAACCACTTAGGAGGTGGAGCCTTGCTGGGGTGGGGGACGGAGACAGTGAACTTACAGTTCACTCTGCTTCGAGTTTTTGGTTGAAACGTGAGCTCTCAGCTTCCTGTTCCGGCTGCCATGCCTCTACCCATCTGGAACCTTAAACCAAACCGACTTTTCCTTCTGTAAGTCATTTTTGGTCACAGCACCAGGAAAGTTTTATCACAGCACCAGGAAAGAAAATACCACAGACTGGTAAGACTTCTTTGAATCTTCAGTGAGACTCCTTCCAGCTGATCTTGGAACCCCAAAAGCTCAGAGACAGACAACCCCACCTGCTCAAAGCTCCAGCATTCCCTCCACCCCTGCCATTCAGTCTGCAAAGTCAAAAGCATCCCTTCCGGTCTTAATGGGGAAGGCACTGAGAAAGGACACTTCACCAACGCTGTCTCATCAGTGTCCCTGGGCCCACGCTAGCCCTTTAGGGGCATGAGGATAGACCAGGCTACCTGGCACACACTCTTTTCAGGCCTGGGACAAAGCCAGAAAGAGCAGAGAAGAGAGGGCTGAACGTGAGGCATTCCCACCTCAGAGGCAGAGCAGGATGGTGAGGAACAGTCTGCTGTTTCCATCCACATAGCCTCTGATCTGTGCACAGCTGCCTCCTCTCTGGAGCTTCACAAACTCCCAAGGATCAGCCCCAGGGCCTTTCGTTCATCTCCTCAGAACAGACATGGTGCATCTAGCTGAGATTCGCTGAGACTGCGTCTGGTGCCAACAGGAGGGAGGAGAATGTCCACATCACGTAGTAGGTGTCAGGCCCTGCTGGATACAGGAAGGGCCACAGGCTGAGGCAGCGTGAGCTCAGGACTCTGGGTGTGTTCTGGGAAGGCTGAGAGGTGGCATTCCTCACAGCAGTCCAACATGCAGTAGTCACTGCTGCCGCTGTCTGAGTCTAGAGGAGGGGACCTGGCCGAACCCAGGGGGGCCCAATCCTCCTGGGGCAAGTAGGCCGATGGCTGTCCTACCAACTCCAGACATCCTGCTGGCAGCACATGCTCTGAGCCTGGGGGCCCTGGGAAGCCAGGGACCGTGGCCTCCCATTTCAGGCTGGAAAACTGCACAGGGCATGCCGGGCTATAGGTGAGTGTGGTAATGACCTCCCAGATGCTGGACTCTGAGCCTCCTGATGGAGTGCTCACACCATCTTGTCTTGCTTGTGGTCCGGCTCTATGGGCCCCTACCCAGGTCTGCATCAGAACAGGGGGCAGTAAGAAGGCTCAGACAGCATACTCAGGACTCACTCTGGGAGTGGCTCTCTCCCCTGTATAGCCCAGACTCTCTCCTCCAGGAAGCTCCAACATGCACTCCCACAGCCTGTGCCCAAACACATTCTACCTTTCTCCCATGTGTGAAACCTCTGGCTTCAGCAAAAAGCTTCCCTCTGAGAAGTTCCCTCCTCAGCCCAGAGCCACGGGCTTATGGCAGCATGAACCAAGTGCCCAAAACAAACCAAAACTATGATAGAATGCTGCCCAGGACCAGCCAGCACCCCACTAAATGCAGCTGCACACAGAACTAGAGACTGGATCCTGTGGAGCAACAGGAGAGCTGAGCCTCCCAAAGACTGCTGCCTCTCAGTGGGCCTGGAAGCCGCCACAAAATATGCCTGTATTTCAAACCATCTACCATTGCTGTATCCTGGGGAGCTGACCCATAACACCATCCCATCTAGATGGCACAATATGTGCCCACTGAAGCTAGGGCACAAATGTAAACCTACTATGTATGTAAGGGGCTCAAAGCACAAATACGGCCCCTACGCTTGTTCATGTCCCCAGCCTAAGCCTAGATTCTGCACACGCAAGGCAGACTTCTATGCCACATCTGCCCTGGTAACACCACACTTGATCCCGCCCCTCTGAATTTCCCTGCACGCACCTGGAAGTCCCCATGGTATACACTGTAGAGAGGATGGAAGAATGCCTCAGGAGAGGGAACATTCTGGTAAAAGATTCTCTTCACCCTGCAGCCAAAAATAAAGAAGTCTGAACCAAAGGGACCCAGATAGAAGCCTTTCCAGAAAACCTAGGTCACTGCCAAGACCAGAGCTCCCTTCTGCCTAGCAAATGTGCCTACTGTATTCAGACCTGTCCTCAAAGGGCTACCGGATGCAGCAACACACGCCTATTATTCTAGCTGCCCAGAAGGCTGAGGCATGAAGATCACACAAGCCCACTTATTGAAGGCCAAAGTGGGCAATATAGTAACGCCCATTAGAAAGAAAGGAAGGAAGGTAGGAAGAAAAAAGGAAGAAAAATGAAGGAAGGAAGAAACAAACAAACAAAGCCAGCCTCTGGGCAAATCCCAGGACAGTGGCCTCTCTGGGTAATGCCCTATGTATCCATTTACACCGTCGCCTGCATCCTTTCACAGACCTATCCAGTAGTGGAATCAGGGCCTGGAAACAACCAGCCGTGTCCTCAGCTCTCAGATGAAGCCAACAGCTCCAGAGGTCACATCTGCACCATGAACAGGCCACTGTGGTTCCCAAGTCTCTCTCTCTCTCTCTCTCTCTCTCTCTCTCTCTCTCTCTCTCTCTCTCCCTCTCTCTCTCATGCACCCACATGTGCCTTGGCTACCTACCTGGGTGACAGCTTGAACAGAAGGTGGGCAAGGCAGGTCAGCAGAAGAAAGATGGGCACAGCAACAAGAATGCTGACTGGCCACTGCCAGCGTGGGACCAGGAGGCCTGTGAGCAGAAAGAGTCCATGGCAGTGAAGAGCCTTAGGGCCAAGATGTACCCCTAAGTCCACATGGCAAATAAGTCACCATAAGTTCTCTGAGCCAAAGCAGAAAGGGTTTAGGATGGGCCTTGGCATTTGTGTCATGCCTGATGTCCCTGGGTGCCCTCCTTGGTACCCCCCCTTCACGTCTGCCATATGGCCAGTGGTCATCACTGTACAAAGGGTCAGCCCAACTTTCACAAAGGAAACCCAGGGCTTGTCCAGCCTCAAATGGAAGCTCTAGCCAGTGTGAAGCCCTGGACTCACATGTTCCTAATGATGGCCATTAGCTCTGGACTCCACACATCTCAGAAACAAGAGGAGGACTGCAGGTCGATGAAATGGAGGTGGGACAGGAGAAATCAAGGGACAGACCTAACGCAGCACAGGCTATGACAAAGCAACCACCACCTGGCACCTACCCTGTCTCCTCCTCCGGGGAGAGGGAAAGGACACGGGTTGGCTCCACTCACTCCAATGGCTCTTATAGTATCCCCCTTCTGATATATCATCATAATGCTCCAAAGTCATCTGGACACGCAGCCTGGCCTCATAGGTGGAACCAGGATTCAGTTCGACAGCTTCAAGGATGAGCCAGGTCACTCCAACGATGCGCTCCTTGTGCCGGGCCTGCTGCAGGGTTGTGGGCATTTGACTGAGTGCAAGGTCCTAAAGGATGGGCACACACGCACCAACAAGCCCATTCACACACATCTATGGATACATGTACACACCCATCACATTGTTACACTCCGCCCAGTGTACATGCACCCATCTACTCACAAAGCAAAGACACACTCACATATAAACACACATGTACAAACAGGTACACCCACATGCTACGTTCAAAGACATACATACACACAAGCATAGGTTTGTATGTAGCCAGCACATACATGCGCATCTAATTCTGTCCTGCCTCTGTTCTCACCAATGACTCTAGCCAGTCCCAGGAGAGAGACCCCTGGGAGCTACCACCATATTACCTCCCAGGCCTCTTCCTGCCTCTTGAAGGCCAGCTCGTAGCTGAGGGATGTGATCAACGGCTCCAGAGCGAGACTGATACCCCAGGTCAGGACACAACGCCCAGAGCTGACATTGCTTTGCAGATCAGAGGGCGGATCCAGCTTGACTGAAACAAAGAGGGGCCATGTGAGGCTGTGGCTACCACTGTGTCCCTCAGCGTGGCCAGAACTGAGGTCTAAGAACATTCCCAAGAAGACATGGACAAGGCTCCTTCAGACCAGGGACCTCATTTAAAATCTAATTCAGAAAAGCCAGGCAATAACTTCTTTAAGCCTCCGTGCAAGGTAATTTCTGAATCTTGTCTTCCGTTTCCTTCCTGGAGTAATCCCTACTGTGATGGACGTACATGTCCCGCAGTTCAGACTGTAGTCTCTACCCTCAGCTGGTTGTCTTTTCATTCCCCACACAGACCCTGGCATCCATCACACCCTCCCTTCCCAGGGTCCAATCTGCTTCCAGTCCTGCTTCTTGCTTGGCAAGGATTCTCAGGAAGAGTCAAAAACTCAAGGTCACAACCTCACCGCCAAGCTACGAGGCCACTGCTGTCAGGGCTGCCCCACTCACTGTGTCTCCGCGGCAGGTACTGTGAGTCCACCAGGCTGACCTGCTCCTGTCCCATGATGCATTGGTGGAGTGTGATGGTGAAGTTGTCAAAGGGTAAGAACGCCTCCTCGGTAGGTAGCACCAGAGTACACATACTGTCCCAGAAGGTGCACTTGTGCTTGATGTTAGTCACCTGGTTACTGGGAAGGCCGGGTGTTAGTAGCACAGATGATGCCACCACAGAGACCTTGTGCCCTCCCTGAATAGACCTGGCCTTCCATCCTCACCTGGTAAAGAGGAGCCAGGCCCTGGATTCCTGGCCCAGCTCTGGAGCTGACCAGTGGCAGTCAATCCTGAAAATACTGTTGCTGAGACAGGTGAATGTTCCAGCCTTCTGCCCTGGGAATGGGGGTGGTGGGAGCACACAGTAGGGCCTTAAGGCAGAGCTGAGGTAGGTGGGGAAGATCTGACCAGACAGACTCCAAAGAAAGTCCCAAGGAAAGGTGTCAAGAACAGGATGAGAGGCTTGGGGGTGGCTGGGTTTTGAACATGGTATGCAAGCCAGTCAGACCTAAGAGCTTTATTGGGTAGGAAACCATGGGACACTAGAAGACATGCGCCAACAGAGTTTGGGCTCATGTTTTTCTCCGGGGTTTTACAGGTGCTAACTTGTCCCCAACTCCCCTAATTCTCTATGCAGCCACCATAGGGAGATGTGGCACCCAGCCCTCACCTCCTCCCTGCTCTGGGACGGAGACTCCCCAGCAGACACAGGAGCAGGCACAGCAGTAGAACAGGAAACAGAGGACCTGTTTCACTGCCACTCTCTTCAAGGTCCAACCTGCAAAAGACAAAACTGTAGGGCCTGAGATAGGCACCCTGTGGGAGATGTGCCCTGTGCTAGGCACCCTGTGGGAGGTGTCCCCTGTGCTAATCACCCTGTGGGAGGTGTCCC
>JADRCH010000008.1:14479115-14576381 GCA_019843965.1 Rhynchomys soricoides
CCTGTGGGAGGTGTCCCCTGTGCTAATCACCCTGTGGGAGGTGTCCCTTGTGCTAAGCACCCTGTGGAAGGTGTCTCCTGTGGGAGGTGTCCCCTGTGCTGGGCACCCTGTAGGAGGGATACTTCCCACAGGATTCTGCCCAGCAGGTACCTTTAATGTGTCCTGTGGACAAGACTGAACATCTCTACAGCCTCCTCAATTAGCTGACGTGTAGAAAAGCCCCTTGACCCAACCAACCAAAGACTGCCAAGACTGGGATCTTCAGTGTGCAGGCTGTCCCCTCCCACTTAGATCTTCAGGATCCTAGGCTCTCACAGCAGTATGTCCACACTCTCATGCCACCCTCTGTGAGGACGGGGCTCTCCGTGTGTTACCCTAGGTTCTGCCATACCTGCGTGTTCTGGCTTGGCTCTTTTTGGCTTTGTTGTTGTTTGGGGGGGAGGGGGAGGCACATTGAGGGGGTTTGAGACAGAGTTTCTCTATATATCTCTGACTGTCCTGGAATCACTATGTAGACCATGCTGGACTTGAACTCAGGACCCTCCAGCCTCTGCTTCTTGAGTGCTGAGATGCTGGGATTAAAGGCATGAGCCACCATACTAGCTCTGCCTAGGTTCTGACAACTGTCAAGTGAAAGGCTGTTCATTCAGAAGTGGAGTCACAAAGAGGGCCAGGGCTCTTCTCTGGGTCACAGGGCAAGCCTGTATGTGTTCTCTTCCCACTACTCAGGAAATAGGCTCTTCCCAGAGTTCTGCCCTGAGAACACAGGCAGCAGATGTCAGGATAACAAGCTGCCTGCCATGCACCATTCTCAGCTGTCTTAGCCCCCCTGGAAAGAGCGAGCCCCTGAACCCTGGGAACCCTGGGAACCCTGGGGAGCCACAAGTAGATGGAGACCAGAAGCTGAGTCTTAGGAAGTGCCTGGTTGCATGATTCTACTGAGGCCCTGTCAGAAGAGTCATTTGCATCTACAGATGGCTCACTGATAGCCTCTGAGCAGGAAACAGGGCCACCCTGATTATACAAGCCTGATTAGTGATAAGGAAAAAGGAAACTCATGCACAGAGACCACAGCGCTGGCCTTCCAGGAGCCAGCACCGCCCCCCCCCACCCCCGCAGACAGCATGACCCACCTACTCAAACCCCCATCTGCACAACCTCAAGACAGACTTGTGTTAACTTCAACCTACCGCCCTGCAGTCTACCTGTCTGTATCTCTAGACAAACCCATTAAGGCTTTGTCCTCCTCTGGGATAGAGCATGCAGCCTGGGTCACCAAGGGCAGCAAAGCTAAGCTCTCCGGGCATCGTCTGTCTCCTCTTGGGATAATTATTGGCAAAGTGGGGATGAGAGTATCAGCTCAGTCCTAGAGCATAAGAGAGCAGGATCCCGGAGTGACGGAACTGTAAAAAGGATCAGCACTGCCAGCTGAGAACTGATGCAGACCTCAGGGATAACCTTGCCACCACTGGAGGGAATCAGTCCATGGCAGTCTCAGGCTGACTCGTGAAGATGGCTTGAAAGCATCAAGTAGAGTGACTTCTGGCCCAATGCACCCCCTTTCTAGCCAGGGATAGAGGCAAGTGCACCAGAGTTAGAAATGTTCCCTTACAATCTGATACAATAAAGTCATCATGTGGGCAGAGAGCATTTCCTCTGCCCCATCTGCACCGGGTGACTCGGGGAGGATGGGGTCACTACCCTTCTAATGATGAGAAACCGGAGACTAAACCATCACTTGGCCCTTCTGTTTGGGGAAGGGGTCCCACAAACTCCCACGACATCCATGAACTTCCTGGGAGCAATGTGTGAGATTTGGGGCTTGACCTAATAAATGAGGCCAAAGTCTTGGGCATCATAAGCCTCTTTCTCCCTGGAGGTCGACCACCACGGGTTTGGACAGATCACTGACCGGGGGACTCCCTACCTTGACAGACAGACAGACAGACCTTGGGCCAGGTACTTAGGACAGAGACAACTGAATACCCATTGGTCTTTGAAGAAGCTGGGCTGGGACCAAAAACAACTGACCACAACCCAGACACACCAGGCCACCGAAACATGTGAGAACCTAAAGAAACCAACACCCACTATCTTGGAATGGATGCTCCCAGGCATGTAGTCCTACTGTGGAGCTCCTAGCAAAGGCTTTTCACAACAGGTCTGAGAACATAGCCCCCTCAGCCTCTCAAAAACAAAACCAATGATGATACAACAAAAATGACAACACAGTTGTGGCAAGTTAAGAACTCTACAAGGAGTCAAAGCCAAACCCTGCTGTGTGTTTGTCTGTGTGTTTGTCTGTGTGTCTGTCTATGTGTCTGTGTGTCTGTATCTCTGTCCTCATTCATGAGGTACTGTAATACTCTACTCCTGAGCTCCATTCTAGGACCTCTATTTTACTTTATATTTTGAGTCAGGGTCTATCCTGGATAATTTTATGTCAACTTGATACATTCTAGAGTCATTTGGGAAGAGGATTTCTTAAGAAAATACCTCCACAGGATTTGCCCATAGGAAAGTCTGTAGTCCGTTTTCTTGCTTAGTGATTGATGTGGCAGAGCCAGTCTTCCCTGGCCTGATGGCTCTGGGGTGAAAAAGAAAACGGGCTGAGCAAGCCATGAGGTACAAGCCAATAGCAGTACCTCTATGGCCTCTGCATGGGCTCCTGCCTTGACTTCCTTTGATGATGGACTTTGGAAGTGTAAACAGAATAAATCCTTTTCTCCCCGGGTTACTTCTGGTCACAGTGTTTTAGCACAACAATAAGAAACCTAATGAAGACAGGGTCTCACTAAGACCCTGCTTAGTTGCCCCAGCTGGCCTTGAACTTACAACCTTAACCTCCCACGTAGCTGAGACGGCAGATCTGTGCCATTGGCCTGGATCCTTCTTACAACTTTTTTCTTTTCTTTTTTTACTTTTACTTATTTTATTAAGTGTATGAGTGTTTTGCTTGTGTGTATGTATATGTACCACGTACAGGCCTAAAGATAGGTATGAGCCACTCTGTAGGTGCTGGAAACTGAACCTGGAGCCATCTCAAAAACAGCAAGTTCTTACCGCTAAACCATCTCTCTGTCTCCTCTTTTCTTTTTTTCCCCTGCACTGGGTATTGAACCCAAGGCCTTGTGCATGCTGGGCATGCACCTACCAATTGGGTTACACCCCAGGCCCTGCTTTCTATCTTGACGAGGTGGGGGAACTCCCTATTCTCCTGCCCACCTGCAAAGCCCACAGAAATGGAGGAGGACGGAAAGAGGCGGCTCTGTGAGTGAGCCTGGCCCAGCAGTGGCTTCTCTCTGGAGGTGGAGACAGCAATGCAGACACCCTGCTCTCCAGGGGCATCAGGGGCCTGTGACATATGGAAGCTGTACTAGGAGATGGGACTGGAGGTGGGCCCAGGACCCAGCTTCCCTTTGGAAAGCCTGCAGATTGCAAGGTCCTCCTCAGCACCAGGGGGATCCCTGCGTTGTGCACAGGGTGTGAGGACACCGGGAGCTGATGCAGTTGGATGCTAATAGCCGGCAGGACAGGACTAGCAGACCAACTGGGTGAGGACCGAGGTAACAGACCAGAAGGAGCAGAGAAGATGCCCCCCCAAAAGCACCTTCCCACATACTGCCTGCAGAGAAGGCAACTATCAGGGTAGATGTGGCTGGAGAAGAGGCTGGATCCGGAGGTGGTGGATGAACCAGGGAAGAAAAGAAGGATGTGTCTGGGTAGCACAGGGAGGTGGTTGGGGAGGGGTTGGGGAGGGGTTGGGGAGGGGTTGGAAGCTTCTCCTGGCACTATTACTCTGTCCCTCCCTCCGGCTTCTTTTTTTTTTTAATATTTTATTTATTTTATGTATATGAGCACACTGTCACTGTCTTCAGACACACCAGAAAGAGGGCATCAGATCCCATTCCAGATGGTTGTGAGCCACCATGTGGTTGCTGGGAATTGAACTCAGGACTTCTGGAAGAGCAGTCAGTGCTCTTAACTGCTGAGCCATCTCTCCAGCCCTCTCTTTGGCTTCTCTACCCATCCTAAAGCATTTGCCCACCTTCCAACCCAGCTCCCTTATCTGATGGGATGACTGCACCCAAGCTCAGCCAGCTCTGTGCCCCTCAGCACTCGAACAAGCAGTCCTGCCTGCAGACAGGACTCGAGCAGATGAACTGACACTGTACACTTGCAGGGTGGGTGGGTGGGAGGAAACGGTGCTCCACTATGCCCTCTGCCACCTGAGGAAGTGCCCACTATGCCTTGTCTCCCTGCACGAGCAGGGGCCTCCCCGGCAGCCTGCAGGCAAAGCAGACTAAGCCAGCTGGGTAATCCAGGGTGAGCACCTGATACTGTGAGTCTCTTGCATCAGCCCAACTCCGTAATAAGAATGCCCCTCCCACCTCCCACCAAAGCCACCCTGCCTCTGGTGGTGGTATCCATACCTTTTCACTAGAGTGGGTGTTGTGGTTATAATTTACTCTTGAGAGGCCGAGCCCTGGCCAAGAGTAAGCCCAGTGTATCAGTGTCCGAGGAAGATCAAGCTGGGGGACAGAGGAGGAGTCCCAGCAGAAAGACCTTCTAAAGCTCGGCAACCGAGAAACAGAATTCTGCTTACCTACAAATGCCCCCCCCCCAGCCCTACTGAGCCAGCCTGGAATTCCACGAACACACAAGGCCTCCCAGATTCTCTCCTACCATGAAGTTTTCAAAAGATCTGGAGGTTTAGAGGGACTTTACCAACCTTGGGCCTAAGCGGTTAGGTTTTGTTCCCCCCCTCAAAAGCTCAATCATTGAGAAAGCAAAGCTTCTTCTATAATCCAGTCTGACAAACTTGGTGCCCTTCCCTTTCTTGCTTGGGGCATGGACACACTGACCACAAGACACCCTCATCACCTCCACCCCCAGGCCTGAACACTGCAATTTCTCTTTTCATGATTATCTTTGGAAAGATGACATGTCTGGGAGATATTCAAGACCAGCACACTAGACAAGGTCAAAGGAGGGTGATGTCACCCTCATTGCCAAGGACACAGTATCTCTCTTGCCTCCTCAAGTTCACATCAAAGGAGCCCTAAATGCAGACTTACCTTCCACAATGCATCTTCCCAGGGCCATGGAGAGTCTTAGGCAGCCCCAGCCAGGAGGTAACTTACTGCCGACTGTCCTTGGGTGCACTGCAAAGCCCCTTACCTGATCCAGGAGATAAGAGATGAGTCTCTCAGCAGGCTGACACGGGCCACCCACATCAAAAACCACAAGACATCACAGAGCTACTGTCCTCCACAGAGCTCAGAGGTGCCTGTCGCCACCTGTTGCAAGCCAGAGAATGGTGAGAAGCTTTCACTCCATGACACTGAGCGTTGCCACACATGGATGGCAGACATTTGTCTCCTGAATGACAGAGTGTGCACATCCTCCAGGGAAGCACCACAGGGTCAGCACAGGAGGCAAGGACTTGGAATAGGGCAGTGCTTGAGCAGAACCCTGCCTAGGTTTTTCCCCCTTGAGGTTTTTCTGAGACGAAAGCACTGGCAGTTACTGAGTGGTGTTGGATATAAGAGACTCAGTCGAGGGAAACAAGCAATGTATCATGATGGCGCACGCCTTTAATCTCAGCACTCGGGAGGCAGAGACAGGCGGGTTTCTGAGTTCGAGGCCAGCCTGGTCTACAGAGTGAGTTCCAGGACAGCCAGGGCTACACAGAGAAACCCTGTCCCGAAAAACCAAAAAAAAAAAAGAAGAAGAGAGAGAGAGAGAGAGAGAGAAAGAAAGAAAGAAAGAAAGAGGCAATCCTTAACTCTCCCCAACAGGTGCCATGTGAGCACAGACAATTTTGTAAATTTTTATCTTTTTGATATTTATTTATGTATTTATGTATTTATGTGTTTGTTTGTTGATTGATGAGACAAGGCCTCTCTATTATGTGGCTCTGATTCTCCTGGAACTCATTATTTGAACTAGGCTGGCCTCTGATAGAGATCTACCTGCCTCTGCCTCCTGAGTGCTCGGGTGAAAGGTACGAACCACCACACTTCATTTTAGTGGGATTTCTTGTGTGTATAGATGTTTCACCTGCACATACGTCTGTGTACCATGTGTGTGCCTGTTGCCTTCAGAGGCCAATCAAAAGAAGTCATATCCCTGGTCATGAGCCACCATGTGGGTACTGGAACTCAAACCAGAGTCCTTTGGAAGAGAAGCCAGTGCTCTTAACCACTGGGCCAACACTGCTCAGCATGGATGCCACGGATGCTTAAGGTCCCTGAAGTAAAGGACACACACACCCCCATTGGAATCACAGTGTGCTGTTGGCTTTGCGGCCAGCCTCTTTGTGCCCCTAGATTTTGGCAACTTCTTTCAGGATTGAGACATACAGTATCACACCTTCCATGGCAATGTGTTCTGCTTAAGAACACAAAGGAGACAAACAGTTCTGAGTGCAGATCTTTAATAAACAGAGTCAATACCTCATAAAAATTGCTGCAAGTTTGGTATTTTTGTATTCTGTTTTAAGAGTGGCTCTTAATATATATCCTACACTGATCTTGAACTTTTGATCTCAAGCAATCTTCAAGCCTCAGCCTCCAGAGCTGCCTTCCTTGTTTTTCTTTAAGCATTATTTACTTATTGTGTTTGCTAGTCTGTGTTTGTGTGCACATGCATGTGAGTCTGTGTGCACGTGTATGAGTGCACACTCATGCCGGGCTATGGTGTATGTGTGGACAAAGAACGATTTATGATGGTCTAGTCTATCCTGCCACTGAGTGGGTCCCAGAAATCAAGGTTGTCAATCAAGCTTAGCAGCAAGCGCCCTTACCCACTGAGCCATCTCACCAGCAATCCTGCCTTTTCCCACCCCGAAAATTATTTTGTTGGTTGGCTGGTTTGTCTGTTTTTTAACTGTGTGACCCAGGCTATCCCAGACCTCACAATCCCTCTGCTTCTGTTTCCCAAGTGCTGTGATTACAGGTGTGTGCCACCATATTGGACTGGTGGATTTTTTATTTTTACTTTTATTGATTTATTGTTTTGTGAGGGAAGCTACTATCTCCCCAGCCTAGAGTATTAAAATATAATGGCCCTGCCATGCACATCCATGCCAAGAGAAAGCGGGAAAAGATGAGCAACATGCTGGCAGCCATAGAAAGGCTGCTGTCAAAAAGAATGATACCCACCCCATAATCATTTCTACCAATACACACACACACACACACACACACACACACACACACTCACTCACACATCAGGCCGGCACACACACACAAAAATTTTTTAAGCATAATTTCAAAAATATACTGCACCAGCTTCTACTGATAATATTGATGTGAGAAGGCCCTTGTCTGACTAGCTAGGTATAAACCTCACCGGGTGTCTGTTGCAAGCTGATTATGGGAGCCAGGGTGTGGTGCAGGTTGGGCAGATGTCCCACCACTGAGCAGCTCTGCCAGACTCCACTATCAGTCATTCATCTTTGCAAGGCTGATAAACAAAGACATTTCAGTGCCATTTTATTGTGTACTTCCTTGAATCAAACAAAGCACCTTTTCATGAGTTCATTTACTTCTGTCTTAGTCAGGGTTTTACTGCTGTGAACAGACACCATGACCAAGGCAACTCTTATAAGGACATTTAATTGGGGCTAGCTTACAGGTTCAGAGGTTCAGTCCATTCATCAAGGTGGGAACATGGCAGCATCCAGGCAGGCATGATGTAGGCAGAGCTGAGAGTTCTAAATCTTCATCTGAAGGCTGCTAGCAGAATACTGGCTTCGGGGTAGCTAGGTTTAGGGTATTAAAGCCCACACCCACAGTGACACACCTACTTCAACAAAGCCACACCTACTCCAACAAGGCCACACCTCCAAATAGCGCCACTCCCTGGGCCAAGCATGTTCAAACCATGACAACTACTATATATGTGCCCTTTAGGGAACCAAAGCAGGTCACATATCAGGGTGCACATGTGTTTACACTTGAGTGTACATATACATAGTCGTGTGTGAGCACCTGTGTGCTTATGTGTGTGCCTTGTCATAAAACCTTGAAAGGCATCTGGATAGCACAGAAACAAGACTTCCTGAAGTCTGAGACTCCAGGCCTTGTGGAGAAATGGAACTGAAGGCTTGAGTGACAACCAGCTCCACAGTTACAGAAAGACAAACATCTTTCGTGTTAAGTCTCCATCAGTGTGTCCCCAACACATTTATTACAGACATATGCTTTCCCCTTCCTTGAGGCACCTTTCTCTGGTATCCTGTGAGAAGCACCATCTTTTCCCCAGTGTCCCTTCATCCATGGTTAAGTAGGAATTTACTGCTTTAAGACAGCAGGCCACCAAGCATTGGCCACACACACACATACACACACACACGCGACCATAATCCCAGTCATGAAGACCACAATGGTTAGACAGGAAGGAGGAAAATTCAGAAAGAAAAAAGCAGAGGAGGAAGCCCTAAATTCTGCAGCTAACTACTAAATGTCTGAACATCCCTGAACTAGAAGTATGCAAGCCAGCTCCCAGCAGCCCAGCCAGGGCCAGACGGCCCTAGAAAGACCCCTGCTGCTTCCACTTCAAGAACAAAGCCAGGCATGGTGATGTACACCTTTAGTCCTAGCATTCAATAAGCAGAGGCAAATGGATCTCTGTGAGTTTGAGGCCAGTCTGGTCTACATGATAAGTGCCAAGACAGCCAGAATTAAATGTAGTGTGACCCTGTCTCACGTACACATGTATGTATACGTATATATGTGTATATCTAAGTCTTCTGTTGATCTTGAAAATTATGAAGATTAACATTATTGTAGATTACTGTAGATTCTGCTCCATTTCTCTGGAAACTGGTGATTTTTGTTTTTGTTTTTTGAGACAGTATCTCTAGACTTATATATATAAAATCACAGCCAGGTGAGGCAGCACACGCCTGTAATTCCAGTACTCTAAAAACTGAACAAGAGGATGACAAGTTCCCAGCCATCCTGGGTCACCCATCTTTAAAAAACAACACAAGGGTCTGAGGCTGTAATTTGGATGGAAGCGTGCTTGCCCAGCGTGCTTGAGGCCCTGCTGCAATCCGTGGTGCCACATAAGACAGATATGGGCCATCTTACAGTCCCAGAACTCAGGAGTGAGCTTCAGGCTAGCCCAGGCTAGAGATTCTGTCTCAAAAATACAGAAACAAAAATCATCATTCTCCAGAGAAAAAAAGAAGAATCTACAGTCTAAAAACATATTAATCGGGGCTGGAGAGATGGCTCAGCAGTTAAGAGCACTGGCTGCTCTTCCAGAGGTCCTGAGTTCAATTTCCAGCAACCACATGGTGGCTCACGACCATCTGTAATGGGATCTGATGCCCTCTTCTGGTGTGTCTGAAGACAGCTAAAATGTACTCATATACATAAAATAAATAAATAAGTCTTTAAAAAAAAAAAAAGCCGGGCAGTGGTGGCACACGCCTTTAAACCAAATATATGTGTGTGTGTGTGTGTGTGTGTGTGTGTGTGTGTGTGTGTGTTTCATAATTTTCAAGATAAAAACAAGATTATTAGATATAGAAAAAAACAGAGCTGGCGGGACATTGGAGATGACTGCCTTTAATCCAGGGTTTGGAAGGCAGAAGCAGGCAGATATCTGTGAATTCGGGGCCAGCCTGGTCTACAGAGCGAGCTCCAGGACAGCCAGGGCTACCGAGAAACCCTATAGTCCTGCGTGTAGGAGCAGAGTTAGGAGGCTCAGAAATATTATTCTCCTCCAGACTGTGACCAGCCTGGGTTACATGAGACCCTGTCCCAAAAATAAGAAGAAAACGGCTAAGAAAGATGAGAGGAATTAACCATATTTGAAGCACGTCAGAGCCTTGACATAAACCTTCGAGGACTACACCCCTTGCTGTCTTTACTAATTGCTATTACTATCACTGGTTTGCTGCTTCTTGAAACCTCAGTGCGTAGAATGAGCAAAGCCGTCTGGGCTCTCAATCCGTTGGCCAAATGGATCTGCATCATCTCTGCATTTCTTTTCCTTCCTTTTCTACTGTTTCTGGACTGACACTGGGATTTTTATGTAAGAAAGGTGACACATCCATGTGTATCACCCCAGGGGCTCCCAAGGGACAGAACCAATAGAACTGATCCATAGTGGGGGGGGGGGGAAGGTATGTAGTAAGAATTTTGGCTTTTTAAAAGCACAGAACTACTATAAGATTATGTTTTCATTTTAATCCCAGGAGTGGGGCTGCTTCAGATTCCCCACAGCAGCTGACTGTGATTTGCCTCACGCTCTGGCAGGGCTGTGGTTTTGCCAGCTGCAGATGGTTTCTATGGCTGTGTGATGATTGGAATTCTGGGGACTTTTCAGAGGGTGTGTAAACGCTAGGGCCCTGACAGAGGGAATTCTGGTTGGCTGGTTTGTGGTTGGATGCTGTTGGCCAAGTTTTGTTGTGGTTTGTCAAGCAGTTGTGCATGAAGAGATGAAAAGGAGAAATTAGATATCCTGGTGGCGAAGATCAAACTTGCCCCAAGGAACGAGAAGCCCCTAATCAGCCAGAAGTAGTCTAACAATATCTTCCTTCCCTTTCCCCTCTACCCCCTTTTCATTCCTTCCTGGGGCTAGAGGGTTGAAAGGGTGGAAGAAAAAAGAACCCAGGAAGTAACCAAAAGTCAAGCTATGAGGTATTAGATTGGTTTGCCTAATACAGTCTGGGTATTCAAACAATGGCTGTCTGCATAGGCTGAGAACCTGGTAGGAGCTCAGTGGTCCCAGCTGGACGCCTTGGCAGTTCTGATCTGGTGCTAATGGCCCTGAGAATTCCTAGAGAACCACTTATTCTCAGTCCATGTTATAAGCTGAAGAAGCTGAGTCCCAGCATTGTGGGAGGATGTCCAGAGCACTGACAGAACAGAGTAGATAACCTCTCCAACAAAACACAAAAGCTATCAGGCAAAAGGCAAAAACCTTTCTGCCCAGACTGCTTTATATTAATATCTAAGCTACCACAAGAAGGTTCAACTCACACTCAGGGTGACTCTTCCCCTTTCAATTAATGTAATCAAGAAAATCCCAGATACCAGAATGGTTAAGTAGTTAAGGAATCAGACTTAAGAAAGTCCATCACTGGCATGCCTAGAGGTTGACCCATGTAAATAACCCCTCACAGATGCAGCAGACACTTGTCTCACGGGTGAATCCCTGTCCTGTTGACAGTCAACATTAATCAATACAAGTCCACCCTTTGTGAACTTGACACCCAGACACACATCCTAATTTCCAAGAGAAGACACGTTCATAATTCTGCCTACAATAACTAACCCAGCACAAACACAAACTGACTACTCTACCCTCAAAATAGGCCAGAGTCCCTTTATTGCTTGGTCTTTTAGTGTCCCCAAAGGCAAATATAAGCATGTTTACAAGGCTCATTAACTGATACTCACTCTGCTTCACAAATGTGTATGCACGTGGGGACACAGAGATGTAGAAATACGGATATGGGGCCCACTTGTGCTGAGGAGCCAGCGGAAGGCGGGCTCCAGACGCAGGGACTGAGGAAAAGCCAGGAGGTAAGAGCCTGCCTGCTTCCACCTGTGGCCAGAGGCCCCCGCCTGGCCCACCGGGACTCCATATACAAGCAGCACAGGGAGAAAGCTACCTGCCCACTTACGCTGAGGAGCCAGCAACAGGAGGACTCCAGACGCAGGGTCTGAAGAACAGCTGGAAAAGAGAACTGGTCTCCCAGGAATATTGACATCTGAGCTTGAAGGTAAGGCAAGCCACAGTCAGAGAGAGAAAGACCAGCTAACACCAGAGATAACCAGATGGCGAAAGGCAAGGGCAAGAATACAAGGAACAGAAACCAAGACTACTTGGCTTCATCTGAACCCAGCTCTCCCACCACAGCCAGCCCTGGATACCCCAACACACCAGAAAAGGAAGACTCAGACCTAAAATCACTTGTCAAGAGGATGATAGAAGATTTTAAGATGGAAATAAATGACTCCCTTAAAGAAATACAAGAGAACACAGGTAAACGACTGGAAGCCCTTAAAGAGGACACACAAAAATCCCTTGAAGAATTACAGGAAAACACAATCAAACAAATGAACAAAACCATTCAGGAATTAAAAACAGAAATAGAAACAATAAAGAAATCACAAAGGGAGACAACCCTGGAGTTAGAGAACATAGGAAAGAAATCCGGAGTCATAGATGCAAGCATCACCAACAGAATACAAGAGATGGAAGAGAGAATCTCAGGTGCAGAAGATAACATAGAAAACATGGACACAACAGTCAAAGAAAACACAAAATGCAAAAAGCTCCTAACCCAAAACATCCAAGATATCCAGGATGCAATGAGAAGACAGAACCTGAGGATAATAGGTATAGAAGAGAGTGAAGATTCCCAACTTAAAAGACCAGTAAATATCTTCAACAAAATTATAGAAGAAAACTTCCCTAACCTAAAGAAAGAGATGAAGATAAATATACAAGAAGCCTACAGAACACCAAATAGACTGGACCAGAAAAGAAATTCCTCCCATCACATTATAGTCAAAACACCAAATACACAAAACAAGGAAAGAATGTTAAAAGCAGTAAGGGAAAAGGGGCAAGTAACATATAAAGGCAGACCTATCAGAATTACACCAGACTTCTCACCAGAGACTATGAAAGCTAGAAGATCCTAGGCAGATCTTATACAGACTCTAAAAGAACACAAATGCCAGGCCAGGCTGCTATACTCAGCAAAACTCTCAATAATCATAGATGGTGAAACCAAAATATTCTACAAATCCAAATTTGCAGAGTATGTTTCCACAAACCCAGCCCTACAAAGAATAATACATGGGAAACGCCAACTCAAAGAGGGAAACTACACTCAAGAAAAAGGAAGAAAGTAATCTTTCAACAAACTCAAAAGAAGATAGCCACACAAACAATATAAACAACATCAAAAATAATAGGAAATAACAATCACTATTCTTTAATATCTCTTAACATCAATGGTCTCAACTCCCCAATAAAAAGACATAGACTGACAGACTGGATCCATAAACAGGACCCAGCATTTTGCTGCATCCAGGAAATGCACCTCTGTGTTAAAGACAAACACTACCTCAGAGTAAAGGGCTGGAAAACAATTTTCCAAGCAAATGGCCCCAAGAAACAGGCTGGAGTAGCCATTCTAATATCGGATAAAATTGACTTTCAACCAAAATTCACCAAAAAGGATGAGGAAGGACACTTCTTACTCATCAAAGGAAAAATCTACCAAGAAGAACTCAATTCTGAACATCTATGCCCCGGATGCAAGAGCTCCCACATTCATAAAAGAAACTCTACTAAAGCTCAAAGCACACATTGCACCTCACACAATAATAGTGGGAGACTTCAACACCCCACTATCAACAATGGACAGATCTTAGAAACATAAACTAAACAGAGACACAGTGAAACTAACAGATGATATGAGCCAAATGGGTTTAACAGATATCTATAGAACATTTCATCCTGCATCAAAAGAATATACCCTCTTCTCAGCACCTCATGGTACCTTCTCCAAAATTGATCATATAATTGGTCACAAAACAAACCTCAACAGATATAAGAAGGTTGAAATAATCCCATGCCTCCTATCAGATCACTACGGATTAAGGTTGGTCTTCAATGGCAACAACAACAGAAAGCCCACATACACATGGAAGCTGAACAATGTTCTGCTTAATGATAACTTGGTCAAGGAAGAAATAAAGAAGGAAATTAAAGACTTCCTAGAATTCAATGAAAATGAAAATACAACTTACCCAAACCTATGGGACACAATGAAAGCAGTGTTAAGAGGAAAACTCATAGCTCTGAATGCCTCCAAAAAGAAACTGGAGAAAGCATACACTAACAGCTTAACAGCACATCTGAAAGTTCTAGAACAAAAAGAAGCTAATACACCCAAGAGGAGTAGAAGGCAGGAAATAATCAAATTTGGGGTTGAAATCAACCAAGTAGAAACTAAAAGAACTATACAAAGAATCAACAAAACCAAGAGCTGGTTCTTTGAGAAAATCAACAAGATAGATAAACCCTTAGCCAGACTAACCAGAGTGCACAGAGACAGTATCCAAATTAACAAAATTAGAAATGAAAACAGAGATATAACAACAGACTCTGAGGAAATTTAAAAAATCATCAGATCCTACTACAAAAGCCTATATGCAACAAAATTGGAAAATCTGGAGGAAATGGACAAGTTTCTAGACAGATACCAATTACCAAAGTTAAATCAGGATCAGATAAACCATCTAAACAGTCCCATAACCTCTAAAGAAATAGAAGCAGTCATTAAAAGTCTCCCAACCAAAAAAAGCCCAGGATCAGATGGGTTCAGTGCAGAATTCTATCAGACCTTCAAAGAAGACCTAATACCAATACTCTTCAAGCTATTCCATAAAATAGAAATGGAAGGAACACTACCCAATTCATTCTATGAGGCCACAGTTACACTGATACCAAAGCCCCACAAAGACCCAACAATAAAGGAAAACTTCAGACCAATTTCCCTTATGAATATCGATGCAAAAATACTCAATAAAATTCTTGCAAACTGAATCCAAGAACACATCAAAACGATCATTCACTATGATCAAGTAGGCTTCATCTCAGGGATGCAGGGATGGTTCAATACCCAAAAATCCATCAATATAATCCACTACATAAACAAACTCAAAGAAAAAACCACATGGTCATCTCGTTAGATGCTGAAAAAGCATTTGACAAAATTCAACATCCCTTCATGATAAAAGTCTTGGAAAGATCAGGAATTCAAGGAGCATACCTAAACTTAGAAAAGGCAATGTAGAGCAAACCAGTGGCCAACATCAAACTAAATGGAGAGAAACTCGAAGCAATTCCACTAAAATCAGGGACTAAGGTTACCCTCTCTCTCCCTACCTATTCAATATAGTACTTGAAGTTCTAGCTAGAGCAATCAGGCAACAAAAGGAAGTCAAAGGGATATAAATTGGAAAGGAAGAAATCAAAATATCACTATTTGCAGATGATATGATGGTATACTTAAGTGACCCAAAAAACTCCACCAGAGATCTGCTACAACTGATAAACAACTTCAGCAAAGTGGCTGGATACAAAATTAACTCAAGCAAATCAGTAGCCTTCCTATACTTGAAGGATAAACAGACTGAGAAAGAAATTAGGGAAATGACACCCTTCACAATTGTCACAAACAATATAAAATATCTTGGTGTGACTCTAACCAAACAAGTGAAAGATCTGTATGACAAGATCTTCAAGTCTCTGAAGAGAGAAATCGAAGAAGACCTCAGAAGATGGAAAGATCTCCCATGCTCATGGATCGGCAGGATTAATATAGTTAAAATCGCCATCCTGCCGAAAGCAATATACAGATTCAATGTTATCCCCATCAAAATCCCAATTCAATTCTTCATAGAGCTAGAAAGAGCAATTCTCAAATTCATATGGAATAACAAAAAACCCAGGATAGCAAAAACTATCCTCAACAATAAAAGGTCTTCTGGGGGAATCAGCCTCCCTGACCACAAGTTGTACTACAGAGCAGTAGTGATAAAAACTTCATGGTATTGGTACAGTGACAGGCAGGTAGATCAATGGAATAGAATTGAAGACCCAGAATTGAACCCACACACTTATGGTCACTTGATCTTCGACAAAGGAGCTAAAACCATCCAGTGGAAAAAAGACAGCATCTTCAACAAATGGTGCTGGATCAACTGGCGGTCTACATGTAGATGATTGCGAATTGATCCATTCCTATCTCCCTGTACAAAGCTCAAGTCCAAGTGGATCAAGGACCTTCACATAAAACCAGATACACTGAATCTAATCGAAGAGAAAATGGGGAAGAGTCTCGAACACTTGGGCACAGGGGAAATGTTCTTGAACAGAACACCAATGGCTTGTGCTCTAAGATCAGGAATTGACAGATGGGACCACATGAAATTACAAAGCTTCTGTAAGGAAAAGGACACTGTAAATAGGACAAAACGGCAACCTACAGATTGGGAAAAGATCTTTACCAATCTTACGTCTAATAGAGGGCTAATATCCAATGTATACAAAGAACTCAAGAAGATAGACTCCAGAGATCCAAATAACCCTATCAAAAAATGGGGAAGAGAGCTAAACAGAGAATTCTCAACTGAGGAAACTCGAATGGCCGAGAAATGTTCAACATCCTTAGTCATCAGGGAAATGCAAATCAAAACAACCCTGAGATTTTACCTCACACCAGTCAGAATGGCTAAGATCAAAAACTCAGGTGACAGCAGATGTTGGCGAGGATGTGGAGAAAGAGGAACACTCCTCCACTGCTGGTGGGAATGCAAGTTGATACAACCTCTCTGGAAATCAGTTTGGCGGACCCTCAGAAAAATGAACATAATACTACCTGAGGACCCAGCTATTCCACTCCTGGGCATATACCCAGAAGATGCTCCAACATGTAGTAAAGACACATGTTCCACTATGTTCATAGCAGCCATATTTATAATAGCCAGAAGCTGGAAACAACCCAGATGTCCCTCCACAGAGGAATGGATACAGAAAATGTGGTACCTTTGCACAACGGAATACTACTCAACTATTAAAAACAATGACTTCATGAAATTCGTAGACAAATGGATGGATCGTGAAAATATCATCCTGAGTGAGGTAACGCAGTCACAAAAGAATGAACATGGTATGTACTCACTGTTAAGTGGTTATTAGCCCAAAAGTTTGAAATACCCAAGAGTCACTTCACAGCAACAGTAGTGCTGAATATGAGGTCCCAGATGGAGGACTTGGAGAAAGGACTGAAGGAGCTGAGGGAGTGTGCAGCCCCAGGGAGGTAGCAACAGTGGCAACTGGCCTGACCCCCTGATACTTCTGGAGACTGAGCCACCAACTAAAGAATACACATGGAGGGACCCATGGTGCTGGCCACAAATGCAGCAGAGGAGGGTCTTGTTACCCGTCAGGGGGAGGAGAGGCCCTTGGGCCTGAGGGTGTTAGATCCCCCAGTATAGGAGAATGATGAGGGAAGATGAGAGTGGGTGGGTGAGTGGGAGGGTGGGTTGGAGAATATCCCCACAGTGGCAGGGGGAGGGCCGAGGGAATGGGGAGGTTCCAAAGGGTAGATCTGAAAAAGGGAAAACATTTGAAATGTAAATAAAATATGAAAATAAAACAAACAAAAAAACAAAATAAATGCAAAAAAACAAACAAACAAAAAGAAATACAGATATAGAGATGAGGTAGGATGGACAGACATGGAAATCATGGTGGCCTAGAAAGGAAAACACGGGAAAGGAAAGATCTGGCTTGCCTTTTCTGCTGAAAAACTTGACATTACTAATAAAACCCAAATTACCTGAAAGAGTACATTTGAGAGAAGATATCTCAAACAAAAATGTCAAAGACAAGAAATAAATTGTGCTTACTTAGGGCTACATTAATCTATACCATAGATTTTCAGTTTGTTTTGAGACAGGGTCTTACCATTCCTCTTACTTTCTTGTTTATCTCTGCTGTGCAACTCTCATGGGCTTTAAACCATTTCTCCTGCCTCAGACTCTCCAAGTGCTAGGATTAAAGGCGTACAACGCTTGATACAGGGGTTAGAATTGTAAAAAAGGTAACCATTATTGAAAAACGAGGGGGGGGGAAGGAGGAGGAAGGGGAGGAGATAGCACAACCCTAGTTAGGAGCACTGGCTGCTACTCTTCCAGAGGACCCAGTTCGATTCCTAGCACTCATATGTTGGTTCACAACTGTCTGTAACTCCAGTCCTGGGGGAATCTGACACCCTCTTTTGACCTCTGTGGGTTGCACACTCATAGTGCCCAGAAGAAATACATGCAGGTAAAACACCCATACACATAAGATTTAAAAGTGAGAAAAGAACTAAAGTAGTTATCCACAGAAACATGACGGGAGCAAAGAAAAAGAAAAAGCCCTGAGTGCTGCCTACACAGTGTCCTCATAAGATCAGTTGTTGCAGGGTCTGGTGGTGTAAAAGAGCCATAGGAAGAACACATGAGGACTAGAGATCAGCGCAGGGCACCTCCGCCCTGGACAGCTCCAAGGACCACAGGTCCCGCCTAGATTTGTGTGTGTGTGTGTGTTTGTGTGTGTGTCAAGGTTTCCCTCTGTAGACACGGCTCTCCTATACAGACCTAGCGCTCAACTCAGAGATAAGAGATCCTCCTGCCTCTGCCTCCTGAGTGCTGAGATTAAAGGTGTGCGCCACTACGCCAAGGTTTATTATTTTTATTTTTCGAAACAGGGTTTCTCTGTATGGCCTTGGCTGTCCTGGAACTCACTCTGTAGACCATGCTGGCCTCGAACTCAGAGATCCATCTGCCTCTGTCTCTCAAGAGCTGGGATTAAAGGCGTGCTTCCACCATGACCGGCCTCCACCTTACTTTAAAGTGGACCTTTCAGGCCACTTTTTGTAATGGAGCCCGTGGCAGAATCTCGAGTGACTGCGACCCAGCTGGGGCAACAGCACGGGAGTGGCAACGGCAGCCACCTCCCAGCGTCACCTTGTAGGGTGATGCTGGGCACGCGGACGGCTGTCTTTCGCGAAACGATAGCAGTGCTGGCCTTCCTTGACGAGTAGCCCAGACAGAAGAACAGTCCTGCCATAGCTCAACAGCGGAGGACCCGATAGCACTTAGCACCCGCGCCGCTCGCACCACTCACGTGACCTGCTGTATCCGGCCAATAGCCTGCTGTCTGCACGCTCCCAGCCTTCCCCGGACTCGCACATTTTATTGGTTACTGAAGTCATGCAGTGTACCAATGGCTGAGCTAGCTTGTCGGGGCGTGGCAAGTCACTGCGCACGCGCCTTTTGCCTTACTACCTGGAAGGCTTGACCGGCTGGAGGAGCGGCGGAAAAGCGACCCTAGACCAGTAGCTGGCAGCCCTGGAGGACCCGGAGGCTGAGGGTCGGCCGGAGGTGCCTGAGGACGACGAGGATGATGAGGAGACATTGCCCCATTCCGAGGCTGTGGACGTGTTCCAAGAAGGTCTCGCCATGGTAGTGCAAGACCCGCTGCTCTGCGACCTTCCGATCCAGGTGCGAGACAGGGCTCTGGGATGTGGATGGACACTGGTGGTCCCACTGGCGAAAGACACTTCTGCGCATAAGCGGAAAGCATAGGGTGAGGAGCCCCAAAACACTAACTGCCTCTTATCCGTGAAGTCTTAATAAAACAAACACTAAGATTTTAGCTCAAGATCAGTGAGAGTGTGACAAGTCTCTTCCGTTTGCCTGGAACTTCAATATGCGTGGCTTAGTAGTTATTTAATATATTTTTTAATCTTGCTAATCAATGGTGTTTTTATTTAATTAACGTCTGTGTGCGCACAGAACTAGGGGCCGAACCTGGAGACTTTCAACTGCTAAATAAGTGCTCTACCACTGACTTACACAACTTTATTTGTACTTCCCCGGGGTTTTATTAAAACATCTCGTCTGGCCAGACCTTTAAGCTCAGCACCCGGGAGGCCGAGGCAAGGGAATCTCTGTGAGTTTGAGGCCAGCTTGATCCATTTAAAGCTCCAGACCAACCAGGGTAGCATAGTGGGTCCCTGCCTCACAACAAACAAAAAACATTTTGTTATCAGTTTTTAGTAACTGGTCAATTGCACGCAGTCCTGCCTCAACATGGTCCTGAGGCACAGGCCTGTAGCCTCTTGATATGGTACTGTCTGAATCGCCAGGCCCAGTGTTAATTGAAAATTCTAACACACAGTAGGGTGGTGGCACACACCTTTAATCCCAGCACTCGGGAGGCAGAGGCAGATGGATTTCTGAGTTCGAGGCCAGCCTGGTCTACAGAGTGAGTTCCAAGACAGCCAGGGCTGTACAGAGAAACCCTGTCTCGAAAAACCAAAAAAAAAAAAAAAGAAAGAAAGAAAGAAAGAAAAAAAAAAAGAAAACCCTAACACACAGTAGGCAAGCTTGGTTTCCTTTGTTGATCAGGTGTTAAAAGAATTGGCATTTCCACCTCCCTAGGTTACTTTAGAAGAGGTCAACTCCCAGATCGCACTGGAATATGGCCAGGCGATGACTGTCCGCGTGTGTAAGATGGATGGAGAGGTAATGCGTAAGTACCTTGTCTTAGCTACTTTCTCTTGCTATAAAGAGACACTGCCGTCAAGGGAACTTATAAAAGAAAATGATTGTGGGGGCTTATGGCTGCAGAGGGCTGCAGTCCAGAACCATCATGGCAGGGAGCATGGCAGCAGGCAGGCAAATGTGGTCCTGGAGCAGTAGCTGAGAGTTACATCCTGATCCACGGGCATGAGACAGAAGGAGAGTTAATTGCAGCAGTGTGGGCTTTTGAACCTCAAAGCTTACCCCCAGTGACACACCTCCTCCAACAAGGCCACACTAACCCTTCCCAAGCAGTTCCACTGAAGAGCAAACATTCAAATATTTGAGTCTGTGGGGGCCAATCTCATTTAAACCACAACCATGCTTCTCTCTTCGAGCCTGGGCTTTCACATCAGCAAGTAATTAGCAGAGAGCTAGTCAGTGAGAAACTCAGACCATGCCTGGGTGTGCTGGCACAGCCACTCTGCCCAACAGAGCAGAGCCCTAGATTTCTCTCCTATTGCCTGGGGCTTTGTGTGTAGCCACCTCATGTATCTTCTTCCATGTTTCCATGGGTACAGCTGTGGTCGTCGTGCAGAATGCCACCGTCCTGGACCTGAAGAAGGCTATCCAGAGATATGTGCAGCTCAAGCAGGAGCGGGAAGGAGGCGTTCAGCACATCAGCTGGTGAGTGTGCCGGAAGTGCCTTTCCTGTGCCACTCCTGGGCTTGCCTGGAGGCTCTTTGGGAGGCAGCTTTCAGCTCCTCCTGTGTACCACCAGTGCCCCACTACCAATGATACGGTGACAGTCCCATGTCATGAGAGCTTTCCCATGTCAGAACGGGGCAATTCTGTGTCTGAGATTCCTGCCCCAGTGGTCCCTTCCAAACATACCCACACTGCTGGATAGTGTCACTTGGAGTCCCCTGATGCCTTAATGTCTTCTTAGTTATACATGATATGTACCTACCTGTCAGTGGCCTCCTTCCCTCCTTACCAGGGTGCTGCTGGCTCTGACTCTTCTATCAGATCAAGTATCCCGTTCTCTGAAATCTCTCAGTCTAGTCACCTATTTCGTTAGTAAGATGTGTCCGGCGCCTCTTGCACCTGCCTTGGGTCTACATTATGTAGGGAAAATGTACAGAAGGGGAATATAGCTATCCTGAGTGTCCTAGGCTGTGTGCTGCCAGCCTCTGTCATCCCAGCCGCTACGTTCACCCGCCTGGAGGTGGCATATGCATCACCTCAGTCCCCTTCTTGCAGGTCCTACGTGTGGCGGACGTACCATCTGACCTCAGCTGGGGAGAAGCTCACAGAGGACAGGAAGAAGCTCAGAGAGTAAGTCTGTAGGTCTGTGGCCCATCGGTGGTGCACTGTGGCCCACCAAATGGCTGTGGTAAGAGGGGACCTGGCTGGATTGACTATCCTGTGGGCATTTCCTTGAGGCCTCCCATGAAATGCAGGGCAGAGAAACAGCCCTGCTGTTCTCACCGCATCCCATGTGGGGTGGAAGAACAGTATGGCCATCCTTACTTGATTGTCCTGATCCCTCCTAAGCCCAGGTGAGCCTTCGGGAGGTCGGGCACTGTTACCTTATCATCTGTTTCAGTTATGGCATCCGGAACCGAGATGAGGTTTCCTTTATCAAGAAGCTTAGGCAAAAGTGAATGCCAGACACAGTGAGCTGACCTTTCCCAGCAAGATGGTGCCCTCCGCTTGTCCTCACAAGAAAAGGTATTGGGGTAGCTGCATCCCTGGAACGCCCAGGCGGAGCTGTCAGCGTGAGCCCTGGGACCCTCGGAATACGGAAAATTCCTCTGCCCTTTATTTTCCTTTGAACTTGGCCTGAAGGTGCTATGTGGTTTTGAGCTTGGCCTACAGAATAAACATGTTTGCTTTGTAGCTTGTAAAAATCAGAAAGCTGTAGTACTCTGTGTGGGTGAGCTGGATCTGTCCCTTACCAGAGGGAGGTAAGGGCAGAGGAGGCTGGTGTTGGGGAGCACTGAAGTCTCAGGGGTCACACCTAAGCCCTGGGACCACAATACTCACCTCTCGTTATGGCCTCCCAGCAAGGAGGAAATACAAACTGAGCAGCTAGCTTTGTTTCTGCTATGGGGAAACAGGAGCCTACAATCCCAGGGCCTGTGGTGACACAGCTGCAAGCCTCTACCCACAGGGTCCCTGTAGCCATTTTTCTCCCAGGCTCGGTGGAAAGAGACAGCATGATGAGGAATGAGTTACAGAGGTACAAGATGCTCCCCACTGTGGGGATACAGCAGCACACCCCAAGGTCCATGTCCCAACACTGGCTACCAGCCCTCCTACAAGACCTCACAGAGAGGTGAAAGCCAGTGATGTCTTTGATTTGGAAGAGTGGTTTTCAGCCTTCCAAATGCTGTGACCTTTGAATACAGTTCCTCATGCCCATGAAGTTATTTTGTTGCTACTTCATAACTAATTTTGCTACTGTTATGAATCATAATATTCCTGGAGATAGAGGTTTGCCAGAGGGGTCACGCCCCACAGGTTGAGAACCACTGACTTGTCGAACTATATGTCCAAGGTCTCTCCCCAACCCCAACTCACCCTGGGGCCCCAGCCAGAAATCAGGAAAGTGATGAGCCTGGTCAAGTTAGTGGCAGCTAAAACGCTCCCAGTCCATTTATTGACCACATGAGGTGGTTGTCGGGGGACTAGTTAGAAGGTTATCATAGGAACTCATGTAATAAATGTCCAGCAGTGTTCAACTGGAGCGAGCAAGGCACAAGAGGTCAGTGTTCAGGAAGCACCCGTCTGTTCGGCCGTGAAGCCGGGGCGGCTTGGGGTGTCCACAACTGGTTCAGTGGAGCTGAGCATCCAGTTCGTACTTCTCACAGAACTTGTCTGTGAAGGGGATGCAGGTGAGGAACTCACACCATTCACAGCGCACTGGGTAGAAGTAGAAGAGTACCACCAGGCCAGCCAGCAGGCCCAGGAAGACGACCTGGAAGATGATGATCTGGCAACGCTTTCGGTACAGGTCAAACTTGCCAAAGCTGATGTAAGGCAGGAAGGCAAAGGAAAGGAAGAGGCCGCTGATGAAGCCTGAGATGTGGGCAAAGTTGTCGATCCAGGGCAGCAGCCCAAAGGCAAAGAGGAAGAGCACCACCGCCAGGAGCTTGAAGAAGGCACGCCAGGGTCGGGCCAGGATCTGCCAGCTCTGGAACAGCTCCACGAAGAGGCAGGCCAGGATACCAAACTGGGAGCCGGCTGGACCTACCTGATGTTGGGGGTTGGGAGCTGTAAGCAACTGTCTCACCCCTACCCCAGAAGCTCATCTTCCCATCCCACCTCTCAAAGTGTACTTGATCTCATGACACAGACAGGGTCATGCTAACCACAGGCACACATGGGACCTCACCCTAGGAAGCATCTTACCTCTGCCCTGTATGGCAGGAAAATGGCACTGGCAAGATTGCCCGTGACACCACTCAGCAGGTAGATGATGGCTATGCGGTGCCAGCCTGCCAGCTTCTCCAGGTCCCGCAGGACTGTCATCTGGAAGCAGATGGACACCAAACAGTGCAGGATCCTGTGGGCAGTGAGGGTCACTCAGCAGAGAAGGTGGCTTCTCTTTTGCCTCCAGCCCACCACTCCTGGGGAATGAAACCACCGGCCCAGCCCCCAGTCCCACTTGCCCAGCGTGCAGGAAGAGGGACAGCCACAGGCGGTAGAACTGGTCAGGCACCTCGGGATTGAGGAAAGGCAGGAGGCCACAGACATCGTCCATGCAGTGCACCTGTGCAGAGTGGCCAGTCAGCCTCCACAGTGGGCGGGGGCAGAGAGGGGCGTGCCCTCGCGGCCTACCTGAGAGCAGAGTGTGGCCTCCTCGTGGAAGTAGCCCCTCATGAAGTCACAGTACTCCCGGGAGGTGATCTCACACCTAGAGGGTCACGCCAGGGTTTGGAGGGTGCCCAGCCTTGTAGGTGGAGGCTGCTGAGACCTACAGGTACCTGCACTCTGCTCAGGAGGACGTCAGCCCCACCCACCTTCACTGGCCCAGTCTTACTCCCTATTGCTGGGAATCAGGTTATGCCAGGCCCGGCTTTAATGAGGGAGAAAAGTGCTGCCCGAAGCCAGCTACACGTGAGCACCCACCTGCCCTTGGTGCCGATGCAGCAGGGCCTGCCTGTTATGACACAGTCCATGTGAGGGTGGTTAGTATGGTTCCCGGCGCTGTTTTTGGTGCAGATCTGGGTAAGAAAGAAAAACAAGAGGGTCAGAGTCATTTTACACACAGGGAGAGAGAGAGACAATGACAGAAACACACCTTTTGGCCTAACCCTTATTAGGAACCAAGACAAAGGTAAGACTCAGAAACCACACCCAGAGCCTGGGCTGAGCCATCTGCAAACCAGAATAATGCTATTTGGCCTCTCGTGTCTTCACCTAGTTCTCTTGCCCTGACTCCTTGCTCACAGAGCAAGCCTTGCCCGACAGGCTGGGCAGTGTGAAGATACAGGTGCTCCAACAAGGAAAGCCTGCAGAGCCAGTAATGGTAGGGTGTGTCCTCCTCCCCCATTTGACAAGTGGAAGACCCCAGCTCACCGGCCACTTAGTGATATCTTCTGGCCACTCATGGGGATCCTCAGAGGAAGGCTCGTCACACACCCTGCATGAGCCCAATGGTTAGAGCCTTTGTCCCATGGCGATGTCACCCTCCTCCCCAAAACAAGGAATCCTCTATACCCTGTCAGACATAGCCAAGGGCAATTAAGAACACTCACCTGGGGTCCTGGTGACAGACAGAACCAAACTGCCTCTTGTTGCCTGCAAGGTCTGGGGCACTAGGATGAATGGGCCACTTCACCCACACTGCCAGTGTAGACTGTGGGGAACACAGGGTCAGCCCTAGTCAGATCCTACCATCTGCTCAGTTAACAACAGTCGGGAATCAAAGTCAAGGTCCTGGAACTAACTCCTGACTGCACACCCCATAAACACGTGGGATGTATAACAAGGTGCCCTGGGGCATAACTGAGGCAGAGATGGCCTGTCCTGAGGTAGGGAAAGGGCATCAGCTACGGTGTCAAAAGTTGGATGAGTCCTTTGCATTTTTCTTGTTTCCTTTTGAGACCATGAAATGCAGCCCAGGCTGGACTGGAACTTAACCCTCCTCCTACTTCGGCTCCCTAACCACTAGGCTTACAGGCCGGCACCACCACGGAAAAACGAGATACTTAAGATATAATGCAAAGGTGCTGAAAGAGTGGGCCCAAATGAAGACCAAATTTGTCAAATGAGCATCCTCTACAGAAACTAGGAGTGAAGGGGAAGGATGAGAGGCACCCCACACCGCCAGAAGCCAGTAAAGAACTCCGTGAGCCTAAATCTGAAATTAAGAGTGGACAGCACAGACAAAAGTTGCAGGACACCCACCGAGCACTCCTCCTTCGAAGTCTGCACACAGCCAGACCGGTCATTGCGTACACAGCAAGCTGAGTGCTTTTCACGCTCCCGGGCAGCAAGGATGAAGCTGTGCACCTGTGGGTCCTGGCGCATGCAGGGTGAGAACTTGGCGCCCAGATGAATGAGGGCCTCCTGTGAAGAGGGAGACAGTAGCTGTGGCCTCAGCCCAGGATAGGTGGGGCACCTCCAAGCTCCACCCCCAGCCCTGCCCTCACCGAGCTGGGGCCAATCCAGAAGTTCTCTTGCTGGACGTATTTGACATTCTCATAGACACCCCGCTTCCGAAGTACCTGGAAAGTAGGAAGTGAGATCAGACCAAATCTGTAGGGCTCCATCCTCCCCGAGCCGGGCCACAGCGTCCACAGCCTAGACTCCAAGTTATCAGGGCGCAGGGCTCACCGAGTCCACCGTCTCATGCTGCGAGAAGCCCACAGGCGCAATGCCATAGATGCACACAGCCAGAATGGTGACCAGTGAGTGCACAAAGGTGAGCCAGTAAGTGAAGAAGGGCCTGAGACAAAGCAAGTGAGACAGGGGTGAGATCAGGAGCGTCCCAACTCGAATTCCCCACCCAGCTCAGCCTCCATCCCAGCACCTGTGATCATCCATGTCCTCGATCTGCCGCTTGACATAGCTGTCAATACGTTTCCGGTACGTGCGGTTGGTGAGCCGTCCCACCATCCCCAGACCGTAGGGCCGCTTTTCCCGGGCGAAGAGCTTGCGCACTGGCACAGCGATCCGCTGACCCCTCCTGGGTCCAGCCGCACTGACCACCTCCTGGCGAAGCCGCACCTTGGGCTGCGGAGCTAGCGGGCCGCCTTCCTTCTGCTTCCGCCAGCCTCGCTCCATGGGCCTGGAAGGGGCCAGCATGTTCCCTTCCTGCCTGGAACCTACACACTGCCTTCTCTCTTGGACAGAACCAGAGCACTGCTCAGTGACTCTCCTGCCCTCTGAGGGGTGAAGACACCCAGCAAGTCATTCCTCTATATTCTCTGCCTTACCAGTAAGCCCCTGGCAGCTTGGCAGGGAGACATGGGAAGCCTCAAGACTCTGTCTCTCAACAGTGTTAACTAGGCCATGGTCCTATCCCATCTAGACTCTAGCCCCTGGGCTCTGGGAGTTCTGTAGGAGGGCATCAAAGCAGGGTTGTGCCTACCCCTGGACATACCCACGGTGCTCAGGCTAGATCCCAAGGTCCAGGCTATGAACACTGCAGCATTGTACCCAAGAGCCCAGGTACTCTCAATGGGGCAGATTCTCCCTCCGCTCCCCGCACCCACTGGCTGTACTCACAACATCAAGTGGCTTCGCTCAAGCTCACTGCGGTCCAGGGCCCCACCCGTGAGGTCCGCTTGATCCGGGGCTTTGTCCCAGTCCTTGAGCGCTGCCTCTGATGGGGACTCAAACACCTCATCCGGGTATGTGGACAGCTCCTCATGGAGGACACCTTCCTGAGCAAATAAGTGAGGTCAGGGTGGATCCAGAAACAGAGGAGATGGGGCGACACCCCAGGCTCTCCTTACCCGGGCAAAGAAAGATGTATCCAACTCATCAGGGAAGTCCACCATGTCTTCCTCCAGGAAGCTGGCAGGGGTAAAGCTTCGGCGCTGTCCCCTTCGTAAAGTGCCATCCCTAATAGACCGACCCTGAGGACGAATGAGGAGGTGACCTCAGGACCCAGAGGTCGGAGAGGGCTCAGCTCCCACACCTACAACCTCAGCCCCCTGCATTTACCTTCACCAGTGCTGCAGCAGCCCGGAAGCTCATCTTGGCCACCGATTCACGTTTGCGACGCCGAGGGAGCCGGTTGAAACCAGAGCGGGAGCTGGAGAAGGAGCAGAGGGAGGCGGCACCCGGTGTGACGGGAGTGTGGGGGGCACTTAGGCCATCGGCAGTGTCATCAGCCATGCGGAAGGCCCGGCCTCGGGCCAGAGGGTCTATGATCTGGTGGGATGGAGAAGATGCTAGGTCAGTATACAGAACCCGGAGAGACTTCCATGAAGAGCATCATGCTCATCCATGGCACCTAGAGGGATCCTTCTCCCCTAGAAATTTGCTATCCGGGGTCTGAACTGGAGCAATACCATGACTCTTTTCCTCCTAGGGTCCCTAGCTGGGAGAATCTCAGGAGCCTTTCTAAGACTCTGTGCTTGCTTTCCCACCCACAGACTCAGAGGGATACTCTCTCTCCTCAGCCCTCCCCTCCTCCCACCCCAGGCAGAGGAGCAGAATGTGGAGCCTGTGGGAGGCAGCACACCTTCTGCATGCCCAGCTGGCATGGCCCCACATAGAGTGGAGGTGGTGTCTCGGTGCTGGTCAGCGACACGTTGTCCTGGCTGGGCAGGTCCAGTTCCCGGATGACCTGCGGCTTTAGCTTCCCATACCGCTGGCTGCAGTGACGAATGCTCTTGCGCTGCCACTTCTGGGTGCTGTCACTGTCCTTGCTCACTCCAAACCAGTCTGCTGTCCCCCTGGCATGAGAAGGACTCAGCAAGGGGAAGCCATATCTCTTGTCCCCCTCCCCCAGTCAAGGTTCCTCAAAGGCCAGCCTGGGTAGTGGGGCCTACAGCAGGCCTCCAGTCACTCCAAGGACAGGACAGGAGAGTTGCAACTCTAGCCACCCCAATTCCTACTAGAGCATTCTGCATGCCTGTCAGTAGAAGGTTCCCACAGGCCCTCACCCAACCCTGAGTTCAGAGAGAGGCCTTGGCCTTAGGTAGCCACCATCACCCTAGGGTACTACAGAACTCAGCAGCAGCAGCAGCAGTGATAAGGTGGCCAAGGTCTTTGAACATGCAAATAAAAACATTGCCCCTGCCATGAGCAGCCAGGGAATGCCAAGCACTCCAATAGCTCCAAGAGGCTACATCACATGCACGTGCCAAAAAAAATACCAACACACTCAAGACCTGCGGAAGGTACCTGAGCAAGGACCAAGAGAGAGACTGGCGCTGTGGGTGGGCCTTTCGAGCAGCCCGGGGCCTCAAAAGAGGCAGAGTATGAACACGCCCAAAGCGTACCTGCCGGCTACGAGGAGCCAGGGTGTTAGAGTAGAGAGAAGGGGGGGGGGTGCATGCCCAGGAAACAGAGAGGCAGACGGAGGGCCAACCATGGGTCCCCAGGACAGGAGGATGCTGAAGTGTTGTTGAGCTTAAGATGGGGGAGAAAAGCTGAGAGAAAAGGGGCCTTTGCCTCATTTCCACCTCCGGTACCTAACAGGGCTTCTGTGTGCCTACCTCTAGGGTCCCTCCCTAGCCCCAGCCTGTGTAACAGCCAGGATGATGTGGTACCTGCGGATGGTCTGTGTGATGGATGTCTGACGCTGCAGCACCAGCCTCCGAGGCTCATGGTGGGGTGATGGAACACGGGCTGTCTCAGCGGGCATACTTACACTCCGCAAGAAAGCCTGTCGCCGCAGGGGCTAGACAACAGAGTCATGGTGAGGAACCTGGCCAGGGAATTCCCCAAACTCCTACTGACCAGAACCTACCTGCAGGAAGCTGGGCTCTTCTGCTGCTGGGGGCACCACAGCTGGGATGTCCAACTTGAGCCATGGGGGTTTCTTACGTTGCAGACTGCTAGTACTGTCTCTTCGGGCTTCACTCATGGTTCCGGGTACAGTGGGACAGGCCTGGGGGCATAGGGTTATGCTGAGTGACAACCCTGACAGGCCTCCAGGGTCACAATGGACCTAAACCTAGAAGAAGCATTGCAAGCCCAAAAGAGGTGTTCACAGTTCCTGATATATGCTGGCATACTCTGTGCCTGAGCTCCCCACAGTAGGTCCTTCAACAATAGGAATCTATGGTAAAACACTGCATGAACCTACTATGAGCACAAGCTGGGAGAGGACTCCCACCCTCTTGAAGCTTAAAGCCTGAGTAACAGTATCCCTGTAAATAAGGAATAATGAAGAATATTCAGTCTGCTTCGCAGAGGGTAGTGACAGTTCCGGATGAAAGCAGCTCAGGTGATACATAAGGCTGTGCACATCCAGGAGCAAGAAGACAAAATCTGTGAGCTCGGGGCTCCAGCCCATTCGTCCCAGGCCATCGTAACCACCATGACTTCCACTTCATACACTGCAGGGCTCATGATAAATCAACTACACAGAAGACTCCCCACATTTAGAGAAAGAGATGGCTTCTCAAGGCTTCAGGGAAACATCTAGAGCAGCAGGCTCCTGTATGCAGAGGACTTTACAAAGAGAAATTCTCTGGTGCCAGGTAATCCCAGCACTAAGGAGACAGAGGCAGGTGGATCTCTATGAGTTTGAGGCTGGCACAGTCTACACAGTGGGTTCCAGGCCTGCCAGGACTACACCGTGAGACAGTGTCTAAAACAAAACTCCTTTGGAGCAGAAACCACAATGAATGACCACAAGGTGGCGCCAACTACCAAAAAAGGCAGTGAGGCCAGGACAGGTTCTGGAAGGCACCCTGAATACCTAAGACCCCAGTGCTAGCACACAAACCGGCCCTCCAGTCAGCTCAGAAGGAAAAAGCACTCACTTCCTATGCAAGCCTGAGTTCAATCCCTGGAAACCACAAAAAGGTGGAAAAGAAAACTGAATCCACAAAGTAGTCCTCCAGCCTCTGGATGGATGGATGGATGGATGGATGGATGGATGGACGGACAGACAGGAAATACCAGCTCCTGAGAGGCAGAGGCAGGTTTCTGTAAGTCTAAGGCCAGCCTGGTCTACACAGTGAGTTCCAGGACAGCCAGAGTTACACAGTGACACCCTGTCTTGAAAAATATATATATACATTTGAGCCACGAATATGGATGCACACACTTAGTCTTAACACTCAGGAGGCAGAAGCAGGCAGATATCTGTGCATCTGAGGCCAGCCAAGTTCCAGCCAACGCAGAAAGGCCCAGTTCTAGACTGTCAGGCAAGTCCTGACCTCTGTGGAACTCTTACTTCCCCTTATAAATGACAGTCTCAGCAGACATACACCTAACCCCTGCTCCAAGTGAAGGGCCTTACATATCTAGAAAGTAGAGATGAGGACACAGGCAAGAGCAGGACTCCTTGAAGTAAGACTCGGAGGGCAGCAGACTCAAAGGCCTGCACCTTCGGATCTGCAGACCTGAATAGACTAGACCGTGTAACTGGCCAGCTGATGCTTCAACTTAAGACACTCCCTCTGGATGCTCGGAGGAGACAAGAGGCTCCATTCTCACTATACACACTGGGAAAATGAGAACTGGAAGGCAGTGAACTACCCAAAGCTGGGCTGAGCCAGTGGGTAAGGGGCCAGGTACCAGACAAGATGGAGGATGCCTTCACTTCCTGCCTTCTGATCCATCCCAAGTAGCCACCCAGGAGCTCCAGAAAGGAACGTGGTCCAGAGTGGTTACAGGAACATAGAGAGTAAACCACAGGTGAGTGCTAGAAACTGGCCTTTCCAACAAGTTGGGTACCTGTGCTCAGCACTTCTTGGTGGTATCGAACTGGTGCCTTTCTCAGGACGGCAAGCTGCCATTTCCAATGCCTCTAATATCTATGACCTACCTCCATAACCAAAGACTCTCTTTGACCCCCCCTTTCTGCTATATAGGTCCTGCATCATGCTTTCTACCTGCCTCCAGGGCTGTCCACTGGTGCTGCCTTACCTGAGCACAGGGTGGCAAGCACCAGTTCTCCTGAGTGGGCACGTGGGGACTCTGGAAGGAGATGACCCTTTAGCAGGCCCTGGAGAGAACAGCTTGACCAACCTGGGCAAATGTGAGAGGGAAAAGCACAAGCTGAGAGGGCT
Organism: Rhynchomys soricoides; assembly: GCA_019843965.1. Classification (NCBI taxonomy): domain Eukaryota; kingdom Metazoa; phylum Chordata; class Mammalia; order Rodentia; family Muridae; genus Rhynchomys; species Rhynchomys soricoides. The sequence continues at coordinate 14,510,455 of JADRCH010000008.1, forward strand.
GCGAGCAAGCACATAGGCCTTACCCCAGAACCAGCTCCTGCCTAAATATCTGGGTTTCCTGGGCCCCCCTTCCACGCTACGGTAAAAGGAAACATGAGAAGAGAACCCACACACACCACACAACTCTAGGCCTGCAGTTTGAAGAACGGACACCCACCCTTCCCTAGTGCCATATTCCCTGCTTGCCCCACCCTAAGCTCTGTTCCGAATAGGGCCTCAAGCTAGTGGGATTCACAAGGCCTGGAGGAGGGGCATACCAGGCCAGACAAAGAGTCTAGGCCAAGGAGCAGCATGCTGCCGGCCCACAGTGGCTCAGTGTCTAGATCTCCCTCTGGCACACAGTGGGCTCTTGTTCCCAGACAGCCCTTACTCTCTCCTCTGCTGGCCCCAGTGCAGTGGGAAACCATGGCCCATGGAGAGGCTGATTGCCTGGGGTCACACACCATGAGTCACCCCAGAAGCATAAGGAGCCGCCCAAAAGGGATTCAGAGTGTTGGAAAGCAAGCTCAGGGGTTGGAGGTAGGATGGAGTCAGGGCCAGCGACAGCCTTGTTGGGGCCCCAAGCAGCATGAGCGAGATTCCAGTGGAGGGAGAGGGAGAAAGTGGACCCAGAGCGAGGGAGGGAATCGGTGTACCTCAGAGTGCACTGTTTGCCCGTGGAGGTGATTGTGAAGGGTAGGAGGGAGTTTGTGGAGGAGATAGGAGTCCGCCCTACTGTGGGACAACTGGAGACCCTTCAGGTTAGCCCTGTTCATGAGTCCAGTTAGAACAGCCAGGAAACCAGAAGGCAGGTAGAGCAACATGGGTCCAGAATTCATGCTACACCTACACCGTTGTCCCCACTGCTTACAAACAGAGCACACCCGGGCTTTCCCTTCTTGGTCTTATGAGACAGAGTCGCATGTACCCATACTGGCCTACACTTCCTAAGTGCTGAGATTACAGATGCGTGCATACCATCACACCTGGCAAACCTTCATTTTCTCATCTGAAAATGGCAGAGGAAAGTGCCCGGCACACAGTAGGTGCTTAGTAAGTGGCAGCCGAATCGACAGAGGGGGCAGTTTTGCCTGAGTGGGAAGAAGACAGCCAAAACTTCTTCGGCGTGGCCGGGCAATGGTGCTGCACACCTCTGACCCCAGCACTCAGCTCGGGAAGGAAGATTCTGAACTGAAGCCAGTCCAGACTGCATAATAAAACCCTGTCTCAACCAAACAAAAACCAAAAAAACACATCGGAGCTTCAGGTGAGAGATGAACGGGGACCTGAGGATGCACCCTGCAAAGGTAGGGCATAGGAACATGCAGCCATGAAGCACAGACACTCAGGACATAGTGACAGCATCCTTGGGTGTGGGCTACAGCCGCCCCATGCTCCAGCATCCCACTTGAAACCTGTCCTCTCTCTAGCCTCATACCCAGCCTCAGTCTCCCCTGGTGGAGGGACTCACCAGCTTTCTATACCCTCTCTGCTAGCCCATCCCTACATGCACTGTGACCTCCCCCAGCCTCTCTTTGCCTCATCTGTCAATGGGATCATATGAAGTGTTTGCTGGGCCCTTTGTGAACCATTAGGCCATCCTCGACCTCCATTCTGACTCCTCTTGTTCACCGTGGGGCAGGGCAAGCTTTAGCAGGGCCCTCTCTCGTCCCTAGTACACACTAGATCTTGCCCCTTCCCTGTCACTCCTCGCCTGTCACTGGCTCAGAGAGGCACACAGAGAGAGAGCAACAGAACAAGGGAGTCACTGAAGTCTGTGGGGAGCGCCTAGTCCCTAGAGGAGCCCTGGGACCCAAAGGACCAAGGGATGGCAGAGCACATGAGAGGAAAGAAGCCATCCCTGGAGAAAGGTACTGCCCATAGCTCAAAAGCACATATAGCCCAGGGGTCTCTGATGGCCAGTCAAAATCCAGGATCCAGATGGGGCTCAGAGAGGAAAGGTCCAAGCCAGTCACTCAGAAAGGGACTTGGAGTAAGGAGTTAACTGTAGGTCAAATCCTGGACTAGTGCCCACTAAGATGACACTTCTGGTCCCCAATCTGCAGTCCAGCTGAGTCTCTGAATGGAGAGGTACAGAGTTCCCCAGAATTGCCCTGACTAACTCAGAAACTCCTCCCAGGAACCACAGGAAGCAGGACAAAACTGGAGAGGCTCCAGGAGGGTAAACTGAGTCTGCAACAACAGTTTCAGTCACCAAAAGCCAGGGACACCTGCCTCAGTCCTGAGCCTAACGAACCCCGTTGATGTTATAACCGATGGCAGTAGTCACTCCTGTCCTCCCATTTTACAGATTGACTCAGAGAGGCCTTTCACTGCCTGAGGTCACAGGGCCTCAAGGGAGTTCAGCACCTCGGCCAGGTCTGTCAAGGGATCCTTAGCTCCAACGACTGCAGAGCACTTGGGGCTGGGCAAGGTCTTCACTTGCAGGGAAGGGGCACACTGAGGACAGACTAGATAGAGTTAGAGCGATAGGAGGGAGGGGCCCTGACTGTCCCTTAACGGGAGACCCAAACCAGCATCACTAGACCCCCCAGGGGAGTGGCTGGCTCACCCAAGTGGACCTCCCAGTAAGGCGCCTGCAGGGGAGCTAGCCAGCCATGGAGGCTGCCTGGAGTTCTGTGGACTGGTGCCAGAACCTGTACCTTCAATCTAGGCCTACCCGAAACCTTTGCCCTCTTACCCGGATTGCCCAGAATGACCCTGGTAACATAGGACTCAGCCTCTGGAACCTCTTGAGAACCGGCCAGCTGCTGAGTTCCCCGGCATTCTCTAGGCTTAAGGGCGGGGGCAAGGGGCTGAGGCTCGCCCCATGGAGGTGGGGAGCACCTAGCCTGGGACTGCCCCGACTTCTTAGCTGGTCTAAACCTGAAAAGCCAGTTTCATCCTAGAATCTTCTCCCTGCTTTAACAGGAAGTGGGGAGGGGGGGCTTTCCCAGGACAGAGCCGGGGGCCTCAGGATCCAGGCCCCGCCCACGCAGACAGACACACTACCCCAAGAGGCACGCGGAGCAGGAACTCTGGTCGGGACTATCTGAGCGGAAAGAAAGCCTAGGGGGAGTCCCCTGACCATTCTCCACCCAGCTCTACTAGCGTGCTCCCAGCAGGACAGACAGGCCCTCTCGCCTATCCCTGAGCACTTGGGGTCCGCGGTCACCCCACCGCGGCCAGGCCTACTTCAAGACCCCTACTGTGACCTCGGGCTCGCCCTCGGGGCCACTGTACAGGGCAGGAGATTCTTTGGAGGCACTTCCCGACTTTGCCGATGCAAACAGGGCTGAAACGGGACGAGCAGGCCCAGACGAGCTCCCCGGCCCGCAGCTGCCACTGTTCCTCCCGGGAAGCGGACCGGGTGGCCCGAAGTCGCGCGCTCTGCGCAGAGTTCCAGACGCCACCTTCGGGGGCCTGGGAGCAAGGAGGGCATGGGGGAGGGGCTGGTAGCGGAGGAGCCGCTCAGGGCGGCTGCGGCCCTCGGACTCCCCGCCCCGGGGACCCGGCGGGGCCGGTGCCCGGCTGCCCCGCCCGCCAGGCCGCGCCGATCGGACCACGGGCTATTTCTGTGGGGCGCCGGGCTGGAATCCGGGCCGCGCCGCCTCCGCCGGGAAACTCTGCGCACTGACTGCCAGCGATCGGCGGACACGCGCCAGAAGCCAAGCCCCGCACCCGCCCGCCCGGAGCCCAGCGCAAAGACCCTGGCCGCCACTCACCGCCGCAGGCTCCTCGGAGGGGTCTGCACCGGCTGCCGCCGCCGGCCGGGAGGGCGCCCGCGCCTAGTCCCTGCCTGCGCCGCCCGCGCGCCGGCCCGGCCCGTCCGCCTGGGAATGCCACGGGCCGAGGGGCGTGCGCGCCGGGGGCGGGCCCGGCAGAGGGGCGGCCGCCTGACTCAGGGCTGAGGAATGCGCGCCGCCCGCTGCCAGCCCCGGGCGCCTCCTCCGGGAAGACCTCCGACTGCGCTCTGCCAGGGGTCCGACAGAGACACCTGTAGCTGGGCGTCGGGCTCGCCAGCGACCACCGTGATCACAACTCTGTCATGGGCTCGTCTTTCCAAACTCCTTCACTTTGTGCTGCCCCCGTGCTTGGGAAGGGAGGAAGGGGACCTCCAGAGCAAGAGGGTGGGGTGGGAGGGACCTAAAAGCCAGGTTGAACGCCCCTTCCGGAGGCACGCACTGGCACATCACAGAGGGTCCCGAAGCCCTCACGTCCCTCGTGCACACGCGCCTGATCTTTCTAATAAATACTCGTGCATTCAAGCCCTCCCGCACCTGTTTACACAGACAAAGTGCGCACACCTATTCAAATGCACCTCCATGGGCTCACACTCTCTACCCTGACACGTGTGCACACTCACGATCATAGATCATACACCGATACACCGTCTCACAGGAACTGCGGCTCAGCAATTACCCCTTCCCCTACTTCTTTCCTAGCAGGTAGAAGGGTCAGACTGCACCTGCCACCCCTCCAGCCACTGTGCAGAGTGACAGCACCGGTCTGTACGTCTGCGCGTGCGCTCACTCTTCTCTCTGCCTCAGTGCTCATGCATCATGTCTGACACAATTCATCCCTCTGTACGCTGGACACGAAATGCTTCTTTGCTCTCAGCTGAAGCTGAAGGCTGAGGGAGAAGGCTGTCGTGGTGCAGATGTTCTGGGCTCCTGTAGCCCACACATGCCAAGCCAAAGATGGGACCGTCTCCATACCTAGCATTCTTAACTCATGCTAGGAATAAGCAGGGTGTGGATGCCCAGACTGGGCCGGCTGGAGGTTCGGGGGTAGCATCCTTTCTGAAAAATTAGGAACCGGCCACAGCTGGGCATCTGGTGCCTGTAGGTCCCTCTTCCTGCTGTGGATGCTGCAGGATCACCTAGACCTATGTTGAGACCCAGAAATCTATTCCCAGCTGCAAGAAGCCCTACAGGAAACTCACTGTGAAGACATACCCAGGAGTTAGTCGTCTTTTCTTATAAAAAGAATTCTTCTATGTTTATGTATGTCTCTCTGTGTGAGATTGCAGATGCCCACAGATGCCAGAAGGGACATCAGATGCCCCTGGAACTGTAGTTATGGACAGTTGTGAGCTGTTTAGTGTGTGTGCTGGGAACCAAGCTCTGGTCCTCTGCAAGGGCAGCACGCACTCTTAACCGCTGAGCCTTCTCTCCGGCCCCAGAGTCATCTTCAATGCAAGAGTTCCTCAGACAAGGATGTCTGCATGCAGTGACAGAAAATCAGCTTTCCAGCATTCATTGCCCCAGTGACCTTGGAGTTCCCACACTCCAGGGGAGTCTGCAGCAGCCCCCACCCCTAGCAAACCCCTCCATGTCCATCCACACACACAGGTGTTGTTCCTGAGAGCATGGTGCCTGTAGACAAATGCCCATCTCAGCATATGGGTTCAGGATTCCCCAGACGAAACACATCCTGAAGTCCTGAGTAGGGGCATCGGGACAGTTTGAGCAGAGGAGTGTGAACACATTGTCAGGCCTTTATTCAGTCTCCACCATCCCAGTACCTCCTACCTGTCCTATTGACCTAAGCTTTGGGTGGAAGAGCCTATTACCCAGAATCCAACCCCTGGCTTCTCTCATGCTTTTAGTGACTGTGCAGAACAGAAGTCAGCTGCAGTTCCTAATGCTCTGGATTTGGTGAAGAGCTGTTGGGATAGACAGCTTCGACACTACCTCCAGGTCTTGTGTAGTGCTCCGCCAGCACCTGTGTGGTTAGGATCCCTGAGCAGGCCTCTCAACAGGTACTTCCTGAACCTTCGGCTTAGCTTCCAGGCACCACATGGAGAGATACAGAGATGGACCCCCGGACACTGGCTATCTGGGGAGAAGACAGAGTGGGGCCAGGCTAGCCCTGTTCCACCCCAGGCTAGACTTCAAAGGCCTGAAGTCCCCAGCTATTTCTGAAGAAACCCCTTCCTCACAAGGCAAGGGAGCCCTGTAAGCTCCCATGCTGAGATCCTAGCAGCCTGACAGCATAACTCCCCTTGGCCTGCCTGATGGCTTACCCTCTCTGCCCAAGAAACAGCTAACCATCAAGGGTCCCCCAGCTACAGACCCACTGAGGTCTGTCAGGGTGACAGCAGCCACTCTGCTGAGAAGCTGCTGAAGGGTGCAAGTTTCCAAACCAGGAGCCAACTGGCTCCAACCCAGCTCCTGCCTTGTCCATATTAGACAGGAGACTGAGCCAGTGTGTTAAGCCCCTGAGACAGTAAAACTGAAGCCTATAGAGCTAGCAGGGACTGGCATCCCATGCCACCACTACTGGTGGTAGCTCCAACCTTCCCACAACCTGTGAGGAGTCAAAAGAGTTCACACCATCACCAACCCCAACCTTGGCTCCTTTCAAAGAATCTCCCAATAGGATCTTTGCCGCCAACCAGGTGCAAGGTACACTGGGCACAGAAGAGGTCCCAGGCTCCTTCCTCTTGGACATTCTCTTATTCCTGGCAAGCCTGCTGGCAAAACACAGTAGGGAAGCCCAACCCAGCCCTTCCAGCCTGTAGTGGGAGCTTCACACCACAAACCAGGAAGTGGGGGGGAGGGGCGGACATTTCACAATCCCACACTCTGGCCAGAACATCTGGAGAATAAGATGCTGGCCACCACCCCAGTCTCTGCCTGGGGCAGAAGCCAGGCTGCCCACCAAACAGAAGGAGCTTGTCATTCACCCAAAGGTGGGGATGAGGTAGCTCTCTAGGAGTCTCCAGAATGCCCTCACTAGGGGACCAGAACCCAACTAGGGTCTCAGTTTCCCTCCTAGATTGGGGCATTATCCTCACAGGAACAAAGAGGCATTGTTTGGGCGGAATGGCTATGGGGATAAGGCCAACCTCGTTAGTTCAAATTTACAACATATTGCCCCCACCCCACCCCCGGAAACTGCACAGAGCGCCACAAACAACTGGATGACTTCCAACAGGCAGCAGGCAGGCAGAGAGGCTGCCGCTCCCTCCCCAGGAAGTCCTAGTGGAGGCCCATGACGGGGGATGGCTGAGTCCCAGCCTGGGCCAGAGTTCAGTCCCTGAGCTGGCCAGTGGAGAAGGACCAGAGTCCTTAGGCTAAGCACCTTGTTCATCTAAGGCTCACAAGCATATGGCCTCTTGCTCCGTCCTGTTCAACATCTCCAGTCCCAGATGCCAGGGTCTCAGAAATCAAAGACAAGTCTGACAAGCACTCAAAGGTTTTAATAAGGCAGTGTGAATGGGGAAGGTAGGATTGTGTCTAAGAAACCCTTCAGACCCACATAACTCCTAGAATGTTAGGAGAGGGTGAGTGTGGCTCTGCTGGGTATGGGGACTGCCGCTGAACTGAAGTGGGGGAGGGGAGCAGCTTACCCTATCCCAAGACTTCCCTTCCCTTGACCATCCCTTCCTTTGGGCCAGTCACTTCCCATTCGAGGCTCAAGTCTCCTGCACAGGTGCACAACTTCATTTGAAAGGTTACAGTTACAGTGGGTGGCAAGCCTAGGTCCCAGAGAAGTAATCACTAAGAGATGCCGGCAACTGTTAACCAGTTCAGCTCCCTGCAGCTCTGGTCCCTCTCTCCAAGCTAGCTCAGCTTAGGTGGTGAGCCCTCTTTGAAGCAATTCCAAGCATTAGGGGCCCTTGGATATAAGTGGGGATCCACCGCGGAGGCGGAATTCCCTTTCCTTCCACTTATCAGCTGTGATGACCCAGGGTAGGGGCCTACAGATGGGGCAGGCATCCACTTCCGGTCAGTTCCACCATCCAGAGATAAGGTTGGGGAAGGAGAGTTCCAGGATCAGAATTCAGTCTGAGATTCCCAAGGCCTCATGTTTGTTCTCTACAACACCCAATGTACCCTCTGTGGCCCACCCCATCTCAAGGCAGGGTCTTCTGGTCCAGTACCCTCGAAAATTCAGTCCAGGTTCAGAGAGGATGACTTGATGGCAGTCGGGACATTGGGACAGAACCAGACCTAAAGAACCCTGGTTTCAATCCTAGTGGTGACAGTAAAGAAGCTTCTACACTCGCCCCGCCCTGTCCCTCCCCTAGGCTCCTCGCTCCGCCTCTTCTGCAGATTCGACCCACCCCCTCGCTGCATGCCTTCTGCGCAGGCGCAGGCTCCAGTCCCCGCCTTCCCCGCGCTTCCGGTGGCCTGGCCTAAGGTGGCGGCGGCTAGATGCCTGTGCCAGGTAGTAGTGCGCGTTTGGGCAGAAGATCCCTAAAGTCGGTGTCCGTGACCCTACTCCCCGACACCGGGCAGCCTCCCTTTCCTGGACAAGCCCGCCGCCTAGGGAATGCCAGAGCAGGATCCCCAGTGGCCGGATATCATGAGGTCGGCCAGATGCCAGCGCCGGTGAGAGGGGGCGCAGCGTCGTGGAGTCTGAGCCCACGGAGAGCTGGCACAGTGGGTCAGGCTGCAGAGACGGTCACGTCAGCATCCATTCCCGGCAGCCTGGCGGCCTCAGTCTAACCTGGACGTCAGCACAACAGATAAAAATAATGGGTCTTACCCGGGCGTGGTGGCGCACGCTTGTATTTGGGAAGTGGATGGAAGCTGGAGGATCAGGAGTTCAAGGCCACCGTAGTCTACATGGGACCCTGTCTTTTTAAAAAAATCAAGCAAAGTAATGGCTCTTTAACCAGCCAGCCCAGCTTGGACTGAGGACAGGTCTTGGCCCTGACCCCAGGTTCACTGCCCAGTTGTCCTTTTAACCCCCTCCTGTTGTACCACAATAGCTGAAGGATGTGGTCAGATTTCCTTGCTTTGTTTATGGGCTGTTGGAAGACTAATGCCTGCTGGTCCTATAGATCCATAGAGTTTTTGTCCCAGTTCCTAGTTCTAATATCCAAGCAGTCAGAGGACAGTTGGGGGCCAGCAGGGTTCTACCCTGAGCACTTAGAATGGGACCAGGCAGGTGGTCATGTCCATGCACACCCATTTGTGTGTCAGGTCTTGTCAGTATTGAGAGGGGTCTTGTGACCTATCTTCTGAACAGTGCCAGGACAAACTCAGTATGTTTCTCTGATAGGCCCTGCCCGGGTTCTGACTATTTTAATTCCTGGCCAGGATTAGGAACAAAGAACCAGATTTCAGAAACAAGTTTCCTTGGAGATGGTGTGATTGGTGGGAACCAGCTCTTTTGTATTGGACTCAGGCCCCTTATCCATGTTTCCCCTATGTGTAGCAGGTGTGGGCAGAGAATGCCTACCCATCCTGTCACTACTAACAGCCTGTCATTACCTACACCAAGTCCCAAGGCCCCCTGAGGCTGCATTAGCTGTAAGTTTCTGTTTATGCCTCAGAATGACTCAAATGGGCACCTCACTTTACAGATAAAGGAACAGGCAGGCAGGCAGACACTACTTCTGTTTCTTTCCCATTACAGCTTTCCCGAAAGATCGGGCAAAAAAAGCAGCGACTGGCAGACTCAGAGCAGCAGCAGACCCCTAAAGAGAGACTCCCTTCGACCCCAGGCCTCCAGCGGAGTATCTACTTCTCCAGCCCAGAGGACTACCCTGCCCGGCTAGGACCAGAGTTTTTTGACCAGCCAGCAGTCACCCTAGCCCGTGCATTTCTGGGACAGGTAACGTAATGCAGGAGCAGGTTCCAGGACCCCTAGTCCTGTTACTACTAGGTCTCATCTCTGACTTGGGCTTCCTTGTGTGTACATAGGTAGCTGCCTTGCCCATATGGGCCCCATAGTTTGTCTATTGTCTAGGATCACAGCAGAGAATAAGAATAGTGATGGTGGTGTCCCCTCGTAGAGGCAGCAGGGCCCCTGGCAATGATAAGAGGTATGTTCTTACACTTAACCATCAGGGAAATAGGGACTATTCTATCTGAAATACCCTTCGGACAGGTTGTCCGCAAGGACTGTCGATGGGTATTGGCCCCAGCATCTGTGAGGGACCACTCTTGCCTATCCTGTTCCCTGATGACTGGGGCCAGGGATACCTTTACGCTGCTAGCATCTGAATCACTTGAAAGAGCTAGCCTCCTCACTGCATGACTCAGTACCCAAGGCTCAGTACAGGCCCAAGATCTGAGCTGTGCCAGCCATGCTTACAGTGGAAGTGGGGACTACCCTAGGCCCAGCCTGGTGTGGCTTACAGTACAGCCTGTCACCTGAAGTGCACATCATGGAGCTGACCAGGTTCATCTAGCACTCACTACTGCTAGGTCCTAGAGCTGGACCCTTTGGTTCTAGAGATTCCTACCTTTTCCTTTAACAAGTTTCTCTTCATGGCACCATGCCAAGGACAGCCAGTTTCTCTACTAGAACTGGTGCTAAGAGTTCCAGGAACAGACCCTGACCTACCAGAGAAGAGATGAGATTCTGTTCTCAGGATGTTTTAAGCTGCAGGGATCTGTGTTCCTTCTGAAAGCACCGTAGCAATCAACAGCTATGATATAAAACATGGTGCAGAATTATCTCAGGTTCAAGTCAAGGGCTCAAGGATGGCCCAACAGCACAATCACCACCATCACACATCTGCCTGCCTCTACTCAGCTTCCTGGCATATCAGCTAGCTCCCTGCCATGCCCGCTCAAACCCACATTGGTAGACAAGATGATGTCTGGCAGAGAAAGGGGTATTTTCGCCTGTGTATTTCTTCGGTCAAGGAAAACCCAAGTGTGGGTCATAAGCCCAGTAAAAGGTTCGCTGCAGTGGGCTGCTGGGACAGCAGACTACTCTGGACTGAGAAGCCTGTTGGTTTTCCAGACCCTCCATCAGAAAAGCCCCAGGAGGTCCCTGGAGAGGCTCAGGTGGAGTTCCCAATGTGGCCCTTGGAAACATGGAAGCATTCGGGTAGAGTTAGTGAAGGAGAACACTCCCTGGCCTTCTTCTCTGCCTAAAACATTCATCCCTGTCTTCAGTGTTCTGGGTTCCTCAAAGAATTTCTATGCCTCCATGACAAACACTGGCAACCTCTTTTCCTCTACCCTGCCTGTTACCAACTGACCCTGAGGCACCATGGGTCTACTTGGGCTGAGAAGAAGGTGCCTTCTGGCCAAATAATCCCTCAAACCTGTGAGGGAATGGATATGGCTGGATGCTGAAATCCTACAAGCCCTGGCTGAATCAAGACTATTGGCCATTCTTAGGATCCAGGCTAGGGATTGCATGGCTGGCCCGGCTGGCCCTGTTTCTCACTAAGTTCTCTCAAGGGAATTCTGGGAGATGATGCGGGGAGGCAGACTGAGGGGACTTGGAAGTCAACCTGCACCATGGCTCCATGTGAATCCTGAGGTGTGCTTAGTACCCTTAGTGAATAAGATCTAGAACTGGACAGGAGGGGCTGGTGACCTTAACATCAGTGTTCAGGCTCTGCGCAAAAGCACAAGAGGCAGAATGGAGAAGCCAGGTAGCTGGATCTGGCTGGGCCCGGGTGCCTGGTACATCCTGAGTTTAAAAGAGGTTTAGGTGGGGACTGTTCAGGTGGGTTGGCGCCTATCAACCTGAGCAGACTCACTGCCCACAGGTCCTTGTCCGACGACTCCCTGATGGAACAGAACTCCGTGGGCGCATTGTGGAGACTGAGGCATACTTGGGGCCAGAGGATGAAGCTGCTCACTCAAGGGGTGGCCGGCAGACCCCCCGTAACCGTGGCATGTTCATGAAACCTGGAACCCTGTATGTATACATCATCTATGGCATGTACTTCTGCTTGAACGTCTCTAGTCAAGGTTAGTGGCACTGGGCTGGAGGGAACAGACAGGCTAGCAGCTGGCCAACCCCCCTGAAAGACTTGGTTAGACAGGCATTTGAGTAGGAAAGTGCCACTGCCAGGGGACAAGTTAGGATTTCAGGAGCATTGGCTATTCTCAGGAGCATTGGCGGGAGAGGCTGGCTAAAGCAGCTGAGGCTATGCAGAATAGAGGCTATGGGCCAACCTGAATGCAAAGTCTGTGGCCAGCTCTCAGATCCTGGGTTAGATTTGGAGCTGGTTGGAGGGTAGGGAAGTGGAAAGAGCCTGGCTTTGGGTAAGCTGGGCTCACGCAGGAACCTTGCCAAAAGTCCTCCTAAGGGATATAGCTCAGTTATTCTCAGCCAGGAGCACATCTGCCCCCGTGGGGACATGAAGCAATGTCTGATGACATCTTTGAATATCATGACTGACTAGCATCTAGCAGATAAAGGCAAGGATGCTGCTAGAAACCCTGTGATAACCACAGAGACCCTCTGGCCCCAGAAAGCTTTAGTGGAGGGATGCTGGTGCAGTACTCATGGGAGAAACCAACTCTCCTCTGGGGTCCAGCCTTGTCCTGACAAGCATATAGCCTTGTGTTCTCAGTAAGCCTGCAGAACCAGTACCATTCTGCCAAAGCCACTGCTGACCAGGAATGTGGTTGGCATATTTCAGTACCTGTGAGCTGAGCCCTCCCTGTTTGTCCCTAAGTGACCAATGCAGTTGGTTTGTTGGACAAGTACTTGTGATTCAGGGGATTGTGGTTACCCATAGCAGACGGCTGAGTGTACACCACAGGGGACTTGGGAGCTGGAGGTGAGTAGACCACGGGGCTGGCTGTGCACCTACCACAAAGCCAATTCTGAGCGACACTATGGATGACTAGATATCAAAAGATCACAAGACAGGGCTGAAGTTGTTAACAGCATCAGCTGCTCTTGCATAGGACCTGGGTTCTCTTCCTAGCCCCAGGCATACAAGTGGTGCAAACATACATACAGACAAAACACCAATACACCTTTTAATTTTAATTAAAAAGGGAGATCACAGAAGCCTTCTTGGACAGAACCAACCCTGCTTATGTGGCTGAAATAAGGAAACAAGCCAGGAATGGTTAGTGCTATAGTCTCTGAGGGAGGAAAACAGGTTCCGAGTACATGGTGGACAAGGCAGAGGCAAGAATGAACATGTAACTGAAATCCTCCAGGACCACCCAAGTTGAGGGCAATCCTTGGAGGGTGCACATGGTTAAGGCCATAGGCTGAGGATGTGGATGTCACTGGCCAGGTGTGAGTGCTGAGGGTGTGGGGAGAAGATGAGGATGGAGAGGCCACACAGCCAAGCGTGGGATGCCAAGGTGACGCACAAGTGTACCAGAGTTCTGTAAGGACGTGGGGGTCAAAGGTGTTTGCATCAAGATGAGAAGAGGCTGGGATAAGGTGGCTCCAGGGGATCGAGAGTAGAGACTGTGTGTCCTGTACTTATACTCTGTCACCTGTTTCTCCCTGAAATGAGAGGGGTCCCAGGTGGTGAGCTAGGTACAGCCTAGCAGGAGGGGTTCAAAGGACTGGATCTTGCAGGCTTTTCTGACCTTATATTTGGACTAGATCTGAGATTTAACTATTTTCTAGCAGAGTGACACGCCTTCCACCCTAGAGGTACCAGGGCTTCCTCTGCCACCCTTAGAGCCACTACCAGGTAAGACTAGGGGAAGTAGGTTACAGAGATGACCCAGTGGTTAAGGACATTCACAGCACCTCAGAGGGTCCCATACCAGGCAGTTTACAAGTGCCCAAAACTCTTAACTCCTGGGGATCCTCTCAGAGCACATAGATACATTGTATGAATACACGCAGAGACACATTTAAACAAAAAAAAAAAAGACTAGGGGAAGCTACAGAAAGGAAGCTGATGCCAAAGACTCGCCCACACTAGTTGATCACAGTTCTGGCTCAGAGGGCCATGGTGGGAGTCCCACTGTCAGTCTTACGTGGTGGAGGCTTCCCAAGGTACCCAGGGAAGGCTTAGCAGCCTAGTCAATGCTATAGAGAAGGGGGAAGCAGAGGGGTCTGATACTGTGGATAAAGTTTACAGGTGCCGGAAGACAGCAGCACCTCTGCAGCACTGGGTATGAGCATGGGCAGGAGGCCTGAGGTTTACTTCCAAGCTCTCTGTCTGTCCAACAGGGGCTGGGGCTTGTGTCTTGCTAAGAGCACTAGAGCCCATGGAGGGCCTGGAGACCATGCGGCAGCTTCGTAACTCCCTCCGGAAAAGCACTGTTGGCCGTTCCCTCAAGGACCGTGAACTCTGTAGCGGTCCCTCCAAGCTGTGCCAGGCCCTAGCCATTGATAAGAGCTTTGACCAGCGAGACCTGGCCCAAGATGAGGCTGTGTGGCTGGAGCATGGCCCTCTGGAATCCAGTAGCCCAGCTGTGGTGGCAGCAGCCCGCATAGGTATTGGTCATGCAGGGGAATGGACACAGAAGCCCCTGCGCTTCTATGTCCAGGGCAGCCCATGGGTCAGTGTAGCAGACAAAGTGGCTGAACAGATGTATCAGCCTCAGCAAACAGCCTGCTCTGATGGGCTTTTTAGTTGTTCAAAAGTAAAATAAATATCCTATTTGTAGAGAACTGTCCCTGAGTCTCAGCCAGAATTTGTGTTCATGCAGTTAATTCTTTATCCAGGTCGGGACACTGAGGTACCCAATATGTATGCAACAGAGAGAGAACATCAGTATGTGGTGTATACACCTAGGAGCAGAATGAGTTCAACAAGTGTTTTTAGACTCTCCAGGGCAGCTCCACAAGAGGCGTGCTAGGAAAGAGATGAGAAGGACACAACCTAGATGTGTATAAAGGGCTTGGATTTTGAAGACACTTCCTGAAGGACCTAGTCAGCAACGTTAAGCTGCTGTAAGGACCAGACTAAAGAGGGAGACTGGTGGATAGGAGAGAGCAATGGTTAAAAGTGCTTCCTGCTCTCTGCTGCTCTCTGTTCCCAGCAGCACCACACCCAGTGGCTCATAAACTCTGTAACTTTAGCTCCAGGGCATGCTTTCTTTTGACCTGTGAGGGTACACATACACACAAAACCATAAATAAAAATAAATAAATATATTTTTCTTTTCTGTTTTTCCCCCTTCCCTTCTTCTCTTGCTCTGGCACTGCTCACTCCGGGCCCTGCTCACTCCAGCCCAAAGGTTTTTTATTTGTTTCTCATTATGGATGGTTGTGAACCACCACATGGTCGCTGGAATTTGAACTCATGACCTCCAGAAGAACAGTCATTGTTCTTAACTGCTGAGCCATCTCAACAGTCCCCATATATTTTTTAAAAGTGACGTTGATGGCACATCTGTAATCATAGCACTTGGAGGGCAGAGGCAGTAAGATCAGGAGTTCAAGGTCATCCTTAGCTACATAGCAAGTATGAGGTCTGGGCTACACAAGACTGTCTCAAGAAAAAAACAAAGCCTGACAATGGTTGCCCCATAGCTGTTTCTGACCAGAGTGACTGAGACAGTTCTGCCAGTCTGGGGCTGCCTATCCTCCTAAGGCCAGTCAGGAACTCTGCGGCAGAGGGGAGGTTGCTACCGTCCACACACAGGCAAGCTGCCTGGGCTCATGTGAGCAGTGCCTGGAAGACAGCAATAACAGGGTCCTCATGGGTGGTCACCACCAGCACGCTTCGGAATTTGTCAAAGAGCATGAGCAGCTGGGAGCGCCGTGTGTTCTCATTGTACATGATCTCCTCCAGATGGTGGCGGCCACGGAAGTAGTGAAGGAGCCTGGAGGGGATAGGACAGCATGAGCCTAGGCCACGGCCAGTGCTACTGAGACAGCCATTGGTGTTAACTGCCTGCAAGCTCGTATAGGGCTGCGAGATGAGGGCCAAGCATCCTGGACCTGATGTCCACCAGTGCCCCCAGTGACAGGTAGTGATGGGCCTAAAGAGAGTGCACAAAGCAGCAAGGATGTGCAGACTCGGAGCCACTTGAGCATGCACCCAGCTGAAGGGGGAGTGCTAATGGCTTCTTCCTGTTTTCCCGGGGCATTGGGGCAGCCTGCTCCAGGGAGCTTCTGCAGCTGAGTCCAATGTAAAGAAGGCCATGGTACAGAAAGGCCTGGATCAGCACTGAGAGTTGCAAATGGCCCTCCAATAGTCTGCCTCGTGTTTCTTCAAACAAAGAATGACAACCTGACCTCTCCCATAACACCATGTCCTTAAGTCACCTAAGGCAGGATGGACATGACAGACATCAAGATGCTATGATCCAGGACCCGTTCCCTCCAGGGTCAACAATCAGGACATACTCCTGTCCAGCCAAGTCAGTCAGAACTTAAGAGCAGTGATAGTAACATGCAGAAGGACTGAGTAAGTGCCCACTACACAGAGGGACTAGACCAGAGCCTGCATCCCTACACAGGGGACAACAGCTCCTGCTCTGCACACTAACCCCAGGGAGAAACCACCACTTAACTGGAGCTGTGCAAGGGTACCAGCACTCCCATGTACAACCCTCCATGTCACTCATCTGCTCCCTACCTGGCAAACATGCGGAGGTCCTCAGGGTTTTGGGCTGCAGGCACATTGAGGATAGCAGCCCGCTCATGCTCTGAGAGGCTGGCTAGCAGGTTCTCTGTCATCCTCTTGTTCAGTGGTGAGTCCCCACTAGGGAGCAGCTCTGCACTGGAGTTGTCCATACTGGGGCTGGTAAGGGTCATGTCGTCACTGCTGGCTGTGGGTTGGAATAGGCCAGCTTTATTCCACTGTACCAAGAGCAAAGGCACCAACAGCATCCAGATCCTGAGATCACTGCCACACTCTCCCGGTCACCAACTGTACAATCTGCCTTCATGCAAGAACTCACTGCCACCCCCCCACCTAAGTGCCTACTGTGTGGCTAACCTGGAATACAAAGAGCTACCTATAGAATACCCCTACAGGAGGAGCTTCAAGGATCCAGAACGAAAGCATGCTGCAGGAATGGGTGTCTTGTCCCACCTCAGCCAACATGGAGGATAAAGCACTAGATAGATAGATACATGGACCCCAATGCCAGACAGTTGTGGTCCCTGTGATCACAATATGAGGCCCTGCTCTGAGCCCAGGCTGGAGTGGGAGAGTCCAACTGCACTGCAATGGGCAAAGGCTGCTCCTGACTACAGCTAGCTGCTCAGGGGAGGAGCCTCCCCTCAGACCCATGGCAGTACAGGGGACACAGGAGGAAGGAGTCCACAAGGACAGAGGCATGTGAGTACAGACTTATAAAAACACCTCTTATTCCAACAGTGCCCAGGCTTCCTGGATGTCACCACCAAAGTCGCCCACCCCACCCCCATTACCAGACAGAGGTCCTAGAAGGGGATCCTACTTGGGGAGCCAAAGCTTAGAGCATTGGGTGTGCTGAGGCTGCGGCCACCAACTCGGGCTGTGAAAGGGACATCATCCTCTCGCAGTCGGGGCTCCTCTTCACTGGGTGAGGCCATCAGGCAAACATAGGTATGCAGCTGGATAAGGAGCCGGCGCTGCAGCATCCACACCACCATCTGGATGAGCTGGGTCTGTGAGTGAGCAGAGGAAGAGAGCAGGTGGGCTGCTTCCCTGACTCAAGCCCCAAGGAACAGGTTCCTGTTCCTGGGGAATTAGAGAGCCATGGTCCTTAGCAGCTCCAAGACCTAAACAGAAAGGCCTCCTGTTAGGAAAAAGGGACCTTCAACTGCTGGGTAGCTCTGCAAGGTCAGCAAACCCCAGGGAACACAGTGGAGCCAGAAGAACACCCATCACACACATGCACTAGCTCCCATCACACACCTGGGTTCCCTCCCTCCCTCGGAGCCAGCTCTGTTCTTCCACCCTCACTTCCAGCCCACTAAGACCTGCTGCCATCGGACAGTCCACTGCTAGGCAAGCCCACAAAAAGTTCAGAGAGGAAAATGTCATATGAGTCCTTGTCTCTATGTCAAAGTTTGCTTCAAAAACACAGGTGATTCTAAAAGGACACAGGAAGGGGACCTACTGTTCCTACGTGAAGCCAATGGCCCTTCCTTGTAAGCACTGGGCCACAGCAGTGGAACCTAGTGCCAGGTAGTACCCAGCACGGATGGAAAAGTACCTCTCAGGCACAGACACCAAGCATCAAGATGTATGAACTCAGTACAGTGCTCTCATCTTTGGGAGGCCCAGAGGAGCTGCTGCCCAGGTCACTCATGGAAGGGGGCTGGGTTACTGGGCAGGAAGATACACATACCATTCTATTGGTCAAAACCAATAGAATCCTAAAGAATTGAAGTTATTGAAAACAAAATGTAAAAAATAAAACACAAGGGCTGGAGAGATGGCTCAGCGGTTAAGAGCACCGACTGCTCTTCTGAAGGTGTCGTGAGTTCAAATCCCAGCAAACACATGGTGGCTCACAACCATAATGAGATCTGATGCCCTCTTCTGGGGTGTCTGAAGACAGCTACAGTGTACTTACATATAATAAATAAATCTTTTTAAAAAATAAATAAAACACAAAAGCTTCATAAGCACTAGACAGTATGTCTCTGGGATGTGGCAAACCAAACAGCTCCAGCCCAGGCCCCTGACAAGGCCTGAAGCAGCTGCTCAGACATGGCCCGGAAGATCAGCCGTTATCCAGACAACTGGGAAGTTTCTGCTGGGATGGGATCTTTGCCAGGCCCTCCCCCAGAAAGCTGCCTGGGGGAGAGCAGGGAGGTGCAGATGCAAAGTGCATCTTTCATCCTCCTGGCTCTGTTCCTGGAAACCAAGGGTTCCGTGAAAGGCAGCTTTAGAACTCTGGCACACTCAGCATGTAAATGAGCTAAAAGCCCAGGATCTTATTCCCATTCACAATTTGAGAAGGGGAAAGATTTGACTTTAAGGACTAATTTTGCCCAGTGTATCTGGCAGCTATTAAAACAAATACTTTGCTTTTGAAGATAAACCATGGAGATCACCCAGCTTGTCTCTGACACCTGTGCTCTTTCCCTAGATTCCCTCCTAGAGCTGAAAGCACTTAACGGGGGTGGGGCAAAGCTTCTCTGACTCCAAGTTACTACCTCACCATCTCCTGAGTATGGGGCAGTGAAAAGTGACGGACCCCTGTACCTTGAGAAGCACCCCCACCACAATCAGCCTCTAACTGCCAGCCTTTGTCCTGACTCAGGCCCACCATCTAAGACTCAACCCTAGCCTGATACTGTAGGTCTTTTTAGCAAAAGGACTCTAGGCCCAGCGACACAGGATTCCACACAAAGATCCCATGGTTCCTAAGCCCCCAGAGGAAGGGATACAGGAACTGAACTGCCTTGGAAAACAGGATCCAGGCTTAGTGAGAACAAACCTGTCTGCACCTCCATCTGTGAGAAGCCCCTGCCCCAAAGGCAGCACAAGGGAATCTTGTCAGCCCAGGAAAAGCTGATGCCCTTCTGGCAAACTTAAACCAGTCCTAGACCTAAAGATGTCCATGGTGGGCTCCATGGACCACAGGAAGCCTACAGTGCTTCCTAGTAAATCCCACCAAACCATGGCAAAAAGACCAACAATGCTAAGAGCCTTTGAATTAGGGGCCACCAGACAGGCAGTTATTTATACCTAGTTTACTTTGTAAGCCACATAGGGGCTCTATTGACTCACCTCCTGTGCAGGGGGGGCCAGAGGGCTCCTGAACTCAGATAAAGAAACGGGCAAGGAAAACTTCGCCAGGACAGATGGCAGATCATGGGACGGGAACTGGTGGGAGAACTGCTCGGCTAGCGGGGAGTACCTGGGGCAGACAACCATGGTCAGTGCATTTCCCATGCTCACACCAACCATCTGGATGAGCATAATGACAACAGAATGAAGTATGGTGACCCAGCAGGCCTTCAGATGGCAGAATTATACTCACTGTCCCTCAAGATGTGGTAAGAACCACAGAACCCCTCTGATTTCAGCCAGGAAAAGATGGCCTTACCCTGGGTAACACCAAATCAGACTCTGATCTGCACCTGAGCACATTATTGGCAGCATCAGGATATAGTGAGATCTGGCCTCATGGCTTCAAAGCCTCTGGGGCCTGGCCACTGGAGATGCCATTAAAGGGTCCTGCTGGGCATTGTGTAGCTCCAGACTCCAGATTTTGGCAGCCAATGGTACTTACAGACACACACTGGCATTGGGAGACAGGACATAGACGTTGTTCTCACACAATGGGTAGATGATGACAGCCTTTCCCCAGTATACCAGGTGAGCTGCAAGCTGGAAGACCTGCAGACCAAGAGAAGATGGAAGGACTAAACTTGAGGCCATGGCTTTCCTGCCTGAAGAAAATGCCCAAAGGAGCTCGTCCAACCTGAAGCAGCACTGTAGCACCCCAGCTGAGCCAGTGATACCAATCTCACTGCTCTTGTGGTAAGAGTCCCTGTGCTGCTTGATACCACTGTTTCGCTAGGCAGTAGGCACATGAACACAGGGACACTGGAGTGCTTAGACGTATGGGCTGGATGACTCCAGCAGAAGCACAGCATTCTCATGTCCACCGGACACCCAGTACCATTCTCCAAAGTAATAAAATATGGAGTCTCATCCTATCCAGCCCGGCATACTCAAATGTCTCTGTGCACCCTGCTTTCCCCAGCTCTCAAACACAAAGAAATACACAGAGATACCAGAAATCCTTTCTAGGGTAGTCTCAGTGCACTCCAACTTTTTGGGGGCAGCCAGACCTGAAAACACAGCACCACAGTCCTCATAAGAAGGCGTGTGAAGTCTCAAGCAATGGCACTCCATGCTTTCAGCAGATGGGCCTAGGTAGTTTGCCCTGCCACAGTCCCTGTTCTACTGCTAAGGGCAGTTACCAGCCAACAACCAGCTCAGACATGGGGGAGACAGCCCTCTCGATGCTGACCCTCTTTGTTCTCATCCCACATGCCATGGACATGAGCTCTCAGGCAAAGACATGCCTACTTTCTCTATATCTGCTGACACTGTGATTTCCAATCTCATCCTCCATTCACCCCTAAAACAGTCTCCATTAAGAAGCCAAAATGGCAGAGACAGGCGGATTTCTGAGTTCGAGGTCAGCCTGGTCTACAGAGTGAGTTCCAGGACAGCCAGGGCTACAGAGAAACCCTGTCTCAAACAAACAAACAGACAATCCTTCTCCCTCAGCCTCCTGAATGCTTGGGTTACACAAGTGTGCCACAAGGCCCATCTGAGTGATCTAATATCATATGTGACATTCACACTTGAGGCAGATGTTCTCCAAAGGTTCGGCACCACCCTGGGGTCCCACTGAGACATCTACAGGAAGCAGCAGTCGCTGAAGATGGTGAGGTGAGTTGCAGAGAATGGCCAGGGCCAGACCTCACAGGGCTACACACAGGCACACCAGCAGCAAACTCCAATTTATATCAGGTTCAGCAGGGAGTTAGTTCGGAAGGAAACACCCTCCTCCCTGATCCCAGACAAGACCAAGACAAGGAAATGGAAGAGACATCAAAGGCTTATCAGAGGACTGTGACAGTGAAGTCAGGCACAGTCACTCCTAGCACAGATTCCATCAAACAGCCTCTGAGTAAAGTCTTTTCAAACATGGAGCAAGAAGTGAAAGCAGCCATCATGGAGGCAGCCCAGACTCCTTAGAAGAACAGCACCGCCGCTCTCTGCAGGTGCTCAGGATGTTAAGTACATTCAAGGTTCTCTGTCAGATGTCAGAGGGAAGCAGGAGGAGGTCCTTGCTGAATCTTGTCCAGCTTAGGATGCCAAGCTGAAACACAAAGGCAGCATGTGCTAAGTGCTCTCAGAGAGCCTATGGAGAGTCAGAGATAGAGAAGGAATAAACTTATCCAGAGAGTAGAAAGGGTTTTAGACAACAGCAGCCCAATAGGCCCACAAAGCAAAAACTACCAGCAATGCCAATCCACTTCTCAGCCCCACACAGAGCCAGGAGGCCTAGCCAGAGGGACCCAAGAGGGCCTGCCTCAGAGCTGTGGCCAAATCATCCCACTGAGAAGGCTGGCCTTTGGGCAAACCGAGGTCCCAAGTAGGCCTCTGCTACCCTCTGGTGGCCACAGGGTGCACAGCACTACCGGATGAGGATATTGGCATTCATTCCCTTGGTCCTGCACCTATAGCCCTAGCAGAGGTGACTCAGTCTACACACACTCCAGGCCCCCGAATACCAGCTTCTTCTGTGCTCTTCCTCCACACTTTAGCTAAGGGGCCTTCTCTCTGAGCCCAGAGGGCAGCCACTAACACTTGCCTAGGGGCTGTCTCTACAGCTCTACCACACTTGAGAATGAGGGTATGTTGATGACTCTGGGGCTGGGTTGGGAAAAAGGGAGAAGGAGAAGAACAAAAGGGATATGTGTGGAGCGTAACTCACTTGGATGCTAGTCCCACAGGCATCAGAGATGGAATGAAGCAAATCCTCAGTCCTATAGGGAAGGTTTTCTCTGAGCATTTTGTTGGACTTAGTTGACCTCCAAAATAAGGCTGCATCTCTGCATGTCTCATCACTAAAGACATGTATTTTATTAAAAACAAAAACAAAGGGGCTGGAGAGATGGCTCAGTGGTTGAGTACTGACTGCTCTTCCAGAGGTCCTGAGTTCAATTCCCAGCAACCACATGGTGGCTCAAAACCATCTGTAAAAGGATCTAATACCCTCTTCTGATGTGTCTAAAGAGTGACAGTGTACTCATGTACTATATACTATCTATCTATCTATCTATCTAATAAAAGATAGGAAAATGTGAAAGCTAGAGGCCACACAGCAGGCTAAGTTACCCGCCTAAGTCCCAGCTCTCTTCCCACACGCTTGCTCACGGCTCACTGTGAGACTGTCCTGAGCTGGTAGAGCCACTGTGTGCTACTACTTCCTCAAGCTGTTCTCCAGGCCTTTGCTGGAAACACCCCCTCCTTTCTCCCAAAGCTTGCCTCACCTCTGCTTAATAGAGAAAGAAGTCAGTCTGTCCTGTGACCAGATACCAGAACCTCAAGCCTCCTACCCTGATCTGTGGCAGGACATGTAGTATCTACTTGTGTGCCTGGGGACTCAGCATGGCAGGCAGTCTGCTTTCCTGATCCCCCACAGGCTGCCTCCCTAAATGGACCCAGAAGCCTCTTCTTCCCACACTTCCAAGTACCCAGGGCCCTACCTGCAGCAAGGCCAGATCAGCATCTTGGGCTAGCTGTTGTAGATTCTTCACAGCAGACGTGGTCTTGATCACCCTCACCAGAGCCGGGGAGCAGTCAATGGGAAGCTCACTCAGCAGAGACTTCTCATCACTGAGTAGCAGCAAGGCATGGTATGGGCTGAAGGACAGAGCACGTGTCAGCAAGACATGAAGCGCCATGGGGCCCTGTTCCAGGTAAGCATGGAACACCACGGCACAGCTAGAGTCCATAGGCACTGGGTAGGAGAGATTGAGGGGAAATCAGAGAGAAAGCAGTTACGTGTCCAGGGTCTTTTACATAGTCTGCAAGGATTACTGCGGCAGTAATACCTGACTTCCTATCCCCCTTCTGGGATTCTCCCAGTACCTCAGGGGTGTGCGTGTGTGTCAGAGACAGAGAGACTGAGGTCGGCTGTAGGTGGGGAGGCAGTGCATGAGCCTGTGCACGAGCGTGGAGGTCAGAGGTCAGCGTCTATCACTCTCCACCTTTCTTTCGCACTTACTTAATCAAGCCTGGCAGTGAGGGCCTTTACCTGCTGAACCAGCTTATTAATCCTCAATGCAGGGTTTCTCTATGTAGCCCTGGCTGTCCTGGAACTCAGGACCAGGCTGTAGACCAGGCTGGCTTTGAACTCAGAGATCCTCCTGCCTCCGCCTCCCGAGTGCTGGGGTTAAGGGTGTGCGCCACCATGCTTAGCTCTCCTCCTTACTTTCTGAGATAGGGCCTCCCATTGAACCTGAAGCTCGCCATTTTGGCTGGACTTATTGGCCACCAAGCCTTTGGGATCTGCCTGTCTCTGCTACCTCATTCAGATGTATATATGCATGCACACACATATAGATAAATAACAATTTAAAAAAAGCATGGTAGCTGGTATATATCTTTAATTCCAGCAACTGAGAGACAAAGGCAGATGAATCTGTGATTTCTAGGCTAGCCTAGCGTACATAGTAAGTTCCAGGATAGCCGGGAAGACAGAGAATCTCTGTCTCATGGAGGGTGAGGGAGTATGAGCATATGATAATGTATTTATGTACATATATATGCTTGCATGTAGTGATAAAGTGCTTGCCTAGCATGTGTAAAGCCCTAGGTTTAATCATTAGTACTATAAAAAGGAGGGGATCTTTCTAAACACAGGAAAAACAAAACATCTCTCAACTATGAATCTCTCAACTATGAACTACAGAAGTATGCTCAGCCATTTGACCTGGAGCGTGGGTAAGGGACTGTAGGAGGACTGGACAATAAGTAATCTGCTTTCTGTCATTTCCAGTGTTGAGGATGTGCCCAGACTTCTTTTCATCTTTTTTCTTTGTAGTGCTGAGAACATAGCCCGGGGCCTAGAAAGCACTATACCAGTGGGTTATTTTCCCAGTCCTGCTTTTTCCTTACAGGAAGTCAACTGATCTAAGAAAGCAATCAGGTTCCCAGGACTTCTGATGAAGTGCTGACAATTACCGAGTGTACCATAGAGGTAATCTGCTAAAGTTCTAGGTTAGCCCAAGCTGCCCTGCAGGCCTGGGTGAGGCCCTTGGCAGGTTCTGGCAATCTAGGCAATGCTGGAAGGGCCTAGGCCATCTCTGGGCAGAATTAGATGTAAAACCATGTGGTTTTATTAACGACAAAGCCCTACATGACAATTTCTGTGGCAGGAAGAAGAAAAGAGAATTTCTGGAACAAAGTAACTAGTAAAGTCTCAGACAGCAGCTGAGGGGAAGGCAGGATGGGGTTGTCTCTCACCGGATGGCTTTCAGGCTCCGTTCAATAGCCTCAGGAGGGATCAGACTTGAAGCGGCATAGTGGATCTTGTGGGGCAGACAGAAGCTCACTTCCAGCCAGCTGTTTATGTGAAGCCGTACCACACCAGATGTGCACAGGCTGTGAAGAGTTGACATTGTTACTATGGTGGGCATCTGTTTATTCCCAATGAACAACACTCTATTCACCCTATGGTGGCTTCATACACTGCCCTGTTGGCTAGGGGAAAATGCAGGTGGAGATCTCAGGGGTAAGAGAGTATCTTTTCAGATCTCAATATACCTAAGAAAATGTTAGGAATACACACCGAGACACACACACAAACTCTGTCTGGCCCTAGAATAATGTATAATCCATTCAGCCTGTCAGGACTAAAGGAAGCTTCTTCTGTCTCCTGGAATTTCAATGTGGCAGAGACATTGGCTGCCTGCCTGGACCCCTCACAAACACCTGGCATCCACAGCACATCCTCTCTGAGAGGGCCTGCCTTGAACACTTGATGTAGACCCAAGCACAGAGGGGCAGCTGGGCAGAATAAGGCTTATCTCCATGGAGAAGAGATGGAGAGAAGAGGGAAGCTGTCAGGTCCCACAGAATGTTAATGGTGGGAAGCACAGAGCACCTCCTCGCTGGACCTTGCTGGTGGTGGAGCACCACAGGTACAACCTGTGCAGCATCAATCAAAGGACATGCAGTGACTACCCAGCCAAGCCCAAATATTCCTCCACGGCAAACCTTTTCTTCCACATTCTCAGTAATTGACCCACACTTAGGGCTCAACATGCTCAGGCATGGCAGCATATAGCATCTGAAACCATCAACAATCCTATGTGCTCTACCTGCAAATCCAGACCTCTTCAGCAAAATGAGGCCAGAGCTGCCCAGACAACCAGCACCTGAGGAGGTGCCTCGGTGCCTCTCCTTACAGCTTCTACCTGGGCAGTATCATCCATGGTCTTCCAAAGTAGAGAACCCTGTGTATGCTACACACACTTCCTGCCCTCATTTCCTTCCCCATCACTCAAGTCCAGTCATTCTCAGGACCCTGGTACTTAAGTTTGCCGTGGCCTCTCTTCCCAGATGCCTGGTGACTTTCTCATAACTCCAATCTCACGAGTACACTTTCAGTGAGGTATCCTGGCCCCACTCTCACTCTGGCCTCTCACCCTGTACCCTGTACTCATGACCACAGGATTCTACCCATTTGCTACCTACTACTGTCCTAACCAACCACACCAGGTACATGCAAGGTTTGCACTAGCACACGAAGCACTCATGAGTGGAAGGGGGTGGGGGGTGGGGGAGAGAACCCACAGTCAGGCAGTGGTCTGCAGGAACACTGTCTTCCCAGAATCCATCCTGTGGACAGGTGGCCCTGTGGGTTGTCCCTACAAAATCACACCCAGAAGGAAAGGGTTGTGCAAAGGAGCACCACCCATGGCTCAGCCACACAGTCCTGGTGCTAAGTGCCAACAACATGTGCTTATTACATAGAATCTGTTCAGGTCTACATGCTGAGTGGGCAAAAAGCATTTCTGAAATGTAATTACACAAATGCCATATAGAAAGAAAAGCAATTGCTCAGGCAAACCCCCTGTGACATGCACTTATTCTGCCTGAGAAAGGTATTTCCTGACATCTGCCCCAACCCAATCAAGCTCAGAAGTGCCAACCAGGCAAGCAACCGCCTTCACCCAGTGTAGGAAAGACAACCTAAAGCTTCAGGACTCCATTCTCAATCAGGTCACACCCCCTGATTTCCAAACTGCCGATCTCTCTAGCATCTTCCCTGATCCTGTTTCCTCTGCTGCCTCCCACCCAGAAGAGCAGCCAAGAAGTATTTTCCCATCACCACCCACTCTGCTGCTATTCTCAGCTCCCAGTATGGGAATGGCCAAGGATAGGGCAGACTAGTAGTTAAAGGGGGTTTGGCATGAGTTCTTCCTGCCTGGGTCAAAGGTGAAATGTTTGGGTACTGTGGGAGAAACAAGGTCCTTGCTCCAGAAAACACATTTTTGTTTTCTCTTCTCTCCCACCCCCATTTCTTTCCTTTTCCAAGTCAGGGTCTCTCTCTGTTTTGGGTCTCCATCTGTAGGCTGGATTCAAACTCACAGACATGCACCTGCCTCTGCCTTTCAAGAGCTGGGAGTGAAGATGTAGATGTGTGTGGCAGCGCTCATTCTCTTTTTCCTGTTTTTTCCTTTCTGAGACAGAATTTTGTTGTGTACCCCAGGCTGGCCTCAAACTTGTGACCCTCCTGCCTCTACCTCCCAAATGCTGACATTCTCAGCATGCACCACAATAGCTGCCAAGGACTATTATAGTCTCTTCCCTGAGGCCTCCAGCAATAGACAAGAGCTCTAAGCTTCTGAATTTTCCCCCAGAGAGTTGCCAGGAACTCTAGCCAACAGATTCAAATGCAAAAACAAGTCTTTTCCTCTTTCAAGCAGAGAACAAGGAAACGGGAGAAGAATGTCTGTGACCCCCACTCCCCAGGATCTCTGCAACACCGACTGTTTAATGCAAACCATCCATGGCTCCAAAACTTTTATGCCTGCTTCTCCCAGGGCCTCAACACCACTGAGGATGGGTGTACAGATGGGCACCACAGGCTGTGGCTGAGCCTAGAGGACAATGGTGGTTCACTGGGGAGGTTCACGGGGGTTGGGGGTGGGAGAACAAACTTTAAAGTCTGTTAAAAGCAGGGTTTAATGAGTGTCAAGATGTGGGTCAAAGACCCGGGCTCCCTGAGGCCAACACTCTTGGCCTTTCTAGGAATGGGCCTTAACCAAGTCTGTGTGTACAGTTTTCAGAGCTGCCCCATTCTTCAGGATGGAAAGCAAAGCTCACAACCAACCTTGAGAAACACTGCATCAGGAAAACCTGTCAGCATTCACACAGAGGGGAAAGGGCAAGAGAGGAAACTGTGCTGCGCTGTGGTCATGCTCAGGCAAATACCAGCCAGGCTCCTCCAATTAACTTATGGTCACAAAGAGAAGAAATAGGAGGTGCTAGTTCTGAGTCCTCGTATTTAGGGTAGAGTGCAGGGTAGCTATTAGAACAACATGGAATCAGAACTAAATACCAAGACTCCTATCATTTCAAACACGCTAATTCTGGTCCACCAAGGACCTCAGTGATGTGGTGACAACCATGTGCTAGGTGCAGCTCTAAGTAGTGTTTCAGGCACCTGGGGCACCGCAAGAAAGGAAACAAATGACAGCCTCATACTTGGAAGAATCTTACTTTGGATGGCGCAGTGTATAAACTACAGAGTTATGGGGAAAGGTACATACAGAGACTTGTGTGGCAATGCCAGCCAGGATTAAATGCTAGCTGTGGACATGAGGGACACAGTAAGGCCTTCATAACACCCTCACAACTCAAGTGTGTCTCAGCCTCATGCCGGCTGACTCAGACCCCCAGCCTGTGTCTTTCCCTCTGAATATTTTGTATTGAGCAGGAGCCTCTTTACAAAGTAACAAGCTCTGTGGCAAGGAGACACTGAACATTGCCATTTAGGAGTCCCCTGAGTAGCAGATGCACAGCTGGGCAAACCTTTGGAGTACACTGGAAGGACAAGGAGTGTTAGTAACTTGCCCGCCCAACTCCTAGCCTCTAGCTCTGGAGATAGTCGGGTGAATTCTTCACAACAAAAGTGTAAACACTAAAGTCTGTTGAAAGAAGGGAAGAAAAAGGACTGCCCCTGCTTCTGTGATCTGCATTTCAAGATGACACCCAGGGTTTGCACCTGGAAAAGTTTCCTGCTAAGCTTGTGTTTCTAGTTGCAGGAGTTTAATATTTAGTCTGAAAACAGTCAGCAGAAAAACACTGTCCCCAAACTTATCCAGCCTTCCCACAGCATTAGAGTCCAGCCCTTCTGCAACAGGAGATAAATGCTCCTGCCAGGGCCCGACATCTACACACCATGACCGTGCAGAGCACTGAAGTCCTATCTTCTGCACCCAAAAGGCGCCATGTGCAAGCTTATCTCGCACCCGCACTCCTCGGCATCTGAGAAGAAAGCCAGCCCCTACCTTTAGCTAATAACCATAAGGTCACTTCTGACCTCACCTTGCCAAGCCCCTTCCTGCTCTGAGACTCCACCATGTATCCTTTGTCCTCTGCCCCACACAGCAGTCAGGTTTCCTACTACATGTGGCAGGAGCAGCAACAATCAAGAGACATACATGGGCAGGCTTCAAAAATCCTACCTCGGGACCTCAAACAAAACTTTACATGTATGTGCATTTTTTTATGAAATACAGACTGAAACTCTCGGAACATTCAGAGGCATCTACAGGCTTGCTCTTGCTCTTGAGCAGTTAACAGTGTGGCCAGCACTATATCCCTGGCCAGGCCTCAGACAGCATTCCCACGATCTGAGCCTCCCAGACCCAACCACAGTCTCTGTTAATTCAGAGAAGCGCTGAATCACTCAATAGAACACTTCTTCGCACCACAAGGAATTTATATCGTCGTCCCTCTTGCCATCCCATATCTTCTTAGCTGTGGATGAGCTGTACAAAGGGTTATGTTATAGAAAGTGAAGGGCATCCCTGCCCTACTAAGGAAGCAACCTGGGGGAGACATGGGCACAGGGAGTTAGTTCCACAAGGCGACACAGGCACTAAGTTACCAGGGTAACCTCCCAAGGGATTCCTACTTCCACTCTATATTCACAGACAACTGGGAAATGGGGTTGCCAGCTAGAACTATGCCAGAACCTTGGCTTTGGTTGAAAGAGTAAACCCAGAATAATTCTGTTAAAAGGGTGCTCTTAGAGCTCTATGCCAATTAAGCCCACAGCTTCCTGTCTTCTAGGTCTTCTCTGAGAACATCTTTCTCAGGGATCTGGCAAAGAGCTCCTGTCAGAAGACAGATGTCATGTTTGATTCACCCAGCCAATGTATACTCAGCTACGCCTTGTTATTGCTGAGGGAACAGGACCTTGAGGCCAAGCATAGACCGTGTGGGATGAGCTGGGACTGAAGCAAGCCAAGAGGGCTACTGGACAGTGACAGAGCTGTACAATATCAGACAGGGGTGGGAGCAGAGGAGGTCACAACTGCCACGTCCTGCCAGAGAAGTGTGGCTCTCAGCCTCCCAGGACAGGTTCCAGGACGTAGGGCTGCCGGCAAGCCCTGAGCGGAGCTGTGCCTGGCAGAAGACAAAGGATTTACATTTTCCCCACCACATCTTTTTTTCTTTAGAAACCTACAGTCACTGGTTTCCTTTTTACTTTTTTTTTTAGATGCTATGCAGCCAAGCCTTGTCTACATAAGTGAATTAGTTCCAGGCCAGCCACGGCTACTCAATGGAACTCTGTCTAAAAAATGAGAGAGAAAGCGAGCATCACACACCTGTATCAAGCCACCCTAGATCACTCAGTGAGATCCTATCCACACACAAGCATAAGTATTTTGCATATAGTTAATAGAGAACTCGGCCACCAATATAATCAAATCAACATGAGGGTTCCTCTGTGTTCCTAATACCTGCTGACTTCAGTCAGTGTCTCTAACTCCGGCTCTCCCAGAGCACAGACTAACAGTCACTGCCAACTCTGCCCACTGAACCTGGATCTCCTCCAGCGAGAAGAGGCAACAGTGATGCCCACCTCCTCCAGCGAGAAGAGGTGACAGTGATGCCCACCTCCTCCAGTGAGAAGAGGTGACAGTGATGCCCACCTCCTCCAGTGAGAAGAGGCAACAGTGATGCTCATCTCAGTCAAAGTGTTCTGGTTTAAAGGTTCAAAAGCAGGCTCAGGCTTTCATTGACAGTTGTGAGCGGAGCTTCTGTTGTAAGGGAGTCTGGAGGTAACTGTCTCTGCTAAGTACATCACTCAACAAAGGGGCCGCCATTAGAAAAAATGGGCACCAAAGTGGGTTTCCGGAAAAGTGGCCACACAACTGCCCCGTCACGTAACCTTTCCTGCCCCTGTCTCAGCAGAGCTCCAGCACACATAAAGCCTATGGCAGCATTGTCTGTGGGAGGCTTCCACTCTGGAGATTCAACAAGCATGGCCCTGGGGGTCTTACCTGTCATAAGCTTCTTTGAGGTCCCTAGCCAGCTTGCACTTGGGCAGGATGTGGTGGAATGGGGACTGAGGACCTTCATTTGCTACAAGAATAACAACAGTTAAGGAGTTACAACTCCCAAAGCAAGAAAGCATGTTCAGGCCAGAATAGGAACAATCTTTAGAACAAATTCAACATTAACCAGTAATGTTAAACCAATGTTAAATTAACATAAAAAACTCCTTGTAATAGTCATCATCATCGTCATCATCAATAATATATATCCCTGACCCCTGTAAAATAAAAGTAGACTCAGGCTGATCTGAGAAACTATTTGCACATGAAATGTATATGAAAACTATTTGCATTTAAACTTGTCAACCTTGCAGTCACAGGTACAAGCTGTCAGCTCCACTGCCTCCTGGAGAAGGCACATGTCTCCTGGCTCAGCAGCCCCCACTCCCTGTCGCAGTGACTGGGTATCCCCATGCCATCCCACTCCTCCCCCACACTGTCCATTCATGACATGTGCCTTTAGGACTGAAACATCTTTTAATCTTCATGAATCTCTAGCAAAAATATATATAATTAAGATGAATATGGGTTTTTTAATATTTAATTTTTTTAACAAATTTCTATTATTGTTTTTAGTTTGTTTCTTTCTTTTTGAGACAGAGTCTCACTGTGTAGCCTTGGCTGGCCTAGACCTCATTCTGTAGACCAGGCTGGCCTCAAAACTCAAAGATCCCCACCTGCCTCTTTTTCTCAAGTCCTGAGATTAAAGGCAAGTACCACCATGCCCAGACCAAAATCTCTTTTATTTTTAAAGAATTATTTATTTATTGTATGTACATGAGTCCACCGAAGCTGTCCTCAGACACACCCAAGAGGGCATCAGATGCCTTTACAGATGGTTGTGAGCCACCATGTGGTTGCTGGGAATTGAACTCGGGACCTCTGGAAGAGCAGTCAGTGCTCTTAACCACTTAGCCTTCTCTCCAGCTCCCCAGATCTAAATCTTAAAAGAAAATTTCTGGATTGTTTTCTATCATAATTAACTAAAATAGAAAATATGAGTGTTGTTTGTTTACAGTTTAATTTTGCTGTCTCTTCGTCTCGGGTCCTACCTAGGGCTGGAATCCAGAGCCTCCCGTGCACTAGGCAACCACTCTACAATGATTCCCAGGCCCATAATACAAGTGGTTTTGTTTTGGAGACACAGTCTCTCTCTATATCCATGACTGTCCGGGAACCCAGAGATCCACTGGCCTTGGCCTTCTATGGGCTAGTATAAAGAAGGTGCACACTACCATGCCCACCTAATTTTCAAAGGAAAAAAGTAAAATTTTCACTGAACATACATTAGAATCAGACGAGACTTTGCTAGTTTGTAATAATTTGGTCTAACTTCTGTCCCTCATTCTTCTGTAGCTGGTAAGCCTAGAAGGAAGCTGAGGTCATTCCCACTTTCTCTCCAGTGTAGTCCTCTAGGGACCCTAAAGGTCACACAGTGTCTATCAGCACAGATTATTTTTTGGATTGGTTAGAGGACAGTTAGGGTCTTCAATTTAAAAGCCAAGTATGGAAACCACCCAATTTACCAGCTGGATGCTGTCAATGGCCCCTCCCTGAGTTTCCCATCCCAGAACAAATTTGTGTAGCACAACCAATGCCAGGCAGAGGTATTGTCCTAAACGAAAGGTGATCACATAACAATGTGTGGGGTCCTTCCTAGAGAGACCAAGTCAGACCCATCCATTTAGCAAGGCAGATTTATATATGAACCCCTAGAAGAGCCTTCTTATGCTGGTCATAACCAGCTCAATGTGAAGATCTTGTAACTTCTCTGGCCAGTCTCTGCTTACCAACCATTGTAAGGACTTCCTCTCCAGTGTCCAGCTCACCAAATCCAAAGCTTTGGTTAGCTTCTGACAGTTGTGTTGTGGTGTGGGAGAGGCCCTTGGAGATGGAGTCTCTGTACTCTCAGCATACCCCAAGTCCACAAAGAGAACTAACTGGCATGTGATCAAACTTGCAACCAGGCAGCAAGCCTGCCCTTCCCTGCACACAGGATCTCTTTAATAGTGTCCCTGGAGCTAGAGAGCCAACTTAGAGCATTATCTGCCTCAAAACAAAGCAGAACGACCAGTTGGTCCTCTAGTGATACTACACAAAGAAAAGCCATCAGCCAGAGCAGACCCGTGCTCAGCAGGCTGCCACACTCACCATCAGCCATAGCAGACACCTCATCCTGAAGTGCCAGGATTAGCTTGGCCTCTCGAGTGAGGTACTGGCAGCGGCGTTCCTCATGCTGCAGGACAGTGGCAATGCGCCGGGACAAGTTGTGTAGACAGTTTATCACTGATGGGTCAGCATTGGCCTGCACAACAGAGGCCAAGCATTCAGAATATGTACACAGAGACACATAAGGCTCTAATACATGTGCACAGCAAAAGCACAGGCCATGAAAGAGGCCCTCTCCATTCATAGCAATTGCCATCCAGCATTCCCTGTGCATGCCCATAGCCTACCTACATACATGCTGGCTGACTTCCTCATCTTCTGGTCTTGGGAACAACTGTATAGAGGGTTGCAGAGATGACTCTATGGGAGTCCTCGATGGGGGACACACATTCCCACTATGCTAGGACTGTAGAGAAAAGCAAGGGACAGCTAAGGGCACTGATCCCACCCACCTATTATGTGATCTTGGGTCACAGGTCATCTTCTGAGGAAGGGAAATCAACTGAGCAGAAGAAACCAGTTAGACACATACAGCACTCAGAACAGAGGTTGACCTGAGCAAAACCTTGGAGGTATCTGTAATCACTGTTGTGTATCGACCATTCATGAACATGTCTGGCCTATAATATATAGGAATTCATTCACAACAGGCCACATTGTTCCAGGACAAACAATATAAAAGTGTTAATGCTATTTGCTAAATGTCTGTCAGGGATGAATTATTCCTAGTAAAGACCCAATCTGTTAATCAGATTAACACTGGGCTCCTGGCCCATGTCTCTCCCCAGTGTCCACTGCATACCCACCTAACTAGGTCAAAGTAGCATATAGAAGGTGCTCAGGTCACAAATGTCCCTCACCTCTCTGGAACCTATCAGTGACCATAGTCAACCAGCAGGTGTACACGCCCAGGCAAAGGGTGGAGTGGGTCACTGTGGGATCTATGGGGACACTTGAATGAGCAGATAACTACGCCAAGCATGACTCAAGAGTTTCTAGAGGCCACCAGGACTGCTGAGTAATACTTGGGGATACAGGGTTAGAAGGGAAGGGACAGATGGCATCACTGGTTAGGACCTCTGATGCTGCTTTCCTATCTTGTTTATTTGCCAAGTGATCCTGTGCCTGTTACCTTTAAGTCAAAATCTTACCCAGACAACACTTTGTACGCCTGGAGTTGGAAAGACTTTCTACGTTCTCAATAAGCCCCATATTTACAAACAGAAGTAAAACCTGAGCAAACTTGCAACCAGGCAGTGTGCCCTGATTCCTCAAGCTTAGGGTGTCCCCTTGATCATACCCTAAAAGGGACGGTTTATAGAGTATACACACTTGCCTCAAAACAGAATACACACTTATGAGAGTCTGTGTAAAAACACCCCACTAAAAAAGCAGAGAGAGAGCCGGGCAGTGGTGGCGCAAGCCTTTAATCCCAGCACTTGGAAGGCAGAGGCAGGTGGATTTCTGAGTTCAAGGCCAGCCTGGTCTACAGAGTGAGTTCCAGGACAGCCAGGGCTACACAGAGAAACCCTGTCTCGAAAAACAAACAAGAAAAAAGAAGCAGGGAGAGAATAATTTTGGACACAGACTTTTCCTTTGACTAATGACTGAAGTCACAGTGAGTCATACTCTCTGCTGGAGGTGCCACTAGCTGAGGTACAAAAGCATCCCTACAGCAGCTGCTGGGGACAAACTGTTTGAGTTTCCCCTTTGTGGGAGGTGGTACTCACCCCCATGCCATAAAGCTCAATGCCATACACTGAAGGGATATCTGGTATGTCTTGTTTGCACAGGCTAACACTGAGGAAGCTGCCTTCAATACCCGAGGCTATGCAGAGACATGCTGAGAAAGCTGCCACCTAGAATGTGCCAGACTTTAATGGGACTGCTAACAAGAAGTGTACTTACAGCTAGGTGTGGTAATTTACCCCTATAGTGCCATCAGATCAAATTCAAGTCTACATATGAAGGTTGAGGCCAACCTGACCTATGTGACACCATCTCAAACAAAGTGAACATTCACAGGACAGAATAAGAAGCAGCACCAAAGTTAATATATCATCATCCATGGGACTTTCTACCTCCCAAAAGCTTGTATCCAGACATAGCTACTCCTTCATAGTAACTCCCAGCCTGCAGGACACAGACAGTCTGCCCACTGAGACAAATGTGGATGTGGCAAATGTGATAGGACTAGTAGTGACAGAGACCACACCCAGCGAGCAAGGTTTGCATCTTTGCTCATACAGGCCAATTGAAAACCATTCTCAAGCAAGACATTTAACAGACCAAGTGCTAGTTAATACCAACATATCATGGTTAATTCTTGTCATATTCAAAGGGACATTATGGCATAAAATAATAGCCATTGTTTTATAGATATGTCTTGTAACAGAATAATGAATGAGTATACGGCAGGTATGGGGCACATGGCTATAATCTTAGCACTTGTGAGGTGGAGGCAGGAAGATCAGGAGTTCTAGGTCATCCTAGGATACATAAGTATTCAATGGCCATCCTGGGATATACAAGATCATTTCTTTAAAAAGTAACAAAAGCCAGGCACAGTGGCACATGCCTTTAATCCCATCACTCAGGAGGCAGAGGCTAGTAGATTTCTGTGAGTTTCAGGCTTGCCTGATCTATATAGCAAGTTCCAGACCAGCCAAAGTTACATTCTGAGACCCTGTCTCAAAATAACAGAAACAAAAACAAAAAAAGAAAAAGTGTCAGTAAGGTGGCTCAGTGGCTAAGACCATTTGCTGTTCTTCCGGAGGTCCTGAGTTCTGTCCCTAGAACACGAGGTGGTTCACAGCCGCTTGCAACTCCAGCTCCATGGGATCCAACTCCTCATATGTCCTTGGACAGACACACATGTACTCATGCTCATAAATAAAAATATATCTAAAACAATAGAAGGGACATGAGGCCTAGGATTCGCTTTGGAACACAGACACAAAAAAAACTGCTACTGGCCTTCTCATGGCTTTCCTGTCTAGAGATAAAATATGAATCTAGAGAGCAGTGATGAACAAGGAAACATGGTGGCATTACAAATGTATTAGGTGTAACTATATTGTGCATTTCGTTTATTATCTGGTGATGTAAGTCAGGGTCTTACTATACAGCCAAAGACAAGCAGTCATGCCTGACTTAAACTGTATCCTTATTTGGAGCACTAAGATAGGGTTTCATACAGCCCAAACTGGCCTCAAATTCACTAAGTAGCAGGACCTGACCCTGAACTCCTGATTGTCCTACCTCAGTCCCCCAAGTGCTGGGATAACAGGTGTGTGCCGCCATACACTTTAAAATGGGAAACATCAGGAACATTCATTACTAAGCTAAGGATGTAGCTTAGTAATAGAGTGCTGGTCCAACATGCATGTTTTGGTTTCTTTCCCCTCCCTCCCTTTTAAGGTTCTATTTATTTTATGTATGCGAATACCCCATGGTCCTCACACACACCAGAAGAGGGCTTCAGATCCCATTACAGATGGTTGTGAGCCACCATGTGGTTGCTGGGAATTGAACTCAGGACCTCTGGAAGAGCAGTCAGTGCTCCTAACCACTGAGCCATCTCTCCAGCCCCATCTACCACTGTTAATAAAGTAAATATTGTTATGTGTATGTATTTTACAAAAAAGCTGGAGGAGGAAGGGGAGGAGAAAGAAGCAATGAGCTATGCCTCCACCTGCACATGGCCCAGCCTGAGCTCCCTGGACACGGGCCCTGCCCCCTCAGCCCCTCCTTTCAGACCTAACCACTCATAAAGCACTCACCCTCAGTGCAAATACCACATTAAAAAGAATCATGGTCGGTGCTTCCCGCTTCGGAGATGGATCTGTTTTGGAGACCTGTAAAAGAGCATAATTCTAATAAATCAAAAGACATGATATCTTATCTGTCTCTTTGTGACAGGGTACCACTATGAACTGCAGGGTGACCTAGAACTTAGTATGAGTCCAAGCTGTCTTGAACTCACAGTGATCCTACCTCAGGCTCCCAATATAGAATCAGAGGGGTGAGACACCATGGCCAGCAGAGAACCATGACTTTCTACAGAAAGCTAGAGTTCTTTTGCTCGGAGAGGAGTCAACCACCTCTGAATCACATGTGTGCAACGAGCAAAATGGCTTGTGCTCAGAGTTCAGTGACTGAAGAAATCAAGCTGACAATGACCAAAGTGACAGGACAGAAAGGGGTGCACGTGGGTGGAGAGCCCAGAACCATGCCCCTGCTGCCATAGCAAGGACTCGGGACATTTAGAGATAGGATAGTGCCCAGCAGCCCTGAGGCAAAGGGGCAGCCAGTCTTGCTACAGAACCAAGTCCGTACCTCTCTCCAGTTCTGGCATCCATGCAGTCTCAGGAACAAATGCCAACGCATTCAAATGTACACTCGGAGAGGCATCCCTCGAGCCTAATTTCAAGGGTTGCCTATAGATGGAGTTAGAACCCTGGGTCCCAACTGTCCCTACAACACCCAGGAAATGTACCCATCCTTGCCTGTCACTGCAATTCTACAAGAAATGACTGTCAACTCCCCCCTCTCACCCATAGACAGAACAGAGTCCTGTCATTAAAGACCACTGTAGGGAGGGGGGGTACTATCAATGGCCTCAGAAGTTCCTCATATGGATGAAGCTTGCAAGTCACAACACAGCTCTTTATACAATCTCTTAATGGTACAGCGTACTGAGACGTTTCTGTATCTAAGGGACGCTCTCACGGAGCCGGCCTGTACACAAAGGGCTGACTGGCTCTAGTGTACAAGCTCCTTTGGGTATTAGCACATTGTTAACACTCCTTAGTACCCAAATACCCATCTGTCAGAGAACACAGATAGAAAGATTAGCACAACAATACATGTAAAAATATGCTGGTTATCAAAATAGCACTTAACAGGAAGCACAAACCATTTTTTTAAAGTTCAGAACAACTGTCAGTTAACTCATTGTTGCCTTCCCTATATATAAGAGGAAAGGCCAGTTAGTAGAGATCCAGACTATAGTCAGCGAAGGCTAGTAACAGAGAGCTGGGGATGTAGCTCAGTGGACCAACAACTGCATAGCATATGGGTTCCATCCATCACTGAATGAAAGGAAAAGCTACGGCAGGAACTATAGCACCTGGGGGCAAGTACCCTGTCATCCTCTGCTGGATCCCCAAGGCCTATGAAGGTACACAGCTCATGGCAAGTGGCTGATCAGATCTGCTGCCCTAATCACATTTATCAGCATCAACATCAGCACAGTTCTGACCCTCAGAGCCAGTAAAGGCCAGGCTCACCCACCCTAGACAAATCCTACCTGCTGAGGAGAGCCATACCTGCCCCAGAGCATGCTGCAGCAGTGTTGGGTGCCCAACAAACCGTACATTATCAATCTTCAGTTCAAATTTTTGGCCGCACATTTCAGATTTGGTTGCCAAAATTGTTGCCAGAATCACATCCGAGAACCTTGAAATTGTAAAAAGGTAGGATGGGAAAGCATTAACGGAAATCACAGCACCGTGCCCAGGGACCCACAAGTGGGGGTTGCTCAGGAAATGACAGTTCTGTGGAGCTACTTTGTCCCCAGAGGGTAGCATTCCTATCAGTGACTCTCTTTCAGCAATCCCAAGGTTAGGGATGTGAAATCACAGAATTACAGGTAGAAGGCGGGAGAAGCACAGGCTGAAGGCGCATGCTGTCATTTCTGGCATGCTGTATGAAATTAGAAGAGCAACGCTGCAGTTTGCATCTAGAAGGAAGATCAGCTGTGGCCGGCACTGCCCTCAGGAGCCACTCACCGAGGCTCACAGGCCTCTCCTTACTGCACTGCGGTTTGGGAAGTGTACCTCTCAACATCCATGACCCCAGTCCCTCCACAACAGGGCCAAGAAACAGCTCAAGGATGCATGCAGTATGCTAACTACATCTCTTTCAGCAGAGCTGCACAGCCCCCCCCCCCCTTATCCTGAACACAAACTTCCCAGTTCTTACTGAGGGAATTTTGTACAAGGCATGCAGATGCGCTGTGTTACAGGAACATGGGATGCACAGAAACAAGTGTCATGGAGAAGTGGGAATGGCTTGGGTGTGGGAGCTCACCCTTTCCAATAGCCATCTGTTCTTCTGTCTCCCTATTGGCAAACCTGGTCCTCCCTGTCTGGGGACCTGGATAAGGGGGTTGTCTGCAGGGAGGAGAGCACTGGGGCCTGGTGTTGCCTCTTATCTCAGAGACCAGGGACTGAGGGCCTCCACTACAGACATAGGCACTGTTTCTGATCTGGCCCTAAAGGGAGAGAGCACCTATACTCACCTATCTACTACAGAAAGCTTTCTAATATCTAGGTAGGGTAGTTTGGGGAAGACAGCTCCAGCACTATCAGGAGCATAGTCTGCCCTGGGCAGGGAGATCCTTACAGTCTTGAAAGAGACTATGCAGGACCTTAGTCTTGTTTCTTCTGGAGACATTCTCAGTGGGGGAAGGGAGACAGAATAACATCGTAACTCCTCCATTGCATGATGAAAAAGGAAGGTCAGCTTCAAACAGCTGCTGTGGCTCAACCCAAAGCAGCAAATGACACTGGGACAGAAAGTGTCTATGGGAGCACTCACTCCAGGCCACCCTACACAGAGCAGGACTGTAGGACCAGTGACCTGGAAGCAGTATGGACCAGAAGCCTGGCTATGGTCAACATGCAAGGCAAGCAGCTATGCAATTCTCCCACTTCTACCCGTGCCGGTGAGAACGTTCCAGACTGCTACGGCCCTGGGGCCTTGTTCCAGTTTCCTGCAAAACTAGCAGGATCCCCTGGCTGCCACAGGGCTTCCAGGCCCCCAAATAAACCAGATGCAGAGAGCTGGCCACAAGGGGTTTCCTTACCCTCTGCAATGTGGGTTTAGTCAAACTTTCTAGAACTAGTCTTATCACTAAAATTCTGGGACCCGTGGGACACCCAGACAAATCCTTAGTCACCCCTTCCCTGGAACATTAATTAGATATTAGATATTAGAACATGGAAGACTCAACATCTCAGACAAGGGCATTTTGTAGGTCTTCAAAAAAAAACCTACGTAGCTTTCTGCCCTTCCCACCTGTCTGACAGACACATTGATGCGGAAGGAGGTTCAGGATACTAAACCCTACCAAACACTTGGGCTCTGATCCAGCTAGCACTTCACATCACATCTACACAAGCAGCAGCCAACACTGTACCATCCAACAAGTTGATATACAAAGGTAGCAGATGGGAGAAAGACCTTAACCACTGCAGATCACTTCTTCCTTGACAGTCAAAAATCTCCACTAAAACTCCCACTCTGTCGTGAAGAGCCACAGACAGGCGTCAGCTTTAGCCACAGGATGCTCAAAGGCAAGCAATGGTATCCCATAAATATCAAAAAATCCATCCACAAATATCAAAACTCAAATATGCCCTTGAAGGAACAAAATCAAATCTTTCCCTTTAAGAGGCCTGACCCACAGATGGATATGTCCTACTGACGTTAGGCCATGAGGCCTTAAGTGGCTATCCTAGGAAGTCCCTGGGTAGCTGGCCATTTTGTTAATATGAGCAGTCTGAGCTACATGCCACCTCTAACATTACACATTTATGATGAAAGACATCTGCTTGGTCATGGACTTCACACAATGTTTGATGACGTAATGTGCACATAGACCAGAGAAAAGGGAAGGGTAGAACTTACACTTAGCAAATTACAAGGGGCAAGGTTTACTGTTTCTAAAATTTACAAAAATCCTTTGAAAACCTGGAGAATATAAAATAAGACTATAAAACACCTGCTACAAAAACTAAACATTTCTAACTTGAACAAGCAAGAAAAACATATTTAGGAAGATATAACAGCCCAGTGAAAGCAGGCCAGGATTTTTCCCCTTGTTTTAATTTCTTTTTATTTTGAAAGATAGTTTTCCTAGTTAGAGAAGTCAAGGATTTTACTATTAATAAAAAATTCTGGGGCTGGAGAGATGGCTCAGCGAGTAAGAGCACTGACTGTTCTTCCGAAGGTCCTGAGTTCAAATCCCAGCAACCACATGGTGGCTCACAACCATCTACAATGAGATCTGATGCCTTCTTCTGGTGTGTCTGAAGACAGCTACAGCAAGCAGGGGCCAGTGTGAGCTGGGGCCAGAGAGAGAAGAAAAAGTGTCTAAAGACAGCTACAGTGTACTTACATATAATAAATAAATAAATCTTTTTTTAAAAAAAAAAAAACATTCTGGAGTGGGGTTTCTCAGAAACAGAGAGGAGAAAGACAGGAAAGGAGCTCAACACTACACCCTCATCAACCTGCCCGTTTTTAAAAATGTGTATGAGTGTTTTTACCTGCATGTATGTATGTGCACCAGGTATGTACCTGAGGCCCACAGAAGAGGGCCTTGAAGGAGGCACTGGATCCCCTGGAACTAAAGTTAAAGATAGTTGTGAACTGCCATGTGGGTGGTGGCAACTGAACCCAGGTCCAATGGAAGAACATGTGTTCTTAACCACGACCCCTCTCTTCAGCCTCTCAAGCTGTCTATTGACAGAAACTCACACATACTGTATGTGTAGCCATGGCCCACACGGGTGGAATTGCTAAGGATGCAGCTTACAAATGTTCCATGTCACCTTTATGGGGACATTTTTGCCTCTTTGGTTCCTTCTAGTCCAGGATATCTAACTAAACACTCAAAATACTCAAATGTTGGTAACACAGTTTGTCAGTCTGTCTGTCTATCTCCCTCCTTCCCTCTGCACTTCTCTCTCAAAACTAAAGACAAGGAGCAGTGATCATGAGCCCTTGCCGCACAGGAGGACAGGAGATGAGAAACCCACACGTTGGCCCCGTATCATGGAACTACTGGTTCCTAATTGGGGAGGTTTGCACAGCACACCTGGTCCAGAAATCTCTCTGGGGCCAGCCAACCATGCCTTAGGTTCTCAAAAGATGTGAAATAGCTAAATAATTCTGGGTGGGAAAAGGGCAGAAGCTGTGGGGAAGTCTGGGCTCTTGAGAGGCAGGGAGGATTCCAAGCTAGAGCCTATGCACCTCGTTAGTCATTCTTCAACATTGAGAGAAATTAGGCATTAAGCACAATTACAAGAAGGCAGCCGGAATCAAGACAGAAAGGGGGTGGAGAGATCTTGGTCTTACCCTGCAACCAATTGCTCATCGGTTGGAGGACATGGCTTGCTGAAATGGGAACAGGACCATCAAGACCAAACAAAACATTCTTTCTTTAAAACCACGTAAAGTTACAAGTCGTTTTATAAAAACAGTATTAAAATCTAGCAGAAGCAGCACTATAAAGTATTAGCTGAATGACACAACTTACCAGGTGAGAAAAAAAGATATCCATACCCCAGATGCACACTTACCAGGGGATTTTTTTTTCTCACTAAAGCTCAAATTTTCACACATAAGTACAGGCCAGGAGAGAATGAGAGTGACTGTTCAGAACCCAGGACATCCGACGAGCAGACCCTGGTATCTGATCTTCCCAAGAGGAGGTTTCTTATATGTGTGAGAACAAATATGATGCCAGAAAAGCCTTCTGAACTATGGTGCCACGAATATCATCCAGCCCCAGATCTTGAAACAGTGTGGACCACCCGCACATTCACCTCCTGAGCTTCCACCCCAGCTGGTGAGGAGGTCCCAGTAGAAGCAAGTGCACTTTTGTCAGAACACTGGGGTTTCTGTACTATCTGATTCAGATTTTTAGTACTTTAATGTTTAATGTTCCTGTGAAGAACATTTTACTCTAGAGTATGCTGCTTTCTAAGCAACCATGAAAAACTACATAAAGGCCCTACCTTGAAGACCCACTGTGGCTCCCCAGCTTGCTCTCACCAAGAAACACATGGCCAAAGACCTGTGTAAGAGAACTACATACCAAGGGTGCCCTTCCCAAGCAGCTTCACACTTAAGAGTCATCAGATTACATAGCACAGAGGCTGAGAGGTTAACAGACTTCCCTCAGCATCCTGGCAGCTCACTCACAATGGGCTATCCAACAGACAGGACTATTTACGGGGATGGATACATTGCAAGAGTGCATATATAATTTAGATACATTCCAAGAGTGCATATATAATTTAGATACATTCCAAGAGTGCATATATAATTTGGTAGCCACTGAGCAGCTGAAGTGAGGGAGGACTAAGACACTGAATGCTTTTTTAATTTCAGACATGTCTGTTTGTTGACTGGCTGGTTTTGTTTACTTTGTTTTGTTTTTATCTGAGACAGGGACTCTCATATCCCAAGTTAACTGCAAATCCACTGTATAGCCAAGGGTGGCCTTGATCTTCTGATCCACTTCAGTTCTGGGACTACAGAAATTCATCACCATGCTTAGTTTATGAAGGGCTGGGAATCCACATTTTTCTGTGTAAATAGCCACACCGGCCAGTGTCCACAATCCTGACTGAATAACACAGTTCTGGTCCTTAATTACAAAAGGCAGACAACTCCACTCAGCTAAGTTTCTACCTGGGAAGCTGACAAGCAGGAAAATCCTGCAGGTCCCAGGGCAGAAGCACCTTTGGGACAGAGAGTGGGTTTTGCTGCAGCACTACCCAGCTTCAGAAAGAAGCTCTGAGCTGGGTTATAAGGGAACTGGCAAAGAACCAGGCCCAAAGGGAATTAATCTACATCTTATAATCATGTGGGACGGAGGTTGGCAGATGCTATAAAGTTAAAATTGCCAAGTGAAGCAATTCTCAAGTTCAACTGAAGAACTTAAATCAAAAGCGCCCTCATCCCAAGATTTTCTGGTTTTATTATGCTCAATACCGAAGTGGAATCCCTAGAAAACATCTTTGTAAGACTCTGAAATTCATCTGCAGGAGTCTGATGCTGTGGTCAGACCTAGAAATGAAAGATTGTTCAAAGCTAAACATGTGCACGGTGACCTGTAATCCCAGCACTCAGGAGGCAGAGACGGGCGGATCTCAGTGAGTTCAAGGCCAGCCTGGTCTACAGAGTGAGTTCCAGGACAGCCAGGGCTACACAGAGAAACCCTGTCTGGAAAAACAGGAGGAAAAAAAAAAAAAGTCTGTTCAAAGGCTCTGCTCCAGTGAGTCTTGGTGGGAGGTGAATGTGAGGTCAATTGCTCCACAGTGATCTGTGACAGACAGAGAACAAGGCACCTGCCCAGTGTACAGCAGCAAAGGGTTTGGTTTGGTTTTGTTGTTTTGAGACAGTCTCTTGTAGCCCAGGCTGGCCTCAAAACTGGCTAAGAGCTGAGGCTGGCCTTAAATTCTTGGTCATCCCTATGTCCATCTTCCAAGTGCTGTTATTACAGTAGGCACCACCACGACCAGCTGGGGCAAAAGCTTTCTATGTGCCTGTGACACATTTGTTTCAAGCCACCATCCTTAAAGGAAAAACTACATCAAAACCCTCCTCTAAAAGGACCAGCAATTTTCTATCCCCAGCTACCCCAACCTACCATTCCCCCTCACTTCTACCACATTCACAGGAGAGGAGCTGAGAATGTGACGCACGGATCAACATGGCTGCCTGTGTTGTTGATGACTAGCATGCATGTGGTACTGAAAAGTGGACACAGTGGCACAGGCCTGTCATCCCAGTAAATGAGATGAAATAAAACAAAACAAACAAACAAACAAGCAAAACCCCACATACTTTTGGCACTGTAAATCACAGTGGTGAATGTGGTGCCTTTTCAAAAATCTGACAGGACACAGCGCTGACTCACTACACAGCAAAGACC
Organism: Rhynchomys soricoides; assembly: GCA_019843965.1. Taxonomy (NCBI): domain Eukaryota; kingdom Metazoa; phylum Chordata; class Mammalia; order Rodentia; family Muridae; genus Rhynchomys; species Rhynchomys soricoides. The sequence goes on from JADRCH010000008.1 coordinate 14,555,039, forward strand.
CAGTGTGGAGTCTCAGCTGCATTCTCCTGGGAGAGAAGCTCTACCCTTTTTTTTTTTTTTTTTTTAATGGTCTTTTGAAACAGGGTTTCTCTGTGTAGCCCTGGCTGTCCTGGAACTCACTCTGTAGACCAGGCTGGCCTTGAACTCCCAGGGATCTGCCTGCCTCTGCCTTCTGAGTGCTGAGAATAAAGGCGTGCGCCACCACCTCCAGGCTGGAAACCTATCCTTTACCTCACACAGGCCCTGTCTGTGTTTTAGGGGATCCAGGCAAGTAAATCACAACCTTCTCTCTTTTATCTAGGCCTATGCTGCCTCTTACTAACCTTTCAAATGAACATAAGAAGGCAGAAGTGCTGCTTATGAATGTAGACCTTGACAGTCCTCCTAGACCCAGAGAAGAGCAAACACAGGAAGGAAGGAGCAGCCCCAGCTCCCACTGCACCCAGGCTGCACCGCACCTGAGCACCTGCATCTCACTACTGGGCATGTGCTAAGGAAGCAGGTCTGAGAACGGCAAAGGATCTGCCTTCCTCTAAGACCCTCTCATTGGAGTGATATGCCTCATCCACCCTCTGACCTCTGCTCTCTGACCTCTGGCTCCTCTATCCACACAGTCAGGGACTAGCAGTGCAATCCCAGCAACACACTTCCTAAGAGCACTCACTATATGGAAAAGATACCAGATTTCTCAGAGGGACAAACATCTGGGTCAGCAGGAGGGTGGAGCTCTGCCCAGGCCTAGAAAGAGAACCAGTCCTCCTGCCCAGAATGGCTGTCGAGCCCTTACCTGGAATCACCATCCTGGTCATCAACATGTTCGCCCGTGTTGTTGACAGCGTATCTGCTACGTGGTTTATCTGAGTGAGACAAAGAAGAATGGCTGAGAAGGCTCCACACACAGGACTGTGGAGCTATTAAAACCCACAGCTTCCACAGTCTACACAATCATTATTCATCTACAATGAGAAACAAACATTCATACATCTTGAAAATATTAGGCTGAACGCAGTAAGTCTGATACAGAGCATCAAGTATCACGTCTATGAAAACCCTACGATAAGCAAAGCCCTAGGACACACAGTCAACTGGGCATTAACCATGGCTAGGAGCAGGGGTGAGTCATCACTTATCATTACAGAACTTAACTTCAAGGGATCAAAGTTTTGGAAATATGTAATGGTGATGCTTTACAATGGAAAGAATGCAGTTAATACCACTGAGTCATACACTTCAGATGGGTAAACTGGCAAATCTCATGTTGTATCTAATAAATCATAATAAACATGCTCAGGGGTCAAGGACCCATGTAACTCAGTGTTAGTGCTCAGCATGTATGAGACCGACTGGGTTCTATCTGAAGCACAGGAAAATTAGAACACGGTTCCCAAGAAGTTACAACAAAGTGCTACTCTTTAGAGGAGGGGTTGAGACCAGGTCTCACAATATAGCTAGGGCCAGCCCCACTCTCTATAGAGCTGAGGCTAGACTTGAACTCCTATTCTATCCTAGTCTATCTCCTCAATGTTGGGGATTACAGTGCTGGGATTACAAATGTGGCCACCATGGCCAGCTATGGGTGTTAATTTTCTTACAAAAAACCTTATTTATACATAATTATATGTACAGGAGATATGCACATAAACACCCTTAGTGTGTAATGGTAATGAGATAAGAAAAAATAATTTTTAAATGTACACACTATAGCCTTCATACACATAAACAATTATGGTTTAAAAAATAAAAACATGTGATGAGCCAGGCATGGTAGTGCACGCCTTTAATCTCAGGGCTCAGGAGGCAAAGGCAGGTGGATCTCTGAGTTCGAGGCCAGCCTGGTCCACAGTAAGAGTTCCAGGACAACCAAGGCTACACAGAGAACCCCTGTCTTGAAATCAAGAACAAACAGAAAACCATGTGATAAGGTGGCCTGTGATGATCTCAGCACTTAGGAAGCAGGGGCAGGACTGCTGCAAATCTAAGGCCAACCTGGCCCCACATGGCATGTTCTAGAATGGCCAGGACGACACAGAGACCGTCTCAAAAAACAAAACCAGGAGCTAAGGAGATGGCTCTGTGGGCAAAGTGTCTACCGTGCAAATATGAAACCTGAGTTTGGATCCCCAGTATCCACAAAAACACCAGACACAGTAGCATGTGCCTATAGCCCTAGTAATGGGGGTTGCAAACAGGTGAATTGCAGAGCCTCTGTGAGCCTGTTTTAAAAAAATAAGCAAAAAAGTGATTGGGAAAGGCATCCAAATGCCAACTTCTGGCCTACACACACACACACACACACACACTGTGTGTGTATATGTGTATATATATACGCATATACATATATACACATATACATACATATATATACACATACACATACATATATATACATACATATATACACACATACATACATATATACACACATACATATATATATACACACACACACACACATACATATAGATGTATAAATTTAAAATAATCAGACACAGTTGAGTGTGCCTTTACTCTTAGTTTTCAGGAGGCAGTGGCAGACACTATGTGAGTTTGAGGCCAGTCTGATCTACACAGTGAGTTCTAGGCCAGCCATAACAACAACATGAGACATTGTCTCTAAATAAATAAATAAATAAACAAATAAATACTAAAATAAGGGTTGGGAGGATGGCTCAGCTATTAAGAGCACTGGCTGCTCTTTGAGAGGATCCAATCCCCAGCTCTGCCGCGCTCACAACATCTTTAACTCCAGTTCCCGATGGTCTGACGAACCCCTCTGGCCTCCATGCACTAGTGGTACACAGGCATCCATGCAAGCAAAACACCAAACGCAAAATAAAAATGCATTTTAAAAATAAAACCAAATAAATAGAACTCTAAAAAGGATACAAAATAATAATCCAGGGGAAAAAACTCAAAATATTAGCGAGGGAGAAAAGGGTAAACAGTAGTGAGGGTGGTGCTCAGGGCTGCTGCACGCACAAGGCCTTGGGCTCATGCTCACCGCTGGGGAAATGGTGTGGAAAAACAGAACGTGTACTATTTTCTTGAATGGAAACACTCAGCAGGAAGATCTTTTTTCTCCCCCATTAATCAGAATATTTTGAAAAGCTACAGCAGCTCTCCTTGGTTTCAGGAGCAGAAGCAAAATGGTGACTGAAATGTTGTTGTTTACAGAGTGTCTTCTGAGTCCTACCACCTCTGGAGTTAGCCTGTGGTCAATGTGCCCAGCCTATCACCACAAGAGAAAGTCTAACTGGAGTGCCAAGATTAAGAGACAAAATACGGTCCAGGACAGGGCAAATGAAGTACCTAAGGATGATGTCTGCAGGCAGCCATGGTGGCACATGCCTTTATCCCAGCACCTGGAAGGCAGAGATTGGCACATCTCTGTGAATTTGAGGCCAGCTTAATGTACATAGTATTTCTAGGCCAACCAGGAGTAAGTCCCTGTCTCAGGAAAATAAAAAATAAAAAATTATCTAGTGCAGATTCAGGCATGATTGATTGATTGACTGATTGATTGATTGATTTTGGAGACAGGATTTCTCTGTATAGCCCTGGCTGTCCTGGAACTCACTCTATAGACCAGGCTGGCCTCGAACTCAGAAATCTGCCTGCCTCTGCTTCCCAAGTGCTGGAACTAAAGGCATGCGCAGGCATGGCTTTTTTAAAAGAACCACACCTGAACCCAAGAGGGCAGCTAAATTCACCTTGAGAATTTCAAGTTATATAATAAATGTTCTCGTTTTAAACCATGGGGAACGAAAGCTACCTCTACCTCCATCTACAACAACAAAACAAGTTTGAGGGTAGAGCCTAACACAGTTCATAGTAAGTTTCCAGTGAAAAATTTCTCAGGACAATACTGAAGAGGAGAAAAGGCAGGAAGTTTTGAATTCTACCTGTAATAAGGATAACACAAAATGGCTTGAGACTTGCATGTAAAGAAGCCATTAACAGAGAAAAGAGAGGGGGTTAGAAATGTAGCTCAGACGGTACAGCACTTGCTCAGCATGTAGGGAGCCCTGGTTTAACCCCCAGGACCACACAGAAGCTCGTTATGGCAGATGCGCTGGAGGTCAATCCTTGGCTCCATGAGACTTTGTATCAAAGAATAAAATTTTAAAAACACTGGAATGTAGTATAGGTAAAGGTGATATGAATTACTCAGTAAGATAATACAGCCATAGAGAAAACCGAATTACATTGGCTTTTGAGGGGCAATATCCAAGGAAATCCAACAGCCACACGGCTACAGCCTGTCCTGTCCCAGGACTCTAGAGGCAAGCAAGCAGCAAGCACTTAACTCTTGGAAAGTGCACAGACTATATACCAGCTCTTAGGAACCTGAACCTTCCACTGAGAAAAACAAACTGTAAGGCCAAGAGTTTCAGTGCTCATCTTTAATCCCAGCACTGAGGAGGCAGGAGGAGGAGAATCTCTGAGTTCTAGACCAGTGTGGTCTAACTTCAGGCAGCCAAGGATACATACTGGGACCCTGTCTTAAGTAAATAAGTTAATTTTAAAACAAGACAATAAATTTTCTAAAGAAAAACTTAAGAGTTGTCTCTTGTTAATAACCTTGGAAACGGCAGGGCCCGGGGGTGCTCACCTCCAACCCTACCACTCCATGAGCAGAGGAGGTAGGTGCCACCAGTTTAAGGCCAGTCTATTCTACATGGCAAATCCCAAGCCACCCTGGAGTTAAACCTTGACTCCAAACAGCAAAATAACATCATCATCTCCCAGAGCAGAAGGCCTTACAGATAAGAAAACCCAGAAACCACAACAGGCTAGACCGAAAACATGACACCATCAAAATCAAAATTCTGGCAAATCTACACAGAAAAAGCAGAGTGGCTGCCTATTGTGACAAAAAAACAAACAAACAAACAAAACTCCTTTGGTTATTTTGTTTTTTCAGACAGGATCTCACCATGTGGCTGACTAATCTGGAAGTCACTATAAAAACCAGGCTCTCCTGGGACTCAGAGATATGTGCCTGTCTCTGCATCCAGAGAGCTGAGATTAAAGACATACAACACTTCTGGTCCAAAAGTCTTACTTTTTAACTTAAATATATAAATAATTCTTTCAAGTCTATAAGGAAAAACTAACAATTCAAGAAACAGTCAGGCACAGGATATGAATTCTCTGAAAGGTGAATACTAACAGCTCTGGAAAGAGAAAAATATGCTTGCCCCCAATAACACATTGCACAGTGAAACTATCAAATACAGCTTCTTGTCAACAGACTAATAAAGACTAAAAATTAATCTGTTTAGAACATGACCATAAGCCCTCAGATTCAACCTCATGACTCAAGATTGGTTTGTTCCTACAAATATTCTACAAAAGAATAATTTCCAGAAAGGACATGTGCAGCTTGTGTGGTTTTTGTTGGTGGTAGTGTTGGGGCATGGGTACACGGCCTACAAGCGCAGGTAGAGGCCAGAGCAAAATATGAAGTGTCCTCCTTTATCATCTTTACTGTCTCAAGATGGAGTCTCTCACTGAATCAGAAGCTTACCCTGCAGGCTAGGCTGGCTGGCCAGGGAGCACCGGATCAGCCCATCTCTATCAGTCAGTGATGGCATTACACACACCACAGCCAAGCCAGGCTTTTTACATAAGTGTTGGGAATTACACACTGAGAGTCTCATGCTGCAGAGGGCTGGATGAATAAACCATAGAATGTTCGTCTCATGGAATTCACTGCAGCCATTAAAAAGAACAAGGTGGCTGGTGGTGGTGGCCTGTGCCTTTCAGAGGCAGGCAAATCTCTGAGTTCGAGGCCAGTGTGGTCTACAGAGTGAGTTCCAGGACAGCCAGAGCTACACAGGAAACCTGTCTCAGGGTGGGGTTGAACCTGTTCAAGACATAAAGTACAGAGGAAAATGAGCAAACAGACCTTTTGGTGGTCTTTAATCTCCAACACTCAGGGAGGCAGAGGAAGGTGGTTCTGAGTAGCCCAGCTTGGTCTACAGAGCAAACTCTAGGACAGTTGGGGCTACAAAGAGAAACTCTGTTTCAAAAAAAATAATAAAAATAACAGAAAGGAAGGAAAATGGGCAGTGTATTTCCACTTGTACTTGAAATATGTGTGCTTATTTATGCTTGTGTATAAACAGAAGGCTTGGATACGGTGAAGGTAGCTGCCCTTTAGGGGGTTAAGGGAGGGGATCCTGAGAGCATGATACCAACTTTGTTTTTGTAACTTAAAACCCTTTGTATCATATTAGCAAGCTTTAAGAATAACATTTACCCACGGAGGAAGGCTATGCATGATCCCATCTAACAGTGCGCTACTACTAGACTGGAGTTCCGTGCTCAATAACTGGAAGAACCTTCAAGACAGATGCTACAACATGAAAAACAGCGTCCTGCGATTCACTGAGGGGCTGGGAAGAGGGGTGACACTGTATTTTATTTTTCGGTTGGTACACTTTCGAAGTTTATGTACAAGAGGGATGATTATCAAGATGGTGAGCAGTTATCCCCACCGTGGGTATGGACCACAGTTCAAGGACAACTTCAGATATTACAGTCATTTATATTTTCTAAAATAACTTATAAATTCGTGTCTGTGCGTGTAAAATCTGGTGTCTTTCTGGGTTTGTCTGGAGAAAAGGCTGGCCTTGGGCTCATGGCAATACCCCGGCCTCCGCGTCCGGGACGTTGGGATCCCAGATGTGCACCACACCTGGAGCCGGCAATTCTTAGGCCTTTTTAGTTTCATGGGCTGGAGACTCCGGAGTCGTGCCGCTCCTCCTCCTGCTCCTCCCCCTCCTCCTCCTCCGCACTGTGCACTGCGCGTGGCAGGACGAGTGGCCGCCAGGCGCCACTTACTTGTCTGGGACGCGGGGTGCTCCTGGCTCCTCTGGAAGGGGTACCGGAAGAGCAGCTTATTGCCCCTGCTGCCCGAGCTCACCAGGATCACGCTGATGGGGCTGGTATTGTCCCCCATCCTGCGGGAGCCCAGGCTTGCGCCTGAAGGGAACTCGAGTGGGGGGCACGGACACAGAGGGTAGACGCTGAAGCCAGGAGCCGGCCGGCCCGCAGGGACGCAGAGGAAGCCGGCGCCTCGGCCTCGGCACTCACTCTCGCGAGGCTTCGCGGAGCGGCGCTCCACCGCCCCCGCGCATGCCCGAGCGGCCGACTGCGCAAGCGCGACGCCTTGGCTGCGCTCCGGTGGCGCTCTAAGGGAGCCTGTCTGCACTTGATTTGACCAAAGCGTATAAACTTAAAAATATGAGAAAGGCAGGAGCGGTGGTCGGGATCGTACCAATCTGCGCATCACGTAACAATAATGTTTCCAAACTTTACAAAGAGAGGAAAATAGTCGTATGTCATTTCGCCCCCAGCTATTACTCAATGAGAAGGTACCATTTGAGTATTTGGTAGTGTCTGAAAATTGCACTTATGTTTGCCCTTTGGTCGTTTGGATGTGTGATCTGAAAGGGATGGTACCCTCTGACTCATTTTGCAAACCTTTATCCTAGTCATGTGTGATTTCAGTGATTTGAGGTCTCCCTTCTTTCCCAGCCAGGGTCGCTAGAATGGAAATTGGGAGTCAGGAGTAGGAAGGGGACTTGAGATAGGAGGGAAGCAGACAGGGATATGGAGCCAGGTGCCTGGGATGAGTCCTTCCCAAGGAAACAGCGGGAGTGCACAGGGGCTCCTGGCATTTGGGCCAGGAAGGACTGTGATCCAGGCTTTCCTCTTACTTCCCTGGGCCTTTCTGCTACTTCATTAGGCAGGACCTTGGGACTCCAATGGTCGTCTCTAGGATAGGAAGGCCTAAACGAAGGAGCTCAGTGTTTCCCCAGCTATGATCTTCGGACCCAGTTTTTGCCAGCAACCTTCACAGGAGTATTCACAGTACAATTTTTGTTTAGTCGGTTGGTTGGTTTGTTTTGTTTTTTTTCGAAACAGGGTTTCTCTGTATAGCCCTGGCTGTCCTGGAACTCACTCTGTAGACCAGGCTAGCCTCGAACTCAGAAATCCGCCTGCCTCTGCCTCCCAAGTGCCAGGATTAAAGGCGTGCACCACCACTGCCCGGCTTACAGTATAATTTTCTATGTAATTAATAGTGACAGCCAAGCCCGGCAGTGGAGACCCGTATTACCAGCTACTCGGGAGACTAGAATAGCAGGATAGGAAGTTAAAGCCAGGGCTTTCATTGAGACCGTCTCAAAAAAGGAAAGAAATATTAATTGGTAGTGAGCAATTGGCCCTGGGTTCAATCTTTTCTACCACCGCTAGCTCTGAAACAGCCGTGATAACGATGAGAGTGGAGAAATTACTAGATCCCAGTCTACAGAGGTCTGGTGTACTTCCCTTCCAGCCAGTACTGCCTCAGCCAGTACTGACAGCAATGGATAGGAGAACCCAGGACTAACTAACTTCAGGTGTATCACCTCAACCCCCAAGGTGTCTACATTATTGTGAAGAAATACCACCAGCTATTGCAGAAATCAAAACTGAAGGTCACACTGTGGCCTGTGGATAAATGGACCCCATTTTCCCCACCAGAAGCTGGATTTGAAGCTATTGAGAAGGAGCAGGGCCAGCCTGAGCTCTGCAGGGCATAGCCTCAGACTCTGATGTTAAAGTCTCACAGAATCGAGGCCTCATTTCAAATGTAAATAATGTAGATTCAAGACCTCCTCTGCAGAAGTAGACTTTTGGAAACTGGAACTCTGGACCCTTGGTCCCCACCCCCACCCCATCGCACCCTGGTCTCCCTTGGGCAGAGTAGGAAACCATATGGATGCCAGGCCTTATCTGTCCTGTCACTTGCTCAGGCCAAGAGCCGGGTGGGGCTCACAGACACTATCTGGGAGCCTCCTTCTCCACTGAGTGTTCCTCTCCAGGAAAGAGCCACTCGCCCACCCACGACAGTAACAGGAATAGTTTTAAACTCTGCCCTGTCTTCAGTCCTGTGGCTAGAGATGACCCTTCATCACACTGAAGCAGAAGTTGAGTTTACTTCATCAGAAAGGTTTAACCAGTGAAACTGAATGGACAAGGTTAACTTGCCTCCCAAGGTCACCTTTCCTTTCTTGGGGGATCTACAGAACCCCCAGTCTGGTCTCTTCTACTTGATTGAGCAGACAGACCTCATCTGAGTCAAATAACTCAAGTTCTGACTATAGATCAGCAGCTCCAGCATCCTGGACTCCGCACAGGTCCGGGCTCTTTGCGTCCATGGGTTGAGAAGCCAAGAATGGCCCTTATCCAGTTAGCATCCCAGACCACAGCAAACTATTCAGCAAGTTCCCTCCTCTGCTGGAACCACTGGCACTGATTATAATCTCCTGGAGTGTCTATGTCCTTACCTTAAAACATAACAAAACAAAACCCCATCGATGACAGAATTGCTCTTACAGAGAGGATCTGAGGATTGAGGATGCAGAACAGAGAGTTTGGTGCCATGTGAGGAACTCAGAGAGCACTTAATAAATGTCACTGATCGATGTCACACACACACACAGGATGGCACTGCAAAGCTTTTAAATATGTGCTTAGACTCTCTCTTAATCCTGACATTTGGGCATGCTTTTATTCTCTTTTGTTTGGTTGGTTTTGAAACTGGGTTTCTCTGTGTAGTCCTGGTTGCTCTGGAACTCACTCTGTAGACTAGGCTGGCCTTGAACTCACAGAGATCTGCCTGCCTCTGCCCCCTGAGCACTGGGATTAAAGGTGTGTGTCACTGCACGCAGCTACTCTCTTTTATTTTATATATTTTATATTCTGGTTTTATTTGAGACTGGAGAATCAGAAGTCCAAGGTCATCCTTGGCTATATATTGAGCTTGAGGATAGCTCTAGATACACAAAACCCTGTCTACCCAGAAATCAAATCAAAGGGAATATATAAGTCATAATATAAGCAGCAAGGCCTGGTGGCACATATCCACACATATCAGCACTCCAGAAGCTCAAGCACAAGGTAATGGTTTTGAGTCCTTTGGCTTCATCATGAGTTCTGAGCTAGTCTGGACTACATAATGGGGATTTGTCTCAAAATACAAAAAGGTAACAGGCTGTGGTGGTGGATGCCTATAACACTCAGGAGGCAAAGACAGGAGGATTGCTACAAGTTCAACACCAGTGTGAACTGCATAGCAAGAAGCTCCAAGGTAGCAAGACCTCAACTCAAAAGCCAAGGGAAGGGAAGGGAGAGGGACAGAAATGGGGCCAGTTATGTAAGTTAGACAGGTTATGGGAAAGGCACTTGCCACAAAGTCTGATGGCCTGAGTTCAATCCCGGGGAGCAGCACGGTAGGAGAAAGCCAGTTCCCACAGGTTGCACTCTGACCTCCACACATGTGCCACGGCATGCAACAGTGCTCCTCCCTCCAAAAGTAGTAAATAAACAGGGTTTCTCTGTGTAGCCCTGGCTGTCCTGGAACTCACTCTGTAGACCAGGCTGGCCTCGAACTCAGAAACACCTGCCTCTGCCTCCCAAGTACCAGGATTAAAGGCGTGCGCCACCACTGCCCGGCACAAAGTAAAACATTTTCAAATGCAAAAATAATGGCGTAAAATTTAAAAGCAAACAGTTGAGTGGAATGTGTGCACTCAGGATAGTATACAACCATGGCCTCGCTCTGGTTCTACATTTTCGCCACCTGGAAAAGGGATCTCCCTCTAAACACCGGAGCCCTATCCCCCTCTCTCCAGTCTGATAAGCATAATCTACTCTCTCCATATATCAATCTGCCTGATCTGAACCTTCGATGTCCATTGAATCACAATGCATAGCTCCGGGACCCTGTGTCTCTCACTTTATATAATATTTTCAAGGTCTATCTTCATTGTGGTCTGTATCATCACTCCATTTTTATGGCTGAACAGTGTCTCATTGGACAGGACTATCATAACTGTAATTTGTCTGTCATACATTGATGGATATCTAGGCTGTTTCCAACCTCAGGGTATCTCAACTAGAAGGGTGTGACATTTTCCCAGCAGGTCTACAAACTCACTAGTTAAGTGCATTGAAACTACAAACTTCTTTGTTTCTTTTCTTCTTTGAGACAAGGTCTCTATCAGCCAGGCTGACCTGGGATAGCTCAGCCTGACTGCAAACTCACAACAATCCTCCTGCTTCAACCTCCACAACTAGAATGTATTACAACTGTATCCGCCGCTCTTTAAGATTACAACCTTGCCGAGCAGTGGTGGCTCACACCTTTAATCCCAACACTGGGGAGGCAGAGGCAGACAGATCTCTGTGAGTTTGAGGCTAGTCTGACCTACAGAGCTGCTAGTTCCAGGACAGTCAGGGCTTCACAGCGAACCCCTGTCTCTCAAAACCGAAAAAAAAAAAATGTACAAACTGTTCACCATTACTCATCAGAATAAGCAGGGCAGGGTACATCTCAGTGAAAAGTGTCTGCTTAGCACGTACAAGGCTCAAGGTTTGATTTCCAGTGCTAGGAGAGGCACTACACACTGCCGAGTTGAGGGGAGAGAAAATGTGTAAAACTGACGAAGTAATTATAACCATACTAGTTTTCAAATTCTGACACGTCAGTAAGACCAGCACAACAGAAAAATAAGCATCTAGATACTCCTGAAAGAGGAAATCCAGTAACCAATGAAGTCGTGAAAGGGGTACAGCCTCACTTACCACCAGGAAAGGAAATGGAAACCACAAAAGAATCACTTCATCCTGACCAGAAAAGCAAAATTAAGGACACTGGAAGACAAGCTGCACCAGATATTGGGGAGGGAAACTCACACCAGCCGCAGAAATGTAAATTGGCCATCATTTGGAAAAGTCCTCCATTTCTTTTTCTGATTCTGAAAGTGCTTGTGTCAGGACTGGGCATGGAGCTCAGTTGGGAGTGCTTGCCTAACATGCAACGAGCCACAAAGCCCTGCCTTCAGTCCCCAGCACCACACAAACTGATTGTGGTGGCACAGGCCTGCAATCCCAACACTCAGGAGGTAGAGGCAGAAGCTTTGGAAGTTCAGGGCCATCCATGGCTACCTAGGAAGTTTGAGGCTAGCCTGAGATACATGAGACCCACTCAGAGTTGTGGTGGGGAGAGGAGGGAGGGAGAAGAAAGGATGTTTGGGTTGTTTCCACTTCAGGGTGTGATGGATAACATTGTTGCAACGGCCCCGACTGAAGGCCACCAGTTGGTTACACTACAGCTGATGGTTTCAAGAGAGGCCTAAAGAACTGTCTTCCTGTGGCTTATTGGTTATTCTAATGGATCAAAAGAGAATGAGTGCTGTATTGGAAAGAAACAACCCATAGTGATGCTCTTGCTATGAATACACCCCCGTCTTTCATTTCTCCTGAGTGTGTATGCAGTAATGGAAATACACGACCATATGGACCATATGTATCTATCTGGCTGGCTGGCTGTTTGTCTATCCGTCCGGTTAATTTATTTATTTATTTATTTATTATTTATTTATTTATTTATTTATTTATGGATGGTATCTTTCTACATAGGATAGCCCTAGCTGTCCTGAAATGCCCTATGTAGACCAGGCTGGCCTCAAGCTAACCAAGATCTTCCTGCCTCTACCTCCCAAGTGCTGGGGTGGAAGGTGTGCGCCACCACACCCTGCACACTGCCTTTCACTTTTTGAGGAACTACCAAACTGCTCCCCAGTGTGCACCACTTTCTCTCTCCCCATTGCAACTTATCCAGACTGCAATTTCTTTACATATTCTCTAGCATTTTTATTTTGTCTATTTGTTTGCTTGCTTGCTTGTTTGTTTTTCAAGACAGGGTTTCTCTGTGTAGCCTGGCTGTCTTGGGACTCACTCTACAGACCAGGCTGGCCTGGAACTCCTCAGAAATCTGCCTACCTCTGCCTCCTAAGTGCTGGGACTGAAATCCTGCATCACCACCCTGGCTTTATCTTGTCTTTTTTTTTTTGGTTTTTCGAGACAGGGTTTCTCCGTGTAGCCCTGGCTGTACTGGAACTCACTCTGTAGACCAGACTGGCCTCGAACTCAGAAATCAGCCTGCCTCTGCCTCCCAAGTGCTGGGATTAAAGGCGTGCGCCACCACTGCCCGGCTATCTTGTCTTTTTAATTTTGGCTACCCCAGTAGCTGTGAAATGGTAAAAGGCATTTGTCTGTTTGTTTTGATACAATGTCTCATACTGTAATTCAGTTTAGCTTGCAGAACTTACTGTGTAACCCAGCCTCCAATGTATGACAATCTACGTGACTTTGCCTCCCAAAGGCTGGGATCACAATCATCATCATGGTTTGTGTTGTTTAGTTCCTTTGGGGAAATAATAAAAAATCCATTAGCGAATAAAAAGATAAACAGCTGTACATTCACATCGACAAATAAGACAGAGGCACTGGAGAGAAGGCTCAGTGGGTAAGAGCACTTGCTCATCTCCCAGAGGACCTAAGCTTGGATTTCTAGCACTCATATCAGGTGGCTCACCTGTAACTCTGGACTCCAAGGGATCTGATGTTGTCAGGCCTTTGCAGCCACTCCAACACATGACACACAATCTCTCTCTCTCTCCTTCTCTCTCTCTCTCTCTCTCTCTCTCTCTCTCTCTCTCTCTCTCTCTCACACACACACACACACACACACGTAAATAAAAATAATAAATATACATAAAAGAATAAACCCAAAGAAACTGACACAAGGAAGAACCGATAGAGTATCATGCTAAGTAAAAGAAGTCAGTTTTTAAAAGTTACAATACTGCTGGCTAAATTTTCTGCCCCTTTTACAATTACTTCTCCCTTTCTGTTTATAATTTTTATAAATTTATTTACCTTTATTTTATATTCATTGGTGTTTCACCTGCATGGGTGTCTACGTGGGAGTGTCAGATCTTGGAGTTATAAACAGTTGTGAGCTGCCATGTGGGTGCTAGGATTTGAACTCAGGTCCTCTGAAAGAGCAGCCAGTGCCCTTAGTCACTATGCCATCTCTCCAGCCACCCCCCTGCAAGCTATACTTTTAAAAACATACTTTGGACAACTTTTGCCAAGCAGTGATGGCACACACCATTAATTCCAGCACTCAGTAAACAGGGGCAGGGGCGGGGGCGGGGGCAGGTGGATCCTATGAGTTGGAGGCCAGCCTGGTTTACAGAATGAGATCCAGGACAGACAAGGCTACAAAGAGAAACCCTGTCTCAACAAAAAATAAAATAAAATAAAAAATAAAAATCAATTAGTAAATAAAACTTATTTCTCTCATTCCGCTGGATATTACCCAACTTTAAACCTTAAAGCTATAGTAATCAAGGTAGCGTCATTGTGGTTAAATATGGATATGTAAACCAGTGGGACAGAATAGAGTGAAGAAGATGTCTTAGAAAAATATGGGCCAGCAAAATGGCTGAGTACGTAAAGGCCCTCACTGCCGAGTGTGTAAAGGCGCTCGCTGCTGAGTGTGTAAAGGCACTGGCTGCCATGCCTGTTGGCCAGAGTTCCATCCCTAGGCTCTACATGGTTGAAGACAAGAACAGACCCTGGAAAGGTGTCCTCTGATGTCCAGTTGTGCGCCATGGCACAATAAATAATTAAAATGTAATGAAAATATGGCTAATGCTTACACTCTGTCTTGGACACGATGCAGAATTAGCATGGGGTAGGGGACATACAGCTGAGGATAGAATTCAGAGCCTCACACATGCTAGGCAAGCACATATCCCCTGTAGAACTATTTGTTGGCAATTAGTGTTGAGAAGTGAATTTAATGTGGACGTTAGAGCCTTTGAAACAATTGGCAGTGGAACAGACATCTATGGACTAACAACAACAATGTCAACATGGGCCTAACCTTCACACTTCATACAAAAATTATCTCTCAAAATGAATCACCTATACAAACATAAAACAATCATGAGCCAGGCAGTGGTGGCGCACGCCTTTAATCTCAGCACTTGGGAGGCAGAGGCAGGCGGATTTCTGAGTTCGAGGCCAGCCTGGTCTACAGAGTGAGTTCCAGGACAGACAGGGCTATACAGAGAAACCCTGTCTCGAAACAAACAAACAAACACACACACAAAACCCATGAAACTTTTAGAAGAAAATATAGATAAAAATCTTTGTGTTTTGTGGTTAGGCAGTGAATTTTTAGGCATGACTTTAAAAGAATTTTTTTCTTAAACTGGGCATGATGACCCACACCTTTAACCCCAGCACTAGGGAAATAGAAACAGGCAGATCTAAAAGAGCCAGCCTGGTCTACATAGCAAGTTCCAGGACAGCCAATGCTGCACAGTAAGACCTCGACTCAAGAAACAGAGTGGGGATTCTTTCTTCCACTTAATTTTGAGATAGGATTTCATTATGAAGCCTGGCTGGCTTGGAACTTGCTATGTAGACCAGGCTGCCCTCAGGCTCACCAAGATGCTTCTAACTCTGCCTCCTGTGTGTTGGCATTATAATCACCTACCACTAAGTCCACAAAAGAACGTCTTCTTAAACATGTAATTAATTAGACTTGATCCAAATTAAAACGTTGACTCTATAAAAGGGACTATTAAGATGAACTGAGGGCTGGGTGAGATGCCAGAGTGGGTAGAGGCCCTTACTACCAGGCTTAACAGTGTGAGGTAGCAGTCTTCTGACCTCCACACATATGTGCTGTGCACATGTGCACCCTTCACACACAAAACAAATAACTGATACATGAGAAACATAAACGATGATCTGGAAAATGTAAACCTAGTAGAAGGAAAGTATGTGCAAATAGTTTATCTGATCCCCCCCAAAAATGTATCCAGATTATACACAGGATGCCACAAATCACTAGTAAGAAAATGGCCCAGTTGAACAGTGTACAAGGTACCTTTTATAGGTAGACAAAGTGCTTGAGCAGAGACAATACCAAAATGGCAAATAGGCACCCAGGGAGATCTTCCATCACTGGCCATCGGAAAAATGCAGTTTTCAGCCACAATTACTACATCGATACTTACCTGTCAAACGGCTAAGATTCAAAAACACTGGCACTGAGACATAGGAATATAAAACAGTAAAGACATTCGTCAAAACGGTTTGGCAATTCCTTATAAGGTTAAATATACACTTTGCATATGCCAGGAATTCTACTCTTAGTGTAGATGTATCCACAGGCATGGTTATAGAGAAATAGAATTGTCAGCTCACGCAGAGACCTCTCTCTGAATGTGGATGGAGGATAAACTACTACATATTCATACCACAAAATAAAAAGTAGCCAACTACCGATGAATACAGAAGCAGATGGATCTACAGAATGCCATGCATGGGGAAAGAAAGCCAGTTTTAAGAGGGTACAATGCTGTATGATTCCAGTTACACACATTTTTGAAAAAGATGAATTTGCATGGCTGAGGTTAGGAGCAAGAGGGAGATGGGGCTACAAATGGGTGGCTGTGGGTTTATGGGATGGTGGGGCTACCATAGATCTCTATATGTGTCAATCCAGGACAATGAGTAAATCAACCCGACTCCATGTTAAGATAAAAAAATTAAAGAACCGTGCATTTCATTGGACACTGGTTGGTATGGAGGGCTATGCTACAGACTGTTTTCTTTTGTTGACCGGTCACTTCCTCCTGGTGGGAGCGGACTTCCACGATCTTCCCTCAGTGCTGAGTGAGAGGGATTACTGCTTCCTTGGAGTGAACCCAAGAGTCACGGAAATTATGTGACAGGGATGGCACAGAAAATTTGTGATTCTGAAGTGAAAAAGGACACAAGAATGACCTCCTGACATGGCTAGGTCCCTATCTCTCCTGGATTCTGTGTGGGACTAAGACCAACACCCCTCCTAAGGCCATGGGGTGGGGGGCAGGAGTGATAGCACTTGCCCTTACAGTCCCACCAGGCCCTGATTCCCATTGCTGCTGGCTCTGATAACATGCTCCACCCTGCAAGACCCTCCCCTCTCCTAACCAGTAGCCACAGCCTGACAGCCCCTGACCATATGTATATAAGGAGACATGGGGATGAGCACCATCAGGCCAGTCTTGAGTGCATTCTGCTCCAGCACAGCCTCCAGCCCTCACCACCGCCACCATGTCTCTGATGAAGAATGAGAGAGCTATCATCATGTCCATGTGGGAAAAGATGGCTTCTCAGGCCGAATCCATTGGCACTGAGACCCTGGAGAGGTAAGTCCAGGCACCATGGCTTCAGTAAGCTGGTTAGAAAAGGGATCGGTAAGACCGAAGTGACAAAGAGCAGTTAGTGAGAAGAAGCCACTGAGGAGGGGTCATGAGGATGATGCGGTCAGGACAGTAAGGACAGAGGCAGTGAGAAAAATGTGGAGAGGACTGTGAGATCAGAGCTTCTGAGAAAGAGGTCCAGGCAGGCAGCCAAGCCACTAAAGGAGGCCAGCTGGCATTCACAGACCTCACCAGAGTCTTCCATGTAGCTCCTCGGTATTAGTTGAATGAATAAGGGTGAATGGATGAATGAATGAGCTACAGGCAGAGAGTAGATACAGGTCTTGCCATGTGGAGCCTTGTGCAACAGGAAACAAATAGTAGCATCATTCTTGGGGTTGTCCCCCCCCCCTTGGGGTTGTTTTTAAAAGATTTTACTCTGTGTGTGTGTGTGAGAGAGAGAGAGAGACAGAGAGACAGAGACAGAGAGACAGAGAGAGAACGAGCAAGAGCATAGGTGCCAGTGGAAGCCAGAGGCATCCGATCCCCCACAGTCAGTCATGAGTTCTCTTCAGGGCAGCAAGTGCTCTAACCACTGAGCCATCTCCAAATGTTTTTTTGTATTATTCAATGTACATTTTTTTTTTTTTGCATTTCATTTCCTTAAACACTGTGTAAAATACTTATGTTTTCTGTCTGGTAGGTTTTTAAATTTGTGTACCCCTTAAATTTTGATTCCAAGGCAAGAGCTAGGGTCCTAGCCCTCTCCCTAACCAACACTTGTAAAACTAACGCTTTCTCCTGACCCCCAGGCTCTTCCTCAGCTACCCCCAGACGAAGACCTACTTCCCGCACTTTGACCTTCGCCATGGGTCGCAGCAGTTGCGTGCCCATGGCTCCAAGATCTTGGCCGCTGTGGGCGATGCGGTTAAGAACATCGACAACCTCTCTAGTGCTTTGACTAAGCTGAGCGAGCTGCACGCCTACATCCTGCGTGTGGACCCGGTCAACTTCAAGGTGGGTTTATGAGAATGGAGGGAGAAGTCAACAGAGGAGACAAGGGGGGAAAAAGCGGGTGGGGTCTCCACTGCACTGTACACTAAACTTCCTTTCCCTCCGCAGCTCCTGTCTCACTGTCTGCTGGTCACACTGGCCGCACGCTTCCCCGCCGACTTCACCCCTGAGGTCCACGAAGCCTGGGACAAGTTCATGTCTATCCTGTCTTCCGTTCTGACTGAGAAGTACCGCTAAGTGCCACCACCATGACCCCCAAGACCAGCTCCAATCCCTCTCCCCCCCTTCATTGAACCTTCCCTCAGGTCTTTCCCAGAATCACCAATAAATGGTTGAAGAAGGAAATAACTGATCCTGTGTATTTGGTCTCGGAGGGAAACAGGGATGGGGCCACTACTGGACGCACTGGGGGTTGGCAGGAACACTGGTTACACTCTGCCTAGAGGACATTCCTGATGTGCTTAGGGGAGGGTCTAGAGAACTCCAGAGTCACAGCAGGCAGAAAGCCAAGCAGCCAGCCCGCAGTCAGACCTGCG
This sequence comes from Rhynchomys soricoides, assembly GCA_019843965.1. Lineage (NCBI taxonomy): Eukaryota > Metazoa > Chordata > Mammalia > Rodentia > Muridae > Rhynchomys > Rhynchomys soricoides. The sequence goes on from JADRCH010000008.1 coordinate 14,573,700, forward strand.
ACTGGAGTTCTCACCTTCCCAAATCGCTTTGCACAGTGTGGTGGGTGGGTGTGAGGAATTCTTCCTCAAAGTCTGATGTCATAACTTCTGCCACCCTGGCAGGTAGAGAGGTGCTGTATAAAGAGGCTCACACTCGTGGCCCCTAGAGCACTCCACTCCTGTGCCAAACTCAGTGTGGCCACATTGCACCTGATTGCCTGCCACCGAGCACATTTAGAGAGCAGTTGCTACTTGCAAGGGGATGGCAGGTGGTCCTCAGGAAGCAACTTAGCACCAGCCTTACCATGTCAGGGATGTGGTGCCCAAGACTCACCTGAGCTTTCCCCCGGGCGCTTGACAGTGCTAAGGTTAGAGGGAACCACATGGTTGCTCTACGTGCTCAGGCAGGCAATTCACCAACACCAAGATTTTCTACAACTAAATGCCTATTTAGTTAGGAGAGGTGCTGCAGCTAATCCTCAGATGGCACCGTTTGTGACTACATATGTGGTTATGCAGCATCTAGACCATCCAAGTGCAGATTTTACAAGCTCTGGTGCTTTCATGTGGACCCTGCCAACTTTGTGTGAACCTATCCAGCCAACTGTGAACCTATCCAGCCAAAATAAGGGTCCAGACTATAGCTGAGTATATTCAGGAAGAGTCAGTGGTTGAATAGCTGACCCATCTCTCTTCCTATAACTACTTCCCATGTTCCAGGGTGGCACTGGCCTCCCATCTGCAGGGCAGGTTCACTGTGGAGATGCAGGTGGAGGCAGACAGTTCTCTGGTGCTCAGGGAGAAATACTGCCAAGTCTCTAGTCTTGGTCTGTGCTTCAAAATGGTGTGTGACTTTTTGGAGAGCTAGACAGGTTACCTCTCTGTTGCTAGAATTCTTTTAAAGATTTATTTATTTTATTTATATGAGTACACTGTAGCTGTCTTCAGACACACCAGAAGAGGGCATTGGATCCCATCACAGATGGTTGTGAATCACTGTATGGTTGCTGGGAATTGAACTCCGGACCTCTAGAAGAGCAGTCAGTGCTCTTAACCACTGAGCCATCTCTCCAGCCCTGCTAGAATTCTTAAACGCCCACTAAAGGTTTACCTTCCTATGTCCCTGGAGTGCCTTGGGGCAGAGAGAGAGCTTGGATGGGGGCAGGGGAGTGTATTCTTCTCCAAGTCAAATCCGGCACCAGGGCGCGGCATGCCATTCCCAAATGCATCTTCTCATTCTCCCTTCATCTCCTTTGCTGGATCATCTAACAGTCAATCCCCTGGACTTTTGCTAACAGATACAGAACCAAGTCCCTGGGATAGAGTGTATAACCTGAAGCCTGGTAGAGCTGTGTAGGCCCAGGCCTCCACTCCTGACCCTTCCTCACATGCTCTCTCTGCAACAAACCTTGACGGAGAGCAGGTATCCTCTTTTTCTGACCTGCACAGAGTGGAAAACTATGAGCACACTAGGCTTTTAAAATTATTTTGAGGCCACAATACACAGTAGATACCTGACAGTAGCTTCCCACCACAACCTGGACACGTAAACTCCTGGACACTTAAACTTTGGGGATTGCTTCCAGGAAGTACCCTCATCCAAGTCCTGTCTCCACACTCCCAGGCTGACTAGGAGGCAAGAATCACCAGGCTCCTGTGGTTTGTTGGCAGAGAACAAAGGCTAAAGAGATCCAGATTCTAGAGCTTTGTATACACTGAATACCTTCACTCTCCAGGGTGGCACCCCATCTGGGTAGGGAGTGCTAGACCTGGTCTGGCTCAATGCCATGTCTGAAAAGGGATGCCCTGTCCATGGCTCTCTGAACTCCAGTAGTTGGTACTGAGGGCCAGCTACCCTGAGTTGCCTGAGCACTAGCTGAGCTGAGGGAGGAGGGAAGCTTCACAGACTGCCATTGTTCACATGTACAAGTAACAGCTTTAGTCCTTGGGAAAATATCATACAAGATGGTGTATAAGATTGTCTGCCAGTGAATTGGCTACGCCTGTAAAAGCACTTGCGGTGAAACCTGCTGACCGAAGTTAAATCCCCAAGACTGCCATGACAGAAGGAAAGAATGACTCTCACAAGTTGTCCTCTGACTCCCAAACATGTGCCATTGCACACGGGTGTACACACATACACACACCATCAATCCACCAAGCAAGCAAGCAATGTCATTTAAATTTTTAAATATTGTACTCCTCTCCCCAAGCCAGTCTGGGTCTGGGCCACATAAGGTTGGATTGTGCATTTAGAAGTTTCTAGAAACTGTTCAAGAACCACAAGACATGAATGATAGTTTTCAGCAAAAAGAACCTGGACTCTGCCTGCACAATACTGAGAGATTTAGTTAAAGCAGCCATGGAAGCTTAATCAAGCCCTGACCTCACCCACCTGTACTTTCCCAGTAAGGCACCTCCCAGATCAATAAATTCAAACTGCACTCATACCTACTGCAGTAAACTAATTACCTCGTCCATCTGTCTCCTGCACCTTGTACATACATGTACAGTGCTCCACATCCATTCAGACACAGACTCAGGAAGAACCCACTGTGGTTCTTTCTCTCTGTTGGTGGTAACACTGGGGCTATCTGGGACAAGGAAGAAAGGCATGGGGCCAGTTATTGTTAGGAGGTCCTCTCCTGCCCTCTCCTGCCCTCTCCTGCCCTCTCCTGCCCTCTCCTGCCCTCTCCTGCCCTC
>JADRCH010000008.1:14576391-14621138 GCA_019843965.1 Rhynchomys soricoides
TGCCCTCTCCTGCCCTCTCCTGCCCTCTCCTGCCCTCTCCTGCCCTCCCCTGCCCTCCCCTGCCCTCCCCTGCCTCCCCTGCTCTAACTCCTGAGCTGAACAGCAAACACTAACCACCAGTGCTGTATGTAGTTCCTAACTGGACTTGCTCCAACCTTCCCCAATCTCCTTTACCCACCACCACCACCACCACCGCTTCTCTCCCTAGGATGCTGAGGAATTTCCTCAGGGCCTACCTCCCCAACTACAGCCAGAACCCTGACTCTGTCTAAGTCAAGCCCCAAGGCAAAAAGGCAGGCCATGCACTGTGCCATGAAGTGACCCAAATGAACAATTTCCCTCCCCCTCTCATCAGCTCTGAGTGAACTACACGCCCTCCAGCTGCGTGTGTCCCACTTCAAAGGCAGCCAGCAGGCAGGGCTCAGAACGATAATGGGGTAGAGGGCTCAGAACTTGAACCCAACCCCAAGGGCTCCAGAAAATGAAAGTAAGAGCTCTCCGCTGTCCCTGACAAATGACCAACAATACCTCTTTCCACAGCATTTGATGACAGCCTCCAGCCAGATGAAGTCACCTCAGAGGTGGCTTCTCTCTGGACACTTTTTGGGACCTGTAGCTAAGGCTATTAAACGAGAACCTTAGGGACAGAACACTTGCCCTCCTAGTCCCTCCTTTTACCCCATACCTGCAAGTCCTGAATAAAATCTATCTGGGTGTCGACCCATCCGTCTGAGGTCTCTGTGTCACTAGCTTGTCAGCTTTAACCCTGGTTCTACTGTTTGGGCTAAGGGACATTTCTGCAGCTGCAATAGGAGAGGGGAACAAGCGGGACCGCTGGAAAATCCCTATACCCTGGGACAGGCCAGTCTTCCCAGGCTGGTTTTCTCAGCACACTGAGGAGGAAAGTCCTAAGAGGTGCCACCTCCACTAAAATATCATTGAATTTGTCCAAACCAGCTAAACACAGAGCAAAGCAAAAAAAAATCTTCAGGGTAATGGTCCCAGCTAATGTGGAAACGAGGGTAGACCCATAGTAAGTTGAACAAGTCGTTCAAGAGCAAGCTCAGCCTTGAAGTAAACTAAGCTAGGTGCTTCGGTGCACAACTGTTACCCCAAAACTTGAGAGGCAGAAGCAGAAAGATCAGAAGTTCAAGATCAATGGAAGCACAAAAGAAGAGAAAAAAAAAAAAAAAAGGTCAAGTCCAGCCACCACAATGTGGGACGTAAATACCAGATTAGGCCCAGATATAAACACCCCTTCCAAGAAGAAAAAGGGGAAAAAATCAGAGAAGAAGGAAAGGAAGAGAGGGGGAGAAGTGAGAGGAAGAAAAGAATGGAGAGATGGGGGGGGGGGAAGAAAGAAACAAAGAATAAATGCTTAGCCATTTAGATTCCCCAGACACATTTTTTAAATGTTATTTCAGTTAGGAGTTGGTCTCTCTGCTGTCTCCCTCACCCCAAGTCAAGGAAGTTAGCACTGAGCCCAGGACTTTCCACTGACCACTGCCTCTTACTCTTATTGTCTATTTTTGCAGTGCTGGGAACTGAAGCCAGAACCTTCCTCATGCAAAATGAACATTCTGCTATTCACTTACAACCCAGGTTCTGTGTTATTGTTTGCTTCTGTTAGAAAGATGGGGTCCCTTTTTGCAGAGGCTGACCTTAAACTCCTGGGCTCAAGCAATCCTCCTGCCTAAGCCTGCCAGGACCTGAGGCTCCCCCTTGTGTGACAGCAAAACCAGCTCTCAGCATTTCCTTATTCATCCATGGTAGCACTGGGCAGCTAAGATGCAAGTCTTTAGGAAGAGTCTGGTGCCCTGATCCTGCAGTTCCCTGTACCCAGAAGGCTGAGCTAGGAGATTCACTTGAGCCAAAGGATTCCAGGCCAGCCTGGAGACTAGAACAAGACCTGGTCACACAAAAGGAAGAAAAGGAGAAAGAGGGAAAAGAAAAGAAAGAGGAGCCAGGGGAGGAGAGAGCAGACAAAGAGGAAGAGAAAGAGAAGAGGGGGAAGGACAAGGGGAGAGCTCCTCTGGGGGTTGCTAGTATCTTATCTTTTTCTCAGAACCAGGGTGAAGCCTGGGGCTGAGGCCAGAAGCAGGCTGTGGGTTAGGAAGGAGAGTGTGAAACTGGGCCCCGGCGGGAGGAGGGGGCCCAGTGGGTACTGCTCAGTTTGGTTTGAATGACTTGCTTCTCTGCCCAAGACAGGGGGATCTTAACTTCTTCCCAAATACCTGTCCTTGGAGACATAGGAAGGAGCAAGAAGCATCCGGGCAAGTGATAAGGATTCCCTGCCCACAGGGGAGGCAGATCCCCAACCCCCGACTTGCAAGTTTTACTGGGCAGAACAAGCACAAGCCAGCCAATGAGAGCTGCTCCAAGGGCGTGTCCTAGACGTTGCCGGCATATAAGTATAACTTGCTGCAGGTCCAACACACTTCTGATTCTGATAGACTCAGGAAGAAATCATGGTGCTCTCTGGGGACGACAAATCCAACATCAAGGCTGCCTGGGAGAAGGTTGGTGGCCACGGTGCTGACTATGGGGCCGAGGCCCTAGAAAGGTGAGAGCAGGGCCCTGTTCTGTAAGGATCGCAGGACCCAAAACAGACCTGGGGCTCAGTGGGCAGCTCCTAACTGTGCTTTCCTGTGACCTCAACCTCTCCTCTGTCCTCACAGGATGTTCATTAGCTTTCCCACCACCAAGACCTACTTCCCTCACTTTGATCTGAGCCACGGCTCTGCTCAGATCAAGACTCACGGCAAGAAGGTCGCTGAAGCGCTGGCCAATGCTGCAAACCATCTCGATGACCTGCCCGGTGCCCTGTCCGCTCTGAGCGACCTGCACGCCCACAAGCTGCGTGTGGATCCCGTCAACTTCAAGGTATGTTCTCGGACCTGGCAGGGGGCATCTGGGACCTGTAGGGAGGGCTTGGGGGTCCTTGTGCCCAGGGCAGGGAACACAGTGGTTCCAGGAAGAGGAGCATAGGCAGCAGGGTGTCTTCTACTATGGACTGACCCTTCCTGTCTCCGCAGCTCCTGAGCCACTGCCTGCTGGTGACCTTGGCTTGCCACCACCCTGCGGATTTCACCCCCGCGGTGCACGCCTCTATGGACAAATTCCTTGCCTCTGTGAGCACCGTGCTGACCTCCAAGTACCGTTAAGCTTCCTCCTGCGGGGCTTGCCTTCTGGCCAGGCCCTTCTTCCCTCCCTTGCACCTGTACCTCTTGGTCTTTGAATAAAGCCTGAGTAGGAAGAAGCTTGTGTGCCTGGTTCTCTGCATCTGCAAAGGTGTCATGTTTGGTGTGGGGAAGCCTCTAGGCCGTTTAGTATGGGGCAGTAAAGACAAGGTTCAGAGCCAAGAAGCATAACTGGATTCGTACACACACACACATATGCCTTCTGAGTCTGAGCATCAGTCTATCCCAAGCCCTCCACTGACAGCCATGTCTTTTCTTCTTGAGCCAAAGAATCACCTTTTGTGGATCCTTATTAGAGGCCTTCTCAGGTAGTAAAGTCTTTAATACCTCTTGTACTTCAGTGTGGGATCTACTAGAAAAACAGCTAAAAATAGACATCACATGAGCATGTGGGTGGGCAACAGGTAGCTCATACAAAAATGACTGCTCTTTCTTTCTTTCTTTCTTTCTTTCTTTTAGATAGGGCTTAATGTAGCCCAGGCTGGCCTCAAACACTTTTTATAGCCAAGGATGCCCTGGAACCCTTGATCCTCTTGCTTCCCCTGAGTGCTGAGATTTCAGATGTGTGCCTTCATACCCAGTTTGTGCAGTGCTTGGGAACCGAACTCAGGGTTGTATATGCACATACATACATACATGCATGCATGCATACATACATAATACATACATACATACATACATACACAACTAGACAAGCATTCTACTAACTGAGGTACATCTGTGCCCCTACAAGAGAATATTCTTCAGCTATTGATAGCAAAGAATAAATTTCTTACACAATGTGGCTGAGCCTTAAAAAAAAAAAAATGTCAAGTGGAAGAAACCAACAGAACAAAGGTCACACCGTGCGTGGCTTCATGTTTGTAAAATATCAAAAATGGGCAAATCTATAGGGGTGGCAAGCAGCCTCCTGTTGGACAGGGCCTTTGGATGGGGTTGAAGGGTTATGGCTAGTGGGCTAGACGTCCTATCTCAGTGAGTAAAAGTTCTGGAAGTGGGTAGTAGTGAAGACTGCACAACACGATGTCACTGACGTGTACACATCAAAGACAGCTAAAATGCCCAGGGCTTTGTGCCACATACCTCTAGTTCCAGAACTTGGGAGATAGAGCATAGTCACATATACACACACAAATAAATAAGAACAGAATCTTTAATGTAGTAATGATATTCTCACCCAGAGTGTATCATTGATTTTTTTTGTTGTTGTTTTTGTTTGTTTTTTGTTTTTCGAAACAAAACATGTATAGCTTCTATGTATAGCCCTGACTGTCCTGGAACTCACTCTGTAGACCAGGCTGGCCTTGAACTCAGAAATCCACCTGCCTCTGCCTCCCAAGTGCTGGGATTAAAGGTGTGCGCCACCACTACCCAGCCAGTATCATTGATTCTTGCTGTCATCATTGAGATATATAATAGGCACCCATAAGGTCATTCCCTATAAAGTCATTGTCCCCAAAGGAATTCGCCCTATGATCCAGTCATATGATGTCTCTCATCCACTTAATTCTCAGAGCTCTGAGAAGAATGTATATTTTTTTAGACAGAGTTGGAATTTATTAAAGGGATTTTTGTGTGCAGTGGTTTAGGTAGAGTCAGGGTCTCATTATGTAGCTCTGCTGGCCTGGAATTCAATATGTAGGCCAGGATGGTCCTGAACACAGAGATTCTTTTGCATCTGTTTCCTGAGTGCTAGGATTAATCTGCACCTGTGCCACAAGACCCAGATTAAAAAAGGTTTTTAATGTAGATTTAAATCTCTTTCATTTTATTTTACACGTGTGGGTGTTTTGGCTGCGTGGATATCTGTGCATTGCTTGCATGACTGTGGAAGACAGAAGATGGCTTCAGATCCACTGGACCTGAAGTTACAGACAACTGTGAGTAAGCATGTGGGTGCTGAGAATCTAAGCCAAGTACTGTGTAAGAGCAGTTAGTGTTCTTAACTGCTGAGCCATTTCTCTATCCCCTTTAAATGTAGATTTAACTATGTGATGTTTAATGAAAAGAGACGAGCTCCAGGAAAAAAAATAAGTCCAAGTATGGGTATGGGCTCCTCCAAGGAGAATTACACCAAGAAGACACAATCCTTTTCAATAATGAGTAAGACAGGAAAGCCTATGAAGTTTCCTGAGGACTCAGGAGGCAGGATAAGCCAGTAGTGCCAAAATGGACACTAAAATCCATTGTAATCCGATAGTACATATTATATACCATTGTCTGCACAGTAAATACTTTAAAATGTAAGGCTTGGAGAGGGAGCCCATGGAGATAGAGGGTTGCTTGTCAAGGCTGAACCAGAATCTGTGATCACCTAGGCAACCTGGAAAGATGCAGCTGCGCCCCCTGGCGACTTCTTGGGTTTCGAGACGTCTTTGAGCGCAGCCAGGGCTCAGAGCGCGAGGTTCAGTGAAGATGGCTCTGTCTCAGGCCGATCGCAGGCTGGTCCTCGCGCTCTGGAAGAAGATGGGCAACAATGTAGGAATCTACGCGACCGAGGCCTTGGAGAGGTACGCCCTCGGGCTCACCATCCAATGGACTGCAGGGCAAAAGCAGGCTCTCCGTACCTCCGGGTCCGGACGCGCCCAACCCTCAGTCTTCCCACAGGACCTTCGTGGCTTTCCCCTCCACCAAAACCTACTTCCCACACTTGGACCTGAGGCGAGGCTCTAGCCAGGTTAAAGCCCATGCCCAAAAGGTGGCCGATGCACTGACTCTCGCTGCCCACCACCTGGACGACCTGCCTGGTTCTCTGTCTGCTCTCAGCGATCTACATGCGCACAAGCTCCGCGTGGACCCTGCTAACTTTCAGGTGAGTCCTGTGTCTGAGCTGCACCCGCGGTTACTGTGGAGATGTGGGTCCCTTCAAGGCTCGGTGTCCCGGAAAGATAAAAGCAAGGCAGGATAGTTCTCTTTCTTCAGTTCTTCAGCCACTGTCTGCTGGTGACTCTTGCCCGGCACTATCCTGGAGACTTCAGCCCGGAGATGCATGCCTCCTTGGACAAGTTTCTGGGTCATGTGACTTCGGCACTGGTCTCCAAGTATCGCTGAACCGAGGATGCACGGTAGTGTAATCTCCAGCCATGCCCTTTCTCAAGCTCACAATGTTTGAGTAAACCTCCCCAGGGCTGTGTTGCTGTCTTGTATGCAGAGGGGCACAGAAGAAATATACAGCCCGTTCCCAGTATCCCAAAGCAAGGTTCCAAAAGACTGGAATTACAGCTAAGCTGGTGTCACAGACCTCATATGAAAGGCACCCGTCCTTTGTTTTTGTTGTTTTATTTTATTTTTGTCTTTGAGATAAATTTCATGTTCTCATGTAACCCAGGCTGGCTCTCAAATCCATAATACAAACTAGGTTGATCTTGAACTCCTGATTCTTCTCTTTCTTCCCTATCTCCAACCCATCCCCCAACCCCCACCCACCGTCATGGATTACAAGGCTCCAGAGTGGTTTTATTTAGTTAGTTAGTTAGTTAGTTAGTTAGTTAGTTATTGTATGTGAGTATACAGTAGCTGTCTTCAGACACACCAGAAGAGGGCATCATCCCATTACAGATGGTTGTGAGCCACCATGTGGTTGGTGGGAATTGAACTCAGGACCTCTGGAGGAGCAGTCAGTGCTCTTAACCACTGAGCCATCTCTCCAGCCCCCGGGTTCTTTTTATTTTTATTTAACCTTTTATTTGTTTGTGTTCTGTGTCGGAGATAGGAAGAGGGGTCTCCTGTGTGCCAAAGTGCTCCAAGCTGCAGAAAGTGTAGCTAACTAGGAAAGAGACAGGCATGCAGTGAATGAATCAACCTTTAGAATAGAGTAGAAGGAAAGGTTTTATAGACTACACTTCCAAAGGGTCATGGGCTGGGCAGTAACAAGAGTCCCCCACCTGCAGCTGGAGGACCAGTCCTAGCACCTCCACATGTTCCCAGGAATCAGAGGAAGCTCAGAGATCTCCATTGTGGAGGGTCTATAGCATTGACTTACAAATCCGTGCCTTTAGTCTTGACCACATCAGTTACAGAACTCTGGTGTTTGTCTCTCAGAAAGGTCACAGGTACTGAGGTCACAAGTCAGCATAAGTGACAATGTTCAAAACAGTGGCCTGTCCCCCCAACCATCACCCTCCCCTGGGCTTCCAACTTGATCTTTCCCTAGACTCTGCTCAGATCCTCGTGAGTTGGCCTGGTCCTATTGCAAGGCCGTCTGTCACCTGCCTGGCTCCATACCTAGATCCACATCTGTAGCATCACAGCTATAGATGCTGCTAAATGAAGGTGTCAGTAGATGTCCAGGACACACTGGGCACTGTCCCAGAGAAATCAATTATTGAACTCCTGCCTCCCAGCCCAGGGTATGTATATTAGGGACTTCAGGTGTCGGGAGGGCCATAGTTAAAGCATTGTATGCCAGACTCAATTTCTTAGAATGAGGTTTGTCTAGAACCAAAGCCTGTCATGTAGAAAGGTTGTATAGGACCCTCCAACCATGCCTTCAGTGGACTTCAGAGAGGGCAGATGGTTTCTTCTGGCTGCCTAAAATCAGTCATGCTCATGGCAGAAAATTGATTTTAACCTCACATTGGCTACCTCTCAGGCTAAGGAACATGCCCTGCACATCCATTAGTCAGACCTTCAGTTCTTACTGGACATGAGGCAAACTGTCCAGTATGAGAAAATAGAAGAAACTGTGAAGTCATCTACAGCACATGTATGACACACATTCTGTGACATGGGAAAAACACTGACAGAGTGGACTAAAAACACAAGGGACATTTAATGGTTCAACGTACATGAGCCCCTGACCGGACTAGGTACACTAAGGTGGCTGAGGAAGCATTGTTTCTAGAGTGCCTGTGAAGGTCCAAAAAAGAAGCAGCCAGGCTGACATTTCCTCTGTGTAATATGGGAGATTGCCCATCTACAGGGGCTGGGAAAGAAGAAGAAGATCCACTTTCTGAAAACTGGACATCTCCATGCCTGTGCCTGGCCTGTGGGTATTCTGTGTCCTTGGGCCCATGGTCCCTCAGGTTCCTGTGGAATTGATACCACAGGCTTTCTTGGGCTCCAGATTGCAGGTGGCAGATCCAAGGTCTTCCCATGCTGTGAAGAAACAGGAGGACCCCTTGGAATGAACCACACCCTTCTGTTCCAAACATCTTATTGGTTATGTTCCTCTAGAGAACTCTGGTTAACGCAAGGAGAAAACAAAGCAAAGCAAAGCAAAGCAAAAGGGCTGGAGAGATGGCTCAGTGGTTAAGAGCACTTGACTACTCTTCCAGAGGTCCTGAGTTCAATTCCCAGCAACCACATGGTGGCTCACAACCATCTGTAATGGGATCTGATGCCCTCTTCCGGTATGTCTGAAGAGAGCAGCAGTGTATGTACATACATACATAAATAAATCTTTAAAAAAAAAAAAGACATCTCAGTGGGGTCACAAACCAAATAAAAATGAAAGCACCCCAGCAAGGATTGGCTGCTCAGACACCCTAATGAGTCTGCCTAGGGTTGCTTGTGTGTATCGTTTGTATGTGATTATTATACCTGGTTTGATAGTCACAGGAACCAGATCACTCCACCCTTCCCTATCAGAGAGCAGGGAGCAGGGGTGTAGGTAGGGAGTCCTGGTCCCTCACAGTAGCCTTGAGAGAGCTGGCTGGAGTGGCAGGTTGCAGGCTGGCCACAGCAGAGGGGCCTTCCTGCTGCTGCTCATGAGGTAAACAGGTCCCTTTCCTTAGTCCAAGACCCAGATCACTGTTCCATTCTTTGGATCCACCCTTGCCTACTGGGATCTCCTTCTGATGTTAGCAGCAGCCAGAAAGCCAGCTGCCCAGGTCTGAGCCCCTGGCTCTAGGCTGGGTTCTTGAACACCTAGCCTGTTTTATTGATCCCTAGAAATACAGTAATGCCCCCCAAGGCCCATCCCTGAAAGCACCAGCCTAGGTGGTACACTGGATACAGCATTTTAGGCAATATGGTCACTCTCTCCACGCACACTCTCTGCACACTCCACTTTGCAAACAGAAGCCTCCCTGAACACCTGGGCAATTCCTTCTCCTCTACTCCCATGAGCTACATCTTTGCCTCACAGATAAGCTGTCTTTATGGAAATGTAGGAAAACACTCAAGAAACAAGCTGGAAGCCACTCAGGCTTTCCTACACACACACACACACACACACACACACACACACACACATACACACACCTAAACAAATACAATCTGCTGAATCTGTTTAATGCTACTTGTATGTATATGATTTCAGGTCTGACCACTTCATATTGGACAAGAAATTAGGGGGTTCATCCCCGGGGAAGACTAATTCTCTTGCTCTCAGCATTCCTTAGTTGCCTGTAATTCTTGGTCGGGGTGGGGGTGGGGGTGTTTAGATTTCCCCTCCTACATTAGCATGTCTATTGATATTTTGTTCAGGTCTTGTTTAGGCAGCCATATTGTTGACATATCACAGAAGCGTCTTTGTCATTTCTTGAAGATGCAGTCTCACAGCAGATTTCCTGGTCCCCTGGCTTTCACAATCCTTCCACCCCGTTCTTCTGCAGTGTTCCCCAAAGTTATGTCCAGGACTTGTGCTGTAGACATATCCATTGGGGATGGGCACCTCAGGATCAGTTGTTCTCTGTGCTTTGACCACTTGTGGTTTTCTGTAATGATCTTCATGTATTACAAAGAGAAGTTTCTTTGATGCCTGCTGAGACCTGCACTTATCTGTGGGTGTAAGGATATGTATTGAGAATGCAGTTAGGAGCTGGGTGTGGTAGCACATCACTTTAATGCCAGCATTCAGGAGGCGGAGGCGGAGAGATCTTTGAGTCTGAGGCCAGCCTGGTCTTCAGAGTAAGTTCCAGGACAGCCAGGGCTACACAGAGACCCTGTCTTGAACAAAACAAAGAGACAAACAAAAGAATGTAGTTCAGAGTATGGTTTAATAAAGTGCAGTAGCAGGTTCTCCTCTAAGATCCATAGTCCCCAGTGAGTTGTCTGGGTTTCCAGTACAAGGTATGATTCCCCCCCATTGAGCAGGCTTACATCCAATTAGACAGCTACTGATTACTGCCAAGAAAGAGCACCCCTACTGCACCCTAGGGATTTCTTGTCATGCTGGTCCTTGCTGTGGTTCATAGATGTGATAGCTATGTAGAACTATTGGTTGCATGCCTCCCTGCCTCCCTTGGTAGTTTGTCTAGCACCTTTCAGTACTATGAAGTCCTCAGTGAGAAAGCCTTCAGGTCAGATCCAGCATGAATCCTCTGAATCTCATGTCCAAAGTGCAAGGTGTCTTCAGCAATAAGGACTTACCTTAACTGTCGGGGAGGCAAATGAGGTAAAAGCAAGAGCTCATACTGTTTTCAGAGTCTCTCATACTCCTGACCAACAGCATACAAAGGGACCTCTCTTGCCTGTTACTATTTGTTTGACAGTTGTCTTAGTTAGGGTTTCTATTGCTGTGATAAAACATCATGCCCAAAAATGACTTGGGGTGGGGGAAACATTTATTTCATCTTACAGCTGTAAGTCAGAGAAGACCCAGAGAAGTCAGGGTAGAAACTCAAGGCAGGAGCCTGGAGGCAGAAATTGATGTAGAGGTCATGGGGAAGGGCCGCTTTGTGTCTTGTTCCTATGGGTTACTCATCCAATTTACTAAATGATGTCCCTAACACACAGTGGGGAACTACATTCATCCAAAGTCACCAAGAGTCTGAACTCACCCACAGACATAGTTCTACGTTGACAGCACAAGCGTGGACATCGGTACAGATACTCACATAGAGTCAACCTTGTGGAAGAGGGGGTTGGAAAAAGCCTCGGCAGGAAGAGAATGGAATTGCTGTTGCAGAGGACCTGGGTTCAGTTCCCAGAACTGAACATCAGATGGCCAATAACCACCTATGATGGCAGCTTCAAGGAGATTGATTGATTCCATGCTCTCTGCTATACTCCACAGGTACCTGGTTTCATATGTGCACAGATGAACACTTAAACTGATATTTCTTACAATTAGCTCAGGCTAAGCTGGAACTAGCCACGTAAACAGGCTAGCATGAAATTCTTTGTATATATAATTTTATTTTCTTTTATTTGTACGGATGTTTGTATGTCTATAATATGTGCATGTAGTATCCTTGGAGGTCAGAAGTTTGTGCCACAGACATACAAAGATATCTACAGATGAGTTCAGATGCTTGGTAACTTCGGATCAACGGGTTAGACCCCCTGGAGATGAGATGGTTGTGAGTTGCCATGTGGGTGCTAGAAATCAAACCCAAGTCCTGTGGGAAAGCAGCCAATTGTTCTAAGCTCTGAGCCATCTCTGCAGCCCTGGCTATTACACATTTTAAAATGAAACAAAACCAGAAAGCAATGTGTGGTAGAATATGTCTCTAATCTCAGCACACTGGAGACAGAGGCTGGTGGATCTCTGTGAGTTCAAGACCACTCTATTCCACATAGTGAGTACTAGGCCAACAAAGGCTCTTGTTGAGGCCTTGCTTCAAAAATTAAAATTAAAGAAATAAACAAATAAGGCTGGAGTGATGGGTTAGCAACTATGAGAATGTTCTGCTCTTACACAGGATCTAAGTTAAATTCTCAGCACCTACATTAGGCAGCTCTCGAGAGCTTGAAAGCACAGGTGCAGGGAAATCTGATGCCTCTGGCTTCCACTGACACTTCACACATGCACAAATATATATGTTGTATATACATATAAAATAAATACTTAAAATTATTTTTGTTGCCGGGAAGTGGTGGCGCATGTCTTTAATCCCAGCACTTGGGAGGCAGAGGCAGATGGGTTTCTGAGTTTGAGGCCAGCCTGGTCTACAGAGTGAGTTCCAGGACAGCTAGGGCTACAAAGAGAAACCCTGTCTCGAAAAACCAAAAATAAAAAAATTATTTTTGTTTTTTTATGTGTATGAATGCTTTCCCTGCTTGTGTCTGTATACCATGTTTGTGCCTGGTGTTCATAGAAGTCAGAAGAGGGTGTCAGATCTGCAGGAACTGGAGTTATACACGGTTATGAGCTACCATTGTAGGTGCTAGAAACCGAATCCAGGTTCTCCAGAAGAGCAACAAGTGCTTTAAAGAGCTGAGCCATCTCTCCAGTACACACACACACACACACACACACACACACACACACAGGATTTCTCTGTGTGACTGCCTGGCTATCCTGGAACTCAATTTGTACACCAGCTAGCCCAGAACTCACCAAGATCCACCTACCTCTGCATCCCAAGTGTTGGGATTAAAACCTTGGGCCACCACAACCAGCCATATATTCTTTAAATAAATCTCTAAAAAAAATAGTAAGGAAAACTTCAGGAACAAATAACATAAGACAAAAATCTTATCAAATGTGAATGAATAGGGATGGGTGTGGGGTCATGTTTTTAATCAGGGGACTCCAGGGGCAGAAGTAGAGAGATCTCTGTCAGTTCAAGGCCTGCCTGCCTGGTCTGCAGAGCAAGTTTCAGGCCAGTGAGATCCTGTCTTAAAAAAACAATCATAAACACTGAGAATATGTTTGTGTACCACATCCTTGACTAGCCCAGCAATGCTTACTGCCTGTGCAAACATGGGCTGGGGAAAGATGGCCCTCCTGGCTGCCATTTAAATGCAAGCACAGTTAAGCAGCAAGAGGCTGCTGTAAGATGCAGTTAGTCTGAAGGGAGTCTGAGCTCTGGTCTCAGTATAGAAGCTTCCCTCCTGAGATTTCCCTCTGTTTCCCTGGATTTAAGCAGCATCCAGAAATACTCTTGTCCTGGCTTTAAGGCCCCTGGCTCCAGGCTGGCATCTCAGTCTGCCTGGCTATGCTGTTCCGGACTGTGATCTAGTTTTCCAGGCTTTTCTCAGAAGAAGCCAGTGTAAGTTGCACTGAATACAGCTTCCCAGGAGGGTGGCAAGTACCACATTCACTAGTTTCTGGGCAAGGACTGCTCTGAATACCTAGGCAGTTTCTTCTCCTCACAGCAGACTCATCTTCATTATTATGTGTATGCATGTTTCTCTGTATGCCGTGTGTGTGTGTGTGTGTGTGTGTGTGTGTGTGTGTGTGTGTGTGTCTACAAAGGTTACAAGTGGGTGTCAAATCCCCAGAAGCTGGAGCTGCTGTTTCAGGTAGCTCTGACCCACCTCACATGGGTGCAGGGAACCAAACTGAGGCCCTCGGGAAGGGGAGTAAGCATTCTTCAGTGCTGAGCCATCTCTGCAGCACCTCCTTTTTATTTGTGTGTAGGAAAACAGATAAGAAAGAAGCTGAAGTCCACCCAAGCTTTCACACCCTTTTGTGTTATCATTAGGGAGAGTCTCTCTGTCCTATCTCTCTACCCAGAAAAGGCCGAAGTAAATGTTGGGACTGAGCCCAGTGTCTTCACTAAGTCTAAACAAAGATGAGTCTGAAGGGAAGGAGGGAAGGGAGGAGGGAAGGGAGGATGGAGAGTGGAGGACAGGAGCGGAGGACAGTGAGGAGTGGAGGAGGGATAGGAGGAAGAGAGTTGAGAGGGGAGGGGAGAGGCGAGGAGAGGAATCTGGCTACTTTATGACTTAAGATCCTTAAGACTAAGACATCCTTTAAGAATCTCAGGGAGGAGAGACTGAAAAAGTAGGCAGAAAGGGAACCCCCCCTGAAATTCCACACACCCCCAGGAGCAGCCCACCATCACTACCCTGGCCAGGGGCTGCCATTCCTTATGCCTCTATGTCCCCAGCATCTTATTTGTCTTGTCCTCGGAGCCAGAATGAAGCCTGCAGTCCGGGGTCGGGCAGAGAAGAAGAGGCGTGATGTAAAACAGTTCTGACAAAGACTGAGCTTCTGTGCCTCAGACAATGACACCTCCTTTCCTCCCAGACACCTGTCTCTCCCGAGGGGAGCAGGAAAGAGGAAGAACCATCTGAACCTAAGGCCGGGGTCAGTGAACAAGGTGATGTCAGCTCACCGTGGACCCTACCCTCCAGTGTAGGCTGAAAGTAGCCAAGGACTGTGGCCAAGCTGGGAGTTGATCCCCTCACACTTGCTCACCCTACGTAGAGATAAAATGCCCAGTACTGTTTGCGACCAGCATTCTGGTTCTGAAATACACTCTATTTTAATAAAGAGCCCACTAGGGCACTTACTAATGAAGATAAGTCCTGATAAGGATGAACGGTACCTATGTTAGCACAAAAGCTGGAGAAGTGAGGGAACCTTCCAGGTCTCCAGAGGACAAAGGTGCCCTTCCCTCATCCAGTCTCTGCCTCTGAACTTTAGTCTTCCTGAAGGAACTTCCACAGTTTTGCCACCTACAATACCTACTCCCTTAACTACAATATGAGTCCCTTTCTAGGGAGCAGCCCAAGGCAAGAGGTGACAGATACATTCATCAACACGGCAGGCCACCCAGATAACATTTGCACTGTCATGGCAGCCCAGAGTTTTCTCCTTGTCCACAAGCTGCATGTGGACCCCATTAACTCTGAGGTGACAATTGGCTGGGCAGGGGAGTGACCTGGGTTCTGAGATATTGCTGGTCCTTCACCTAATACTAAAGAACCTCCTGTGGTCTCTAAGCCATTGACCTAGGTTTCCTTTCCCCATAGTTCCTGAGCCAAGCATGCTGGTAAGTATGGCCAAGTAGCAACCTGATTTATTCACCTGAGGTTCACACCTCCACAGACAAGGTTTTTGCTGCTGTGAATACAATGCTAACCTCCAGGTGCCATAAACCTCAGACTTGTAGCAAGGCCCTCATTCTTTCGGCCCATGACCAGGCCCTACTTCTAGTTCTAGACCTGCACCTCTTAGTATGAATAAAATGTATGTCTACTTGAGTTGTCTGTGTCCCTAACATGCCAACAGAGAGTACAGTCAAAGTGTCTTGTCCAAGGAACCTTTCTGAAGCTGCAGTGGGGGAAGAGAGCATACAACATAGGCCACAACAGAACAATTGTACACACACAAGAGAAAGAAAAAATATGGGGGGGGGGGAGATGAGAGAAAAAAAGAAAAAGGGAATAAATGCTTAGCCATTTAGATTCCCCAGACACATTTTTTAAATGTTATTTCAGTTAGGAGTTGGTCTCTCTGCTGTCTCCCTCACCCCAAGTCAAGGAAGTTAGCACTGAGCCCAGGACTTTCCACTGACCACTGCCTCTTACTCTTATTGTCTATTTTTGCAGTGCTGGGAACTGAAGCCAGAACCTTCCTCATGCAAAATGAACATTCTGCTATTCACTTACAACCCAGGTTCTGTGTTATTGTTTGCTTCTGTTAGAAAGATGGGGTCCCTTTTTGCAGAGGCTGACCTTAAACTCCTGGGCTCAAGCAATCCTCCTGCCTAAGCCTGCCAGGACCTGAGGCTCCCCCCTTGTGTGACAGCAAAACCAGCTCTCAGCATTTCCTTATTCATCCATGGTAGCACTGGGCAGCTAAGATGCAAGTCTTTAGGAAGAGTCTGGTGCCCTGATCCTGCAGTTCCCTGTACCCAGAAGGCTGAGCTAGGAGATTCACTTGAGCCAAAGGATTCCAGGCCAGCCTGGAGACTAGAACAAGACCTGGTCACACAAAAGGAAGAAAAGGAGAAAGAGGGGAAAAAAAAGAAAGAGGAGCCAGGGGAGGAGAGAGCAGACAAAGAGGAAGAGAAAGAGAAGAGGGGGAAGGACAAGGGGAGAGCTCCTCTGGGGGTTGCTAGTATCTTATCTTTTTCTCAGAACCAGGCTGAAGCCTGGGGCTGAGGCCAGAAGCAGGCTGTGGGTTAGGAAGGAGAGTGTGAAACTGGGCCCCGGCGGGAGGAGGGGGCCCAGTGGGTACTGCTCAGTTTGGTTTGAATGACTTGCTTCTCTGCCCAAGACAGGGGGATCTTAACTTCTTCCCAAACACCTGTCCTTGGAGACATAGGAAGGAGCAAGAAGCATCCGGGCAAGTGATAAGGATTCCCTGCCCACAGGGGAGGCAGATCCCCAACCCCCGACTTGCAAGTTTTACTGGGCAGAACAAGCACAAGCCAGCCAATGAGAGCTGCTCCAAGGGCGTGTCCTAGACGTTGCCGGCATATAAGTATAACTTGCTGCAGGTCCAACACACTTCTGATTCTGATAGACTCAGGAAGAAATCATGGTGCTCTCTGGGGACGACAAATCCAACATCAAGGCTGCCTGGGAGAAGGTTGGTGGCCACGGTGCTGACTATGGGGCCGAGGCCCTAGAAAGGTGAGAGCAGGGCCCTGTTCTGTAAGGATCGCAGGACCCAAAACAGACCTGGGGCTCAGTGGGCAGCTCCTAACTGTGCTTTCCTGTGACCTCAACCTCTCCTCTGTCCTCACAGGATGTTCATTAGCTTTCCCACCACCAAGACCTACTTCCCTCACTTTGATCTGAGCCACGGCTCTGCTCAGATCAAGACTCACGGCAAGAAGGTCGCTGAAGCGCTGGTCAATGCCGCAAACCATCTCGATGACCTGCCCGGTGCCCTGTCCGCTCTGAGCGACCTGCACGCCCACAAGCTGCGTGTGGATCCCGTCAACTTCAAGGTATGTTCTCGGACCTGGCAGGGGGCATCTGGGACCTGTAGGGAGGGCTTGGGGGTCCTTGTGCCCAGGGCAGGGAACACAGTGGTTCCAGGAAGAGGAGCATAGGCAGCAGGGTGTCTTCTACTATGGACTGACCCTTCCTGTCTCCGCAGCTCCTGAGCCACTGCCTGCTGGTGACCTTGGCTTGCCACCACCCTGCGGATTTCACCCCCGCGGTGCACGCCTCTATGGACAAATTCCTTGCCTCTGTGAGCACCGTGCTGACCTCCAAGTACCGTTAAGCTTCCTCCTGCGGGGCTTGCCTTCTGGCCAGGCCCTTCTTCCCTCCCTTGCACCTGTACCTCTTGGTCTTTGAATAAAGCCTGAGTAGGAAGAAGCTGTGTGCCTGGTTCTCTGCATCTGCAAAGGTGTTTGGTGTGGGGAAGCCTCTAGGCTGTAAGCACTGACTCTCAATTGCCCTAATGCTGCTACCCTTTAATATGGTTGTAGTGATACCCAAATGTTTATTTTGTTGCTACTTCATAACTGTTCTTTCATTAGGAATTCTAAATACCCGATATGTTATATAGGATCCCAAATGAGTCACACAACCTGCATGCTGAAAACCTCTTCTCTAGGCCCTAGAGTCTAGGGGGCCAACACATTCCTAGCCTGGGTCCCTATGCTGAGGAAGGCTAGGCAGTAAGGGAAAAGAGAAAAGAAAGGCCAACTGGTTCTTTGCCCGGGGTCTCTGGGTAACCATTGGCCCTACAGTCAGTGCCTAGTTTGGTTCACTCCCACTCTTGGTCTCACACCACCTTCAACATGCACTTACTGGAACACAATTTCCTCCCCAGCTGCTACCTTTCATTTCATTCAGATAGGTCAGAGGTGGAAGGCTAACAAATGCTTCTTTAGATGTAAATCCACCCTGTAGCATGGGCTCTGGGCATGATTTAACAGGCTCAGCACCAAAACATCCACGGCTCTCATATAAATCCTTGGGTTTAGAGGCCAATGTCATTTCAAAGACCATATACAGTGAGACTCTGTCTCAAAAGATATAGACAAAACCAAACCTCGATAGGCATGAAGCCAGCCAAGAACTACAAAGTCAGGGATCTCAGTAATTCTGGGCAGTAACAGCAGTGTCTTTTTCCCTGGGCCCATGAGTGACAAAATACCCCACAAGAGCAACTGAGGGAAGGTTTATTTGGCTCACAGTATAAGGGTACAGTCCTTGTGGTGGGAGTCATGGTTGCAGGAACTTAAGGCAGCTGGTCAAACTGTATCTGCAGTCAGGAAGCAGAGACAATCGATGGCTGGGGCTCAGCTCTCGCCCTCCTTTTTATTCAGCCTACGACCCTACGACCCCAGCATACAGAATGGTGCAGCCCACATTCTGGGTGGGTCTCTCATTAAAACCCCCGGAAACACCTGCATTGACACAGGTAGGGGTGTGTTTTCATGGTGACTCTAAGTCCATCAAGTTTATCAGGTTAACCATCACATGAGTAACATGAGCTTACACTCAGAATGGAGTATTTTTCACCCATAAAAGTAATGGGATTACATCACGCAGCTGAGTTTTGTAGAAAGCTTGAGTGGAAGAAGCCAACACACCAAAGGGCATTCAGTGCTTGAGTCCACATTTGCGAGATATCCAAATGAGCAAACTATAGACAGAAAACAGGTTCCTGGTTGCTAGGGACTTCAGGAAGAAGCTGGACAGTTCTTACTTATGGGCTGAAGTTTCTGTCTGGATGAAACATCCTGCAACTTGGTATCAGTGATGACTGCACAACACTGGACACATAAATATCACTGACTTGTACACATTAGAAGTGGCTATCATGGTAGTTTGTTATGCTTTGTTGCATTTTGCTATCACTTGAATACATCACAGCATTCTATAATATCTCTGTTCTGAAAGGAACATGAGTCACAGACAGTATCTTGAGAATTCCATCTTAGCAGTAAATTTAAATTTAAAGTGTGTTAAGAATTCAGTAGGCAGAATATACTGACAAAGTACACACTAAAATTCAGTGTATGCTAATAGTGCATGCCAGGTTTTAAAATGTGAGGCTTTGGAGTCCAGGTAAGCTTAAAGCCCCCAGGCCACAGCTTACTTTGGAAAAAAAACAGCTCACACATTTTAGGACTAGACTGCAGAGTAAAGCCAAGTGGCTGAGAACTGATCCTGCTGCTGGGGCCCCCTTCAAGATAAACAAGCTTTCCCAGAGCTTCCTGAACCATTTGTCAGTTTGTTAACCTTCACCTGGTCCCACTCTGGATACCTCTGTCCCATCATGCAGGCCTTGACAGACAGTGACATTCCTGAGCCAAATGACTCAGGTATTGACTTGCAAGTACTGCTGAACTGGGGATGGGTCTTCCAAGGGGCACAACCTGCATCTCCTCTCATGTTTGAGTACTAAGGGACTACTCCTTCAATGCAATGGGCCAAGTTCCAAGTGTCACAAATCCCCCAAGTGAAGACCCAGCCTTTAACCTGTTCCAATGACGGTGGGAGACTGGAGATTAAAGAGGCCTCCAACAAGAGATCTAGGGTTCGCCACAAATACCGAGGCTGGATTTGGCCACCCTGAGCAAATACTGCAGCTTGTGTCCCTCAGAAAGCAACAGGCCAGCACTACAGGTCCCGTAAGTGCAGGAGTAGTCTTGCTTCATCAGACTCTCTCTAGGGATAATTCATGTTCATCCTCCTGTTTTCAGATCCATACAGATGGGCTGGGCCTAATTCACTGACAGGCCACCTCCCACCCTGTGGGTGCTGGTAGAGGCCCTGAATATCTAAGACACAGTCCTCCAAAACTAGGACAGTGCCACCTACTGGCACAAAGCTGATCTACATGAGACAAGACAAAAATAACTTCCAGTACCAGGAAGGCTTGCGGTAAAAGCACAATGTTGGCTGACTCCAGACCAAAGGTAGGAATTGGGTCTACAGGCCCATCTAGACAAGGGGACCAGGAGCTACCCAACCTTGTTTTCCTCTGGTTTCAGAGGGAAAGTAAAGCCTTATTCCTGCCTAAGAATCAATCACAGCCATTGGAGAAACCTAATTTAAATGCCTCCCCCCATTTGCTATATCCTAGATATAGGAATATGCCCTACACATCCTTCATCATTACTCAACACAAATCAAACTAGATCCTGTATGACCAAAGAAATCATGAAGTCATCATGATCTCCCAGCGCATATGTATAACATGGGGAAAGCAGTGTAGATTTGAGAGAAGCATTAGAATCACCAGCCTTCTTCACTCAGTACACTGGGCAACACCAAAGGCCTGGAAAGAACAAGAGGGTCCAGGAAGGGTATATCTACTCTTTCTGAGCTGGACATCCACCTCCTGTGCCCTGGCCTACGGGTGACTGGTTACTGCGTTTTTGAAAACTACTGGCTCTCCCAGTTCTTCAGCTTGGAGGCTCTCCCTGGAACCTAATCAGTACCTGTCCCAGGCCCTCAGGTTACAGATGGTTGACCCTATGATTTCTTGCATAATGGCCAGAGCCACTGCCACCAACACATGTCTGATAATCTATGTCCACCTAATTCCCTTTCTACAGGAAACTAAATTAAGGAAAGTTAACAAAACATCAGGGGGCGGGTTCAGAAGAGCTGGGGCTGCACAGAGAACTCTGTCTCAAAAACAACAAAGAAAACAAAAACAAAGTATCTAGGTGTGTAGGAACAGTTGTTAGTAACAGCTACTAGGGACTGAGACAAAAGTGTCTTGAGTCCTGAAATCCAAGTCTACCCAGGCAAAACTGTCCTTCCAGAAAAAGCTCAAAAAACAACAAAAAAACTTTTGCCACAACATCCTTGTAAAATTCCCCTTTACAATAGACTGAGGGAAGCAGCCTTTCTGCAACCCCAAGGAATCTGACCACTCAAAAAGATGCTACCTAAGCAGGGGGTCTGCCTATTGTACCCCAGTAGTTGTATGCCATGTGAGCCCAGGGATTATCCTGTGGGTACTACAGGCCATGGCACAGAAATGTTTCCAGTAACTTTACTCCATGATAAAATAAAGCAAAACAGCTGTTTCTCCATACACACTTTTATATTTGGATAGAAAGGGATGCAAACCAGCCATGCTGATGTTGGCTCTAAGGTTAAGACTGTCCAATAAAGGCCCAAGATAGTCCAGGAAACAGAATGTCCCCAGCATTGTGGTCACAGCTAGTCAAAATGTCCACCCGGGGCCAAGAAGCCCAGGTACAGACCTTATTCCAGGAAGACTGCAGAGCAGAGCTAAACTGAGCCCCACCTGGAGGCCAGTGGGGTAGAGATGAATGAAGCCTACACATGGCACCTGTGTATTGGCATTGAGCTCCAGTGACTCCTTCAGGGATATTCTACCCTACCTCCTTGTATATGGAGACACTGATCAAGGAAACCCTGTTTCGCAGACCAGCAGAGCAAGTACCCACATACACTCTCCTATAGACTGGAGTCCAGGGCATCACCAGGAGCCATATTACAAAATCACAAGACCCTATGTGTAACAACCATCAAGCCAACAGTTCAAGAACAGCACCTAAGTTTTTACAAGCACAGCATGGAGAAGGGGTGCTTTTTCATTTAACACAACCAACTAAAGTTCCCTCCAAAAACAAACTGTAACACCTCCCTCCCCAAGACAAGTAAAGGGAAGCAGCTCCTATTCAGTGATCCTATTTGGGCTTCACTTTGGTCTTAAGGCATTGGTCCTTTGTGAGCAACAGCATATGCTCAGGGGGTAACAATAAGCCTATCTTGGGTATAAACCACCTAAGATACCTGACCTAAGCTGAAACTCTCTCTCAAGGACTGTTTGATTGGCAGGTAGGGGCCATTTATGTCCTTATTCCACCAAAGTGGAACTGCAATGTAGCTGACCTGAGCAAAGGTTTCAACAGGTACAGCTCTTCCCAAGGAAATAATTGTGTAATATGGCCGCCCCTCCCATCCACAGAACCTGCTCTATGGTCTGCACTGAGAGAGTACATGAGCAGCTAAGATGCAGAGTGTGAACCAGGGAAGGGAAGCCACACATATCTGGCTCAGTCAAGTGTGTTGGGAGTGCCAAAAATTAAACTGATCAGACATTTGGTCAGTTTTCTAAGGTAATGGCAGCACCAGCCTTTTCTCCACGGGTGCAGGGTCCTAATGAAGTGCCTCTAGTGTAGAGGACAGCAGACACCCCAACACAGCTGTCAGGAGGCAGCCGCCAGATTTATTTGTTCCTATACAACATAACCCCAAACACAGAAGCAGCTCTGAACAACTCTAGAAACTCACAGCTAGGGCCAAACAATAGAAATTTTAACTACAAAAGATGAGTTGTATCAGCAAATATAAAGGGTAATTTCGGCTGTGCGGGACATTTGTCAGACTATTTACAGCGTCTGAGCCAGATTCAGATCTCGCCAGCCTCCTTCTCCTCCGACCTCCGCGATGCAGTCTTGCCATTGGAGTTCTCCAGCCTCCAGTCAGTGGGCCCTCGTTCATTCCGCCCGAACTCCCAGGATTCCTCTCTCAATGAGCGCTCCCTGGAGAACCTGGGAAAGTGAACCAGAGGCTCAGCAGAGGCTGCCATCTCCTGGCCAGCTGTTGCACAGGAACCAGTAAGGCAGACCCTCAACCCTGGGTGAGAGAATGGCATGCCCCACCACATTCAGACACTTTTTTCTTTTTAAGACAAGGTTTCTCCATGTGACTTTGGCTGTCACATGGAGGAAAAAAAAAAAAAAAAAAACCAAACAAAAAACATTTTAGCTAACACCTGTAATCCTCACACTCAGGAGGGTGAGACAGGCAGAAGTAATTAAGTCTGTAGCCAGCCTGAACTAGAAAGTGAGATCTGGTCTCAAAAGTAACTGATAAAAAGTAACCTTTGAAAAGGTTTAGGGGCTGGAGACACAGGTGAAGCTATGATGCTCTTGTCAAGAACTGAGCTCATCTGCCAGCATCCATGTTGGGTATCTCAGAATCTCCAGGAATTCCAGCTACAAAGGACCCAACACCCTTCTTTGTCCTCCAACAGTACATGTGTACACACACACACACACACACACACACACACACTAACACACGTGACACAATACACTAATGTATACACGTAATAAAAATAAATAAAAAGCAAAGAATTTTAATAAGGAAAGTTTTCAGTGTAACAGAAACAAAACAAATGGGAATACAACGAAGCTACACGTGTGAAATATGACCCAGGATGTAAAACAATGGAAAAAGTAGAATGGGAAAGCACAAGTCAAGCATGGTGGTACACACTTTTCATATCAGGACTCAGGAGGGTGAAGCAGGAGGATTCTGAGTTCAAGTCAACCTAAGTTACAAAGTGAATGCCTGTCTCAAAACAAAACAAAAAAAGTCCAGAAGTAATTAAGCAAGACCTATTAAAGACAAAAATCTCAGCTGCTTTTTACCAAGTTAAAGAGTAGACAAAGCCCAGCCAAGCGGAGGCCATGGGAGAGCTCAATGCCCTGCCCCATCCCAAGCACTCTATTCCTCAGGGCACCAACCCAGGGTGCTAGTCACCCAGAACCTGCACCCTCACAAGCCCAACCTTGTCCCTATCAGATGTAATGGCCGAAAGGCTAAGATGACAGATCTTAGCAGCTCTTCGGAACACAAAGACAAAGGGCTCACTCCTGGCTGCAGTTACTGAGTCAGAGTAGTTACTTGTATTTTGTACTCCGGTCCCTGGAAGCCCGGCGGTGACCCCGGCTGTGGCTCCGGGAACGGCTTCGATGGCGCCGGTATCTATCTCGGGACCTGGAACGGGAAAACTTCCGCCGCTCTCGGGAGGTAGACCTAGACCGTCTCCGTCGACGATCCCGGGAGCGGGACCTGGAAAACCCAGATGATTTTGAAAGACAAGATGTCACTGGGGTCAAACCATCCCCATTCCTCAACTCTCAGCCTCTTTTGGCCTTCAGCATTACTGAGATTTCTTTTTCCTCCCACAAATGTATAATTTGGAAATGAAAAAGTCCCCCGAATTAATCTGATGGCCAAACCTTTCCCCTGAATGTTTCTGGAAAGCACAGGTCTTGGCAGGCAGAAGCAGGAGGATCTCTAAATTCAAGGCCAGCCTCTTCTATCAGAGTCCCAGGACAGCCAGGTTATACAGAGAAACCCCATCTCAAAAAACAAAACCACACTTGGGATGCAGAGGCAGGCAAATTTCTGAGTTCGAGGCCAGCCTGGTCTACAGAGTGAGTTCCAGGACAACCAGGGCTACACAGAGAAACCCTGTCTCGAAAAACCAAAATACAAAAAAAAAACAAAACAAAAAAACCAAAAACCAACCAACCACCACCAAAAAAAAAAAAAAGAGAGAGAGAGAGGGACTTGGACATTATTGCTGGTCTTCAGCAGGGTCTTCCCTCACCCCAGTGGTGGCAGTGTACATGTGAATGCATACATGGGAGTCCTATGGTATCTTTCTGCTGTGCTAAATCCTAAACATCGCTTATGCTCTTCACAAGCCAGCCTTGTGAGGCTGTAAACATCAATTAAATATTTTTACAGAAAAAGGCACTCAACCTGAGAGCCCTGTGATAGATCTTGAAACCTACCTCCTGCGATCTCGGGTTCTTGATCCAGACCTAAACAGAAAGATAAAGAGATGAACACGAAGCCAGCTAAGGCAACTTAGTGAGATTCTTCGCGAGTGCATAGTTGAGTCTGGCTCTGATATCTTTGAAACTAATCCCAAATATTTACCTGAGTACTTCTCAGGCATCTCAAACTGGAATACAGCCAAATTCTGACCCCTACTCCTGGTTCCATCCTCCCTGTCCTAGTTAAGGAACCAAGAGGCCAGCTGGGCATGATAAAACATGCTTTTAATCCCAGCACAGAGAAGCAGAGACAAGCAGATCCCTGATCTACAAAGCAAGTTCCACAACAGCCTGGGATAGACAGAAAAACACTGTATCAAAAAACCAAGAAGAAAAGAAACCAGGAGGCCAACTTCATTCCTTCTCAAACAATCAACAAGTGCAGTCAGTTCTACTCCAGACAGCCAGCCTACCCCAGACCATACCACCCACAGTTACCGCCTCCGCCTCCAAACTCCGATTACTGACTCACTGGTGTGGAGGTTTTTGCCAAACACCTTACACTTTGCTTCTCAATGAGCAAGAACATAATCCAACTGCATGTTTTAAAAATGGTAAAGTCTGTCCAGTGACCCCACATGACTAACTAAAAAAAAAGACAGCCACACAAAGCTTCCACCCTCAAGTCCAAGGCTGATGATTTCCCTTCAATGCATGAGACTGCTGCTTAGCTACCAGTAGTAGCTTTTGCCTTCCCTATTTGGTAAGGGCTCCATGTCCAGCTGTCAGAGGAGCTGGCTGGGTGAGGTTAAAAGATGGCTGCGTAGCAATGGGACAGACCTTTAATCCCAGTACTTGGGAGGCAGAGGCAAGTGGATCTGACTTCAAGGACAGCCAGGGGTCTACAGAACAAGTCCCAGGACAGCGGGTGCTATAGAGGGAAACTATTGGGGGTGGGGGGTCCGTCAGCTCCGCCTTCCCTTGTTCAGTTCAGTCAATGTTACACCTCGCCCCAGTGAGTATGTCATAGGTTTATTTTCCTTTTAAAGGCTACCTTGGAGCCAGGTATGATGGCACATACCCTAATCTCAGCCCTTGGGAGGCAGAAGTATCCTAGAACTTGAACATGTCTGCAAGTTCTAGGATAGCCTGGATTACATTAGTGAGACCCTGCTTCAAAATAAATAAATGCATGCTTTTGCATGTTTCAAACACTGATGGCTCCACGACACAACAAAACAGGCTCCAAAACAGCAAACAGCAGTTTCCTAAGGCTGGCCCATGCTTACCTCCTGCCTAGGCGCTCTTCTCGCTCTCTCTCCTCTCTTCTCCTCAATCGATCCTGATTTCTTTTTTCCTGTTTTTCAGCCACAGTTTTCTAAATAAATGAAAAAACGAGAAAATAAAGGAAAAGCAACAACTTTTAGAAAGCAATATTCTACTCATTTAAAAAACTAACAGAACACATGAAAAAAATTGACCATCATTTTCTACATTTGGTGACATTACAGAAAAGGGGCTGAACTTCTAAGGCACAGGGCTTAATCACAATGCTTCAAACCAAGCCATAAACCAATAGCCTCTCCACAAGCTTTGTAGTAAAAAAGAAATATTAATAAAAGAAAACTTAACTCAGACCAATAGCAATAGCACCCTGCTGTTGAGAGTGGAGCTGTAGGTAGCCAGAAGCAGCCCACCTCATGTGCACTATGGTAACATTAGCACAATTGCACACTCAATTCATCAAGCTTGATCCTATATGCAACAGAGGCAGGAGGCCCTGAGAATCTCCACCACCAAAATCAGCATCAACTTAAGCTAGCTTGAAAAGTGTCAAGCACTCTATAACGTACCAATAATACTAGGTATTATATTATTATTATTACTATTATTATTATTACTATTATTATATGTAACCCTGTAATACAACATCTGGGTAGAGTGAATGAAGTCCTGAATGGGGGAATGTCATACCCCTTAATACAAACACTCATCATCAGTCTTCCCTATTTAGAGCAGGGATAGCAAGAAAAATTTCCATGCCCATTAGTTATATAAAGCAAGTGCTCTCTAGGTGAGAGGACACCACAAGATCCAGGTGAGCTGTCTCAGCTAGCACCTCAAACTCTACACTTGCAATTAGAGTCCTTCATCTGAGCTAGGTATACAACACAGCTAGCTCAAGTTCCTCTCACACTTCCCTAAAGCAGGTCTGGCTGGGAACAGGCCCCTTCCCAAGTCCTATCATACATTTCACATGACCAGCAAGCCAAACTCATACCCATGAAGATATATAATGTAGAACATAAAAATGCTATTGGGAAGACAGAAGCAATTATTTTTGTTAAGGCAAGGTCTCAACAAACGGATCTCAAACTGGCCAGATACCTAAAGATAACATTAAAATTCTGACCTTCCTGCCTCTGTTTCTCCAACACCAAGATTACAGAGCACACCTGGTTTTATGTGATACTGATCAAATCCAGGGTTTCAACTGAGTTACATTCTTAACCCCAGCAAAATATTTTTAAATCAGATCTATTACCAGACGCCTTTAATCCCAGCACTCCAGAGGCAGAGGTAGGCAGATCTCTAAGTTTTGAGGCCAGTCTGGGCTACAGATCAAGTTCTATGACAGCAAGGGCTGCACAGAGAAACCCTGTCTCAAACAAACAAATCATTTAGGGTGCAGAGAAGTCAAAAGACAGCCCCTGTGAGTAAGCTCTCTCTACCATGTGGGTCCAGGGGACTGAAGCAGTGTTCTGTGCCTTTACTCACTAAGACACCTCACCATACCTCAGCAAAGTGTTTGGAGGACACTCGCAGTGCCAGCCCCTCTAGCTCTAAGTTCCCCTGTTGCAGAAGTTATGAAACTTCCTGGAATTACAGAATTCTCCCCTTTGCCTGAATAAGCAGGTCTGCTTTGGGAACATATAAGACTCCCAATAATGACTTCAAAATATTAGAGCATTCTATATTTTGCAGTCAAGTACCACGTATCTCTGTTTATCCACTTCATGAATATGGAGGTAAAATTGACTTTATACCTTATCGCAGTTCAATTACATGTAATAAGTAGGGAAGCACAATCATTCTGAAGCCTGATAATTCAACTGATCAACAAGAACATTACCTTGGGATTTAGTTCAGAGGTAGAGCACTTACCTAGCAGGCAGGAGCGTCTGGCTATATCTAACATCACAATAAATTTTTTAAAAGATGGGAGAGAGAGAGAGAGAGACAGACAGACAGACAGACAGACAGACACACGAGAACACAAAGGAAACAATGGGACTGGACAGACAGCTTAAGCAGTTAAGTTGCTCTGCCACAGGACCCAAGAACCTTAGACCCCACATGGTGAATAAAACCTGGCTCTAGCAGAGCAGTGGTGGTGCAAGCCTTTAGTCCCAGCACTAGGGAGGCAAAGGCAGGCAGATTTCTGAGTTCTTCTGAGTTCAAAACCAGCCTGGTCTACAGATGAGTTCTAGGACAGCAGGGACTATACAGAGAAATCCTGTCTCGAAAAATCAAAACAAACAAACAAAAAAATTGGCTCTAACTCCAGGGGATCCATTGCCCTCTTCTGATCTCCAAAGGCACTGCAAGAATGTGGTGCACAGACAGATATACATGCAGAAAAATTACTTCTCACGCATATAAAATGAAACTTTTTTTTTTTTATAAACCCAGAAATATTTCAGGCGATTGTGGTCCACACCTTTAATCGAAGCACTCAGAAGACAGAGGCAGGCAGATCTCAGGAGTTTGAGGTCAGCCTGGTTTACAGAGTGAGTTCCAGGAATGCAAGGGATACAGAGAAACCCTATCTTAAAACCACTAAATAAGGGGGCTGGAGAGATGGTTCAATGGTTAAGAGCACCAACTGCTCTTCCAGAGAACCAGGGTTCAATTCCCACAACCTACATGGCAGCTCATAACCGTCAGTAACTCCAGTTTCAGGAGATCTGATACTTTTACACAGATATAAGCAAAACACTAATGTACATAAAATAAAAATAAATAAGTTGTTAAAACAAATTAACAAGCCGGGCAGTGGTGGCGCACGTCTTTAACCCCAGCACTTGGGAGGCAGAGGCAGGTGGATTTCTGAGTTCAAGGCCAGCCTGGTCTACAGAGTGAGTTCCAGGACAGCCAGGGCTACACAGAGAAACCCTGTCTCCAAAAAAAAAAAAAAAACAAAAAACAAAAGCAAACAACAAAACAAACAAAACAACAAAAAAGCCAAACACAGAAACATGTTCAAATCCAACTTAAATAATATAGATAATTTTTTTTTAATTAAAGCTAAAGACAACCACAAGACTCCAAAGAGTTCTCCAGAAACAGAATATATTAACATACCCTCAACTGATCAAGCTTCTCTCGGATCTGAATGAACCCCAAGTGTAACTTGCCCCCGAAGTGGTCTGCAAGACGACGGTCGTTGTCATGGAGACCAAGATAAGCTGAACAAACCTCGCAAACACGGAGTTTTTGCTGTTGAAAACTGGATGCAGGCATGGAATTTCTATATTCCTCCTATGGGGGGGTAAAACAGAGATGAGGCATTTCAGAACTGGCACTCTGCAAAGATACCCCAAACGGAAAAACCTGAAATATAGGCAACTTTTGACTACATATTGAAACTGGATTGTTTAGCTTTAGGTATGTTGGAAACTTCAGTTTCACTGTTGGTTTTTTTAACTAACATTTAGAAGGAGGTGGTTCTGACCTCCAGGACAGTCACACAGCTACAGAGAAACCTTATCTTGAGAAAAAAAAAAAAATTTATGTTTGTCTCATCAAAAGAAACAAAGACAATTCAAACATGGAGATGAGGGCTGTTCTCAGAGATCAACAGGGAAGGTAAGTTTCTGAATATGAACAGGAAGAGATGTCAAAAACTAAATAAAAACTTGGGCTGAAGACATGGTTCAGAGCACTTGCTCTTTCAGAGGAGCTGCGGTGGTTCCCAGCAGTCACATGGAGGCTAATAATCATCTATCTATAACTCCAGTTACAGGATCTGGTGCTTTCTCTGGCTTCTGAGAACACTAAACACAGGTAACAAATACATCTATAAAGGCAATCATCCAAATATATATTTTTTAACTTGAAAAAAAAACAAAAACAAAAAAAAATTGGGCTGGAGAGATTGTGCTCAAGAATGTATGCTGTTCCCTGGGTGTGGTCACAGGCACCTTTAATCTCAGGAGGCAGAAGCAAGTGGATCTTTATGAATCTGAAGTCAGCCTGATCTACAACATGAGTTCCAGAGCGCTGTTACACAGAAAAACCCTATCTCAAAACAACAACACACAACAACAAAAAAATTTGTACTGCTCATGCAGAAGACCTGAAATACATCAGTTCCCAGCACTCACATCAGGCAGCTCACAACCACCAGTAACTCCTACCCAAGGGAGATCCAATGCCTCTAATCTATCTCAGTCACCTACACTCTAGACTCTAGTCATCTATACTCACATACATATATAGCCCTCCACACATAGAATTAAAATAAATTTATTTTAAAAGTAAGCAAAAACTAAAGCAGTCATAGCAATTACGTCCTGATATCCAGGATATATCAAATGCAGGTCTAAAAGTTACTGTGAAAAGGTCAAATCACTGACACTTTCCTTAAAGAGAAAAGTACCCAACATATAACATGCATTCTCCAGGAACACTAAAATGTATATAGAAAAACCTCTCACTAGCCGGGCAGTGGTGGTGTACGCCTTTAATCCCAGCACTCTGTTGGCAGAGGCAGGCGGATTTCTGAGTTCGAGGCCAGCCTGGTCTACAGAGTGAGTTCCAGGACAGCCAGGGCTACACAGAGAAACCTTGTCTCGAAAAACCAAAAAATAAAAAAAACACCACTGCAAAATCATTCAAGAAAATCATTCCTATTTTTTTTAAAAGACTGGTCATAGATACATAGACAGATAGCGATCATGTGCGAGCGTGCGCACGCAAACACACATTAAACAGAACATCTCCATGTGCACCAGTACCCAGGAATTCTTCCAGGAAATGGCCTAGAAAACCCTGTGACAGCAAGTATTTAAGAACAAGTCAACACTTTAGAACAATTTAATGTAAACACCCACTAAAAATTGAGAAACTGCCATTAAATGTTCGGTGTGGATAATATGGAAGCCTGTAGCAGTAAACTGAGTAAGATCTTGGCTTAGTTAGGTTTATGATTGCTACTTGAAACAAGACCAAAAGAAAGTTGGGGAGAAAACGGATTTATTTTTATTTGGTTTACATTTCTACATCATAGTCTATCACTGAAGGAAGTAAGGGCCAGGACCTGGAGGCAGAAGCTATGCAAAAGCCATGAAGAAGTACTGCTTGCTGGCTTGCTCAGCCTGCTTTCTTATAGAACCCAGGCCCACCAGCCCGGGGCTGTCCCTACTCAGTGGGCTGGTCCTCCCCCAACAATCACTAAGAAAACGCTTCCCTACATGCTTGCTTTCTCACAACTTGATCTCCTGAAGGCATTCTCTCAATTGACTTTTGCTCTGCTCAGATGACTACAGCTTGTGTCAAATTGACATAAAACTAGCCAACACAGGGACTGGTGAGATGGCTCAGAGGTTAAGAGTACTGGCTGCTCTTCCAGAGGTCCTGAGTTCAATTCCCAACAAGCACGTGGTAGCTTATGACCATCTATAAAGGAATCTGATGCCCTCCTCTGACATGTCGGCTGTACATGCAGCAGAGCACTCATGTATTAAATAAATATTAAAAACAAAAAACCAAAAATCCCCTAGCCAGCACAGATTTATACCTAGTAACCAAAGACCTTCAACAATTCTAAAAGATCCAAGTTTATTCTATGGCAGCTAGGGTTACAGAACAACTAGAGTTCTCTCCTTTAACCATAGGTTCCAATGATCAGTGGCTAAACTTATGTGGCAAATACAGCTCACCGATTATTTTACACGTATGGGTACTTTTGTCTGCATGCACACATACATCCAGATGAATACCTGATGCCATGGATCCCCTGGAACTAGGGGTTACACAGACAGTTATGGGCTGCCATGTGGGTGCTGAGAATTGAACATAAATGCTCTCAACCACCCAGCTATCTTTCTAGCCTATCATTTATTTAATTAAAAAAAAAAATTTCCCCCTAAAGACACAGTCTATGTGTCCCTGGATAGCCTTGCCTCTAGATCAGTGGTTCTCAACCTTTCTAATACTGTGTCCCTTTGATATAGTTCATGTTGTGGTATTCCCCCCCAGCCATAAAATTAGTCTTGTTGTTACTTCCTAACTGTAATTTTACTATAGTTATGAATCATAACATAAATACCTGTGTTTTCTGATGGTCTTAATGTGACCCCAGTGAAAGGGTAGTTTGACAACCCCTTGAGGGTCAAAACCCACAGGCTGAAAACAACTACACTAGAATGCTGGAATTAAGGACATGCCATCACCTTCAGACTACAATTTTATTTATTTTTTACAAGTGTCTTGTTAAATTGCCCAAGCTGTCCTTGAACTCATGAACTGATGTGACCCTCCAACCTCTCCTGAAGAACTACAGACATGCTTAAATGCTACCTTTTAGGGCTGGTAGTGGCTCTGTGGTTATTAAGAGCCCTGGATGCTCTTTCAGAAAACCCAGGTTGGACTCCTAGCACCCACAACCACCCAGTCCCAGAGGATCCAATGCCCTCTTCAGGCACGTGGTAAGCAAATAGACAAGCAAACAAAATACCCACACACATTAAAAAATAATATCCTATTATTTGGGTCAGGTTGGTCTGAAATGCAAGATCTTCCTGGCTCAGGCACTCAAGCACTAGAATATCTGGTATGGGCTACTGTGCCCAGCTTATCATTATCTTAGAAATCAGTTCCAGAAATGAAGAGTGCTGGGGTAATCTGCCCCTACAAATATTGTATCAACTGTCTATGAAGTGTCATTATTAAGTGCTGGCAGGGTATATGGCATTGTCATTTCTATAGCCCACAATACCTGCTTTCTATTCATGCTTCCTTACCTAATCATCAGAGATCAGAGATGGGATTGTGGCTACAGAAGGACAACAAGATCTCTGTATTATTTCTTATATTTTTTCCTTTTAATTCAGGGCTCTGTGTGTGTACGACTGTGCACGAGTGCAGGTGTGTGTCATGGGAAGAAAACATTCAGGGGTTAGTTCTCTCTTTACAACAGGTTCCAGGACTCAAACCCAAGTCACCAGGCTTCTCCAGCGGGTGTTACTTATCCCTTGAACCTCTCACTTACTCATATTTCTTACAACTGAATGAGTTTGTAACTAGTAGAATTAGGATTGTAAGGCTGGAGAGATGGCTCAGTG
This sequence comes from Rhynchomys soricoides, assembly GCA_019843965.1. Lineage (NCBI taxonomy): Eukaryota > Metazoa > Chordata > Mammalia > Rodentia > Muridae > Rhynchomys > Rhynchomys soricoides. The sequence goes on from JADRCH010000008.1 coordinate 14,609,038, forward strand.
GTTAAGAGCACCAACTGCTCTTCCAGAGGTCCTGAGTTCAATTCCCAGCAACCACATTGTGACTCACAACCATCTGTAATGAGATCTGATACCTTCTTCTGGTCTGTCTCAAGACAGCTACAGTGTACTCACATACATACAATAAATAAATCTTTAAAAAAATAATAATTAGAATTGTAACTTGAAGCTGGGCAGTGGTGGTGCATGCCTTTAATCCCAACACTTGGGAGGCAGAGGCAGGCGGATTTCTGAGTTCGAGGCCAGCCTGGTCTACAGAGTGAGTTCCAGGACAGCCAGGGCTATACAGAGAAACCCTGTCTCGAAAACCCAAACCAAACCAACCAAACAAAGATGGATACAGGTTCTTTAATAAACTTTCTAAAACCCACAGAATATACAATACTATGATTAATGTAAACTACGACATTTGGAGTGACAATATCTAAATGTAGGTAAACTAATGGTAACATACCATTCTGGTGGGGGGGATGCTGATTATGGGGTGCTTTAGGTGATAACTTGGAAATTTCTGACCCAACCTTAAATTTTCTGAAAACTTGTGACATTAAGTTATAAAGATCATTATTTAAAGTAAAATGAATATAGAAATGGCTTAACATTGGCCCAAATATACTAATTTGTTAAATTAGTATCACTCCCCTAATGCCACTGTTCTTGTTTTGAGGTAGATACTCAAGCAGCCCACACTGGCCTCAAACTTACTAAGGCTGGTTTTGAATTCCTAATCCTCCTAGCCCACCCCCCCAACCCCAAGAATTGGGATGTGTCCACTGTACCTGAATACTAACATTTCCCTTATCTTAAGGCATTTCTTAGCCGGGAATAATGGCTGATAGCTATAACTGGAAAGCTCAGGTAGAGGGATCATTACAGATCAGCCAGGGCAATAAAGTGAGACGACTTTTTTAAAAAATCAAAACAATGGGGGCTGAAAAGATAGATGGCTCAGTGATTAAGAATGATTGCTGCTAGCCGGGCAGTGGTGGTGCGCGCCTTTAATCCCAGCACTCGGGAGGCAGAGGCAGGTGGATTTCTGAGTTCGAGGTCAGCCTGGTCTACAGAGTGAGTTCCAGGACAGCCAGGGCTACACAGAGAAACCCTGTCTCCAAAAACCAAAAAAAAAAAAAATAAAGAATGATTGCTGCTATTCCAGAGGACTTAAGTTTGGTTCCCAGCACTCACATGACAGCTCACAACCAAAAAATTAACTCCAGTTCCAGAGTCGTTTGGTCTCTTGGAGGAGCCTGACACACACGCACATGGTACACATACTTGTAGGCAAAATACCAATACACATAATAACCAGCCAGGCAGTGGTAGGCACGCCAGGCAGTGGTGGCACACACCTTTACCCCAGCCAGCACTCAGGAGGCAGAGACAGGCGCATCTCTCAGTCTGAGGCCAGTCTGGTTTACACAGTGAATTCTAGGACAACAAAGGCTACACAGAAAAACCCTGTCTAGAAAAACAAACAAAATGTTGAAACACACATACACTCATGCATTTACACATACAGAGCCAGGCATAGTGGTGCAAGTCTTTAATTCCAGCACATGGGAGGAAGAAGCAGGTAAATATGTGAGTTAAGGCCAGCCTGGTCTACATAGCAAGTTTTAGGACAATCAGGACTATACAAAGAAACCATGTCTCAAAACCCACAACTACCAACCTCTGCTTCTTTTTTCTTTGCACGAACTTTCTCCACTTCCATAAGAATCTTCTGGGATTCATCCACATTTCCTTCCGCTCCTAGCTGCTCAGCTTTAGCAAGAAGCTTTCCTATTTCTTCATTTAACTCATGTACCTTTTCTGCCTAAGGACAGAGAATCAGATACAGAATATCAATACAAAAGAACCAAATATCTCTTTTTCTTGCTGCATATCTGGCCTATTCCTCTGGAAATAAACATTTTAAAATCCAGACTCAGCCACACATGTATCTTAAAGACTTAAAGCTCAGTGGCAATGTATGGCCTATGATCCAACATTTGGATGGAGGCTCGGGGGTGGGCAGTGGGTTAGGGGAATATCATGAGTTCAAGATCATTCTCACATAGCTGGTTCAAGACCACCTGGAACCATAAAACACCCTGTGTCAAAACAAAATTATAACATCTTTACTGTTATACACCAGACTCTAAATAAATCAACAAGCTTCACTGCATGCTGTTTTTGTTTTGCAATGGCACACAGATCATCTTAAAAGTGACACATTAGAAGATACACTTATCTGCATATCTTTTGTCTTCTGAGTATGAGTAGTAAAATTTCAAGGTTTAACATACAAACTTAGGTTGTAAACAAAATGTCCAATTACTAGAATTTATTAGCACAATAGCTACTTTTTTTAAACTAGTAACTGCACATAGCCTAAGAAATTTTAATTAGATTTGCATGCCTTTAATCCCGGCACTCAAGAGGCAGGCAGATCTCTGCAAATTCAAGGTTGGCCCAATCTACTTAGTTAGACCTTGTCTCAAAAAGAATAAAAAAGGCAGGCAGGCAGGGAGGCATACAGGTTCCTGTGACACACAAATGCTTGGTCACAGACCCTGTCTCCAATGAAAACAGCCAAGATGGAAAGTACCATCTATCCAGAATCCTCATCTAGTGTGAGGGTGAGACAAAAAGTGAGTTATAGCAGTTACTTAATATACCTTGGCAGAAACTTCTGCACTGATTTCCTCCTGTGTTTCAGCCAGCCGCTTCTTGGCAAGTTCAGTTCTCCGATCACACTCTGCAATGAAGGACTCTAAGTGATCCATAGCCTAGTTTGGGAAAAGCAGGAAGTTATGATCAATAGGTTTTTTTTGTTTGTTTTGTTTTGTTTGTCATTGAATGGCTTTTGAGGAGTGCTACAGATTAAACCCAAGACCATGAATATGCTAGGAAAGCATCTCCAGACCAGTTTCCCTTGACAAAGTCTCATAGATCAGGCTGGCCCAAAATCTGGTATGTATTCTAGACTGGTCTTGAATTCACAATCTTCTTGCCTTAGCCTCCAGACTGCTGGATAATAGGTGTGCACACCATATTCTGCCAACACTGCATAGTCTCGCCACCTATGTGTGTAATAGAAACACAAGCCTGTATTTGTTTCTTTGTTTGGTTGTTATTGTTTTGAGATAGGGTCATACTACGTAAACCTCATGGGCCTAAAACTCCCTATATACACCATGTGGGCACATCTCTGTGAGTTCTGGCCAGCCAGGGTTACATACGAGATCTAGTTTCATAAAAAGTAATTGCAATTCCTATCTCTGCTACTGGTATTTGTTGTGACAGCATGAGCTGATAGTCTGCTTACCAATTTATTACGATTGTTTTGTCAAACTAAATGACTGATTTACTTATTTCCAAACTTGTAGAAGGACTGCCAACTCCCTGTAACATTACCAAGTGAACTAAGGGAATTGCTTGGCTGGTCAAGTGTTAGCTGTGCAAACATAAGGACCTGAATTCAATCCCTCAAAAGTATGCACATGGCAGAAAAAGAAAGCCTTTATCATCCCAGCACTGAATAGGTGGAGATAGGCTTCCCAACCAACCAGCCTGATCTATTTGGTACATCCAGGCTAAAGAGAGACCCTGTCTCAAATAACAAGGTGAGGAGCTGGAAAGATAGCTTAGTGGGTAAAGGCACTGGACACCAAGCCTGATTAATCTAAGTTCAGTCCTTGGAACCCACACAATGGAAAGAGAGAACCAATTTCCACAAATGTGTGTACATACACAAGCAAATAAATGTAAAATAAACAAAAATATTTAAAAGTATATAATAAATAATAAATTAAAAAATAAAAACAAACAACAACAAAAAAATCCCACAAGTGGGATCCCACCTGTCAAAAAACAGCCAAGCTTGTCATCTGGTCTCCACAGGCACACAACAGAAAGCTGAGGCGGGAGGATTATTGTGAGTTAGAGGCCAATTTGGGGCTATAGTCTAAGGCAACCCACATTTGGAGGGAAGGTGCAGTTCGGAAGTGGCTTAGTGGCTAATAAGGACTTTGCCAAGAAAGTATGCAAGTATTAAGACTGAATCTGTGGGGCTAGAGAGATGGCTCAGCAGTTAAGAGCACCGACTGCTCTTCCAGAGGTCCTGAGTTCAATTCCCAGCAACTACATGGTGGCTCACAACCATCTGTAATGGAGTCTGATGCCCTCTTCTGGTGTGCCTGAAGACAGAGACAATGTACTCACATATATAAAATAAATAAATCTTAAAAGGAAAAAAAAAGAAAAAGACTGAATCTGTTTCCTAGAACTCTTATAAAATGGTTAAGAGACAGCTGGGCAGTAGTAAAGTGCACCTTTAATCCCAGCAGAAGGAGGCAGACAGATCTCTGAGTCCTAGGCCAGCCTGGTCTACAGAGTTCCAAGACAGCCAGGGCTACACAGAGAAACCCTGTGTCAAAACAGACAGGAAGGAAGGAAAGAGGGGAGAGAGGAGGGAGAAGAGAGGGCAGGTGGCAAAGGAAAGGGAAGAAGACCTGACCTATTTTGTTAAGATATTTGTAAGCTAAACTTCTGGAAAGATGAAGAGCTGGTCACTTTACGCAGTATAACAGTTCCCAGTATAGGATCCTGAGGTTTCCCCCAAGCTCACTCAACTAGTGATCGCCTACACTATACTCAGTACTGTGCACCGTGAGCAGACCAATGACTCACTCAGGAGCCACACAGAGCCATACCTTTATCATAAGCAGATTCTTAGTCCATTGGCATTGGACTCAAATGTCTAAAGTCTAAAAGCTAAAAGGTAATACAAGAGTAGAAAGAACATCAGGTGTCAGATCATGGAGTGTCTTCCAACAGATACATTCTTTAAATTCAAGTCCATTTTGCTGTCTCTTTCTCTCCTTTAAAGTGCTTCCAGTGTAGCTTGGCTAAATAAGGGTAGCAAATTTAAAGGCTAGAAAAAGTTAAGTATAAAACTTGGGTTCTAATCACAATCGACCACTTACTGGAATGCCTACAACAGTCCTAAGGGGTGGCACAATGATACCAATTCCTAAGAGCACCTGGGCATATTCAACCCTGCCTGATAACCAAATAACTTATGTTTGGGGGGAAAACAGAAAACAAGGTTACACTGTGTGTGTGTCCTGGCTGGCTCTGAACTTTGCTATGCCAGCCTTATTAAATAACAAACCTCTTCCTTAGCCTCCTGAGTGCTGGGATTATAGGTAAACACTCTAAACTATATAGTATTTTCGTAGAAAAGTATCTACTTGACTTTAGGCAAATGCCTGTAATCTCAACACTTGGGAGGGAGAGTCAAACCATAGCTACAAAGCTTGAAACTAGCCTTGGCTACATGAGACTCACTCTCTCCAAGAAAACAAAACAAAGGAGAAAAGAAAAGGAGGGGGGCATAGCTGTAAACTTTTTAAAAGATAAGCTGGGGCGTTTATTAGTGGATAAACATAGGCAAATCTGTGAACCCAAGACCAGCCTAGTTGAGATTCAGGGCAGCCAAGGTTACATTGCAAGATCTTAAATAACAACCAAAAATAAATAACAATAACAAAAAATAAACAAGCAAACAAACAAATGGGGGACTTATAGTAAAAACCACTTATATACAAATGTTTGACTCTACCTGTTACATCATTCTAGAAATTTTTTATAAATGCAACAATCATCCCCACCTTTGGCCAGCAAAGTCTCACATTATGACACGCCCCTCTGGGAACTACTCTGAAATATGGCTATAAAGGAGATCAAGCAAGATATGTTTACAGCAGTAATTTATTTATTTATTTATTTATTTATTCCCCCCCCCCCCCCCAGACAGGGTTTCTCTGCACAGCCCTGGCTGTCCTGGAACTCAGAAATCCACCTGCCTCTGCCTCCCAAGTGCTGGGATTAAAGGCGTGCGCCACCACTGCTTGGCTACAGCAGTAATATTAACCTGCTGCTTTGGCTATCTCCAGAGGAAAAGAAAGGTCTGCACTTTTATAGAAAAACTAGGAGTTCCTCAATTTAGAAATACATGACCTGAAGAAGAGATGGCTCAGCGGTTAAGAGCACTGACTGCTCTTCCGAAGGTCCTGAGTTCAAATCCCAGCAACCACATGGTGGCTCACAACCATCTGTAAGGAGATCTGATGCCCCCTTCTGGGGTGTCTGAAGACAGCTACTTACATATAATAAATAAATCTTAAAAAAGACAGACAGACAGACATGACCACTAAAGAGAACCCAAAAAGTGCTTTGTGGGACCAGAGAGATGGCTCAGTGGTTAAAAATCAATGCCGCTCTTAAAGAAGACCCAAATTTGTCAGGTGACTCACAACTGCATGGAACTCCAACTCCAAGGGGATCGGATGTCTCTGGACTTTACAGTCAGAACTCATATATACATACCCACATACAGACAAACACAAATAATTAAAGTATTTTGTGTTTGTACTGTTCGTATTACTGCAAGCAATGTGGTCCAGGGTTTGAGCTGGAGAGCAGGACTCTACCACTGAGATTACCCCCAACTCACATATCCAAATTCTACACTCTACATCAGCACAGTAAACAGATATTATTTTCTAATTATGTATATATGTTCATGTCTATATGTGGATACACACATGAGTACAGGAATCTAGAAGAGAGCAATGGATCCCCTGAAGATGGAGTTATAGACAGATGCGAGCCACCCTACACGAATGAGACACCAAGCTCCCATCTTCTGCAAGAGATGTGCTCTAACCAAGACATCTCTCCAGACCCATTAAACCATTCTTAACTCAAAAGACCTTAATCCCTTCTATAAATAAATGCTTTAGTTTTTGCTACTTCACTAATTCCAAATGACCTCGTCAAAAACCTCAGGCAGTCTCATACTTCTCACACTTACACACAAGTATTTCTCTTGAGCAATTTCCTTTCTTCCTTCTCACCCATCCCCATTTCTTTTGAGGGTGCTGGAGATAAAACTCCCCAGGACCTTCCACAAGCCAGGCAAATACTCTACCACTAAGCATGCTCTCTACCTTTAGACCACGCTGAATAAGTTTTAGTAGTTCTTTAAAAGTGATCAAAAGGATATAACCATCTTAAATTTATAAAAGACCAGTTCCTAAAGTCATATATCTCTTCAAAGAGCCTACTTGATAGTACATGCCTATAATCCTATCACTGAGGCAAAATTTTGATCTTGATGCTCAACTGAGCTACTTAGTAAAACTCATTAAAATACCAAACCAACTCAAGAGGTTGGGGAAATGGCCAGGTCAAGTATGGGAATCTGAGTTTAATCCCCAGCACTCCCATTAAAAAAGCTTGGTATGGGGCCGGAGAAAGATGGTTCAGTGGTTAATAGCACTGGGTTCTTCCAAAGGACTTGGATTCAATTCCCAGCACCATGACTTGGCAGCTCACAACGGTCTACAACTCCAATTCCAGAGGTCAGGTTTATGAGTTGGGATTAAGGTAGCCTAGAAGCTAGTATAAACCTTGAAAAGCTAATAGGCGCCAGTCATATATTAATGAAACAGCCACAGGTCCCTTTGCTAAAGATAAGGAGATAAGGTGATACCTTTAAGCAAAAGGAACTGTCTTCAAGCTCCTGGGGGAATGCTGGCTTCAGCTTAAATACCACACTTAAGAAAAAAGGAAGCCGGGCAGTGGTGGCGCACGCCTTTAATCCCAGCACTTGGGAGGCAGAGACAGGCAGATTTCTGAGTTCGAGGCCAGCCTGGTCTACAGAGTGAGTTCCAGGACAGCCAGGGCTACACAGAGAAACCTTGTCTTGAAAAACAAAACAACAACAACAAAAACAAAAAACAAACAACAAAAAAAAAGGAATTTCTTGAGGAAGTAAAACAGATTCTAGAGTTCAACTTGAGTCCTCATGCTTGAGGTTTCTCTGACACTCTCACACAGACATACATGTAGGCAAAAAACACCAATGCACATAAAAATAAACAAAACAAAACTCCACACAACCTTTGGTGGTGCACGCCTTTAATCCCAGCACTCGGAAGGTCAGAAGGAGGAAAACCAAGTGGGTTTCTGTGAGTTTGAGGACAGCCTGGTCTACTTAAGAGAGTTCCAGGACTATGCTATGTAAAGAGACACAGTCTCAAAAAAGGAGATGGGGGGATCTTGGGGTAGTAGTACATGCCTGTAATCCCTACCTCAAAACTAAATTAAAAATAATTTTTACAGATGTTCCGCCTGCATGTACATCCATGTACAACATGTGTGCAATGCTTTCAAAGGCCAAAGACAGTATGAGATCCCCTGAGATTGGGGTTAAAAACAGTTGTGGGTCACCCTGTGAGTGCTGGGAAATAAAAGTCAGGTCCTCTAGAACAACCATGTCTCTAGGCCCCAAAATAAATTTCAAAACTAAAAAAAACTGCTGAGCAAACAAGTAAAACAAAGATAGAGAGGAAGAAAAGAGAGAGATGAAAGGAAGGGGGGAGAGGGATAGAGGGAAGGAAGGAAGGAAGCCAGCCAGCCAAGTTTGGTGGCTCATGCCTTTGATTCTAGCATTCCAAAGGCAGAAGTAGGTGGACCTCTGTGAGTGTAGCCAGCCTGGTCTACATATCAAGTTCCAGGACAGGTGGTGGCACATTCGTTTAATCCCAGCACTCTGGAGGTAAGAGTCAGGCAGATCTGAGTTCAAGGCCAGCAAGGCCTACACAGGGAAACCCTGTTTCAAATAACCAAAAATAAAAATTACTGAGCCTGCTGGAACATACCTTTAATCCTAGCAGAGACAGGAGAATCTGAGTTGAAGGCCAGCCAGGGCTACAGTGAGACCATGTCTCAAAAATAAATATATAAAATATTTAAAAAATTAATCAATACCAGCTTGGAAGGTAATCCAGTATATAGAATGCTTGTCTACTAGGAACAAAGCCCTGGGTTTGATCCCAATCATGACATAAACCCAGTGTGGTAGGAACCAGAGGGAAAAGGATGAGAACTTAGCTATATATCAAGTTCAAGGCCAAACTGAGCTACATTAAGTATCTCAAGAGAAGGATTGTTTTATATAGAGAGAGGAAGTAGACAATCCATGTACAGATTACAAAAAATTTTTCTTAGTTTAAAAGATTTTTTATGCAGGTCAATATTGCGGTATAACGGAAAAACAAAAAGGTTATTTAACATGTACATTTACAATGTGAAATAATAAAAAGTTAATTAACACAACTATCAACTAGGTTACACTTAATTGAAATACTACAAATACTTCAGCTCTACTCTCTTACCAAATCTCTAAATACATGTCTCAACTAGTCTCAACACAATTATACATTAAATCTCCAAACTTACATCTTACAATGGAAAATAGGCCCTGTTGGCTGACATTACCCTATTTCTCTTATCCATGTGAGAATCTTTGATGTGCCAATACAGTTTTAATTTTATGTTTGTGTATTGTGGGGAGATCAAAGGACATCTTGAGGAAGCTTTCTCTTTCCACAATATAGGCACCATGGATTAATCTCAAATTGTCAGGTCTGACAGTAAACCCTGTTAATCCATTTTGCCAGCATCCTTGAATCCATTATTTTTCCCCCTAAGACAGGGCTTCCCTGTGTAGTCTTGCCTGGCCTCCAACTCAAGAGATGCCTGAGTGTTGGGATTAAGGGCTTGCATCACCCCAACCCACTCCAAACTCTTACACAGATAAAATGTCTGACTCCCCACCTTGAATTCTTACACAGATAAATATGTCAATGTATCCAAGAGACTGGGAGGAGGGCTCTACATGGTAAATACCAGGAACAGAAAATGTTTGTGTGGTGGTTTGAATATGCTTGGTCCGGGGAGTAGCACTATTAGGAGGTGTGGCCTTGTTGGAGGAAGCGTGTCACCTTGGGGGTGAGCTTTGGGAGCCTCCTCCTAGCTGCCCGGAAGCCAGTCTTCTCTTAGTTCCCTTCCCTTCCAGAGCAAGACAGAGAACACGCAGCTCCTATAGCACCATGTGCCTGGATGCTGCCATGCTTCCTGCCATAATGTTAATGAACTAAACCTCTGAAAATGTAACCCAGCCCCAATTAAATGTTGTCCCTTGTACAAGTTGCCTTGGTCTTGGTGTCTCTTTGCAGCAATGGAAACTATCTATGGCAACATCTATACTTACAACATCTCAAGGTAACAAAACAGGGAACTGGAAATGACTCAGCAGTTAAGAATACATACTACTCTTGTAGCAGTCTAGAGTTCAGTTCCTGACACCCAAGTCAGGTGGCTCACAATTCTATCATCTTGTGTGGCTTCTGACAGTATCTATAGCCAAATGTATATACCCAACGGGCATCCACATAAATAAAAATAAAAATAGAAGCTGGGTGTGTGACACTTCACACCTTTAAAAGGGCTTTCAGGAGGCAGAAATAGGTGAGCTCAGTGAACTTAAGACCAGCCTTGGTCTATATAATGAGTTCCAGGCAAAAGAAAACTATATATGAAATCCTGGCTAAAAATAAGATGAAACAAAAAAAAAAATTAAGACTAAAAATTTTTGGAAGATACAACTTGTTATTTTTTTAGTGGCTTGATCCAGAGTTCTTGATACTGAGTGTAAATCATGAACTCCACATTCTTCATTATATACCAATCACTACATATGTTCCCATTTTTTCCTAAGATCTTCTGCATCATTAACCAGGCTGCTTTAAAAAGGCATTGAGCGAAACATAGTAACGCACACCTATAACCCTAGTGTTCAGGAGGCTGAGGCAAGAGGCTCATTCAAGACAAGCTGGAAAACATTTGAATTCCAGCCAGCCGGAGGAGCTGACAATGTGAGACGTTGTCCCCCCCCATCCCAAATTAAGTAGGGGTCTGGAGAGATGGATCAGTAGTTAAGAGGACCTGTCTGTTATTCTTCAGGCTCTATTCTCAAAACACACACTCTCACACAAACACACACACACATATGGACGGACAGTATTCGGTGGCTTAAAACTGGCTGTTAACTCCAGGGAATTCAATGCTTTCTTCTAGCCTTCAAAGGCTTCAAGTACATACATGATACATAATATATGTGTAGATAAAACATCCATATACATAAAAGTATATTAAGCTAATATATAAAAATTAAGAGGCTGGAGAGACACTTTAATGGTTAAGAACACTGGATGCGGGCTGGAGAGATGGCTCAGCAGTTAAGAGCACTGACTGCTCTTCCAGAAGTCTGGAGTTCAATTCCCAAAAACCACATGATGGCTCACAACCATCTGTAATGGGATCTGATGTCCTCTTCTGGTGTCTGAAGACAGCTACAGTGGACTCATATAAATAACAAATAAATCTTAAAACAAACAAACAAACAAAACCAAAAAAAACAAAACTCTGGATGCTCTTCCAGAGAGGATCTAGGCTCTATCTCTTGCACCTACAAGGTAGCTCACAATCATCTTAACTTCAGTCCCAAAAAACCTATTTTTGACCTCCAATGGCACCACACAGATGGTGCAGACACACAGACAAAACGCCCATTAAAAAATAAATGAACAAGTATATTGTCATTTTAGTTTAGTACATCCAAGAGATACAGTCCTTAAAGTGAGACCTCAATTAACCCTATCACTTTTTGAAACCTGATATCTTAAAATAATAATCTCTTTGCTAAAAACTTCCAGGGGCTGGGACTACAATTTAATTGGTAAATGCTGTTCAACACGCATATGGCTCTGAATTCAATTGCCAGCAGTGTATCAATCTATCATGATGGAGTAATTCACCACTCAGTAGGAAAAGGATCAAGAGTTCAAAATCATAATTGGCTACATAGCAAAACGCTACCAGCATGGACTATATTAGACATGCACAAAAAAGTGAACAAACAATGAAATAAAATTCAGTACCGTTAACAGGTTGAGAACCACCTGCTGCATACTGGAACTTAAAAGTGGTTGGTTAAGAAGTACATATGATTTTGCTTTTAACTTACAAACATTACTCTCAGTAGCATTTAATACTTTGCAGCACTGATAAATCAACATCCAAAAACAAATAAGTCTTACATCTAATTCAAAAAACAGGTCTCTTTCTTTACTTGCAATCTCATAATCTGCTCGAAGGGCCAAGTCGTGGATTTTGGTACATTCTCC
>JADRCH010000008.1:14621538-14657205 GCA_019843965.1 Rhynchomys soricoides
GCATCTTTGGCTTCATAATAAATTCAAGGTCAGCATGGGCAACATGAAACTATATTACATAAACAAAAAAGAAATGAGGCTGGGCAGTGGTTGCACACGCCTTTAATCCCAGCACTTAGGAGGCAGAGACAGGCAGATTTCTGAGTTCGAGGCTAGCCTGGTCTACAGAGTGAGTTCCAGGACAGCCAGGGCTATACAGAGAAACCCTGTCTCGAAAAACCAAAAAAAAAGAAAAAAAAAAGAATGAAAGTAGAAATGAGATATAACCTAGAAATGTATTTTTCTCATTTCATTTTTTTAGAACTATTTAGCCAGGCAGTGGTGGCCTACACCTTTAACCCTAGCACTCTTGGAGGCAGGCTAATCTCTTGAATTCCAAACCAGCCTGGACTACACACAGAACTTCAGGATAGCCAGGGCTACATAGTGACCCTGTCTCAAAATTTCAAAAAAAAAATAAAATAAAATAAACTTGAATTAGCCTTTGCCAATTTTACTTTTATTTTTTCATTATCCCAAGCATCCAGTTAAGAGGAAGAAGAAATACGGACTCGGTAAGGACAAGAATACAGTATTACTGTAGCAGCTTTGTAGGCAATCCTTAAAATCCTCACTAGTCAAGATGCTCCATGTCAGGAGAGGTACTGAACAACTTTAATCCCAGCACTTAAGAGACCAAGGCAGATGGATTCTGCGAGAAGCAGCCTGGTCTACATAAAGAGACAGTTTGGGGGGCTGGAGAGATGGCTCAGAGGTTAAGAGCACTGACTGCTCTTCCAGAGGTCCTGAGTTCAATTCCCAGCAACCACATGGTGGCTGACAACCATCTGGAATGGGATCCGATGCCCTCTTCTGGTGTGTCTGGGAAACAGCTTCAGTGTACTCATACATAAAATAATTGTAAAAAAAAAAGAAAAGAAAAAGAAATCAGGCTTTAGCAATTGTAGCCTGGTCTACAAAATGAGTTCCAGGACAGCCAAGGCTATACAGAGAAACACTGTCTCAAAAGACTATGTCTCAAGGAGCTAGGTGACCAGTGACAAGAGGACAAAACCTACTATCCTCTCGCTTCTGCACTGAGTGCAAGAACACACCTCTGCACAAGTTTTCACCCATGATTCACCAGGAAATAGTTTCTTTGGCCCACATACGTTCATACACTCACTACATTCTGAAAATGTATTCAACTGGACCTTCCCAAAACACTTTTTCACTCTACATGGCTGAAATATGGCAGATGACTCTCTTCACTGCTTAATCTTAAATTTAACTTAATTTCAAATGAACGCACAATACTAGCATTTGTCTGTGTTATTCAGAGTCTACAGTCATTGGTTAGCAGATTTCTTGAAAGAGTTACAAAAGTATGTAATCACTGTGATCTCCACTTGATTTTTACTTTATATTAGGGGCTGATAAGATGACTCAGAAGAAAAAGCCCCAGATGATCTGAGTGCAATCCCCAGATCCAATGGGGGGGACAGAATCATTCCTCCAAGTTGTCCCCTGACATCTACATGAACACCTTGGCACCTATGCAGACATACACAACAAATACACACTCAGTATAAATAATAAACAAATAAATTAGGTGAGAACAAACAGGGGCTGAAAAGGTAGCTCTGCAATCAAAGCACTTGGTGCTCTCTCAGGGTCCGGGTCCAGTGTCCTGCACCCTTATCAGAAAGACTCAAAACCACCTATAATTCCAATTACAGAGGAACCAACGCATTTTCTGGCCTCTGTGGGCACCTGCATGTACTCAGGCCTACACCCAAAATTATGTGTTTGTAGGTATATACATATATGTATACATGTATGTAAATATACTAGAATAAGGTCTAATATATATTCAACTTGAAATTAAACAAGATTAGCCAAATTTTCAAAAGAACCTGACTGCTTTATAGATTTTTCACTAGTGAAATGTTTCATAACCCAGAAACTCTACCAACAATCCATAATTTAAAGAGCAACAAACTCACATGGTAAAGGAAAATGGAATTCTACCTGAAAAACATTCACTCCCCCTATATCTCCCACTCCATGTGTTCCATGAAACCCTCAAAAATCACACCCCCTGAGAGGGGAGGGGTGGATAAGAGTATAATACCTTGCACGAGTGTATGAAATACTCCTATTTTTTAAAAGATAAAAGATGGGCATTACTCCTTCTGTAATTTGTTTACATTTTATTTGTATGGATATTCTGCTTGAATGTATGTCTGTGTACCATGTACATTCATGTACCATGTACATTCATACACAGAATGTATGTGTGTGTACCATGTAATGCCTGGGTGGCACTAAGACAGTTGTGCTGCTGTGTGAGTCCTAGGAATTAAACCTGGGTCCTCTGAAAGGACAACAAGACTCTTTATCCGCAGAGGCATCTCTCCAGCCTGTAACTTTTTATACACATTATAAAGTGGGTGTTTCAACGATTCTAGTCCTAACATGAGTGTCTCAAACATTACATTATTTAATTTTAAGGCTTACTTTTATTATTTTTAAATTATGTATATGTATATGCTTGTGTCTGGGAATGTGCACATGAAGGTAGTTGCTGAGAGTACAGAAGTATTAGATGCCCCAGTTATTTTATAGATCCTTGTAAGCCACCACGTGGGTCCTCTGCAAGAGCAACAAGTGCTCTTACCCACTGAGCTACCTCTAGCCCCCATTATGTAATTTTAAAGACAAAATCTCTCATATACATACACACAGAGACATCTACTGTACTACTCCTTCTGAGTAATCTAATCATAAAGCTCTGGAATGCACCTACCGTCCCAGCAAGGATGTCATGGGGGCAGCAGTCCAGAAGGTGGCTCTTGCAGACACGGTCATCTGTAAACTTGACCCTCTGCCTGGTTTCATCTCCTGAAATTCATTTGTGGTTTTAAATAAAGTATTATCTCATTCACTACACAAGGCTATCTGGCAAAATTAATACACCTGGATGATTTGCAGACTAGCGTTTCTGTACTCTTCCCATCATATACACTAAGAAACTGATCTAAAGATATTTATACTTGGAATAAAATACAAATAGTTTTTAAGCTAAGTATTTTAAGCATACTTAACCACATCTAACTCCACCTTTAATTCAATGAGTTAGAAGTAGGAGTGAGCACCAGAAGGCATCTGCCCAAATTTACATTTGGGCAATGACACATCAAGACCCATGTAATTAGTGCCATGAATCCACCACGGATCATTACAGCTGCTAATCTCCTCCAACCAAAGCTATTCAATAATCTAATTTTTTTTTTTGTTAGAACCAAATTAATAGGTAGTATTTTACCAAAAAACAAGAGGAAGAGCACTTTCAAGCTCTATCGCTGACTTAAGTATCTCTAGACCTTTTCTTCTTCTTCCCCTTCCATCCCCACCCTTAAAAAGGAAAGCTGGCACCTGGGAGTCACTCTTAACAAGACAATACCAAAGAAAGCAAAAAGGAATCAGGTTAGTCAATACACACTGTGAACTCCAACACATACTGTACCCATCTGCATCTTCAAGAACTCAGCTGCAGAAATTTATGCCCGCTGTTGAAAAGTTTTAAAGGAAAAGTTTTCTTGCCCACACCTGCAGTAAGGAAGTCAGGGGGAATGATACATAAAAGTAAAGGCAAAGTGGTATGTGACAAATTTAAGGCTATCTGTGTATAGGACACAGTGCTGTGTAATAGTCAAGGAGGAATATATTTCAGGATTTGCAAGCATCCAGGATTAATGTAGTGTCTTTTTACTGTAATGTTTTCTTTCTAAACTACGCTTTTAAAGTAACTTGTGGGAAAAAAAGCAAACACTTTTTTGTTATAACAGCTTAGAAATTGGTTGTGACTCACGGCTCGATGAACATGAGGCTTTTCTGCAACTCCCTTGCAGATTGATGTAGGCAGGCAAAGATACACTGAACCTTTATAAATAAAATAGAGGGGCCACAATTGTTCAGTTTGTATGAAATAAAAATATGGGAAGCAATTCAAAAGCAACTCAACATACAAAGAAAGCTAAAAGCACTTATTGACCTATGAAATGGTGCAAAGAATCTGCACAGCCCTGTGAAATGTGCCAGTGTGAAATTACAACTTCATTACTTTAGTAAAAATGAAAACACAAACCACAGCAGGGATCTAGCTTTGCTAGGATGCAACTGCTTTTTCCTGAGACACCACCATGATCTTGGACGCCTCCTTACAGAACCAACTACCTAACGAATGCCAAGAAGTGACTAAACCGAGGCTAGTCTGTGAGGCAGGGAAATGAAGGGTGGGAAGACTAGAAAAGTACACGGAGGGAACCCACGTTAGAAGTGTTCATTTGCGGCTCCCCTTGTAACCGTATGGAGCAAGAACGCCCGGGTTTTCGAAACCCGTCCAGCTCCCTCGGGGATCGCCTCTCCTCCGAGGAGTTTCGGAGAAATTCCGCCACCCGGCAGCCAGCACCCCGGAGCCCACTCTGGTTACAGCCCTTCGCCGACGCTCCAGCATGCCCGGCGGCGCCGAGCCTTGGTGCCGACCAAGAGGAATTCGCATGACGGAAAATGAGAAGGGGACAAAGCCCCACCGTTGGATCGGACTCTCAGGAAGGAGGCAGCCCGGACCAGTAGAACACGGCGGCCGCGGCAGACTCGCAGGCCAAGCAGATCAGACAAAGGCCCCGAGCCTGGGGTCCGCAAGCAGGGGAGGGAAATGGCGCCCCGCGCAGGCGCACGCTGTTACGGCCCTCACCTCAGGCTTCCAGGCGGCTTCGCCTTACTCCCACCCCGCCCGGAGCCTGGACCGCTGCTCAGACTCACCGTCCCGAGCCGTGCCCATGAGCTGGTCCAACAGGGCCCGCATCTGCGCCTGGGCGGACATGGTGGCCAGTGGGGACGGCCGGGAAGCTCCTCACAAACCAACAACAGAAGCGGCAAACAGCGACGACGAAAGACGCTCCTATCGGCCTGAAGCCCTCACAGCACTTTCCCGCCGCGGGGAATGCTGGGAGGAAGTTCGTAGACGTTGGTGCAAGGCCTGTCGGGAAATGTAGTTTGTAACACCAGGGCTCGCTGAGTGGAGCGGTCACAAATTGTCTTAAAGACTCAATGAGTTTGGCCGAGCGTGGTGCCGCACGCCTGTTATCTCAGTAGCTTGGGAGGCTGGGGCAGGATCGTGCTCGAGAGTTCAAGGCCAGCGTCCTGGGTGTCAGGCTACCCTGAGAAAAGCGTGTTCACTGTGAGACTAAGATCCTGCCTCCTTTTAGAAATTAAGGGCTGGAGAGGTGGTTCACTGGTTAAGAGCACTATCTGCTCTTCCAGAGATCTTGAGTTCAATTCCCAGGAACCACATCATGATCCGTATGCCCTCTTCAGGTGTGTCTGAAGACAGCTACAGTGTATTTATATTGGGGGGGGGGGGGGAAAGGCTAAATTACAGAGGTTAAGAGCACTGACTGTTCTTCCAGAGATCCTGAGTTCAATTCCCAGCAACCACATGGTGGCTCACAACCATCTGTAATGAGATCTGGTGCCCTCATCTGGCCTACAGGATACAAGCAAGCAGAATGCTGTATACATAATAAATTTAAAAAAAAACAACAACACGGTATTTTACTGAAACATCAAATTCTATGCTCTAATGAGAGTCAAACAAAATATAGTAAAGTGGAAGCAAAAGCAGAGGTAGGCACATCTCCCCAGTTAGAGGCCAGTCTGATCTACCTAGCAAGGTCCAGGATAGCCAGCCAGAGTTACACAGGGAAAACCTGTCTTGAAAAACAAAACAAAACAAGCAATATATGAATTTCCAGGTTATATCTCATTTTTTTAAGATTTGTTTTATGTATATGAGTACACTGTAACTATCTTTAGATACGCCAGAAGAGGGCATCAGATCCTGTTACAGATGGTTGTGAGCCACCATGTGGTTGCTGGGAATAGGAACTCAGGAACTCTGAAAGAGCAGTCAGTATTCTTAACAGCTGAGCCATCTCTCCAGCCCTAGATCTCAGTTCTTTATGTAATATAGTCTCATGTTGCCCATGCTGACCTTGAATTTATTATGAAGCCAAAGATGCCTTGCATTCCTGACACTCCTACCTTTCCGCTGCTGTAATTACAGAAATGTGCAAATGTGCTTGCCTCCATTTCTTCCCTTGGAGACAGGGTCTTACGTAGGCCAGGCTGGACTTGAACTTGCTGTCCAGCTGCTGCTCAGCATCCAGACTGTTGAGATTAAGCATACGCCATTACACTTGGTCCATCTCTTCATTTACTATCTACAAAACCATATTGATTATTTCTGTGAAAGTTGAAATGCTAAGTCACATTAATTACATGCTTTCTAAACTGGATAGGTGTTAATGTATAATTTTTTTTCTCCCACAGCGCATGGATTTAGGAGAATGTACCAAAATCCACGACTTGGCCCTTCGAGCAGATCATGAAATTTGCAAGTAAAGAAAGAGACCTGTTTTTTGAAATAGATGTAAGACTTTTTTTTTTTGGATGCTGATTTATCAGTGCTGCAAAGTATCAAATGCTATTGAGAGTAATGTTATGTTTGTAAGTTACAAAGCAAAATAATTAAATATGCACTTTTTTACATATATATAAAATTGGGCAGGGGTGATTCATGTCTGAAATCTGGGGAAGTAGGTGTTGTTCAAGATAAGGGATTTCTTTTGCAACTAGGAAGAAAAGACCATGCTAGGATGGTAGACGTCTGTGACAAAGCTGCTTACTCTGTATAAATTTTAAATTTTTCCACCATGAGACTAGACAGTTTTGAGGATCTAGCCCATATGTTTATTAAATAACTCTCTTTTCTCTCTGAATGCTGGGAACCAAACCAAACCAAGAACAGCAGGTGCTCTTAACCTCCAAGCTATTTCTCTAATTTACAACTCGTTTTTAAAGATTTCCTTTGGCTCTGCCCACTTGCTATTGTGGCTTTATTCTGATAGTGATACGTTCTCTCCTCCTTGTCTCCCGGTGAACTTTTTTTTTCTCCACTGCTCTGGCTGTGCTCTGGCCCATCAATATGGATGTCTCAGTCTGATCTTAAATTAGGAAGAAGAGGTGATTGTTGTAAAATCTCAATTGCTTGATTTTGCCAATGAAGGCTTGGGAGTCCGATGCCCGGGTGAAAGCCTGGTAGCTCATAGAGGCGGAGAAAGCACCAAGTTGACCTTCCCTCACAGCCAATGCCCTAGAAGCAATGACCCCACCTCCTTCTCAAACCACACCCTCAAACTGAATAATCCCTCCCTTCTACTTCCTGTGCATGCTTGTCTCTCTCTCTCTCTCTCTCTCTCTCTCTCTCTCTCTCTCTCCCCCCCCCCCCCCCCCCCCCCCTCCCGCTTTCCTTTTTCCTTTTTTTCTTTTTGGTTTTTTTTTTTTTTTTTTTTTTTTGTTCTTTATTGGATATTTATTTACATTTCAAATATTATCCCCTTTCCCGGTTTCCCCCATGGTTATTTCTTTTTTCTTTTTCTTTTTTTTTTTAAAAAGATTTATTTATTTTATATATATGAGTACACTTTAACTAGCTGTCTTCAGACACAGCAGAAGAGGGCATCAGATTCCATTACAGATGGTTGTGAGCCACCGTGTGGTTATTGGGAATTGAACTCAGGAAGAGCAGTCAATGTTCTTAACCACTGAGCCATCTCCCCAGCCCCATGGTTATTTCATAAAAGAATAATCCTATATTCATTTCCTGCCAACTGGTTGCTTGCCTCTCCTCTTGACCTATGGATTGACTTTAATCCTGTTTAAAGTATTCAAACTGAAAGATCTTGGATTGAAGGTGTATGCTAAGTCACACCACAACTAAAAACAGGTTTTTCCAGTAAATAACAGAATCTTGGGGTTCACAGACTGATCAAAGTGTTTCTAGTTGTAGTGTGGTTCAATCCTTAAACACACTTTAGACACAGGTGAAGACAGAAAAAGCCAGCGAATGAGGAGTCAGAAGATAAAGAACATATTGCCAGGGGCTGGAGAGATGGCTCAGTGGTTAAGAGCACTGACTGCTCTTCCAGTGGTCCTGAGTTCAATTCCCAGCAACCACATGGTGGCTCACAACCATCTGTAATGGGATCCGATGCCCTCTTCTGGTGTGTCTGAAGACAGCTAAAGTGTACTCATATAAATAAAATAAATCTTTTTTTAAAAAAAAAAAAAAAGAACATATTGCCAAAGTTAGAATGAGGCCAAGCAGACGAATTGGCCAAGCACAACAATCAGGAGAAGCCAAAAGAAGTCAGGTTTTAGCCAAAAGAAGTCAGGTAGAGAGGCATTTGAGCCAGAACAGCTGAGCTCAACCAGCCAGCCAGAGCTCAGAAAGAACTAGGAAGTAATGAATTTATTCAGCATCAAGTCTCAGAGGCTGGAAACATTCTAGGTCTAGATTAGAGTGTATGGAGGCTAGAAGCTTCCAGAACTAGGCCTAGGTTAGCAGAGGCAGTAAGCCTCAGAGATGACAATTACATCAGGAGAATAAAACATATTTTTAAAAGATGATGGGAATTGAAGTTGCCAGGAAAAGCCCACACTTGTGCTAAAGATTCTACAAGGCCAATTAACCAGTTATAACTGTGTGAAGGGGAAAAAGAAGGACTGGGAACGTGGCTCAGTTAATAGTGCTTGCCTAGTGTGCCTCGTGTGCCCTGGGTTCTATACCCAGCCCAGCGTGAAACCAGACGCGGCGCTGTTCATCAAAGCAATTGGAAAGGTAGAAGCCAGAAGGATCAAAATCTCAGATTCATTCTCAACTCTTTCGTGAGTTCAAGGCCAGCCTGTATTACATGACTCCATGTCTAAAAGGAAGAGAAGGACGGAAGGAAGAGGAAAGGAGAAAGGAGCTTCCCGAATATGGAGTGTTAGAATGTTGCTGATCTCGAACCAAATGATCCTGAGCTTCCTTTAGTCCTGTTAGTACCATTTATTGTCTACCCCTGAGTTTGACCTATAGGTGGTTCTCTGTGACTGAGGCCAGTCTGGCTTACAAAGGGAGTTACAGGTGAGCTAGGGCCACAGGGCTACATGGTGAACCCACGCGTGCGCGCATACGTGTGTGTGTGTGTGTGTGTGTGTGTGTGTGTGTGTGAATATATGGCTTTTTTCCCCTCTAACTATAATAGCTTCATGAGCCAGGCATAGTAGCACATGCCTTTAATTCCAGCACTCAGGATGCATAGGCAAGCAGATCTCTGAATTCAAGGCCAGCCTGGTATACAGAGTGAGTTCCAGGACAGCCAAAACACAGAGACCCTTTCTCAGAAGGAAAAATTAAAATAAAAAATTTATGAAACCTTTCCTAGGTTGGGACGTATATTCAGGGGCATAGTGGTTTGAAGGACAATGCCCCCCCACATAAACTCATAGGGAATCCCACTATTAGAAAGTGTGGCCTTTTGGAGTAGGTGTGGCCTTGTTGGAAGAAGTGTGTCACTGGGGGTGGGCTTTGAATTCTCAGATGCTCAAGCCCAGCCAGTGTACACTCTATCTTCCTGCCGTCTGAGAATTCTAGTCTCAGCTCCCTGTCCATCACCATGTCTGCCTGAGTGCCTCCATGTTTCCTACCATGACAACAATGGACTAAACCTCTGAACTGTAAGCCGGCCTGTACCATGGTCACTTGTATATTTGACTCAAGAATAACAATTTAATAACAATCTCTTATCCCCTTCTAGGCAAGAGCTATGTCTTTGGGCTGGTAAATGGCTGGTCAGTTTAGAAACCAAGCAAAGCTGGGCAGTGGTGGCGCACGCCTTTAATCCCAGCACTCAGGAGGCAGAGGCAGGCGGATTTGTGAGTTCAAGACCATCTTGGTCTACAGCCTGAGTTCCAGGACACCTAGGACTACATAGAGAAACCTTATCTTAAAAAAACAAAAAGAGAGCAAGGGCTAGAGAGTTGGCTCAGAGGTTAAGAGCACAGACTGCTCTTCCAGAGGTCCTGAGTTCAATTCCCAGCAACCCCATGGTGGCTCACAACCATCTGTAATGGGATCCGACACCCTCTTCTGGTGTGTCTGAAGACAGCAACAGTGTGCTCATATACATTAAATAAAGAAAAAGGAGGACTAGCGTGTCTGCCTTCATTTTCTGTTTGTCTCCTTTACTTTAACTGACAGTAAATAGTAATGATTATCCTCAACCTTTCTGCTCAAACAAATCGCAGGAGGAAAAAAATTTGGCAGGCCAGCCCTCTCCCATCTAAACAATTATCCACAGGAATGAGACCGCACCATCAGCGACAAATAGATTAACAATTTAAAGTGTATTGAGGGTTGGGGAGAAGAGTGAGAAGAGTTTTGCCTAACATACACTGGGCCATGGGTTAAGCTCCCAGGACTACCCTTCCCCAACCTTCAAATCACTCAGTGTGTAGTGTTGCAGGCCTATCATCCCAGCAGGAAAACCAGGAGTTCAAGGCTAGCCCTTTTCTTTTTTTGTTTTTTTTCGGTTTTTCGAGACAGGGTTTCTCTGTGTAGCCCTGGCTGTCCTGGAACTCACTCTGTAGACCAGGCTGGCCTCGAACTCAGAAATCCACCTGCCTCTGCCTCCGGAGTGCTGGGATTAAAGGCGTGCGCCACCACTGCCTGGCAAGGCTAGCCTTAACTACATAAAAAAAAAAAAATGCAAGGCTGACCTGGGCTAGATGAGAATCCCACCTTTTTTAAAAAAAGAAGCTAGGGTTGTACCTAAATTGGGAGGGGGGGCACTTACCTACCAACCTTGGAGCTCTTTCCTGCATAGTCAGTGTAATGGCACATGAAGTGGAACCTTGTAGTTCTTTGGAAAGTTAGTTACGCCAAATGATGTTTTTGCTGGAGCAGACACAGGTGAAAGGGTGTTTGGATACAGCACACACGTGTGAGGACTCTTGATGACAGAGTATAAATATGACTCACAGTGGGAGAGGAGCACTGAGCTTTGCTTTGCTCTGCCTCGCTATTCTTTGCTAAAGACACCCATGTATTTGTTCACCTTACATAGCATTGTTGAGCTCACTGTATAGTAACACTGCCATTGAGAGAAACTCACCAAAGAACTGCTTGTGAGGTTCCTATGGCAGCTTGCCGCTTCTGCGGCCTCACCTCAGGCCAGTTGGCTAACCTGGCGATTGAGCTACAGCTGCCTGGTGTCTGCTTTCTGAAAGGACTGGACTATAGCTCCTGGTTTGTGCCTGGTGTCTGCCTGCCTAGAGGACTGGTCTGCAAGCTGCTGAATCATATTTGGTGTTTGCTATTGTGACTGAACTGCTGCCCAAGAAGATTGAGCTCGCCCACAAAGAACTATTGCTTAACAGGTCCACTTCCCCCATGTCCTAGTAACTTTTCTCTTCCACTACCTCCACTGGGTGGTGTGCTAGAGGAGGGGTTGAACCCTTATTAAGAGTAGGTTGGGGGGGCTGGAGAAATAGCTCAGCGGTTAAGAGCACTGACTGCTCTTCCAGAAGTTCTGAGTTCAAATCCCACGGCTCACAACCATCTGTAATGAGATCTGATGCCCTCTTCTGGTGTGTCTGAAGACAGCTACAGTGTACTTAACATATAATAAATACATCTTTGGGCCGGAGCGAGTGGGGCCAGAGCAAGAAGGAAAACAAAAGAGTAGGTTGCAAAAAATTTATGCCTGTAATCACAGTACTCAGGAGATATAGTTCAGAAAGTAAGAATTTCAAGTTTAAGACCAGCCTAAACTACATCAGACCCTGTCTCAAAAACAGTAAAGGTCCCATGAGGTGACTCAGTAGTAAGTCTTTGCCAAGCAATTGTGCAAGCCTGTAACCTAAGTTTGATCTCAAGAACCCACATAAAGGTAAAAGAGAACCAACTCTACAAAATTGTTCTCTGATCTTCACCCTCTGTCGTAGTGTGTGTGTGTGTGTGTGTGTGTGTGTGCCTGAGTGTGCATAGAGGAAAGAAAATAGCATGTGGCCAGTAAATACTCAGAACGATATCAGCCTAGAAAAAAGAAGCCTTAGCGAGGGTCTCCTCCAGGTCAGGTGACCAACGCCTCGCCTCCCTTCATGGTTTCCTGGGGTTAGTATTGCAGAATTATCATGCCAAAAAGATCCTACACAAAAAGGCTCTCGGCTGGAAAGTGGCAACACAGAATAGAATGGCCACGTTGCTAAGCAACCGACTTAGGCAACAGAACTGGATCGCTCTGGTACGCCCCTTCCGCTGACAGGAAGTGACGCACAGTCCAGGTGGGCAGAACTAAGGGGGGTACAGCCTCTCTGGGGCGGGGCCTGCTGCGGGGCGGGCCTCCAGGGTGGGTCCTGTGGGGGCGTGGCACAGTGCTCTCGGGGCCGGGGCGGTCCCAGGCTCACAGGGGAGGGGCGCTGCTGTCCGGTGAAGTCTATTCAGCCGCTGTCCTCCCCGGAACCTTGGGAATGTGGATCCCGGATTCCAGCGACCGCAGTTAAACCAGCCTGGGCAGTCCTGTACGACTTGCTGAGGAGCAGGATCTCGCGGACGCGTCCGAGAGCAGGTCAGGATCGGTCTAGGTAACTCTCAACTCGCGTGCTGGTTCGGGCCAAAGCTCTCTGCGTTGGATCGCCAGGAGCTATTGGGGGCCTAGAGTGAGTCCGGCCTCCCGGAATGCTGCGCACAGCTAAGGTCAGCCTGGCCTGAGCTCCCAGAGTAGCAAATCACAGGGCCTGGCACCCTCAAACATGAGGAACTCGGCCAAACAAATCTGTGCTCCGTCGTCTGTCCCCTGGAGGGCGCTGTGGTGACTAGGAACGACAGGGGTTGAGCTATCAGAGGGACCCTGTGCTCAGGTGGGCATGTTAATCTCCTGTAGTTCCTTGTTCCTTAAATCCTAATGCTCTTTGGGCCCCGCGTGTTTAGTATCAGTGAGAATCAGTTCGTGTTCTTCAAGTTAAGGCCAAGGCAGTGAGGTGGGTAAGGTCTTCAGGTTCCACCCTCGCAGTTCTTGTCTTTTAATGCTGCCACCGCCTCCTCCTGCTGCCTTGAACTGGAAGCAATCTTCCTGCCTTAGCCTCTCAAATGCTGGACTTGCAGTTGCTGGTCATTACACCGAGCTGTAGGCTGCTGCTGCTGCTGCTGCTGCTGCTTCCTCCTCCTCCTCCTCCTTCTTTCTTCTTCTTCTTCTTCTTCTTCTTCTTCTTCTTCTTCTTCTTCTTCTTCTTCTTCTTCTATCTTCTTCCTCCTCCTCCTCCTCCTCCTCCTCCTCCTCCTCCTCCTTCTCCTCCTCCTCCTCCTCGTTGTTGTTTTTGGTTTTTCAAGACAGGGTTTCTCTGTATAGCCCTGTCTGGCTGTCCTGGAACTCACTCTGTAGACCAGGCTGGCAAACTGTTTCTTCTGTACTTGCATTTTTCTCACTCCTCCTCCCATTGACTCTTTGTGTTGCTTATCTGTTGCTTTATAACAAACATGAAGTTTATTGGTTTAAAACAATCTTTATCCTAGGTGTGAGGGTACATATCTGTGATCCCAGAAGTTGAGGCTGTGACATATGAATTCGGAGTTTGAGATCAGCCTGGGCTACAATATGAGGTCTTCTCCATATAAAACAGAAATAAAACACAAAATAAAACAGCCTTTATTAGTCAATAGTTTCTGTGGGTAGGGAATCAGATGTAGTCTACCTAGGTGATGATGGCCCAGTATCTCTTGACAGGCTGGGGGATCCAAATCCAAGATAGTTGACTCAAAAGACCAGTGGTAGGAGTCCTCATCTCTTGTTTTCTGTTGGTAGCTGTCTTCCCTCTGAAGGAGTTATCTGTAAAGGAAGTGGGGTGATAGAAACCACTGTTCTTATGACCCACTTTGGGAAATCTAACACTCCCTCCACATTCTTTTTGTATTACTTGGTACAAAGGGAGTAGGTACAGCAGAACTTATGAGATGTGTGTGTGCGTGAGAATTTTGAGAGCAGGTGTACGTGTGTTAGGGAAGACTTATAAGGGCTCTTCCTCCTCTATGTGGGTTCCAGAGAGTCCTCTTGTCATGAGTCCTCCAGTGCTGGAATTGTGTGCCACCATTCCAGAACCTTACTAACTGACCTAACTCCCCAACTCTTCTTTTGGGCATGGAGTTTTTTGAGACAAGTTTTGCTTTTATCCCTGGCTAGCCTGGAACTCATGATATAGACCAGACTGGCCTCAAACCAGAGGTGAGTGAGCCTCTTTGCTTTCAAATATTGGGGTCTCAGAAATGTGCTGCCAAGTCCAGCTTGTGGGTGTTATGGGTTTTTTTAGAATTATTTTATGTGTATGACTGTTTTGCCTGTATGTATGTATGTATGTATGTATGTATGTATGTCATGGGCATGCTTGGTGCCCATGGAGGTCAGAAAAGGGTGTTGGATCCTCCAGAACTGGAGTTACAAATGGTTGTGAACTACCATGTGAGTGCTGGGAATCGAACCTGGGTCACAGCAAGTGCTCTGCACCTCTGAACCAACTCTCTAGCCCCTTGTGATTATATTTTAAAATCCTGCTACTGACCATGCCTGTGGGAAAAGGGTGCCTACTTCCTCTAATTACAGCTGAAGCTTTCTGCCTAATGTTCACATGAGCTTTAATTTCTGTGAGAACGACTGGCCAGTTGGTCTTGGTATGGGGCTTTTCCCAGGGAAGGGAAGCCTTCAGCACCCCCAGAATGATGCTGAGCACTTGGAAGAGCAGACTTCCCTGTAGAAAATGGAACTAGTCCTACACAGAAAATCGTGGTCATAATAATAGAGAGAAGGCATAGGTGCTGTCACATCCAATTGACACCCTGGGTTTACAATTGGCGTTTAAAGTCACCTGATCCTGTGAGGTTTCTTTAATGAACATACATGTTAGTAAATAACTCTCCCAGGAGAGGCTGGTGACCGTATTAAGACATTTGTTCCGTGTGTGCGTGAGTCTATTTTCTGCCAGTTACCACTCTACTTTGTCCTTGGGTGGAGCCAGGATGGGGATAGGGAAGCAAGGACAAGTGTGTGCTCTTAAATTTCTGGAAATCTCTGTGGAGAGGACCCGGAGCAGTGTGAGAGGCACCCTAAGCCACAGCGCTGTATAAAGCATCATGGGAAGTGTCCCAGTAGATTCTGGGCTCATCTGGGTTTTGCTGATACAGTAGGAGCAAGTAGAGGGGGAAAGGCAGATGAAGGGACAGGTGCAGATCTACAGTATGGGGAGGACGACATTGGACAGACAGACAGGAACCAGGGATGAAAAGATCTGGAGTTATCCAAGGTGTGGACTTTGTTCCGAAGTGGCAATGAGTCATTCTGGAATTGTAAGAGGAGTAACATGACTAGGAGATATTTTAAGAACATTTGAGAAAGCTCCAGGATTCACTGAGAGGTTTTAAAATATAACCATGTGGTCTCTGGGTGGTGGACCTAGGGCTGCAGAGACAGCTCAGCAGGTAATGCACCTGCCACCAAGCCCGGTGAGCTGACTTTGATCTCTAGATCCTACTTGGTGTGAGGAGAGAACCAGCTCCTGCAAGTTATCCTGACTTCCACATATGCTCTATGGCATGTGTGCACCCATACCCATATACACACACATTAAATAAAATGAAATAAAGAGGAAGAGCCAGATTGACAGGTTAGATGAGGTAGACTCTACAGGGCTTATTAAATGTCCCAAAATTTACCATGAATTACTCAGAATTGATCTTGAAACTCACATGCTTGGTGTGATGTGTTCCTAATCTCATTTGTAAACTCCTCCTAATGGATCTTAGGTTACCATGCTATAACACACAGAGAAAATACTGACTAGCCAAATAACCAGAAAATCAATGCTAATATCTCTGGAGTGTATTTTAGAATGTCCATAGGTTGAACATGCAGGAGAAGTGTGCTAGCTTATAGGTTATCTGTTGACCTTAGTCTTGGTAATTAATTCACAGAGCTGGCGGTCTCTACTTTGTGAATGTATAGATATGTACATTATAAAAGTTGGCTTTGTTTTTTAAATGATACAGCGGTCAGGCTTGGTGGCACTGGTCTATAATCTTAGCACTGGGAGTACAGGGTAGGAGCTTGACATCAGTCTCAGCTACACAACAAGTTGAAGGCCGGCCTGGTTAAAAAAAAAACCAAACAAATAAAATACGGGAAACCAGCAACAACAAAAGATAAGAAGTAAATTGAGGCAAAGCTTCAAGCAAATTAATGCAAAATTAGAGTTATAATTTATCTTAATACTCCCCCTCCTAAGTACAGAAATGAAAAGGAATAACA
The DNA here is from genome assembly GCA_019843965.1 of Rhynchomys soricoides. NCBI lineage: Eukaryota > Metazoa > Chordata > Mammalia > Rodentia > Muridae > Rhynchomys > Rhynchomys soricoides. The sequence goes on from JADRCH010000008.1 coordinate 14,637,759, forward strand.
CAGATTACGGGGAATTTCAGGAAATAAGTCTAATACAGACTTCTGGGACAGGTTTATTCCTAGGGCTAATCTATAAGGTTATCTGAGGCGGTTCTTTTTCTTTGTAGCATCTGGTGTGTGTGTGCTGGGAAACTTTTTGTCTCAGTCAGGGAATGATGACCTTAAAATTTGTCTCCTTTTAGGAGAAGAGGCTGAGGCCCTGTCCTTTGTTTGGAGATTGTGCTTTGTGTGCAGTGGTCCCCTGTAAACAACTGAACACTAACTATCTTTGTCTCATATCTGCTTGGCTCAGCTAGAAAACTGGGTGCTGCCTGGCTGGCTTTTGTGGGTGTCTTTCTCAAGTACCTCCTGTTGGAATGAAGTTAGAATACAGGGGGCAGGCACAAGGCCACACACAGTGTAAAAGACGTTCTTTGTTTTTTGTTTGCTGGTTTTGGTTTTCCAGACTGGGTTTCTGTAACCTTGGCTATCCTGGAACTCTGAGGCCAGCCTTGAACTCAGAGATCCCAACTGCTGGGATTAAAGGTGTGTACAGCCACACCCAGCTTATTCTTGTTTTTGTTTTTGTTTTTGTCTTTTTTTCCCAGATAGGGTTTCTGTGTTTAACAGTCCTGACTATCTTGGAGCCTGCTTTGTAGACCAGTCTCGTCAGTCTGGCCTTGAACACACCAAGATCAGCCTCCCAAGTACTGGGAATCAAGGTGTGTACCACTATGCCTAGCCTCCTTTTTGTTTTTTAAGACAAGGTCTTGCTATATATAGCCCAGGTTGAATTTCAACTCTGTATGATCATGTGTGTGTGTGTGTGTGTGTGTGTGTTGTGTGTGTTGTGTGTGTGTGTGTGTGTGTGTGTGTTGTGTGTGTGTGTGTGTGTGTTGGGGTCTTTCAATTACTGATGTGTACCATAAAGCCCAGATGGTAAATACATGTTTAAATTATTTGTATGTATACTGTTAGGCTTTAGAACAAAGAGACTGAATTATCTTGCTCATCTTTTTGTCCATGGAATTGCTCCTTATAATCTTGTACCCATTATGATTTCAGTGATACAGTGTTCTCTGTATGTGTAGCTTATGGGACACCGTAGATATCTTTCTGCCATAAAACAGCAGCTGGTCTGGCAGAAGATGAGTGTGCACAGGATGCTCAGAGTGGGAGGTGTGCCACGCTAATTGCTAATTGAATGCTGGCCTAGCATGTGCAAGGCCCCGAGTTCCATGCGTGTGTGTGTGTGTGTGTGTGTGTGTGTGTGTGTGTGTGTCCCCATGTCCCTTACTTTCAGATATCTGTATAATTGCTATTGTCATTTGTCCTGTCTGCCCTGGGATTTCAAACCTTCCATAAGTTTGAAGCAAACAGAATCCGATTCGTTTTTTCATTTTCAGTTGCCACTTAGAAACGTAGAGCACTCGCGGTATGGGGCAGCACATTTTATTTCTTTTCTGCACCTCCCATGCTATGAGCTGAAGGACCTGTTGCACAATTTTATTGTTCTGCCCCACAATCAACCATTTTACTCAGGTCATGATAGCCTGTGTGCATGGTCAGGCGTGACAGCCCCAGGGACTTGACTGGAAGAGTGAACACTGTCTAGTTTCCTGATAGTCCATGGTGCCAGGGTATAATCACCTTCAAGAGCCATCATAGGAATGATCTTGCTAAAGGGCAATGGAGTTTTGTTTGACCCCTTACATAATATGTAGCATAGGGTTGAGATGTCGCTTCTTAGATGCTTGTCTGGCGTGAACAGAGCACTGGTTTCAATCCCTAATTCCTAGTACTTCAAGATGTAGATGTATATATATCTAACTATATATCATTTCTGCGAGTTGTATATATTTGTACATGTTCATGAATGTGCATTGGGAGGCTAAGTGGACATCAGAGTTCGTTCTCGGTTCTTCTCTACCATATTTTTTTAGATTTACTTATTTTATGTACATAAGTGCTTTTTCTGTGTGTATGTTTGTGTACTACATGAGTTCCTGGTGCTCATGGAGGTCAGAAGAGTGTTGGATTCCCCTGGAACTGGACTTACAGATGGTTGTGAGCTGTCATGCATGTGCTGGGAATGGAACCTGAGTCCTCTAGAAGAGCAGCAGCAAATGCTCTTAACTGTTGAGCCATCTCTCCAGCCCTGACAATAAATTGCTATGAAATGTATTTTAAAATCATTTTTTGCTTATGTGTAATTGTAGCACTTATTAAAATGAAGGCAAATTTGCATCCTAGTGAGACTGATGTGCTTCTTTATTTTTACCTATGAAATTAAAATTAGGCTGAGGTCACATACCTTTAATCCCAGTGCTTGGGAGGTGGAGGCTGGTGGCTCTCTGTGACCTCAAGGCCAACTTGATCTATTTAATGAGTTGGAGGCCAACTAGGGATGCACAGTGAGATTCTGTCTCAAAAATAAATAAAAATTTTAAAAAATTAAAATAAAGATGGAGATGTAGTATCACACATCTTTAATCCCAGCACTCAGGAGGCATGCAGATCCCTGTAAGTTTGAGGCCAGCCTGGTCTACATAGTGAATTACAGGACAGCCAGGGTTATGTAGAAACTCTGTCTCAATAAGTAAAGTTAGTTTGAATATTCGATACTGTAAGACAGTGCATCTCCAGAACTCACTGAGTTACATGATAATTTTATAAATATTTTATTGTAAATGTAAATTTATATTTGTATAAATGTGTAATAAAAATGCCAGAAGTCTGTTTAGAGCCATCTAGGAAATTGTAGAAACTTAGTTGTAATGTAAAACTGGGATTCTTTTGGGATTGTTTGTTTTGTTTTTAATGCAGGGTCTCATATACCTCTGGCTAGCCCTGAACTTGCTATGTAGCCAAGGCTGATCCCAATCCTCATGCTTTCTGCCCCTGTCTCCCAAGTGCTGGGATGATAAATGTTTACCACTATGCCTGGTCTTATTTTTTTTCTAATAAGCAGATGTCCAGACTCTAGTTGTTGGTGTAAGACTCTGCAGTGTCACAGGGATAGAACCTGGCTCAGTTTCCCTGAGCTGGAATCCATGCCAGATTTTCTTGGCAGCCAGGCCTTGGGAAGCTTGGTCTGGCCCTCCAGGTATTTTTAATGACCACAGCAAAGGAAAACATTAATAACTCCCTGGCAGTGATGAGCACATCTTTGAACCAGTCTCCTAGTGCCTGCTTGCAAAGCCAAGTGAAATATGAACTGGCTGGCTTTGGCTTTGTTGCTCTTGAGACCTTTAATTACTATGTTTGTTGATGTCTGAGTGGAGTCCCACCAAGAAAATCCTCAGGGATTTATTTTATGGGTGCCATAAAGGGATTTCTCAGCAGTCCTTTCACTTTTCAAAGACTTTCCTTTCCAAGCTAAGCCTGCACTCACCCTTTCTGCAGCAGGGAATTATATCCTGTGTGAAGGGTGCTTAGCGAGATGACCACACCAACTGTCCCTTCCCTGTTTAAGCTGTCACCAGGGTCTGGCCTGAGTGATCCTTGGTGAACTGTGGTCTTCAATCTCAGCTCTGAGTATTTGGGGGTCCCACTGCTGATGAGTTAGGCTGTATTGTTTTTCTCCACTCTGAAAAGGAAGTAAGTGCAGAGGATGGCTTTCAAGAAGCCAGTGATTACTCGGGAATAAAGAGTTGCAGCAGGCCAGTGGCTTGGAAGCTCTTGGACCACGTCCCTGAGTTACTGAAAAGCCCCTCCCTTAACGATATCTTTCCATCCACAAGCAAAGCAAAACAAAAGGTTCCTGTCTTTGGGGAAAAACAGCCTCTTAGGATGAGGGCTCAGAGGCATTGGCTAAGGCTGCTTCCTCCTGAACTTTGTGAACCTCTGACTCCACCTCCTCTTGTGAAGGGAATTTACTTTTTTAAATTGTGTTCCATTTGGAACTAATTACACAATCAAAAGATATTGTAAAAATAGTGTAGTGTTGTCTTGAGTCCCCTGTACCTGGATGGTCATGCTGTACGCACAAAACTGAACATCTTGCCTTAAACAGGAAGTTGTTTGTTGTAGTGTCTGTTAATATAAGGATGACATATTAATGTATCATCAGCCTGCCAGCCTTCATGCCTTGGTCTGTGTGCGTGTCTGACTGCGTAGAGCATCACCGTAGGTGGTATTGATGTGCCCAGCCTCCACATCAGGATGCCAGTCTGTACCTCAGGACAGAGACACCCCCTGTCTATTACACCCACCCCTTACACCAGGCAGAAAAGGAAGAACTGCCACTGGCCATCACTCTGCTGCAGCAAACAGTGGAGCCTCGTAGTTTGCTCTCAGAAACTCAGCCCAGGCAGTGACTGTGGGAGAAACGAGTGTTGGACATCATTGTCTTTTAGTGAGGGAGAGAAGCCGTCTTTTTCCACCCGACTGGCTCAGGTGCATTTTAGAGATAAATAACATTATTTTAATTGATTTAGACCTAGTGTCTTGCCCAGTGCTTGGTTCTTTAGTTTTTTCTCAGAACAGAAACTTATAAAGAAAGATCACAGTGGGACTGGAGAGATGGCTTGGTATTGAAGAACACTTGCTGCTCTTGCAGAGGACCTGGGTTCCCCCCACCATTGTACCTCCAATTCCAGGGGATCTAATGCTGCCTTCTAGCTGTTGTGGGCCTCAAGCAATCATGTGGTATACAGACATGTATATCATTCATCCAGCCAAAATACTGACATACATAAAATTTAAAAAATGTATTTTTAAAAATCACGTCTTTCACAAAGCATCTTTTTACTTTTCATAACCCCATCACTTCTAGGCAGGGGCGGGGGGATCTCCGCGAGTTCAAGGTCAGTCTGGTCCAAAAAGTGAGTTGAACACCCTTTTCTGATCTCCATGTTCCATGGTATACACATCCATTCAGACAGACAAAGCTCGTCCACATAAAACAAATCTTTTTAAAAAATACTTTTAAACCTTAGAAGTCTATTAGTAATTAGTAGGCAAGATTATTAAGCTCTTGTTTATTTAGTGTGTGTGTTTATGTGTGGAGAGAGCATATGTAGCATGGTGCACATGTGGAGGTCAAAAAACCAACAAGGTTTGTGAAGTCTGTTCTTTCCTTCCACTTCCTGGGATCCAACTCAGTTCTCCAGGGTTAGATACTCAGGGAAGTGCCCTCACCACTGGGCGGTCCCACCCACCCTAGATGTTCTTTTATGTTATTGTTGAGGACCTCCCAAGGTTTCTGACTGCTGGGTTCTTTCCATGGGAAACTTTAAAATTTCCAAAGACATCCCAGGTAGAATTGAATCTCTCTCTTCTGTGAGTCATTTGTTGTAGACTCCAATATAAAAACAGCCCTGTGAAGCCAGCCTTTGTCTAGGATGGGGACAGTGGCCTTTGGGCATGCCCAGCAGTGAGCCTCCAGGAGGGCTGTGACCACGAGGCTAGTCCAGCAGAGCTTGGAACCCTGGGGCTGATATGTTTATATATACTGTGATTTGTTTGTAATAGCAACCCAAATATCCTTCAGTGCATGTCTGAGCAAACTGCAGCTTCCACGGCATGGGCTGCTCAGTCCTGAAAGGAAGAGACTACCCATACCTGTGCCTACTTGGTGGGCCTCATTACACTGAACAGAAAAAGCAAAGTTCACATACCGTGGTCCACTCACGCAGTGTTCTCTGAAGACAATATCTAGAAATGGAGAGTTTGACCAGGCGTGGTGGGTATGCCTGCCTTTAAGGGTAGCGCTTGGGAGGATCGGGAACTCAGGGTCACCCTTGACTATCCAGGCAGTTCCATACTAGCCTAACTTACTTGAGTACCTTTATTTAAAAAAAGAAAAAAGAAAAGAAAGAGAAAAAAAGATAGTTCAGCAAGTAAAAGCTCCTGTCACACAAGCCTGGTGACTTGAGTCTAACCTGTGCAAGCCATAGGAGGAGAGAACCCTTTCTTTTCTTGTTTTTGTTTTCCAAGACAGGGTTTCTCTGTGTAGCCCTGGCTGTCCTGGAACTCTCTCTGTGCCAGACTGGCCTCGAACTCAGAAATCCACCTCCTTCTGTATCCTGAGTGCTAGGATTGAAGGCTTTCGTCACCACTGCCTGGCTCCTGTTTTTCTGTTTTGGGTTTCTTCGTTGTTGTTGGGGTTTTTTTGTTTTGTTTGTTTTGTTTTTTAATTAAAATTTATGGGACTGGAGAAATGGCAGTTCAGAGCACCAGCTGCTCTTCCAGAAGACCTATGCTTTATTTCCAGCACCCACGTGGCAGCTTACAACCCCCTGTAACTTCAGTTCCAAGGGATCCAACACTGTCTTCTGGTCTCCAGGTGTGCACGATGCACACTACAGGCAGGCAAACACTCATTCACATAAAACAGAGTTTTAAGTTTCAAATCTGGGACTAGTGGCTGAGATGCCTGTTTAACACATTAAAGCATACCTGGCCTCCAGGTTCTCCCAGCATCCCTCAGTCCCTACCTGTTGCAGGGTATACCCGCCTTCTACCCTGCTCTCCAGCCCAGGAGCTGAGCTGCCCTTCCCCAAGAGGCTCTTCCCCATGTAACCCAGCTGTTTCAGTCGCCTACCCCTTTGGTACCTTTGGCCTCCTGGCCTGCTGTATCTTGCTCCCCTCTCTCCTTCCTCCTCCCCCTCAGCACAGGGTTCAGGGTCATGACCACTCTGGACTCTCACAGATGTCTCTGCCTCTGGCTATGTTCCCTCACATGTCTGTAATAAACTTTCTCCTCTGTCATACCTAGGAGTGGTTGTGTTCTTTCCTTTTTCTTTTCCCCCAGTGGGTGTGGGTGTTTTGCCTGTGTGTACAGCTGTGAACCACACACATGCAGTACCCACGGAGGCCAGAAGAGGGCACTGGATCCCCTGGAACTGGAGATATAGTTCTGAGCTGCCGTTCTGGTGCTGGGAACTGAACTCGGGTTCTCTACAGGAGCATCAAGTACCCTCAACTGCTAAGCCATCTTTCCAGGCTAAGAAGAAACTCTTAAATGTTGTCTTGTGACCTCCACACATGCTGGCTGCACATGCCTGCCTTCAGACACACAACAATAATAAATGAACTTAAAGAAAACACAGTTCTGGTGTATGGGAATCTAAATCAAAATTCAACAATTGTGGATAGGATTCAATTATCTATTTATGTCCAGTCCAGTATAAATCCATAGGTTTATACATAAATAATTTTAAATTAATGTTTAAAATGGAAATATCACTGGGCAGATGTGTATTTGACAGACTGTTTAGAAAATTAGAACTTGCCGGGCAGTGGTGGTACACCCCTTTAATCCTAGCACTCGGGAGGCAGAGGAAGGTGGATTTCTGAGTTCGAGGCCAGCCTGGTCTACAGAGTGAGTTCCAGGACAGCCAAGGCTATACAGAGAAACCCTGTCTCAAACCCCCCCCCCCAAAAGAAAACAAAAAGAAAATTAGAACTAAAATAAAGATCAAAAAGCAAATAAGGAAATAAAACAAGCATTGAAATGACAAAGCATAGCATTTTTTTTCCCACCTGCCTCAGTCCTGCTGATGTCTCTGCCTCTGGCTGTGTTCTCCCACATGGCCACCTCACAGTTTCACCATTCTGTGTGTGTGGGCTCATATGTGTTTGTGTGTGTGTGTGTGTGTGTGTGTGTGTGTGTGTGTGTGTAGACCAGAGGTCAGCTTCTAGTGTTGTTCTCCAGGAGCTGTCCCTCTTTTTGAAAGCCATGACTGGACCCTTCACTCTCCATTTTGACTAGGTTGTCTGGCCAGTGAGCCTCAGGATCCACCTGACTCCACCCCCCTAGTGCTGGGGTTACAAAGCTTGCTTAGCATTTTACATGGATTTGCAGAGCAAACTTGGGACTTCATACTTGATTGACCAGCACTCTACTGACTGACTTACCTACCCAGCTTCCTCCCCTCCCCTCCCCTCCCCCTTCCTTCCTTCCTTCCTTCCTTCCTTTCTTTCTTTCTTTCTTTCTTCTTTAAGAGTCTCTCATGAAGCTCACTATATAGCTCATAGAAATTCATTATAAAGAGGAATCTGTCCTTGAACTCACCAGAGATCCACCTGCCTCTGCTTCCTGAATGCTGAGGGTAAAGGCGTGTGCCATCACACGTGGCTTTTCCTTGTAGCCAGGGTTTGGTGTATTTAGTTAGCCTTAAACTCACTGTGTTGACAAGAACAGCCTTGAACCTCGGGTGCTCCTGCCTGAGTGCTGGCATCACATGGGTCAACCACACCTGACTTCTCTCTTTTAGGAGGAACCATTTCTACAGTCATTTTGTTCCCTAATCTTTAGTGAATTTTTAATCCTCTTTCCTTCCAGTCTCACCAGGATTTATCGAAAAAGCTGCTTACCATATTATCAGCGACCTTCCTAATGCTTCCATGCCAAATGCCTCACAGAGTGCTTTAATAACCGACAGGGAAGTGTCTCGGCAGATTTATTTTGTTTTGTTTACAAGGCAATAATATACAAATAGTTTTCATGTCTGAGCCAATATTCCAAAGTCTTGACCCCCGGCGCAGCATTCCTGTCTTTGTGGCCACACTCACGCTCCGCGCAGCCCCCAATAGAGGCTGAGTCATATAAAATCATGACTCTTTCTCCTTTTGGAGGTCACAACAGGATTAAAACAACGGCTAGCAGCATGCTAAACATGTACCCTGTGTCTCTAAGCTATACCTCTAGTGTGCCTGGGAGCTGGTGCTTGATCTCTCTCTCTCTCTCTCTCTCTCTCTCTCTCTCTCTCTCTCTCTGAGTGTGTGTGTGTTTCATTTGATTGAACCTATGGTTCATAGGTTTATATACAAACCTATGTAAAGGAAGATGGTGCTGATGTTGAGCTCCTGGTCACTTTACCACCACCTTCCCATCGCTAGGATTACCGACATGCATTGTCTTGTCTGGGCCATCATTGAGTTACTCATTTATATATCTTTTTTAAGTTTATGTTTTGTTTTATTGTGTATGGGTGTTTTGACTGCATGTGTGTCTGTGTGGCACATGCATGCAGTGCCCATGGAAGCCAGGAGTACAGTTGTGGCTCAGTGGAGACCACTCGGCTCCTGCACGGGAAACCCTCGCTCCAGTCTCTAGTATCACAAATAATAAGATGAGTCATCCTTCACTCTCCAGCCCTGCATCCCTTGTCACAAGCTTGCCTCTTGGTTCCAGGTTTCTAGGTCTGGTGGATGCCCAGGCTACCCTTACTTTGCCCTAGAGTCTAGTGAGAAGGTCCAGCTTCAGCCTGGGAGTCTGGAGATGGCTCATGCAGCCGTGCTGCTCCCTGGACTGTCAGCAGCGAGAGTTCCACTTTGTAGACCTCTGTTTCCTATTTGTAAAGTAGGATGCAGCTGCTCTCTCTTCACCCAAGGACAGGACAAAACAGGCAGTTAGACTGTGTCAGGGACTCTGGGGACTCCTTCAATGCCCAAGCAGAGTAAGGCCTTCCTTCCCCTCCTCTGCCACACCTACTGCACCAGTGCTTCCCGTAGAAACTGATTTTCACACAAGAATAAACCCTGCAGGCAAGTTGAAGTGCTGTCTTAGCTTTTCTTGCTGTATCATTATCATCATCATCATCATCATCATCATCATCATCATCATGTGTTCACTTGGTCTATTTAGGGGTTTGCAGGATAGCCAGGGCTACATAGAAAGGCCCTTTCTCAAAGAAAGGGGGTTGGGGATGGAGGAGTTAGCAAGGATCAAAGAAAAGAAAGAAACCAGGCCACCATGTACTACCATGCTTGATTGTGGTTTGTTTGTTTGTTTGTTAATTATGGGGGGGCACTGGGGGTGTATTTGTGTGCACGTGCCACGGTGCACGGTGAAGGTCAGAGGATAAGTTTGCAGGAGCTGATTTCTCCTCCTATGTGAAGCCCAGGGATCAAATTCAGACTGTAAAGTTTGAGGACAAGAGCCTGCCGGACAGACGGACAGGCCTTCTAACAAACAACCCCTGTTGTTTTCTTTGGAGGTGGTGGCTTGTGTAGCCAGTTTAAAGCTGGGCTTTCAACCTGCTGTATAGGTGAGCATCACTTAGAACTTCTGATGCTTTTGTTTCTGGCTCCCCTGGCTCACAGGCACATACTACCATGCTGTGCTGTGCTGGGGATCAAACTCCGGGATTCATGCATCCAGGCAAACACCCTACCAGTGCAGCTATTTGCTCAGCCTTTGATTGCCAAAGGTTATAGGCAACAGGCTCAGAGACAACACTTCATTCTAGGCATGGGTGGCAGGAGTCGCTATGGCAGGAAAGCTAGGTGGTCAACCACCGATATGGAAGGGTCACTGTCATCTCAGGCACAGGGATCCCCTGACTTTTTTTGCCAGTTATCTTAATTCTACTTGTGGCCAGGAGGCCTTTCTGCTCAGCTTCCTCCTCTGTTGCTTTGACTCCTCCTGCTGTTTCCACTTGAAAGCTTAGTCTCTTTAAGGCAGGAAATGGCACCTGCAGCCCCTCCCCCAGACATTAACCCTCTGAATGAATTTTTGAGTCAGGGTCTCACTTTGTTGTCCAGGCTGAGCTCTAGCATTCCCCTGCCTCAGCCTTCCAAGCACTTGGGAGGCAGAGGCTGGCAGATCTCTGGGTTCCACACCAGCCATGGCTACATGGTGAGAACCAGCTCAAAAAAAAATCCCCAAAACAACAACAACAAAAACCAATCACAAATACACACAATATGTTCTTATTTAATCTCTTTGGAGTTTATGCTTATTGGTTGGAATTTGATTTTATTGAGGATTTTTATTTGTTTTCTGTCAGGATCACACATAGATAGCCTGGGCTAGCCTTAAACTCATTTAGTAGTGAGAATGACTTAAACCCCTTACCTTCCCACTTCCTCCTCCCAGGCATGGGATTACAGGTGTGCCCTATCACTGCTGACTTTACTGAGAATTTTTTTTATATATATATAGATTTTTTTGATACTTTATTTACATTTCAAATGTTTCCCCCTTTCCAGGTCTCCCCTTTGGAACCTTCCTATTCCCTCTCCCCTCCCCCTGCCTCTATGAGGGTATTCCCCCACCCACCCACTACCGTCTTCCCTCCCTGGCATTCCCCTATACTGGGACATCTAACACCCTCAGACCCAAGGGCCTCTCCTCCCACTGATGGCCAACAAGGCCCTCCTCTGCCATGTATGTGGCCAGCACCATGGGCCCCTCCATGTGTATTCTTTGTTAGGTGGTCCAGTCTCTGGGGGAACCAGGGGGCCTGACCAGTTGACACCATTGCTCCCTCCATGGGGCTGCAAACTCCCTCAGCTCCTTCAGTCCCTTCTCCAACTCCTCCATCTGGGACCCCATGCTCAGTCCAACAGTTGCTATGAATTGAATTATGGGTGTTCCAAACTTTTGGGCTAATATCCGCTTATCAGTGAGGACATACCGTGTTTGTTCTTTTGTGACTGCGTTACCTCACTCAGGATATTTTCAAGTTCCATCCATTTGCCTGCGAATTTCATGAAGTCTTTGTTTTTGATAGCTGAGTAGTATTCCATTGTGTAAATGTACCACATTCTCTGTATCCATTCCTCTGTTAAGGGACATCTGGGTTGTTTCCAGCTTCTGGCTATTATAAATATGGCTGCTATGAACATTGTGGAACATGTGTCTTTATTACATGTTGGAGCATCTTCTGGGTATATGCCCAGGAGTGGTATAGCTGGGTCCTCAGGTAGTATTATGTCCATTTTTGTGAGGGTCTGACAAACTGATTTCCAGAGAGGCTGTATCAGCTTGCATTCCCACCAGCAATGGAGGAGTGTACCTCTTTCTCCACATCCTCACCAGCATCTGCTGTCACCTGAGATTTTAATCTTAGCCTTCTGACTGGTGTGAGGTGGAATCTCAGGGTTGTTTTGATTTGCATTTCCCTGATGACTAAGAATGTTGAACATTTCTTTAGGTGCTTCTCAGGCCTATGAGTTTCCTCAGTTGAGAATTCTCTGTTTAGCTCTGTTCCCCATTTTTTGGTAGGGTTATTTGGATCTCTGGAGTCTAGCTTCTTGAGTTCTTTGTATACATTGGATATTAGCCCTCTATCGGACATAGGATTGGTAAAGATCTTTCCCCAATCTGTTGGTTGCCCTTTTGTCCTATTGACAGTGTCCTTTGCCTTACAGAAGCTTTGCAATTTCATGAGGTCCCATTTGTCAATTCTTGACCTAAGAGCATAAGCCATTGGTGTTCTGTTCAGGAACTTTTCCCCTGTGCCCATGTGTTCAAGACTTTCCCCCACTTTCTCTTCCTTTAGATTCAGTGTATCTGGTTTTATGTGGAGTCCTTTGTCCACTTGGACTTGAGCTTTGTACAGGGAGATAGGAATGGATCAATTTGCATTCTTCTACATGTAGACTGCCAGTTGAGCCAGCACCATTTGTTGAAGATTCTGTCTTTTTTCCACTGGATGGTTTTAGCTCCTTTGTCAAAGATCAAGTTACTGTAAGTGTGTGGGTTCATTTCTGGGTCTTCAATTCTATTCCATTGATCTACCTGCCTGTCACTGTACCAATACCATGCAGTTTTTATCACTACTGCTCTGTAGTACAGCTGGAGATCAGGGATGCTGATTCCCCCAGAAGTTCTTTTATTGTTGAGAATAGTTTTTGCTATCCTGGGTTTTTTGTTATTCCAAATGAATTTGAGAATTGCTCTTTCTAAGTCTATGAAGAATTGAGTTGGAATTTTGATGGGGATTGCATTGAATCTGTAGATTGCTTTTGGCAGAATGGCCATTTTTACTATATTAATTCTGCCAATCCATGAGCATGGGAGATCTTTCCATCTTTTGAGGTCTTCTTCGATTTCTTTCTTCAGAGACTTGAAGTTCTTGTCATACAGATCTTTTACTTGTTTGGCTAGAGTCACACCAAGATACTTTATATTGTTTGTGACTGTTGTGAAGGGTGTCATTTCCCTAATTTCTTTCTCAGCCTGTTTATCCTTTGAGAATAGGAAGGCTACTGATTTGTTTGAGTTAATTTTATATCCGGCCATTTTGCTGAAGTTGTTTATCAGCTGTGGCAGTTTTCTGGTGGAGTTTTCCAGTCACTTAAGTATGCGTCATATCATCTGCAAATAGGGATATTTTGACTTCTTTCCAATTTGTTTCCCTTTGACCTCCTTTTGTTGTCTAATTGCTCTAGCTAGAACTTCAAGTACTATATTGAATAGATAGGGAGAGAGAGGGCAGCCTTGTCTAGTCCCTGATTTTAGTGGGATTGCTTTAAGTTTCTCTCCATTTAGTTTGATGTTGGCTACTGGTTTGCTGCATATTGCCTTTACTATGTTTAGGTATGGGCCTTGAATTCCTGATCTTTCCAATACTTTTATCATGAAGGGATGTTGAATTTTGTCAAATGCTTTTTCAGCATCTAATGAAATGACCATGTGGTTTTTTTCTTTGAGTTTGTTTATGTAGTGGATTACATTGATGGATTTCTGGGTATTGAACCATCCCTGCATCCCTGGGATGAAGCCTACTTGACCGGTGGTGAATGATCATTTTGATGTGTTCTTGGATTCACTTTTCAAGAATTTTATTGAGTATTTTTGCATCGATATTCAAAAGGGAAATTGGTCTTAAGTTTTATTTTATTGTTGGGTCTTTGTGAGGTTTTGGTATCAGTGTAACTGTAGCCTCATAGAATGAATTGGGTAGTGTTCTATTTTGTGGAATAGATTGAAGAGTGTTGGTATTAGGTCTTCTTTGAAGGTCTGATAGAATTCTGCACTGAACCCATCTGGTCCTGGGCTTTTTGGTTGGGAGACTTAATGACTGCTTCTATTTCTTTAGGGGTTATGGGACTGTTTAAATGATTTATCTGATCCTGACTTAACTTTGATATTTGGTATCTGTCTAGAAAATTGTCCATTTCATCCAGATTTTCTGATTTTGTTGAGTATAGGCTTTTGTTTTACTGAGAATTTTTAAGCTAGTTTTTCTTGTTTGTTTGGTCTTGAAAAAGACAAGGCTGTCTCTGTGTAACAGCCTTGGCTGTCCTGGAACTCACTTTGTAGACCAGGCTGGCACCTGCCTTTAGCCCAGTACTTAGCAACAGCAGATGATTCTCTTGAGTTTGAGGCCAGCCTGGTATATATAACACCAGGCCAGTCAGTATTTCATAGTGAGACTCTGTCTCAAAACTACCACCCACTCCAAAGAAACAAAAATAAACAAAAGCAAAAGAGCCATCATGCTGCAGCTCAGAGTTTGCATGCTATGGCTAGGGTATGCACAGTCTTGGGGTTCAGTCCCCAGGTCCACACATTCAAGTGTACACACACACACACCCATAGCTTAGTATCTTGAGGTCTGTACTTAGAGCAATAAAATTTCCTGAGAATTCCTGCCAAAAAGGACAACTCCAGACACATGTTGGGTGAGCTGATTCAAGGGAGGCCTCTTCCTCTGTGCACTTCTCATGGTCGTCAGAAAGGAGATGAGTCTCCACTTTGGAGTGAGGAGAAATGTATCCATTCTCTGATCGAATGCACTGCAATGGCTAAATTAATGGTTGCTAATGAGGATGGACAAACAAGGGCAGGCTCTCAACGGTCTTCTCCATCTGGCTGCTCCTGGGAGACAGAATCCTGGTCCTGACTCAGACCCCACCCTGAGGGGCCATTAGATAAGATGGGGCATGGGATCAAGTGGCCGTAGTGTGGATCGCTGTGGCGGGAACTGCTGCAGTCATCGATGACCTGAAATGTATTTACTGAAGGCTTTACAATCCCTTAGGTCTGCCTTGACTTATGAAGACAAAGACCTCCCAAGATCAATGAGCAGATGCCCCAGCAGTTGGCCAGGATCATCTATTGAACACACCCTCCAGTGCCCCACCCACCAGGTAGGTCTGGGAAATGTGGACCTTGGGGACAGATGGGCTGTGTTTTGAAACTCCTAGCACCCTGGCTGACACCCAATGTGTGGAGTTTTTTGTTGTTTTTGAAACTGTGTCTTGTTCTGTAGCTAGTCTGGCCTTCTACAAGGACAGTCGTCCTGCATCAGCCTCCTAAATGCTGATATTGTAGGTATGAGCCACCTTGCCCAGCTTGGTGTATGAAGCACCAAAGATGCTCTGGCTTCCGACCAGTGATGACAGCAGCTAAGCTCAGACTGGCGTTTCCTCCTAGAGTGTAAGGCTTCCAGAGCTTCAAAGATAGAATCCAAAATGTTAGCACATGGCTTCTCATTTGGTCCTCTTTGCTTTGCCAAAGACACATTTCAAATGATCCTTCCCTGTGTTCGTGGCGCTGCTTGCTGAAGCTCTGCTTTTCTCCAGGTCCTTGCCTCACCCGTAGGTCCTGCTGTTGACCCTTGCCAGGTGCAGCTGCTGACTTTTCCCCTGGTTATCTTTCCGTTTGGCTGGCTGCCCTGCCCTGCCTGTCTCTGGTGCCCTGGTTTAATGAGGTGCCAGGCGTGACTCGGTGTTTGATTTTCCTTGTCCAGCTCATTACCTTTGATAGGAATACCTCTTCTGACCTTCAAGAAGTGGGCGCTCAGTACTCAGGAGAATGTACACAGATTTTGTTTGTGGTGAAAGTTATAACATGATAGCACGTGATTGTAACCCCTGAACAGTGGAGATTGTGAGCCTGAGGCCAGCCTGAGTTGCTTAGTAAGACCCTATCTCAAAAACAAAACAAAACAAAAGCCCTAGGGGTGGAGAGGTTGGTCAGCTGCTAAGAGCAGTTGCTATTCTTCCAGAGGACCAAGGTTCAATTCCCAGCTCCCACAGAGGTCAGCTCTCTACCTAACATAACTCTATTATCCTAGCGCCAGAATGAAACAGGATGAGGGGGTGAGGCCAGCCTTGACAACTTAATGAGTTTGAGGCCAGCCTGGACTATGTAAGACCCTGTTTCAGAACTAATAAACATTTTTATTGTCTTCTAAAGTAGATGTGTCTCTTTTACCAGGTGAGGAAACTGAGGTACAGTCAAATCAGATCGTTGTCTCATGTCACATACTTAGGAACGAGGGTGTGCCCCCAGAACTTACCTTCACTCCAGATTTTGTTTCTGTGTTTCTCTGTTTGTTTTTCAAGACAGGGTTTCTCTCTGTAGCCCAGGCTATTCCAGAACTCACTCTGTAGAGTAGGCTGGCCTTGAACTCTCAGAGATCAGCCTGCCTCTGCCTCCTGAGTGCTGGTATCAAAGATGATTAAAATTGGAGTCTAGATTTTAAGTTGTTGTGTGTAGCTTTTGCTACCCCACCTAAATTGGAAATGGACTGCACTACAGGCCATACCCAGCTTCCCTCGAATCTATGGACAAAAGGCACAGACACACATTGTTCATTTTCAACTTGCCTTCTTGGCACAATTGCTGGGCATTATTAAACTCCGAAGGCCAGCTGGCCCTTAGCCACCTCAGCTCTGCACCTCCCACCTGCCCTAACTTTAGTGGCTCAGTTGCATCTAGCCCCTGCTAAACACCCCCAACTGCTCCCCTGTAGGAGCGGCCTGTGTGGTCACTCCATTTTGAGATCTCACATGGCTGGTCTACTTTTCTCCATCAGAAGCCTGGCAAACTCTGTCTCTCCTTCCTTTTGTCTCTCTGCTTGCCTCCAGGGCCCAGAAATCCTGCCTATTCCCTCTGCCCATGGCTTCTTTACTGACAGATCAAGAACCAATTGGGGAACAGGACCTTAGCATCAGCACCCCTACACTATGTGACAGACTTTCTGGGGAAACATCTACTCACCCCAGAATGGGGTGAACCAGTAAGTTTTTCTAGGTTACAAGAATATGGTGAGAGGTCACAGGAGCAGAGAAGACTGAAGAGCAGCTGAACCCCACCCCCCCACCCCCCACCTCCCCCAGGCAAGGGTGCCTGAATGCTCTGGCTCTGGAGAGCTCTGTCTGCACAGCTTGCAGGCAGCCTTACAGGTGTGAGATTCTCCTGAGCACTTGGCTGGTCATAGTCTCCTTCCCCAGGAGCTATTTACTCTTTCTGTAAATCTCGGAAGGGTCCTTCCAGAATCTTGCAAGTTTCCGTTTTGCCTTCCCATGCGTCCTGAAGAAAATGTCCCATCAGAGCAAACTGCTTTCCGACAGATCTCTCGGTAGTCCGTTTGTGAGAGTGTTGGTTCCATCAGACTGGCACACATCCCCTTACCCATGTGTGTGCCTGTCTTAGGAGCACGTGGGACTTGGCTAAGGAAGGACTCTAGCTTGACCTTTTTGTGTGAGGAAGCTGCAGTGTCTGGTCAGCTGGAGCTGAAGAATCAGCTGTGATTAACAAGAGACCAAAACCACTAAAGTAGAACCTTTGTTTACGTGGACAATTGGTGCTGGTCAGCTGGAGCTGAGCAATTGGAGGGGATTAAGAGACCAGCCTCACTGAGGTAAAGTCTTCTGGGAAGTGTTACCTCAGGTTTAGCAATCAGAAGCAGCCAATTCCAGAGGCAGCCAAGGAAGGTCGTACCTCAGGCTAGCACTACTAAACTGAGTAGTGTAAGAGTCGTGAATGTGGAACTGGTTTTGAAGGCATGAAGAGGTCATGGAGAGCAGCTCAGGCTTGCCACTGTGAGAGGCCAGGAGAGGCAGTTGATGTAAGGTGCAGCCTCAGTAGCAGTTGAAGGCCAGATGTTTGAAGGGATCATGCTGAGAAGTTGAGGCTCTGCACTATGAAGTAAGCCCTGAGAGGCTCTTAGTGAAAAGTGCAGCCCAGTTGCCACAGAAGACCCCAGCATTTTGGAGATGCCAGATGGCCACCAAGAATCCCCAAAACTGCAGCCTCGGTGGAGCCAGCCTGCTCGAGCTTAGAAGACAAGCCGTGTGTGCCTCAGAGGGCAGAGCTGGAGAAGTAACCCACGCCCCTTGGATGAGCCCAGAAGACTGTGAAAGAATCCCAGACACTGGACTTGAGTTATTTACAGTTAGTTTGGTTTTACTTTGTTCAGACTGTGACTGTGCCCTGCCCTCTTTTTGTTTTGTTTGTTTGCTTGTTTTATTTAATTTTGAGACAGAATTTCTCTGTAGCCTTAGCTGTCCTGGAACTCTAGACCAAACTGATTTTGCTCGGATGAAAAGTGAGTGCTGCCCCCATCCCCCACGCTCAGGAATGCTCACTTTCTTCCCTATTAAAGAAAGAAAGTACTTAATTTGTTTTTGATTTTATAGGAGCCCACAGTTGAGAGATTTTTAACTTTTTTTTTTTTTTTTTTTGGATGGGATTTTGGAGTTTTACGGAGAATTTGGATTTTAAAAGAGACTGGTAATTTTTAAAGAGACAGCATTTCAAGTGTTTGAAGTGTAAAAAGCTGTGGGACTTTTAACGTTTGTGAACTGTTTTATATTGTGTGCTTTTTATTAATGTATAATGGGGGGGTATGAACAGAAAGGAAAGATTGGGACTTAATAGTGATGTATTTGTGTGTTGGGCTGACAAGGGGTCAGTTGTCCTGGATAGTTTTATGTCAAGGTGACAAAAGCTAGGGTCATTGGAGAAAAGGAGCGTTAATTAAGAAAATGCCTCCTTAAAGATTGGGCAAGCCCGCCGGCAGTGGCAGCGCTCACCTTTAATCCCAGCACTTGGGAGGCAGAGGCAGGCGGATTTCTGAGTTTGAGGCCAGCCTGGTCTACAGAGTGAGTTCCAGGACAGCCAGGGCTGTACAGAGAAACCCTGTCTCGAAAAAACAAAAACAAAAAAATTTGCTTCCTGTTAGCAAAAGGAGGATAAAATGTAACTTGTCTTGTGCAGCATCTCCCTGCCAGCCTCACTGGTTTCATTTCTTACATAGTGACCGCAGTTACGCCTTGGAATGTGCTCAGAATGATGGATAACAAGGATTTAGAAGCTGAAATACGCCCCTTGAAGAATGAGGACAAAAAATCACAGGAAAACCTAGGAAACCTATCAAAAAAGGAGGATAACTTGAAGAGCAAGTCTGTGCCTTCCCGCTTGTCCCGGTGCCGCACGGTGGCATTTTTCCTTTCCATGTTCATCTGCCTCTTTGTGGTGTTTGTCCTCTCTTTCATCATCCCGTGTCCAGACCGACCTTCCTCTCAGGGCGCGTGGAGGCTTGACTACAACAATGCAGGTGAGCCTGCGGGGCGGAGCTCTTTCCATCTGGGTTCCAGACTCTTCCCTTGCCGGTACCATGACAGGGCCTAGTCCTTCGGTCTTTGACTGTTAGCCCTAAGTGGCTCCTGGGTTTACCTCTGAACCTGGGGATTTTAGGGACCTTTAGGGGAACTGGAAGCACTCTCATGATCAGGTAAGTAGGCAAAGGCAGGCTCACAGGCTTTAATGAAAACAGTTCAATGAAACTCAACCTGTCTGAGGGATTAGAGAAGGCGCCATCAGCTGTGGAAAACTGCCAGGCGGCTTGAGAGCTCCAGAAATGAAAGCTGAAGCAAATCACACTTTGTTTCCTGCCCATGAAATTAGCCTTTACAAAAAAACAGCTGAAAACACTTTTAATTTATATATATATATGTATATATATATGTGTGTGTGTGTGTGTGTGTGTGTGTG
>JADRCH010000008.1:14662478-14734221 GCA_019843965.1 Rhynchomys soricoides
CTCTCTCTCTCTCTCTCTCTCTCTCTCTCTCTCTCTCTCTCTCTCTCGTTTTTCAAGACAGGGTTTCTCTGTGTAGCCCTGGCTGTCCTGGAACTCACTCTGTAGACCAGGCTGGCCTCAAATTCAGAAATCTGCCTGCCTCTGCCTCTGCCTCTGCCTCCCGAGTGCTGGGATTAAAGGCGTGCGCCACCACTGCCCGAAGACTTCTTTGTGAACGGAGAATCTCCCTTGTCCATGGCTCATGAGCATACAGTGCTAAGCCTGACACTCTGCCCCCAGATGTCAAGATAGTTCAAAGAGCAGCCTTTGTGGCTGGCACAGCTGGGCTGCACATTCCTATGTAAGCTGAGAATGTCTGCCAATAATGTCCCCACCCTCTCCAGATCCTACTTCTGGACCTCAGTACTGGGTCTATGCTGTGGAGCCAGCCCCTCCCAAGCCTGCCTGGGGGCCCACCATCCACAAGCCTGATGACTGCAGACCACCGCTCAGCCTTCTTCTTCTGGGGCCTCCATGACCTTGTGAGCGCTAATGAGATGGTACGAGATCACACACTCAGGGAATACCCCATGTTGGGATCCAAGGCCAGAGGTACCAGACCCAGATCCCCTGGAAGCTGCCAGGGCTGGACCTCCAGAAATCTGCTGAGTGTAGTGCAGATTTGTTGGGTGGGGGTGCAGGCCAAGGGGGAAGTATCCTGAAGGACCTTGGGGCTATTGGAGAAGGATCTTGGGAGGCAGGAGCAGACCTGTAATAGGGAGGGCAGGTGCTGATGAACACTAGGCAGGACCATGTCCAGGTGCAGGGAAGCAGGGGCTAGCAGGCGTTCACGGAATAGGAGTTAGCCTTCTGGAGAACACTGGTACACATAGTTGTGAACAAGGTTACTTGGATAGCAGCTTCTGAAGGTAACCTGAGGGCTGCCCAGGAAGGTTCTAGGATTTCAAAGGCCTGCTGAGATGTGGCTGTGGCCCAGATACAACCGGTGAGTGGGACACATTGCTGTTCTCACTTCAGGATCCCCAAGACATGCAGCACAGCCTGTATATGTTCCACCCGACCCTGCCTGGCATCCTGCTGGAGCTAGTCAACATGTCTGCCAATATTGTGGCCTTCAATGGTGAGCATGGGCTCAGGCACTGGGTCTAGGTCTTCCCCTCCTAATTTTTGCTCTGGCTGGTCCTGAGCAGCACTGACTGTCCCCCACAGTGGTCCTGTTTGAGCCAAGCCGCCATGCTGCCTATGTGCTCCTGACGGGTCCAGCAAGCTCCGATGTGCCTGGCCTGGTCTCTGTGACCAAACACAAAGTTCGAGATCTTGTCTCAGGCAGTAGAGTCATCCACTTGGGCGAAGGTAGCTCAGACAGCGACCAGGCTATCCGGGACCGGTTTTCCCGGTTACGGTACCGGAGTGAGGTGTAGGTGGTGTCTGCTGGAGCACATGGAGAGACTCCCAACTGTGAAAACGAAGCCTCTTGGAAAGTTGGCCTGCCCTCGGCCTTCATGCTGACCTCACTGCTTGCCCTGGTGATTCTGCCCCTCTGGGAGCTATGGCCTTAGTGGTTCTACCCAAGGATATTGGAGGGCACCTTCCAGCCTCCTGCCTATACTATGTCCTCCCTCAAAGGTCTCACTGTGTGGCCCATCTAATCTGGTCAAGTTACACTCCCTGGGCCAGCTCGGGCAAGTCAGCCCTGCAGGAGGCTCATTCATCACTTACTGCCTCATACCATCTCACAGGAAAAGCCACCGCTGTATGGTGTGCTGCTCCCTAGGCCCTCTCAGTCCAGCTTGGCTTTTCCCGTGTCTGCACTGTTCCTCAGGGGCCTTGAAGCTCAGGGCTATAGCTGGAACCTGAGGCTCTGAAGCTGCTAGCCCAAAGCAGAAGGGAGCATGTCTCCTGGAAAGTGAGCGACACTGAGTCTGACCAGGCAGAAAGGAGCCTGTCCTGGAGCCTCCAGGTGCACTTGAGGGATTTACAGACTGCGGGCTGAGTCAGTCCCTCCCCTCAGCACACTGGACCTGCTGTCTGCACAAGTCCCTGCACCCTGGCACAGAGGACACAACTCTTACCCCACTCTGGTGCTTACCTGGCGAATGTCTCGCCTTGTGCCTTGTTGCCCCTGAAGCCCAAGGGAACAGAGCAGCTCTGCCCAGACCAGATCCCTAGCTCTGTAGCCAAAGCAGTCCCATGACCCCAGCCACCATGGAAACCCACACAATAAATGATTTGCACTGATGGGGAAAGCCCCAGTAGTCCAGCGTGAGCCTGCAGTCTGTCTGGATGTCTCTCTGCTTGCAGCAAAGAGGGGGTTATTCTAAGTCGTCATACTCTGGGTTCTGTTATGGGGCGAAATGAAGGTGAGGTGAGTGTTGGCTGTCACAGCACAGGAGAGCCAAGAAGGCTTCAGGGCTTGGCCTGAGTATCAGTTCTTCTGAGAACCCTTTGCTAAACATAGACTTGTCCTCATAACTGCACATGTACAAAAGCCCAGAGTGCGCACAGGTGTACCTGCAGCGTCAACATGACGGCTGAGGTTGATGGATGTTTTCAAGGCAGGAAGCTGGTCCCTCAGCCCTGCAAAGTAAAGGTAACCGAGCATATATGTGGCCCTGAAGGAAGGGAGATAGGGGAAAAGGGTGTACCTCTAGATTTCAGGAGCTTGGCTCTCCACTGCACAGGATGAGGTGTGGGGTCTAAGGGCACCACCACTCTCCAGCACCAGGCTGGATTGTGCCCTATACCTCGCTCCCCACAGCCCCCCTAGTGGCTGCTGAGGACAGTGACCTATTTATGGCCATCAAGGGGCTGAATGACCCTCTAGCCTGCCATGGTTTCTTAAGTGTCCCAGGGCTTGCTTTGGGTCATGTCCTCTGGAGCTGGGCACACCGGCTGCAGGGGACACTGGACAGGTGGCAGCACCCTGTCCACCCACAGCCTCTTCCACAGGTTCCTGGCTCTCTGCTGCACTTACACACCTGTCCTTGGTGCTCTTTCTCCTCCACAGACCAAGTACAGACGAACTCCACTGAAGCCTGAGAGGGGGGCTGGGTCCCTCATCAGCCCAAACTGACACCGTCCACAGAAACCGCTTTAAAAAAACATTGATTTAGCCGGGCAGTGGTGGTGCAAGCCTTTAATCCCAGCACTTGGGAGGCAGAGACAGGCGGATTTCTGAGTTCGAGGCCAGCCTGGTCTACAGAGTGAGTTCCAGGACAGCCAGGGCTACACAGAGAAACCCTGTCTCGAAAAAAAAAAAAAAAAACCACATTGGTTTTTATGTGAATAGGGGTATTTATGGAAGACAATCTGGGACTCACTTCTCTCTACCATGTAGGTACCGTGTAGGGGATTGAACTCAGGTCACAGGCTTAACAGCAAGCGCCTTTACCCACTGAATCACCACCACCCCACCCCCCCGCCATGGTAGCTACTTCTTATACCAGAACCACACCCTTGATCTTTCCCCCCACCCTCTTCACACACATACACACCAATATATAAGATGTTCACACCACAGATGCCACATGTCACGTGCAACCTGCACACCCGCCACTCCCACTACACAGCACCCACCACCCATAGGGCCGCAAACACTCAAACCATAGGCTCAGCCAAGCTGGGCCCACAGAAGAACGGACTATGCAAGGGCCTGGAACTTTTATTTCTGTAGAAATGGGTTGTGGGGGGATACTAGAGAACAGCCCTGTTGGAAGCTACATGGCAGGAGGAGGTGCCATTTTTATTTCTACCTCTGGGGTGGGGTGGCAATGCTGGTGGCACAGGACAACCTGGACAGGAAGACTGGATGCCAGGGCTGCCAGCTTGACAAATCTGGGAGCCCCACAGTTAGGACAACAGTGTAGAGTTGCCTGTCTATAGATCTGATCAGAAGACGGGTAGAAGAGATGCCATCTACGGCAGTAAAATGGCACCTGCAGACATAGTCTCCTAAGAAGCCACTGGGTTTATCAGCCTTAAGATTACCCAGTGGAGGAGCCCTCCTGAATAGGATGGCATAGCCAGAGACTATTCGCATGTGCCACTGATTTGACATTCTAGAGTTGAGATGGCCTCCTAGTCCTGAACTGAACACTACAGAATACCAGGAATTCTGAGGACCTTGATTTTACCTTTCTTCTAGAACAAGTTTCTGTCCTGGCAAGGATCAACCAATGAAATCTTGCCTGGGAATCAGCTTGGACAGTCCCTCCTGGGCATGGGAGGGCTTGCTCAGTGGATGCTAAAGGGCCTCATAGCAAGGCTGGGCCCTCTACAAGCAGATGCCAGGGCTGGGGGTATCTTAGGAGTACACGACCCCACAGGGTGTCAGGCAGGCGATGGTAAGGTGAGGTGTGCCACAAGAGCCACCTATTCCTCCCCATCGCCACCTGCAGGGGAGCTAGTTGCCGCAGGCTCCCCAGGGGTCGACTGGAGAGCAGGGCTGAGGCTTGAGTGTAGCGGCTTCCGCAAGAATGGAAATGGCCTGGGGACAAGACCAAGACCATGCTGAGGGCACAGGTCTCCCTGAAGGGCCCTCCCTGCTCAGTGGACATAGGGCTCCAGCTTGGCTCACCAGCGCTTTGTCTCCAGCGGAATCACGGCTTCCTCCAGCAGGCCCTTGTATATGTCAGACTTCAGGAACCTTGGATAGGAGTCCTGCAAGAGACAACATCCAGTCTCTGATCCATAGCCAGATCCAGCCAGCATCACTGGGACAACCTTCTGCTCATAGGCCCTGCAGGACCCTGCTGGGGGCAGCTATCCAACACTAGCCCAAACCAGGACCTAGAGAGACCTGACACCCATCTGGTGGGGCCACTAGATTGCAAAACATGGGCAAGAGACACTGTTCACACAGAGGGGTGAGTCAAGCATCTTCTGCCAGGGATAAGGAGCCAGAGTGCTTCCACTTCTGTAGAGAAAGGGCAGGATGTGGGATTTTACACAGCTGAGCAAGGCTGATGGTTCACACCGGTAATCACAACACGGAGGAGGAGCATAAACTCATGGATAGCCTGGGCTACACAGACAATAAAGAAGTAACCATGCTCTAAAGGGCAGAGAACTCCATAGAAAAATCTCGAAAAACCTCGCTAGAGTCCAGGCATAGAGGTGCACACTTTTAATCCCAGCACTCAGCCGACACACAAGCATTGTGAGTTCAAGCCCAGTCTGGTCTACATAGTGAGTTCCAGGACAGCCAGAACTGTGTGGAGAGACCCTGCTCAAATAAAGAAAAACCACACTAGAGAGCAGGAGGCCACCAAGGTCTAGGGAGACATAGAATGTGGCCATTTAGATGATCAGGTCAAGAGGAAGAACTCTCAAGTCAGGGTTGAGGAACATACACAGACCCACTTTGTTTTTCCGAGACAGAGATTCTCTGTGTAGAGCAAACTGGCCTCGAACTCACAGAGATCTGCCTGCCTCAAGTGCTGGGATTAAAGGTGTGCTGCACCATGCTTGGTTTTTGTTGTTTGTTAGTTTGGGGGTTTTTTTTGTTTTTGTTTTGTTTTGTTTTGTTTTGTTTTCTGAGACAGGGTTTCCCTGTGTCGCCCTGGCTGTCCTGGAACTCACTCTGTAAACCAGGCTGGCCTTGAACTCAGAAATCCGCCTGCCTCTGCTTCCTGTGTGCTAGGATTAAAGGTGTGCGCCACCACTGCCCGATTAACATTTTTAAAAATGGCATGATGGTGCATGTCTGAAATCCTGGCACTTGGTGGTGGAAACAGAATTGAGAGTCAAACTCATTCATAGCAAATTCAGGGTGGATCTGAACTATAGGATGCTGTCTCTAATGATGTTATGGCTGTTAGTTGCTGTGGGTTGAAACATTAAATATGTTAAAATCTATGATTTTTTTTTTTTTTGAGACAGGGCCTCACTCTGTAATTCAGACAAATCTTGAACTCAAACAGATCCACCTGCTTCTGACTCCCTAAGGTTTGCACCCCCATGCCCTAGGAATTCTATTAATTTATTATGGTATTAAATAACATCAGGAGGCTGAGGCAGGAGGATCAGCCACAGGTCAAAGGCCAGTCTGGACATTTATACATAGTTTGAGATTACAGAATGAGACCCTGACTCAAACTGAAAACTCCCATTAACCACTCTGAACGAATACCAAAGATCCAGCTAATTGTTTTAAAGTGATCCGTAGTGTAGAGCTTTGACTCCATTTGTCCCACCATATGACCAGAGGGTACACAAAGGGTGGGGTGGGGAAGGGACAGCCCAGTGAGGCCCAGTGAGACAATAGGCAATGGTGGGGTCTGAATACCACCACCACACTAGTTTACTGGTACCACAGCAGCAAGTGACAGAGGCTGTGCTCATTCCTAATGAAGCAAAAAACAAAATAAACAAAAAACACCCAGAACTAGAGAAAGAGTGAGGGGGACCGTGATGGTTGGGACACCAGGATGTGGGAGGGACCGTGATGGCCAGGACACCAGGATGTGCCCACCTTCTTCATGAGCATGTAGATGTGCAGCTGAGCTGCATCCAGAACATATCGGTGTGGCTGGCGCAGCCCTTCCAGGGTCCACTCCATCGTCCTGCTGTCAATGTTGATCCAACGGGCAGCTCCAGGGGCCAGGAACTGCCTGAGATACCGATGCTACAGTGTGACCCACGATGGGCCTAAGGGATGGCCTAGTTGGCTTCCACTTCCGCACACTTACTGATACACAGAGTCCACCAAAGTGGGGACCTGGGCCTGTCCACCAAAGCGCAGCTCCTCACATGCCTCCCAGAAGCTGAGGTTTTCCGCTAAAGACAGAGCAGCAGTCAGGGTTCTCACTGAGCTGGCTAGAGAAAACCTGGGGCGGGGTCCCAGGTAGTAGCCTTCCTTGGGGGTGTCTATAGCAGGAAGGTAGGCGTCTTACCACTGAATTCCTTCTGGAGAAAGTCCATGAAGTGGGTACGCCCCACGGGGTCATCCAGGAGCTCCCGGAAGCTGAAGCTCCATCGCTCAACACGGAGCTTTGTGGGGGTAGCCACACTGGGAGGGGAGAGGCAGGAAGCAAGAGAGGGCGGGCTGTTCATCCTCCTACTGGTCCAGCAGCATTCAACAAAGGCACTCAAAGACTTGGGGCTTACTTGGGCGCATTCATGGCCCAGTAGGTGACATCATCTGTGATCCAGGGGTTGCTGGGCAGGCACCCTGACATGATGGGATCGTGCGGCCCATGCTGGTTGCTGAACTTCAGGTACCTGGGGATTCCAGAGGGCAGTGCAGGGTGGCTCCGGGGACAAAGCTGTATAAAGGGTCTGGGTTGGGAAGGGACTCTTGCTGACTCTCACTCACGCCTCGAGGCAGACAGAGGACTTGACCCGGTTCCTGCCCAGTGCCTTCCTAAAGCGATCGATCTAGGACACCAGAACTGAGTCAGGACCTGTGCTGGGCGATGGGCATCCCTACCCAAGTCCCTTGGACCTACCTCACACTTATAGAAATCCGAGCTCTAGGTCTGAAAGACACAGTTGGTTTGGGTTACAAAGCAGCCTTCCCTTCTGGGATTCAGAAACACCACCGGGTTTCCACCCAGGGCTGAGACCTTGCCTCACCAGGATGTAGCAAAGAATAGCTCACCCCTGTAGCCCGAGTTTTAGAGCCCTTTCCTCCTAGCCCTCGGGGAGAACTCTCACAGACTTTATCCAGGGACTCTGAAGATGTTCTACAATACCCTAAGGCTATCTAGAAATTGCTCACTTGTTATTAACCTGTCATATTTTCCGATGACTTCAAGTGTTTTTGTTGTTGTTTTCTTTGGTTCCTGATGGCCTTGAATTCACTATGGAGCTGAGGATACTCTTTATATTTATGATTCTTCTGCCTTCACCTCCCAAATGCTATGATTAGAGGTGTCTGTCACCATCCTTGGCACTTAAAATATTTTTGTTTGAGCCCGGTGGTGGCGCACGCCTTTAATCCCAGCACCCGGGAGGCAGAGACAGGCAGATTTCTGAGTTCGAGGCCAGCCTGGTCTACAGACTGAGTTCCAGGACAGCCAGGGCTACACAGAGAAACCCTGCCTCGAAAAACCAAAAAAAAAAAAAAAAAAAAGTTTTTTGTTTGGTTGTTTGTTTGTTGGGAAGAGCAGGGAGTTGGTTGTTTCTTTGAGACAGGGTTTCTCTGTGTAACAGCCTTGGATGTCCTGGAACTTGGGCTGAGCTCGAACTCACAGAGATCCACATGTCTCTGCCTCTCTAGTGCTGGTATTAAAGGTGTGTGCCACTAAACTTGAATGTTTGTTTTGAGACAGACAACTCAAGAGACAACTCAGAGAGAAAAGAGGACTGGAGACAATGTAGCTTGACTGTCCTGGAACTTGCTATATAGACCAGGCTGGCCTCAAACTCACAGAGATCCACCTGTCCCTGCTTCTCAATGCCATGATGCCTGGCCTTTAAAGGCTCTTTTTTTTTTTTATTTTTTTGGTTTTTCGAGACAGGGTTTCTCTGTGTAGCCCTGGCTGTCCTGGAACTCACTCTGTAGACCAGGCTGGCCTCGAACTCAGAAATCCACCTGCCTCTGCCTCCCAAGTGCTTGGATTAAAGGTGTGTTCCACCACTGCCCGGCCCTTTAAAGGCTTTTAAAAGACATGTATATTGAGAAATCCTTCTCTTGGGAGCCTGGCGTAGCTGAGTCATGGCCCCTCTAGGCTAGTTTGTATGGCTGGATTGTAGGAGCCACCTAGTAGACTGGCCAACTATTCCCCTCTCTAGCCATACTGAGCATGGCGCTGAGGTATGTGGATGATGCCTCTGACTTCCAATATCATCCTAGATCTCTACTTTTATATAGAAAAAAGCTAGGTGCTGAAGTTAGCAAGATGCTGAGACAACAGGATCTTTTCTTAAAATTGGGTCCAGTGGGAGTGCTGCATTAGTTAAGGCCTGTCTGCACCGAGTCCCACCTTCTCTAGTTTGGAGGTTACCAAAGGCTTTGGAGGGAGGGGCCTATGGACCCAGAGCCCTCAGGCCAAAGCCTTGTGGTCCTCACTTCACCTCCGTGGGAACTCTGCTGCTATTTAGCCTGGGGGAAAAGGGTCCCGCCCTCCCCCCAGACCGGGACCTTGCCACTTACTTGCACCCAAGGCAGCAGGTGAGAGAAAAGAGGACTGGAGTTACTAAGGGAGCTTGAGGGTGGGGTCCAAGAAAAGCTGAAACCAGGCACATCAAAAAATAGGGACCTTGGAGTGGCTGCATTGGGTACATCTAGGTGGATCAAATGACAGATAAATGGATGGGTGAGCAGTCCAACGAAACGGGAAGTGCACTGGGTGGAAGGGTGGGTGTTACAGTGAAGGTAAAGTAGCAGCAGCTAGGGTGAGGAGACGGAGTGTGAAGTGCTTACCATCTGCACTTGACTCGGGTTGTAAGAGCCCTTCTCAGGACCCTGCTCCAAAACGTTAGGTGCCCCAGGCTGCAGAATGATGATGAGATGGGCGTGCTGAGCCCTCTGCCCCCAGATTTCAATACCCTTAACTGTTGGGTGTGAGAACTGAGCCATGGCCTGGCCTTGAGCCCCATCTCTCTGCCCACCCTGACTTAGGGTGATCCCCTTGGATAGAAAGCAGACCTCAGTTTCCCAGCGCTGCCCCCCATCCCCCAGTCCTTCTGCTACAGCTGAGAACAACCTTCACCTTGTGTCCTGGGACCCTCAGCCCTGCATTGGTTCTTGTGTCCTTAGAGTGAACCTGGCTTGTTCTATGGTCTGGGACTAGAGGCAGCCTCAGACCTGACCATGTCACCTCTACATTGTCAACCAAGAAACAAAGACAAGTTCCCTGCCACCCACCCAAACCTTGAAACTCACCTTCCCACAGTTTAAGAAAGCAGTTTTAAGAGGGTCTTTTAGTAAAGCACACAGAACCATTTAGACCCCCAGGGAAACTCCTCCACTCTCACCACGTGAGGACTCACAGGGGGCTTGTTCACCAGCCAGTATGTCTGCTCCTGACAGGAAATGACCAGCCTGTCTCCCTTCCGGCGCTGCTTAGCAGCCCTGGGAAGAGTAGGCAGAGGAGAGGAAGCTACTCCTAGGAGCACTGCTCACACTCAGCCATGGGCAGTGGAACCTGCGATGTCATCTTCTTGGTCCCAAGGCTGCCAGTGACCAGCTCAATGACATCCTGAACGTTCTGAGTTCAGTGTCCCACCAGATGTGGTGTGGTGTCTCACCGCAGCTGCTCTCGAGCCTGCATCAATACTAGATCCCATGCATGGTTGATCTTCTTGTGCAGCAGAGCATAATGTTCCTGGAGGGCAGCAGGGTATCCAGTGGGTGAAGTTGCGAACCCCCACACAGGCCTACCTCTGGAATATGGGCCCCAGCTTCCAGGGACGCTGCAGGGAGTTAATGTGTGTGTGTGTGTGTGTGTGTGTGTGTGTGTGTGTGTGTGTGTCTACCTGGTACAGAAACCAGCCTGACCCATTGGGTCCTAAACAGGGGCTGCCTATCCTTCTGGGAACCCTAAGCCTCTCCCTATAGGGGCCTTCCCAGTGAAGCTGCAAGGGGTGAGCAGGGGTATGTGTATATTATCTAGCGGCCTAGGCTGCATGCTCTGGCTGAAGGGGTGAGTCTGTGCTGGACTCAGCCTGCTGGAGGGCTCACCTTCTCGTAGTCCACTAAAGCCCCTTGTTTTTGGATGTTCTTCTTAGCCAGGTAGATGGCTGGAAGGATAGGAACATAGTGCAGAGGGCCATCACTGTAAACCCCAAGGCCTTGACCTGGGACCACTGGTTCCCAGCCTGTATTCACGCCCATCCCACTTACCATAGTCCAGCTCAGCAGCTGGCCACAAAGTGCTCGTCCAAAAGTAGGGTGTCTTGTGTTGTGCAGGGAAAATGTCATCCAAGACCTTCCATTTTCTCTCCCAGGTACCTCCCACCACCTCATAGCTCCCAGCAATGGCTGATCAGAGGGTGCATCCTTACATGGATGCTCCAGCTGACCACTGCCCATTCTTTATTGGGGGTTGGGGGTTGACACAGGGTTTCTCTGTGTAGCCCTGGCTGTCCTGGAACTCACTCTGTAAACCAGGTTGGCCTCAAATTCACAGAGATCCGCCTGCCTCTGCCTCCCGAGTGCTGGGATTAAAGGCATGTGCCACCACTGTTCATTCTTTCTACCTGAAACTTGGGGTCCTGTAAAAGGACTATCTCCCTGACTCGGAATGCCAGTGGTACTTGATAATCCAAGGATGTGATCACAGTCTGAGCGTGGGTTGGCCTGGACTCACACACTGAAGTGCAGGGATCCTATCACTACACAAAGCAGATAATTTTTCAAGGATGAGACCTGCTGGGACCTCAGCTGAAAGCCCTACAGACATTGACCTTAGCGTGGGTGCTGCAGCTCCCTGAAAGTTGAAGCTCCCTCTATTTGCTTTAGTCTAGATTTGGGGGGGGGCGGGTCCAGTTTAGTGACATCACAACGTCCCGCTCCAACCCCAGTAAGCTCCACCCTCCTCTAAGTGGGGGTGCACCCTGCAACCCTTGGCCTGACCTGGAACCTGTAGGGGGTCTCATCGGGCCTGAGCGTCAGGTTTCGGGACTCACGCAGTGGGTAGATGTAGCCATGTTGCGCCAGGAGTGTGCCCAGGTGCAGGGCTTCTGAGGAGAACGAAAGTGAGCGCTCTGCCAGCCCCCGCCCCAAGCCGCGGTGCGCCGACTCTCACCCTCCTCCGAGATGCAGAACTTCTGCACCAGCCATTCCACGATATCTCTGCCTGCACAGGAGAAGCGAAGTGGGCGGAGACCGCGTCGCCCTGCTCCCCCAGGGTGTCCACGAGCCTCACCCGCTACCGCGTGGGGGATGACGGTGATCAGAAGGCGCTGGCTCCGCATCTTCACGCCCTGGTCAGGGTCCTGCATGCTCACGATCACCCGCTCCATCTGAGAGCGAACGCGGGGGGTGAGGGGAGTAACTCAGATTGCGCACACTTGCGCCCAGGTTTCCCAGGTCACCGCGTAGGGACAACAGGCTGGGGCAGTAAAGGCCGGGACCCAGTGCTGTCATTATGAACTCCCAATGGTTTCCTGGGTCTGTTCACCCCCCTCACCTGCCGCGGTCCACGCCCCCTCTCCTGCCCAAACTCTATGCCCACAGGCCCAGGGCCCACCTTGCTGAGATGAGGTCTCTGCATTCGGGAGCACCCGCCGTGGGGTGTGCGGCCCGTAACCGTGGCCATGGCGGACCTCCAGAGAGGAGACGCCCCGCCCCATGCCGGCCCCGCCCGCTAAGGTTAACCGTGTGAGCCACGGGGCTCGGTTCCTGCACCACAGAGATGCCTGAGCCCTCGCAAACTGTGACTTGGGATAACCTGCAGTGTGGGCAGATTGAAATCTCAGATGCCTGCAAGGCAGAGGAGCCTGTCTTAGTCTGGTGGCTTACTTGCCGCAGGGCTTGGTCTTAGAGATGGAACCTGTCACTGAAGCTCTGGAATAGGACAGAGTGTAGCCAGATAGATCTGTTTGGAAGCAGTGGTTTAGGGTCTTGGTAGCCACAACGCCATTCGTGGGCCAGTAAGAGGTGCAGGGGTCAGCAGAGTCAGGGTTGTGGGGTCAAGGGTGTAGCTTGACTTGGCCCAAGAGTGTCCTTTCACAGATATGACATGTACGGCCTGTGTGGATCCATAGGGTTTGTATAATGTAAGCCTCACCCGGCAGGTCATCGATCCATTTATAAAAGTCATGGAATGGGTTGTTTCTTCTTTCCTGAAGATAGGGTGCCCTCTTTCTCTTCCCTACCTAAGGAATGCCAGGGGCCATGGGAGGGGTAATTGGCTTTACTGAGACCAGGAACCTTCAACAGGGCATTTGAGTTTATCCAATGAATCAGAGGGGTTGAAAGGGTGTCCTGCCCAGATATGGTATATCACCCAAATATCCCAGCCTTCTTCCAGTCTGACTTCACTTAAACACAAGGTCAGTCAGGCTGGCCCCAGGCCAGCTGTCGCCCTGAATGAGTAGGCATCTCTAGAGGTTGCAGGCTGCTGGCAGCTGAAGCTATCCCCAGTGTCTAACATTACACACTTGCCGAAGGACACGGGTGAGTCTCCCTGGCATTTTGGGCCTCCTTGCAGGATCTTGCTTTGGAAAGGTAGTGGACAGTGTGGTCACTAGCGCAATACCTCAGCATTAATGGTTGGCCTGCTGCACAGCAAAGCAAGTGTGGGCCTGATGCCTGGATACGCCCAGAAATGCAAGACACTGCTTTGCACTACTTCTTTACTCTGATCCTGGCCTTGGTCCTGCCATCCTCAGCTGAAGGCCCAGCTCACCAGTCACCTGCCTTGGCGAACCAACATTCCCTTCCATCCCTAGGTCTCCTCTATATGTCAAGATTAAGGAATCCCTCAGCACCTACTTTCTGTTTCTTTCAGTCTTTCCTCTGTCTAGGAACCTGCAGAATTGTCTGAGTCCCAGGTCCCCACAGACATCCCCCCGCCCCCACATTCACAGTCTGTACCAATAAGCTCTAAGAGATCTTGAGTCTGTGTGGCCCACACTGCACTTGAGTGTGTGGGTACCAAGAACCAACAGGGTGTGGCCCAGCTGGAGCCTGATAGGCCCCTGGAGTCCCCTTTGCCCAGACAAGAGGGAGGGAGCAGGTGGAGGGTTGCGGGGCTCCAGGTGTGCCCTGTGCCACTTGCTGATAATGGGAGTCCAGGGACGTGGGGGCGTCGCACCTGTTCCACTTGGCGTCCCTGGCCAGCACGCTCCGCCCAGGGGATCCCGGGGGACCTGACTCCACGTGGGGGTGGGGCAGCCCTGGGTCCCTGGCGACGCGTCCCGGCGCCGGGCGCGGCAGGGACGACCGGGTTCCGGCGCGGTGCGGACGACACGCGCGTCTCTGCGGGCTGCGCGGGGTCCGCGGAGCGGCTGGGGGCGCGCGGCGCGGGCGCGGCGCTGGGCGCGGGGGGCGCTCCCGGCCGGGATGAGCTCACCGCAGTCGCGCCGGGGCTGAGCCGAGCGGGCGGCGGCTCCGCGGCGGGCCGCGGCTACCATGCTGGGCCTGGACGCGTGCGAGCTGGGGTCGCAGCTGTTGGAGCTGCTCCGGCTGGCGCTGTGCGCCCGAGGTGAGCGCCTGAGCCGGGCGGTGGCCACGTGCGCCCGGGGCAGCAAGGGAGCGGCGCGGTTGGGGGTCAGTCCCCGCGGCAACTTTGGGGCGCGTGGGGACCTCGTGGCGTGTATGTATTTTGGCCGGGCGTGGGACTTTATTCCACGCAGACCCTTCTGGGGAAGGGAGCCAGGAGGAAAGGAGTGTGTCCAGCCGGGAGGCTGCGGCCTCTCCCGTAGGTGGGGCTGGGGCTTCTTCCGGTGAGAGGCAATCCTAAGGTTGGAGGGCAGTGGGCAGCATCTCAGTGAGACCTCTGTCCCTAGACACCCAAAGGGACTATGGAGACCCCTAGTTTGGGGCACCATCATAGGGATCTAGGACATTATGGGAAGAGCACAGAGCTGGGGAGCCCCTGGAATACCTCAGGGCCACTACTTTCAGCAGTAGCCTGTAAGCTAACCAGAAACAAATTGGTCTCTCCAGGGTCTCTTAGAAACCCCTTCCAGTCACAAGAGCCCCTTCTGAAGAAACCAAGTCTAGGGATTTCTAGGGACTTGGGGCGGGAGGGGGGGGTTACTGTGTGTCCATGACAGCTCCTATGGCTTCTTTAGCTCCACTGGGTAGCAGGAGGAACAACTGGTGAGAGTGTGGGCCCAGCTCAGCACTTGAATGTTGGGGTCAGCAGGTGGCAGGTGCTTACATACCTTCCCCTACTCGCAGTCCTCTTGGCTGACAAGGATGGGGAGCCAACTCCATCAGATGAGGTGCTGGATGAAACTGTACCAGAGTACCATGCCCCTGGGAAGAAGAGCATGCTGGCGATCTGGCAGCTGGACCCTGGGGACATGAGCTTGGTCAAGTACAAGCAGGCGCTGCTGGGGCCCCTGCCACCCATTATGGGTATGGCCTGGGGCCTGCATGTGGAGGGCTGCAGGGGGGGGGAGGCGGGGAGGGACGGACGGTAGGGACAGCAGAGCACCCCGTGGATGCTGTTTCTCCTCAGACCCCAGCCTGCCCAACGTGCAGGTGACTAGGCTGACACTGTTGACGGAGCAGGCTCCAGGGCCTATCATCATGGACCTTACAGGTAACCCCCTCTGCCGACCACAACCCATCTTTGGATGAAGACAGTCCTTGGACCCCGTGCCAAATCCTAGTTCCTTGGGTGCACTGACACAGACTTCATGGGCACCACCAGTCCCCACATAGATGTTGCTGGGGCAGGGTCTTGTACATCCTGGAGATTTAAGTGTACCTTTCAATTCCCTAACAGGAGACCTAGATGCACTGAAAAACCAGGTGTTTGTCCTGAAGGAAGGCATTGAATACAAGGTGAAGATCACTTTCAAGGTGAGGGTAGCTGCAGTAAGGGCCAACCATGTCCCATCCTTCCAGAGAAGGCCCGTAACCTTCTTCTTTCCCCAGGTCAACAAGGAGATTGTCAGTGGCCTCAAATGTCTACATCACACCTATCGTCGGGGACTGCGTGGTGAGGCAGTGTGAAGGGCACCCCGAGTCTGGGGGAGGTGGGTGGAGGGTGGCTCTTGATGACCTTCCTTCCCACAGTGGACAAGGCCATCTTCATGGTGGGAAGCTATGGCCCCAGGGCCCAGGAGTATGAATTTGTGACTCCAGAGGAGGAAGCACCAAGGGGAGCATTGGCCCGTGGCCTCTACGTGGTCAGGTCCCTCTTCACTGATGATGACAGGCTGAACCACCTGTCCTGGGAGTGGTGCCTCCACATCTGCCAGGACTGGAAGGACTGAACCCCACTTGGGGTCTGTATTCCCAATCTCTGTCAGTTGCAGAGACCTGCAAGCATTCCCTAGACCTCCCAGTTGGTGACCAGATGTCCCCCACTCTCTGCTGTGTCTCCCCTGCCTGGTGCCTATTAAATGTTACCTTGTCTCGCTGCCTGTGCATTGCCTCTTTCTGCCTATCCCCGCCCCTGAGGGGCCTTTCAGACTTTATCTTCCCTGAG
Organism: Rhynchomys soricoides; assembly: GCA_019843965.1. Classification (NCBI taxonomy): domain Eukaryota; kingdom Metazoa; phylum Chordata; class Mammalia; order Rodentia; family Muridae; genus Rhynchomys; species Rhynchomys soricoides. The sequence continues at coordinate 14,678,537 of JADRCH010000008.1, forward strand.
ACCCAGCCAGGTGCCACGTGGCTGCTGCCGCTTGGTCCCCGATCCCTTTATCTGCTCCAGCCTTTAGGGCCCAGCACGCCATGGATGATCGGCTTCTGCTAGTGTTGCTGCTCCTGCTGGGTGTCTCAGGCTCGTGGGGACAGGGAGAGGAGCCTGGGGGTCCCTCAGAGGTGCTCCCTGAGGAGACCATTGGGGAAGAAGTCCCCAAGGAGGATGGGATCTTGGACTTGAACCACCAAACCCTGAGCCTGGCACTACAGGAGCATTCAGCCCTGATGGTGGAGTTTTGTAAGTGCTTGGGCCAGTGGGCTGGAAACCATGGTGGTAGCCAAGGGGTTTAGGCCTCTGTTTCCTAGACTTGGACTTTCTTGTGGGCACCCTGCCTCCTAAGTCCCAGGATCTCTGAGAGGATGCCCAGTCTGGAGGTTGTGATGGGCAGGGTGGTGGTCTAGTCTGAGTGGGAAGGAGGGGTGTTGGTGTAGTGGGTACCCTGAGGACACTCAAAGCCCCCATGCTCTGTCATGGCCACATACTGATGTTACTATCTTTGGAGCCTCTATTCCAAACAGCTGGTCACTGGTCTTTCTGTGGTTTCTTAAAATCTTTTTAAAATGTCAAAGCATTCTTAACTGTTAGGCTTCAGAAAGTAGTTATATGTGACCCAGGGAGAGAGGAAGCAGAATTCTTCTCTATCTGGGATCTGGTACCCATGTGTAGCTGTTATCAGTGTCCAGGGTGGGCCTGAGGGAGGATGTGAACAGAGCATGCTCCCTGTTGGACCTGGGTTGCAGCTGGGGTTGCAGAGTATACTCACAGCCTCATCCCTCAGATGCCCCATGGTGTGGTCACTGCAAGGCACTAGCTCCTGAGTACAGCAAGGCGGCTGCCCTGCTGGCATCTGAGTCAGCTGCAGTCACCTTGGCCAAGGTAGATGGGCCTGCGGAACCAGAACTGACCAAGGAATTTGGAGTGGTAGGGTACCCTACACTCAAGTTCTTCCAGAATGGAAACCGTACGAACCCAGAAGAATACATAGGTATGAGGTGGGCATGGCTTAGGGTGGGCAAGTACACAAGTGTGGTGTGGGTGTGGCCTAGGGATGGGCCAGAAATCCATTCTGGAACAGAGATTCCTCTACAGGGCCGAAGAAAGCTGAGGACATTGCTGAGTGGCTGAGGCGGAGAGTGGGGCCCAGTGCCACACGTCTGGAGGACGAGGAAGGTGTCCAGGCACTGATAGCCAAACGGGATGTGGTGGTCATTGGCTTCTTTCAGGTACAATGGCAGGGGTAGACAGACTGTGGGAACAGTGCTGGTGGCATCCACATTTCTCATGGGGCTGGGCCTGTAGGATCTACAGGAAGAGGATGTGGCAACCTTCCTGGCCTTGGCCAAGGATGCCCTGGACATGACCTTTGGCTTCACTGACCAGCCACAGCTTTTTGAGAAGTTTGGCCTCACCAAGGATACTGTGGTCCTTTTCAAGAAGGTGAGTTGGGCTGGGCACATGCCTTTAATCCCAGCACCCGGGAGGCAGAGGCAGGCGGATTTCTGAGTTTGAGGCCAGCCTGGTCTACAGAGTGAGTTCCAGGACAGCCAGGGCTACACAGAGAAACCATGCCTCGAAAAACCAAAAAAAAAAAAAAGAGGTGAGTTGGGGTTGGGGTCAAAGTCATAGCTCCTGCTAACCTTGCTTGGTGTCCAGTTTGATGAAGGTCGGGCCGACTTCCCGGTAGACAAAGAGACTGGCCTGGACCTGGGAGACCTGTCCCGCTTCCTCATTACACACAGCATGCACCTGGTCACAGAGTTCAACAGCCAGGCAAGTAAACATACAGGTCACGGTGAGGTAGAGTAAAGGGACCCTCAGGAAGTGGGAGGCTTGGCTGAGGGGGTGGGACCTTGGGCTGGAGGCCCTCAGAGGCCCCAACGGAAGTCATGAGATTCCTACCCCTCCAGACATCACCTAAGATCTTTGCAGCCAGGATCCTCAACCACCTGCTGCTGTTTGTGAACCAGACACTAGCTCAGCACAGAGAGCTGCTGACAGACTTCAGGGAGGCAGCTCCTCCATTCCGGGGGCAGGTATTGGGGTCTCAGGAGGAGGTCGGGGTAGTAGGGCTGAATGAGACCCCAACTTGGTATCCCTTTTGGTAGGTGTTGTTTGTGATGGTGGATGTGGCTGCTGACAACAGCCATGTGCTGAATTATTTTGGCCTCAAGGCTGAGGAAGCCCCCACCCTGCGTCTGATCAATGTTGAAACTACCAAGAAGTATGCACCTACAGGGGCGATACCCATCACTGCAGCTTCTGTGGGTGCCTTCTGCCAGGCAGTCCTCCATGGGGAAGTCAAGGTCTGTAGCTCCTAGAGGGAGGAGGAACAGCAGTCCTAGGTCTCTGGCTCTGCACATGACCCCAGTGAAGGCCTGTTTGCTTCCCCAGCACTATCTCCTGAGTCAGGAGATACCCCCTGACTGGGACCAGAAGCCAGTCAAGACTCTCGTGGGCAGGAATTTTGAGCAGGTTGCCTTTGATGAAACCAAGAATGTGTTTGTCAAGTTCTGTGAGTGCTGGAAGGGGAGATGGTGGCAGGCTGGCAGGCGGGGGCAAAGACAGGTCCAGCTAGCCAAGCCGACTCCTCCTCCAGATGCCCCATGGTGCAGCCACTGCGGGGAGATGGCTCCAGCCTGGGAGGCACTGGCAGAGAAGTACAAGGATCGTGAGGACATTGTCATTGCTGAGTTGGATGCTACAGCTAACGAGCTGGAGGCCTTCTCTGTGCATGGCTATCCCACTCTCAAGTTCTTCCCTGCAGGGCCTGACCGAAAGGTGAACGGACGGACGGAAGTGGGCGGGGAGTGGACTCCACTACTCCATAGCTGGCTCCAGGCTGGGGAGCATGCCCTCGGGTCATCCTCTTTCTTCTCAGGTTATAGAATACAAAAGCACCAGGGACCTAGAGACATTCTCCAAGTTCCTGGACAACGGAGGTGACCTGCCGGAGGAGGAACCTAAGGAGCCTGCCACCTCTGCCCCGGTGGGTACTCCATTCAGGACACCAGCCCCTGAACAGGTTCTCTCCTAACAAAGTGGGCAGGGACAGATCTGAGTTGGGCTTCTGTGATTCTTTCTAGGAAGCACAAGCCAATTCCACCTTGGGTCCCAAGGAGGAGCTGTAGCCATTGGGACACTGTATTCCAGAGAGTGGTGTCCTCAGGTGCTGGAGGGAGCTGTGTACTATGAATAAACATGTTGTCCCAAACTTTGTGTGGTTCATGAGCAGGGCTGGCTGCTAATCTGCCTAGCTTGGCCTCTGGCCTTTAGGGCTTGCCTGGGCAAGAATGCGTAACATGTTCAGAGGCCACCTTGCCTCCTACAACCACTTGGCTTGAGGGCCGCATAGCCACTGGCCCTGCCTCACTGGCAGCAGACAGTATATCACATACCCAATGAGGTTCAAAAACGTTTTTATTTCATTATTATCCAAGTACCTTTGAAAAGATAATTGTACAAGTCATCGCATGAAAAATGGGCTCAGGGTATCCCCTGCTGGCCCTGGCCTGAGAAATGTACATATTTACATGGACACTTGGAAGGGACCAGACACCCCCCCTCCCCTGCTGAACCAAGCTGGTGGCTGGAGACAGGCAAAGGGGCCTGAGATACTCAGCCGCCAGATTCACACAGTGGCAGGCAAAAGACAGCTATGTTGAAGGCACTCAGTGACATGTACAATATACACAGGCCCCCACAAGATCCCCTGAATCTGGACCTGAGCCCAACCAGGTGCAGTGGATAGGTCCCAGAGAGAGAAGAGGACACTGGGATACAAGCCCAGGGCAAAGTATCCCTAGGTCAGACTGTATTCAGAAGCAAGAGCTGCTGAGGGTCATGAGATGGCTCCTGGTATTGCTTCAAGGGGTAGTGTGGGAGTAGGAGGGGCTTTCCTTTTGAAGAGCAAAACAGAGAATCCCATGGAACCAATCAGGACGGCCCTCCCACCACCACTTTCCCAGAGCCAAAGGGATGGAGGTTGGCAGACACCTGAGGCCCCTAGCCTCATCCCCTGAAAGAGCCCGTGACACAATCTTGGGTTGTTCCCCACACCAGGCTCCTGAAGACAAGGCTGCCCACCTGGCTGATGACAGTGCACAGTAGTGATGGTGTGCTTTGGGTATGCTGCCCAGTGCTCAGTCCACCTTTTCCACCTTGCCGATGATCTTTTCTTCAAAGACAGGCAAGACGGCCTCATCCTCCCGTACTTCCTCAAATACCACACCACAGTCAAACTCGTCACTCACTTTCTTAAAGTAGTATCTAGGGACAGAGAATTGTGGAGACAGTGAGAAAAGCCTGCTCCAAAAGAGAAATGCCTGCCTGTTTTTGACCCCCTAGAAGTCCGACCACCCTAGAGTGTACCCTTCCTCCAGAAATGGAGCTGGGGTCCTGGCTGGTGCCTGCTGGGCAGTGGCAACTCTTGGGGGTATTGCTGGGACCACTAATGGGCTGAGTTAATAGCATGTTGGGAATTGCCAAAACCAAACCAAAACAAAAAACCTGGGAGCCCCAATCCTGACAGGTTTCTTATTCAAAGAGAACAGAGGTCTAGGGGCCCTAGCTCTGCCATCCACATGGGCTGACTCTAGTCGGGTTGACAAGTTCACATGTCACTCAGGTAGCAGTAATCTGTCTACTGGAGTTTCCGAGTTGGCTGACATGGAGGGAGAGGTCTAAGGCTAGAACAAAGGGCCAATCAGTCCAGCTCAGAGGCAGGGTCCTGATGCCACCACACAGCAGTGAGTAGCATCTACGGCTGAGAAGAAAGGTGAGGGGGTGGACAGACCAATGGACGGAAAGCTTTTCCCTTCTACAGTAACAGAGCATACTGGACAAGTATGGACAAGTATGGGCAAGTATGGACAAGTACGGACAAGTATGCTCTATGGATGCAGCTTCTCTTACCTGTAGCTCCCCTTCTTAGTTAGCAGCTCCTTGAACTGGCCCAGGGTAACAGCACGGCCCCTCACCAGGGTCCGGTAGGGGATGGGTTCCCCACAGAAATAGTAGGCCACAACTATGCTGTCACATGGTGGTGCACTCCCGCCACCTGCCTTTCTTTGTGATTTTGTCCTGGGGCAGAAATAAAGTGGTAAGTAGTGGGCTCAGAGCAAGGTCACAGAGAGTAGTACCTCAAAGGTACCATCTATCAGCAGAGGACAAGACACCCCAGGGTTAGCACCTCATTCGACAATGTGGTATTCACAGGCCCTGCCACCCACCTACCCAAAATCTGGGTGCCAGTCCTGTGTGAACCACTCACTGGGAGGTGAAGTGCAGATCTAGCTCTAAGAACACTCCCCACCAGCACGACCAGGCCAGGCACACAAAGTCCCATCTCCAAGGCTGTGAAGGAGCCGGTTCCCTGACCCTGGCAAGTCCCAACCTCTCCAAACTTCCGTAAGTCTCAAGGATAGACCAATCCGTGCTATACAGATCTAGAAGGGAAGTGTTCCTAGGACCAGGATGGCCAGGATCTCCAAAGCAGACTAGAGGCCTGAGCTCTTTCCTGCTCAGGTCCTCAAAGTGCTGTGAGGCTGTTCTGAATCTGGATGACAGGCAAGTCTCCTGTGTTCCTGTATCCTTCAATCACCCAGAAGCTTCCACAGCTGGCCTCACCCATGGCCACAAGTGGGCCATTGTGGCTGTGAGACTGTCCGGGTTCTTGGACTTTTTTTTCTGCAGTGGGCTTGTGGAGCTCTCTGGGGATTCTCCAGAACAAAGGGAGGGCCACCTGCAGAGGCCCCAGTTATAGGCTGATGATACCCTCTCTTATGAAGTGAGTGTGATGGAGCTTGGGCTGGGTCAGCAGCAAGGCTCATCTTCCTAACTTGAGTAAAAGTACAGGAAGGACAGTCAGGAATGTCCTTAACCTACATGTGACCATGGCAGAGGAGGTGTAGAGCCTAAGTCCTCGCTGCAGTCACACTGTCCAAATCCTACTAAAGTTGGTTCAAACTCCTGGTGCTATTTCAAGGGGACCAGGACTGTGGACCTGTCAAACCCTAAACCTCAATGAGAAGCTTGGGAGAGCAAAGACAAGATGAAAGGCAGGCTGTCGTACCTGCAGGACCTAGTGATCATGTTACCACAACGAAGAGGCATGATCTCCTCTATTGGGAGACAGGAGGGAGAAGCCCCAGTAGGCCTTTCTCCAGCCCTGGTGCTTCCTGGCTCAGTGACAAAACCTATCAAAATAGACGGTCCACTTTGAAATTTGGCCTGGCCTGGGCTGGGCTAAGCAAAACGAAGAGACCCACAGGGCGCACATACTCTGTCTCGGAGAGTTCCAAGTCCGACACGGCTGGTACCACACTCAGCACCGGTGCACATGCTGGCCTGACACAGGTGCGTCCCCGCTGCATGACTGCCTGCACATACCTAGGAACAACCCGCATCAAAGAGGATGGGGCTCAGCCAGTGTTGTGGACAATGGGTACAGAAAGGATGAGCAGCAGGACCTAGCCGTCAAAAACTCCTACTCACATATTTATCAGAGGCCCTGCCATAAGTATCTAGACACAGTGTCAATGTCAGTCTGTTCTTTGAAATATACTCTGGAGAACTGCTGATCTAGGTACTACAGGCTGTCACTTCAACCCTTGCTCAGATATCTTCTCCAGGCTAAAGGTTCTTTTTTTGTTTGTTTGTTTGTTTGTTTGTTTGTTTCGAGACAGGGTTTCTCTGTATAGCCCTGGCTGTCCTGGAACTCACTCTGTAGACCAGGCTGGCCTCGAACTCATAAATCTGCCTGCCTCTGCCTCCCGAGTGCTGAGACTAAAGGCGTGGGCCACCACTGCCCAGCCAGGCTAAAGGTTCTTAAGAGGATCTGCCAGGACAGAAATGTGGCTCTTTCTTACAGTTTCATCACAAACTTCCTGAAGATGATGTGGATATCAGACATGGACAGTAGCAGTGGCTCTGCTGTACAGTGTCTTGGGGAATTCTTATTGCCATGGCCGAGGCATGTCCCAGGGTCTCTGCAAAGCAGAACCTTTCTAAGTGAACCCTCTACCCGGGGGTATGCCACTATGGGTTCCTAATAGTGACTTCAGGTTGATCTATCTTAACAGGGCCTGCCAATGCCTAGGGTTTTACTCCATAAATCTACACTTGCTCACACAGTTCCAGACCGATAAGTTTAACATGATCAATTTTCTCACACACGAAGATTTTGGAGGCACCAGCTAAGGTTTGATGTGTGTGTGTGTGCGCGCGCGTGCGTGCGCGCGCGAGCACCTGCGTACCTCTGCGTACTGGTGATAGTTGTGGTGGTGTCATACCCCAAAACCTAGACCAGAGGGATTTAGCTGATGCTACCAACAAGAGAAAACCATAGTCACTGCCATCATGTGAGGCTTGCCAGGTGCTGGTAACCAGATGAACAAATGTAACCTCTCAATCACAAGAGAATCCTACCTCTGAGAGTACCCTGCTCCATAAGAAAATCCTGCCTCCTAGAAACATTTTGCTTCTCTGAGAGCACCCTGCCCAGACCACTGAGGGCATCAGTCTTAACAGATCCCACATGACACCCTGCTCAAATTGCCTCTGACCCTTGCAAGATACACAGTATATCAGCACCAGGAGGAACACTTACTGCACACAACAGCCAGCACCATGTTGTTTATGTTGTTAATGTTGCTTACAGTAGGTGGCAAAGTGGTCCCTTGTGTTCAAGGCAACTGTTAACTTCTTTTGGAACCAAAACTAGTATAGGCTCAGAGCCTGGTGTGAGCTTAAGGAGACCTCTAGTGACCAGGGATATGTTTAAGCTTCCAGGGCAACTACAGCTTGACCCTGCTAGAGACCAGAAGTGCAGAGTCTGCCAGTCATGAGCCATAGCATCTCAGGGAGTGAGGATCCTGACTCCAGAATTCACACATTCCAAGCTGAATAAAGGAGCTGATAGTTTAAAAAGGCAATAGTGGCCTTTGTGTGACCACGGTTCCAGGGAATGGGTAAGAAATAGATCGTTAAGCCCTCACCAAGAGTATTACCCATTTGGGAATTGCAATCAGCCACAATGTTCAGGCAACTGATTGAAAGCCAAGAGAAGGCACGTTCTGGCTCCAAGAAGAATGTTGCTACCCAAAAAGAAATCTCGAGTTTGGGCAGAACACGATCCCAAAGAGACAGAGCAGGCTTGCTGAGCTGTGGTGGTGATAGGGCTGATACTGATGTTCTTCAGGTTGAGGAAGACAGGGAAAAGGATTGGGAGCTGTGGTCTCTCCAGACAAGTCCTACAACTGCCTGCACTTGAGAACTGTCTATTATCTCCCTTGGCTGTGCTTTGTGTGGCTGTCATCAGAGATGGTCAGAATATCTACCACTAAGCCAGGCATGTCCAGAAGTTGTTGGCCATCTGACTGTATGCCTGGTAAGAACATCCACTTCATAGCCCTCTGTCTTGCAGCATGGCTACCTCTGTGATTCTAAGCGGAGAAGCAGCCCAACATGGCTATCTTCCCTGAAGGGCCCCTCCTTAGGCCTTAGGGCCATGGTTAGGTTACCCTATACCACATGAACCTACCTCTGCTTAGAGGGCAGTTTGTTTGCTCTCTTTTCTTCTTCCTCCAAGCGCCTGCGGGCCTCTTCCAGCTGGGTCAGGGGATTAGGGGCTGGATTGGGTGGCATTGTGGGATCTTGGATGAAAAGATGAGAAGGCTGGACAGAGTTCCGAAGCTGAGCACTGACCCAGGGGTGCACGGCTCCAGGACGCTCAATGGACAGGGGCCTGGAGCTTTCATGGGCCTGCTGCTTCCTCATCCCAGAAGACCTTGGGGAATAAGGACAAGTGACTACATGAGCAGTGGGAGCAACCAAGTGTGTCCACACTCAACTAACGGAGCCATGGGGACTCACAGACACACGCCTGCCCTTCCTACAAACTTTTCTTTTTGTGTATGATTGAGACTAAACAAGGGGTTTGCTCATGATGCGCTATCACTGAACTGCATTCTAGACCTTTCTTACTTATAAAAAAATTTATTATATTTTGTGTGTGAATACAAACACACAGCCTACACAAGGATGTCAGAGGACAATGTAAGGACACTTGTACCATGTGTGCCCCAGAGATTAAACCGTGATCCTTAGGTTTGGCTTTACCTACTGAGCCATCTTGCTATCCTCATTTATTTTTGAGAAAGGTCTCCTTCCTAAGCTTCCAGGCTGAGCTGGGTGTGGTGGCACATGATTATAATTCCAGTACTTGGAAGGTAGAGGAAGGAAAAATCAGAAGTTCAAGGTTAGGCTCATCTGCACAGCCAATAGGCCAAAAGGGACCTATGATTCCAAAGACAGTCTTTCTGCCTGCAAAAGAACAGGTTCAGGTATCAGGATGCCTCCTGCCTAACTTACATTCTCCTGCTCCACAGGAAGGCAGCCTCCTAGCTACTGTTTCCAAGGTAGTGAACAGGCAGCACACTAGAGTAATCTGGGACTGAGGAAAGGAACCTGCCTCAGTTCTAGATCCCCCTAATATGCTCAAAAACAGAGGATCACGAGGATGGCACCTCTCCCTGTGGAGCCAGGAATCTGTGCAAACATAAACAATATGAGACAAGGCTGATGAGAGATACCTAGAGAGGTCACATTGAAGCTGAGCAGCCTCAAACCCCCAGGAGTGAAGAAAAGTAGATATAAAAGATAGAAGGCTGTTCCACAGCTGCCACTTACGTAAGTTCATAGGTGACAAGGAATTAGGTGAAGTCATCTGACCTTGAAGCCAGAAATAAACTCCTAAAAGCAAGAGTGCTAGCAACAAGAGGACAGGTGGCCAGCTGCTCTGGGCCAGGCCCCTGCAGTGTTCTTACCCATGGCCTGCCTTCCGGTGTCTACTGATCTCCTTCTCGCCCTCAATGATCCACTGCATGATCTTCTGGTTCTTTTCTGCGTCCTCTGTGGTACTGGGTACCTCAGCATTGGCATTCTTCCCAGATTCAGCCTTCTTGGTGTTTCTTTTGGAGGGTGCACTAGCTTTACCACTGGAGAACAAGACATGAGGTCACTCTGATCTTTCTTGCTGCTTCCTAAACCCTCAAGCTCAACAAGAGGGCCTGTGACCCACTGTGAAGGCACTGGCCTCTGTGAAGGTCAGCTGTCTGCTGTTTGTTTTACTATGGTGGGAGAGCCATGCTGACCAGAGCCCAAGACAAACCCAAAAGCCTGCTCCTCTTCATCCAGTCATAGCAAGGCCTGGAGCCTGACTGGCTCCTGATCCTGGTATTGTATGACTTTTACTGGGGAGGATCAGGTCACCACAGGGCCATGGACCCTCTGCACCATGACTTGGATACAAGGACACACTGGAAACAACATTAAGAAGGCTGAATCAGGACTCACCCAAAGGCCAAGTCCCCAGCACTGGGGGTGGTGCCTGTGTTCTCTGAATAGATCCGGGGCTTGGCATGACCATGTGTTTCTGGGCCCCATGAGAAGTTGCTCTGGACCCTGCGGGCAGCTTCAGCCTCCATTTGTTCCTTAGGTCTAGCTGAATTATGGTGAACATGGTGGTGGACATGCCTATGGTGGTGCAGGCCAGCTGTATCCAGCTTCAATCCTAACTTAGGAGCATGCTTCCCATGCCCGGAGGCTGTACCTCCTAGCACTGCAGTCTTGGCCACATGCCCACTGTCAGGAGAACGGTGGCCTGGGCCGGGTGACTGGCAGCCAGGTGTCCTCATGACCCTTTGCACATGCTCATCCAGGATGCTCTCAGGATTCTCCTCATGGGCATCCCGCAGTCCAGAGCAGCCCATATCCACATAGCGGGGTGGGAAATGGTGCCAAGCTGGGACAGAAGGCAGCTTGTGACTTGCCATGGGGCCAGAAGGCATTTCACCATCCTCCCCTTCTTCCTCCTGTGGAGAAATAGCAGTACTGTCAGAACAAGAATGAGAACAGACCTGAAAGTGAGCCACAGTCTGACAGTCAAGCCAAAGACTTTGCAGTCTGCAGTTTGGCCAGGTCAAGGAGAGGTGCTGACTCCTGGATACCCTGTGTTCTTTCTTTTCTTTTCTTTTTTTTCCTAGACATGGTTTCTTTATGTAGCTCTAGCTATCCTGGAACCAACTCTTGCCTGGCCTTATTTTTTCCTTAAAGATCTCTCTCTCTCCCTCCCCCCATCTGTGTCCACATGTGTGCACTCGTTCCCTTTTGTACATATGTGTACGTACACATACACATGCAGGCGGTGACAGGTGGGAGTGCATCATGCTACCTTAGGCTTAACCTGGAATTTTTATTTTGTTTTTGTTTTTCGACATAAGGTTTCTCTGTGTAGCCCTGGCTATTCTGGAACTTGGCTCTGTAGACCAGGCTGGCCTTAGACTCTGAGAGCCCCCTGCTTCTGCTTATTGAGTGCTGAGATTAAAGACCTGTGTTACCACTGCTCAGCTCTGACCTGGAATTTTTTTTTTCATATTTTATTTACATTTGAAATGTTTCAGATCTCCCCTTTGGAACCTCCCTATCCCCTCCGCCTTCCCCCTGACCTGGAATTTCTAAGGCATCTTACCTAGCACATGGGAAGAGAGAAGAGACTATCAGGTATCCTCCTCTGTCATTTTCTACTCATTTCTTAGAAGCAGGGTCTCTCGCTGACCTGGGACAGTGTTTTCTCAAACAGGCTGGAACCCAGAAAAGCCCAGTAATTCTCTCTTCCTATCCCCCACCCCTCCCAGCTGGGGCTACAGGCCTGTAGGAACACCCAGCTCACTCATGGGTACAACGATCTGAACTCTAGTTCTGATGAGCATGCCATTTCTCCAAACCTGTTCAGAAGTTTTATTTTCTCAGGTTTTGGATAAAAATAAAAATGGGTAATTACAGCCGGGCAGTGGGAGCACACGCCTGTAAACCCAGCACTCAGGAGAGAGGTAGGTGGATCTCTGAGTTTGAGGCCAGCATAGTTAACAAAGTGAGTTCCAGGACAGCTAGGGCTACATAGAGAAACCTTACCGCTCCCAAAAGAATAGTCATCAATGTATGCAAGCTACAAAATTCTATGTCTGTGGTTACACAGCCATCCACACAACAGGAGGCAGTTCAGGACAGGATGACACAAACAAAGGCTAGATCATACATGGCAGCCCACTGGGTTGGAGGGCCTCTGGCCACAGATTATTTCCTGACCTAATATAAAAGAATCACTCAGGACTTTTCATTTTAGTGTTCTCTGTTAGATCAAAACAAGAATAGTAGGCTGGAGAGATGGCTCAGAGGTTAAAAGCTATCTGCTCTTTCAGAGGTATCGAGTTCAGTTCCCAGCAACCACATGGTGGGCCATAATCATCTATAATTAGATCTTGTGCTCTCTGCAAGCATACATGCAGGTAAAACACTGTATACATAATAAATAAATCATAAAACAAACAAACAAAACCAATAATAGCACCATTCTTACCCGTGGCACTGACCTAGTCTCTCTTCTAGAGACCTGTGGTGTTAGCTCTTAGGACACTACTTTAGACCTGTTGCCATCCTTCCTACTAGGGACTGGGCCATTCTATCTGGCACTCCACAGAGCTGAGGGAGTTCTAAGGCTCAGACATTAGGAAATCACTAACACTGGTTCATCTCTGCCTTGAACTACTGTTAGCCCCTTTGGGAACTGACCAAGAGCTGCTGTCCAGGTGAGCTGAACAGGATGTGCATGTCAGCCCCAGAATAAGCAGGGTTTCTGGAGGAGGCTGTTTACAGAGTCATCCAAGACTCCATAGCCCACCGTCACAGAAGAGAGGAAACCCTCTGCTACATATATGAAGATGGTCATTTGGGTCACAATAGGCAAATAAGTCAGGACTTAACACTTGAAAAAGGTTCAGTGTTTCATGGCAATACAGCTCCCATTTTAATCTATCTATCTATCTATCTATGAACACTATCAGAATGCTAAAACAATGTGGCTAAGAAAACAGTTGGTTTCAGTCTGCATAATTTCACTGCCAGCAGATTCCTAACTGCACACCACGGGGTGCCTGCCCTATGCAATAAGGTGCTACTCAAGGTTACATTAGGCCCGTAACACGATGTCTCACTGTAGCCTATCAGTGTTGCATGGTTGGATAATGCTGCAATGCCAGCCATCACACAATGGCTAGTGGGTGGGTAGCCATTCCAACACAGGAAAGGCTGCCTGACAGTCTAATAAACATCTCTCCTGTTACAACGACAAAACAATTTAAGAGAAATAGACCATTCATCTTAAAATATTTTCACATACACTCCTTGGAAAGTTTTTTTATTTTTTTAAAATAAAATTTGAAAATCTTCTAGCAATAAATTTTTATTTATTTTATGTGTAAGAGTATTTTGGCTCCATGCATGTACGTATACAATGTGTGTACCTGGTTCCTGCAGAGATCAGAAAATAGTGCCAAATGTTTGTGAGGCATCATGTGTGTTCTGAGAACCAAATCTAGTTCTCTGCAAGAGAACAAATACTCTCAACCGCTGAGCCATCTCTTTAGCCCCTACCTGTTTTTAATCTCAGCCTCTGGTCTGTGAAGATTATAGCTGGCATGCCGCCATGAACCCTACCTCTATGGAGCCTGGGAGGGAAAGGGTGGACCTGGGGTGGGGCTTCAAGTTTGAATAGGGCTGGGTTCCACGTGTCAAGTAAATAAAAACAGGTGAACAATGGGGAAATAACTCCACAGAAGAACACTGAGCTCTGAGTATGAAAACTCATATTAATAAAAATGCTTGATCTTATTCAGGCAGTGGTACACACTTGTAAGCCAACCTCGGGGAGGCTGAAGCAAGGAATATTGCTGTAAGAGGCTATCTTGGGCTACATAGGGAATTCGAAGTCAGCCAGGCTACAGTACTGTCTGTCTGTCATAAAATACACATGAGGATTATGGCTCTCCATAAAGAAAATCTTCCTACAGGAGCACTGAGGAAAAAATAAAAAATAAAAATGAGTGGTTTCTCAGCCAGGTGGTGGTGGCGCACACCTTTAATCCCAGCTCCTGGGAGGCAGAGACAGGCGGATTTCTGAGTTCGAGGCCAGCCTGGTCTACAGAGTGAGGTCCAGGACAACCAGGGCTACACAGAGAAACCCTGTCTAGAAACAACAACAAACCCAACAAACAAAAGCAGTAGTTTCTCAATGAACCAAAATAAGCTCTGAGGAGGCCACTATAGGCACTGTAGTCGGTAGTGTCCCCTAAGGGAACAGGAAAGGGGTCTGCACCTGCCCAGCTTTCATACCACGGCCCCGTTATGCCTTGGCTCAGTTCCTGCTACCTGCCAAGGCTAGGCATTTTGTCAGCTTCCGTCTTCTTCAAATGTTGAGCTTTGGGAGCTTCCTCCTAGGCATCTCCTGCTGGGAAAATGGATTGCTGGGGGTAAGCACTAGGCTCAGTTAGTGCTAAAAGAGACAGAAAAAGGTGTGGAATAAGAAGGAAGGAAGGAAGGAAGGAAGGAAGGAAGGCAGGCAGGCAGGCAGGCAGGCAGGCAGGCCAGAGGAACACAGTGACAAGCAGGTTGAACAGAACACCTCAGAATGGAAGCTTCCCTAAATGTAGGACTTGTAAGCCACAAGAAACAGTGGCCTGAACATGGTCCTAGCACACAGTCCACTCACCATGCGCACACGCTTCAGCCGTTCCTCCAACTTTTCTTCAGCCTCTCGAGTACGCTGGACAGCCTCTAGACGGTGAATAAGCTCTTCAGCAAATTTCTGTGGCTCTACCCGGATCTCCTTTGGCATTCGGTAAGTGCGCTGTGGAGAAATACAGCAGTCAGTAGATATAGCATTTCTTAATAAGCAGCATAGTAACAGCCTTCTAGTAAGTGATAGAGAAACTTGAGTATATCTAAAGTTTTTAAATGTTATATTTACCCACTAAGTAACCTTGCTGGTTATATTTTTTTTTTAATTTTTTTTTAAAGATTTATATATTTAAAGTATGAATGTTCTATCTGAATACCTGTGTGCCAGAAGAAGGCATCAGATCTCACTATAGATGGCTGTAAGTCCCCATGTGGTTGCTGGGAATTGGACTCAGGACCTCTGGAAGAACAGTCAGTGCTCTTAACCGCTGAGCCATCTCTTGAGCCCTTTTTTTTGTTTGTTTGTTTTTTGAGACAAGGTTTCTCTGTCTAGCCCTGGCTGTCCTGGAACTCACTCTGTAGACCAGGCTGGCCTCGAACTCAGAAATCCGCCTGTCTCTGCTTCCCAAGTGCTAGGTAGTTATAGCTTTTTTTTTTTTTTGGTTTTTCGAGACAGGGTTTCTCTGTAGTTATAGCTTTTTTAAAGCAGGAGTTTACTGCTCCCTTTGACTGGGACACTAGCATCCTCATTGGCCCCTCTTCTCTTTCATGGACCTGAGTACTGACCTGAAGATGTAGACTGCTCTCTAGCCATTCATAATTACATTACTGGAGGCCTGGGCAGGGTCCTGGTATGCATAGGCTGTGGCATCCCTGAGTGTTCATGTGTACATACACCTAGACAGGTGATGTTCAATGCCTTGGCCAACATGCTCTACATGGAATACTCCCAGCTTGCCAGAGAAGCATTCATGACATAGACGGGGACTAGCTCAATGCAAACAGCACTGGGAACATGGGGTCAAGATGAGTAAGTGCAGCAATGGTCACTGGAAATGCTCAGGGTGAATTTGTGGTCCTGAAATAGCTATGACACTCCCCAGGTTTACACCTCTTCCAAGGAAATCCTGGAGCAGTTCCTGGTCCTGATATACAGCTGAGTTTAAGCAAGGTGGGACTGCACTCAAGAGGGTTGGGACTCTGAGCTCTGTCACAGTGATGGGAGAAACAGAATTCATGATACACACATCATCTTCTAACCACAAATGTCTATTTCCTAAAACTGAAGACGCAGTCAAAAAGCTTAAAGAGTCTAACTAAGAAATTCTGATGAGGCGGGGAATGAAGTGCATACTGTTCATCCCAGCATCCAGGAGGCAGAGGCAGAGACAGGAGGATCTGTGACTGCAAGGCTACTCTAGTCTACATAGTGATCTCAGGGTCAGCCAGAGCTACATAACTGCTGTCTCACAATAACAAAACAAATCAAAAGAAATAATAACGATTATGTGATGCTCTAAAGTGCTCATCTGTCCTATACAGGCTCTGTAAACAATATGCAGAGGAGGAGGCATGGGGGGAAGACACTGCCACAAACTCCCCAGCCTCTCCTAGAAGTCTTTCTGTCCCAAGTCCATGTGCCAGAAGGAATGATTGTTCTATGTGTCACCAGTGGTCAGTGCTATGCACGCTTGCTCAAACATATAGTCAATAAAGCCATAGTCCAGGCTCAGAAAAAGCTACTATTATATCCAAGAAGCAAAGCTAGGACAACTTCTGACTTAAAATGTCCACATGGCAGCACCCATTGCTCAGCCAGAAAAGGAAACCATTTCTTAAACCCTTCACCCCCTAGTGAAGCATATGGCTCCTGACCATCAGGGAGCTATCTCACGTTACAGGGGAAGGAGTGCAGTGAAGGGAGCATGTACCTGGAAGACTTCCTATTATTAAAGATAAGAGGCCTTCCGCACATTGGGAGCTATCCTGTACTATCTACTGGGATGGCTATCTTTCACCCCAACATCACTCAGATTATCTGCTGAGCCCAGAAATAAGCTGTGGTCCTAGGAAGCCTACTAGGTGCCTCTCCCACTGACTGGTGCCATGGTGGAAACCAGTAAGGCACCAGGAGAGAAGATAGGGTGCTGCTGAATAT
This sequence comes from Rhynchomys soricoides, assembly GCA_019843965.1. Taxonomy (NCBI): domain Eukaryota; kingdom Metazoa; phylum Chordata; class Mammalia; order Rodentia; family Muridae; genus Rhynchomys; species Rhynchomys soricoides. The sequence continues at coordinate 14,695,317 of JADRCH010000008.1, forward strand.
CTGGTACTTACAGGAATGTGAGGTAGAGGTACCCGCCCATTGACTTGGACACTCTCCTGCATCTCCCTTCGGTGCTGCTTACGGATCCTGTATGGGGGGATTCCATCCCTGCATGGACAAAAGATGTAGCCATTAGCTCAAGCAGAAAACAAGGTATAAAGCAGAATATCATAGACTTACTAGCCCATGGTCACTACTGATAGGAACGATATCTACATTGTATCATCCCATGTACATGTAGACACAGATATATTTACACAGAAATACTTACATGCACTACATGACACATGCACACAACTCATATATGATAACAAAGCCCAAGAACTCAACCATGGAAAGTTCTATTTACTGAGCATTTCAACAAAGATCAGCTGCCATTTCGTTATGGATCTCCGAGCCTACAAAGTCTCATACTTTGTAGCTAAGAATGATTTTCATACTAAAAGAAATTTTGTTACAGATACACACACATGCTCATATACACATCATGTAGTTTGTGCACGGTTATGAGTGAGTACATGTGCCACAGAACATGTGGAGGGCAGAGGGCAACTTGGAGCATGTGGATTCTAGGGCTTGAGTCAAGGTCACTGAGAGCCTTTTAGAAGAGGCTCTCTACTTTGTAAGGCAAAGTAGAAATAGCAGCTTTTGGTAGCTATAACTCCAAGGACTAAAGTTGCTCATTCAAGATAGATGTCATATCTAACTTGAAAGAGCCCAGAAGCTGCTCTAGAAATAATCACTGCAGTAACTGAATCTAGCAACCCAGAAAAGACAGGCTGACTAATGAAAGTGCTGGGGGCTCTCACCAAGCTCTCCAGTGACATGAGAACAGGCGGGGGGCGGGGAGGGACACGGGACACGGGGACCTATAATCACCATGCTGAATGGCATGTGTTTTTAAATTCTCTTACTAATGAAAGACTCCACAGGGCAGTTAAGGGATGTGGTCTGTGTACCCTGCTTTGGAGAAGGTGGGAAGCCATCAAGGAGAGTGGAACCCTAACAATATTACTCTTGGCAGCAGTAAAAGACACAGCCCCAATCAAGGGAGGGTTACCCCAGCAACCTGCCCAGGCAGTTGGTGTGCCCAGGCAAGAGGGTAATATTACAGTGGTTTTCCTTTTATAAACAAAAGGGGACACAAAGGATAGAGGAATGGGAGTTTACAGTTCATACGATTTAGCTTCCCAGGCACTCAGGACAGTTGGTGGCCTAGAGCCAACAGCCGAAGCCTGTTTTTTCTATACTTAGGTACAACACTTTAAAATCCCCAGCATTTGGGGCTTGGGCATGTCCTCAAAATCTACATCTAAGGATGGGTGACATACTAGGAAACACCTTGTTGAACAGTTGTATAATCCAACTGTGACTTCAATGTGGGAAACTCGTGAGTTACCCAGCAGATATGGTCAGATGCACCATTTCATTTCTTTGCCTCAGATGTTTGTTCAAATATAGGTGGCAATTTTGTACCCCAAATTCTTAAGTCTCCCAATAAAATCCATGATGAACAGAATGTCAAAAGGAAAATTGCCTATGCTTAGGTGTGTGGCCATAACTCAGTTGACAGATTGCTTGCCTAGCATGTATGAAGGTGTGGTTCTAAGCCCAGCACTGCATTAACTGGATAGAGTGGCAGACACCTGGAACCTCAGCCCCTGGGAGGCAGAAGCAGCCTAGTTTACATGAAACTCTATCTTAGCCCTAAAACAAAAAATATTTACATGAATTTTAACTTTCTCCATTTTGGTAGCATGTTTTCTTAAGGAAACAGAGTTTTCAGAAACAAATTATGTTGGAGGTTAAGTTTCATCAGTTCCAAGGATGAGGAAAATCAGGAACTACAGACACAGCTTGCTGTCTTCTGATGGGGCTGTGATTGGCAAACACTTTTTAAGTGAGAAGCCACAAAGAACTCCAGAAACGTCAAAAAAGTGTTGCTGGAAATGCCAACATTTAAAGGTTCAAAACTGAAACAAAGCTAAGTGTGGTGGCACACGCCTTTAATCCCAGCACTAAGATGGAAGAGGCAGTGGATCTCTGAATTGGAGGCCAGCTTGGTCTACATAGTGAGTTGCAAGCCAGCAAGAGCTTTTTAGAGTAAAACCCTATCTCAAAATTAATTAATTAAAGGAGAATGAAATAAGCCGGGCAGTGGTGGCACACACCTTTAATCCCAGCACTCGGGAGGCAGAGGCAGGCGGATTTCTGAGTTTAAGGCCAGCCTGGTCTACAGAGTGAGTTCTAGGATAGTCAGGGCTACACAGAGAAACCCTGTCTCGGAAAACCAAAAAAAAAATAAAAATAAAAATAAGAAAAGAAATGAGACCCTCCTCAGATATAAGAAACCCAAAGAGACAGACAGAGGCTACCCTTGTGCTATTGCCGCATGGCTACTGTAGTGGAAAAATGACACACCCCAATACACGCTGCAGGGTACCAGCCAAGCTGACTTCTGAGCAGCAGCAGATGGCATGCTCTTTGTTTGTTTTTTTTTGTTTTTGTTTTTTTTTTAAGATAGGGTTTCTCTGTGTGGAAACCAGGTTAGGCACAATCTATTTTAAAAACTCAAGTGTTGGAAGAATGTAAAAGCGCAGGCAGATGAAAAGAATCAGCCACAAAAATGACACAAAGTGGGCATGATGGCTTTCTTTAATCCCAGCACTCGGGAGGCAGAGGCAGAAAGATCTTCAGAGAGTTGAGGCCAGCCTGGTCTACACAGTGAGTTCCAGGACAGCCGGGGCCACACAAAGAGACCTTATCTCAAAAAAGGAGCATAAAGGGGGACCATCCTCTATAAATATACATTCAACGAGTGTGGTGTCTTAGTGTCTTAGTTAGAGTTCCATTGCTGTGAAGAGACACCACAATAAAGACAATTTTTAAAAAAGATTTATTTGCTACAGTACAGTGTTTGCTTACATATATTCCTATATATCAGAAGAAGGCACCAGATCTCATAGATGGTTGTGAGCCACCATGTGGTTGCTGGGAATTGAACTCAGGACCCCTGGAAGAGCAAGCAACTGGTGCTCTTAACCACTGAGCCATCTCTCCAGCCCAACAAAAGCAACTCTTATAAGGTTCAGAGGTTGTTTAGTCCATTATCATCATGGCAGGAAGATAGCAGTGTGCAGACAGACATGGTGCTGGAGGAGCTGAGAGTTCTGCATCTTGATCCATAGGCAGCAAGAGACTGTGTGCCACACTGGGTGTTGCTTGATCATAGGAGACCTCAAAGCTTGTTTCCATAATGATGCACTTCCTCCAACAGAGCCACATCTACTCCAATAAGGATGCACCTCCTGATAGTTCCAACTCCTTATGGTCCACATGAGTCAAGGCAGGCCACACCTAGTCAAACCACCAAATGTGGTAACAGCAAAATGGAGGCGAGTGCCCGGCAAGGGGTCCATCTGTGCTGGGGACAGAGGAGACGGTATGGAGGTAGGAGGGAACAGAATCAAGGTGAACTACCTCAGGTCACAGATAAATGGGCTTCCAAAATCCTCCTGCTGGTTGAGTCTTCACTAAGCTCTGCTCTTTTGACCTAGTGCTGCTGTACCTCTCAACCTGACTTGTTTGCTGAAATGTTAATTTGACTTCTGGAGTGAGTCCTAAAAACTACCACAGACTTCTTGAATAAAGACAGAATTTCCAGCAGCAAAATCTCAAACCTCTAGCCTTATTTTCTTTTAAACATTATACCATACTAAAATAGTAGCAAATACTTCAAAATTCTTTGTTTGTTTTCCCTTTTCTGGACAGGGTTTCTCCGTAGTTCTGGATGTCCTGGAACTCATTTGGTACAACAGCCTGGCTTCAAACTCAGAGGCCTGCCTGCTTCTGCTTCCTGAGAGTTGGAATTAAAAGGCAGGCACCACTACCAGCCAGCTCAAATTTGTTTTTAATATTGACTTAATTATGAATCAATTTATCTATAGCCAAACCATATATTTTTAAAAATAATGCCTGTAACAAATACCTTAGCAAAACCACTGTGGAATTTACTAATTTGACAGGTACTGGGCCCCTCACTACTAGCCAGGCAAAATTTTAGACCCATCAACGAACAATAGCAAAAATCATTCTGTAATAGGCTTACTTTCTTGATTATTGTTGCTTTAAAAATATGCCACTTAAAAAGAATTGACATCTAGGATTGGGTAGCTAGCATTTAATCAGAATACAGTGCGATGGTTTGCATATACTTGGCCCATATTATGAGGTATGGCCTTATTGGAGTAGGTATGCCACTGTGGGCATGAGCTTAAGACCCTCACCCTAGCTACCTAGAAGTCAGACTTCCACTAGCAGCTTTCAGATGAAGATGTAAAACTCCAAGCTCTGCCTGCACCACAACTGCCTGGATGCTGCCATGCTCCCACACTGATGATAATGGACTGAACCTCTGAACCTGTAAGCCAGCCCCAATTAAATGTTGTCCTTCTAAGAGTTGCGTTGGTCATGGTGTCTATACTAACTAAGATAGAAGTTGGTACCAGGAGTGGGGAATTGCTGTGATAGGCCTGACCATGCTTTTGTTTAGAAGAATGCAGATTTGGGGACTTTGGATTTGGAAAGTCATGGAATGTTTTAAGTGGGGCTTAATGAGCCATCCTAGTAGGAATATGGAAGACTTTGTTGTTGAGCATGATTATAACTGTGCAGCCCAAGAGGTCTGTATGTGGCATAGAGACTGTTTTTGTGTTATTTTGGTAAAGAATGTGGCTATTTTTTGATCTTCTCTGAAGAGTCTTCCTGAGGCTAAGGTAAAGAGATTAATAGTAATTGCATTGACAAAGGAAGTCTCAAAAAAGCCCAGCAGAGGCTTTGTTCTCTGGTTAAATCTCATGAAGCACATTTTGAACAAGTGTAGCAAGCTTAGAAATGAAAAGTATAAAATCTATGGTTTGAGTATTAAAGGGGCACCAGAAAGTGAAATGGAGCTGAATCCTGTGTTCTAGGAGATAGCAGATTAAGGGAGTGAGACGTCGGGGCAAGATTAGTTTAGATCCAGGCATGGTGGTACACATCTTTAATCCCAGGAGACAGGCATGGAGATCTTTAAGTTCAAAGTCAGTCTACAGAGCAAGTTCCAGGACAGCTAAGCTCAGGCAGTGAAGGAGTTGGAAAACAGAAAGCTGGTGATAATGTAATAGAACAAGGGGGCCAAGTTCCAGCTCTGGCAAGCAGCAGACCTTGGCAGTTTTGGCCACATGGCTTTGGCTTTAGAGTCAAGAATAGAAGGCATTATTGGAACAACTGATGCTGGTTAGCTGGAGCTAAGAAATCAGTGGTGATTAAGAAGAGACCAGTATCATTGAGGTAAAATCTTCTAAGAAGTATTTCCTGAGAGCACAAAGAAGCTGTGCTCCAGAGATAGCCAAGGTTGTACCTCCTGCAGCAGCTGTACTTCATAATGTGTAAGAGTAAGGTGGTACTGGTTTTGAAGGCATGCAGGGGTCATGAAGAGAAACTGAGGCTTGGCTCTCTGGGAGGCCATGGAAAGCCACTGGTGAAGGTGCATCCTCAGTTGCACTTGATGGCCTAGGACTGAAGGGGTTGTGAAAAGGATTTGAGGCTTGGCACTGTGAAGAGAGCCTAGGAGAGGCTATTGGTGAAGCTGAGGTGCAGTGGAAGACCTCAGCATATTTGAGATACCAGTACCATGGGATGATCACTAAGAACAGCAGCAGCAGTGGAGTGGATCAACCTGAGCTTAGAGTGCTACAGAGGGCAGGAATGGAGAAGTGGCACCAGCCTTTTGGAGGAGCCCAGAAGATCATGTGTGGATCCCAGACATGGAGACAAGAAGCTATAACACTGAAGTTGCCTTGGAGACCCCAAGATGTTCGAGATGCCAGAGCCATAGGTTATCTGCTGAGGAAAGCTACCAACAAGGAGTAGAACCAACCCAGGAGAAAGAAGTTTGTTGCAGTCAACAAGGATGAAAAAGGGATTGGAGATCTAAAGACCACTTTGACATCAGACATGGAGATGCAGAGTCTGGAGTTTGCCCAGATGGTTTCCTGTCTTGCTTTGAGGATTACAGATAAGTAATTGGATGAATCTCAGAAGAGACTTTGAACTTTGGACTTTTAACATCGTTGAGACTGCTATAGACGATGGGGGCTTTGGAAGTTGGACTAAGTGTATTTTGTTTGCATTATGGTATGTTTAGGTGTGGCTCCCATAGCCTCATGTGTTTGAACAAGCCTATGGGGGCCAGAAGTGGAATGTGATGGTTTGTATATGCTTGGCCCAGGGAGTAGAACTATTAAAAAGTGTGGCCCTGTTGGAGTAGGTGTGTCACTGTGGGCATGAGCTTAAGACCCTTACCCTAGATACCTGGAAGTCAGACTTCAACTAGCAACCTTCAGATGAAGATGTAGAACTCTTCTGAGAGCTCTGCCTGAACCACACCTGCCTGGATGCTGCCATGCTCTCACCTTGATGATAATGGACTGAACCTCTTAACCTGTAAGCCAGTCCCAATTAAATGTTGCCCTTTATAAGACTTGTCTTGGTCATGGTGTCTGTTCACAGCAGTAAAACCCTAACTAAGACATACAGCTATAGTAAGTACTTTGAAAACTATTCCTTCTAGCCCCAAGACTCTATATAATGGGTAATTAGAAACTGGCTCCTATTGGTATCAATGTTATTCAAATATGAGGACTGTCTAAAATATTTAGGGAATATTCTCCTCCTTTATAATTAAGCCATTACGTTTGGCAAATTGCTAATAGTTTTGTCTTCAAGATACTGCTGCATTTGCTTAAATAGAATTTTTTTGTAAAAAGTGACTGAAGCACCTAGATTAGAATACAGGAATGAAATGACACTATAACCAGAGTATATGTCACCTGCTGTTCTGCTACTTACTAATTCCTCTAAGAAATGTTTATTTGCACCAATGAAAACAAAAAACAATAACTACACATATACTTAACAATGGTTTAGATCCACTTATCTGAGGAGATAAGATGGCTTAGAGGTAAAGTGCTTACATCCCAGCACCTACTTAAAAACAAAACAAAACAAAACTGGGCATGGCAGTATATGCCTATAATCCTAGTGTTGAAAAGCCTCTGCTGCTCATTGGTCAGCTAGTTTTACTGAATCAGGACTTCCAGATTCAGTGTCAGCAAGTGGGTAGAGGCCCTTTGGAGCACAAGAGGCTTGATGACCTAAATTCAATCCCTGGAAACCACAATGACAGCAGAGAACCAACTCCCTAGAGTTGTCCTCCAACCTTCACGTGTGCTGTATAGCACACACATGCGCCTACTGACCTTCACGTGTGCTGTATAGCACACACATGCGCCTATGTACTCTTTTTTACATTCACAATAAAATACATTTTTTAAAAATGTAAGGGGCTGGAGTCAGCCCTGTAGTTTTAAGAGCTCTTCCAAAGGACCCAGCATCCACACAGTGGTTATGAATAACTCCAAGTCCAGGAGAGATGACATTCTGATCTGCCCTCCAGGGTACCAGACACACATGGTACAAATACATACATGTAGAACAACAACAAAATAAATGTATGTATGTATGTATGTATATACTTTGAGACAGAGTCTTACTATGTAGCTTTAGCTGTCCTGGAACTGACTGTGTGGACCAGACTGGCCTTGAACTCAGAGATCCACCTGCCTCTGTCTCCCAAGTTCTAGGATTAAAGGTGTGGGCTACTATGCCTGGCTAAAATGAATTTAAAAAAAAATTGGAGCTGGAGAGATGGCTCAATGGTTAAGAGCACTGTCTGCTCTTCCAGAGGTCCTGAGTTCAATTCCCAGCAACCACATGGTGGCTCACAACCATCTGTAATGGGATCTGATGCCCTCTTCTGGTGTATTTGAAGATAGCTACAGTGTACTTATATATAATAAATAAATAAATAAATAAATAAATCTTTAGCAACAACAAAAAACTTAAATTTTAAATCAGGGCAGAACTGCTCAGCTGGGCCAAGAACCCTTTTGGGGACCCTATGCAGTCATGAATTAAGAGCTGTCTAGTGGCAACTGTAAGACTTAGCTCTGATCATAGGTAATGAGCAAAAGCTTGCTCTAACACTAGGGTGCTGTTGGAGGAAGTCCCAGGCATGGGGGTAATCTCAGCCCAAACATGACCTAGTCAGAACCCCAGGACACTCCAGGCTGGACAGTCAACTCAACAAAATGTTTTATGTCATTCAATTACTTAGTTTATTTATTATGTACCAGGGTTCCAAAAAGCTACCTGAAGGTGGTTCATAGGACAGGTCCATCCCACAAGAGCTTTTGGGAATGTGACCACATTAGACAAAACAAGCTCCTAATTGTGACCATAATATCAGGGATGTGGAGGCAAAGATCTGCTTCCCTAGCTTGGAACTTAGGCCCTCAGGGAACTGGTCTTAGCACAGAACTGAGGCTTCCCAGCTCCTCCGGACTATTCATGATATAAGAGTCCACATCATAAAAAGGTCCAAGGCAGAACAACATGAGCAAGAAACCCATTTATGCAGACTGATAGTTCCCAGGACTCTCTCTTGCTTGCCACCTGGAGAGAAGACTGCCTGTCTGACTGTTCCCTGTGTCTGTCTTCACACTGAAACCCACATTCTGTAGCCAGGAGAAAACAAATCTCAAGTTTCTTACGTGTAGCTCTAACTCTGAGTAGTCCATTGCTCTTAAAAGCAGCAGGAAGCCTTGGCCTCCAAGACAGTTTAGCTAATACAAACGTCATCTCTAGGGTAGATTCTGTTCCAGGACTTTTAAACAATTTTTGTTGTTGTCTTGGGGGACTGAACCAGGACCTCCACTGAATTACACCTTGGCCCTTGGGTAGGTTTTGAAGAATAACCACTTACAGGGAAGACTGTCATCTTTTTAGGGTTTTTGTTTTGACATAGTCTCATTCTATAGCTCAGGTTAGCCTGGCACTCATGGCAATTTTGCTTCAGATTCCCAAGTGCTGGCATTACAAATATATTCTATCATGGCCAGCTCCATGTCCGTTCCTTAGGAACAACTCAGTCAAGCTCTAAGAGAATCAATCAGTAAAGACCAGCCTGTTAGATCAGCAAAGAACACTGAAGCACACAGCAAGCAAGCATGGGACTTACACGCTACTGTCCGTAAGGGATAGAGTGTCAGCATCACTGGACAGGCTCTGCTGCTCACTGTCATTGGCACTGGTGGCTGGGGCCAGGGCATAGCCAGAGTTGACGTAGTAGGGGTTGACGGGCTCCCTCCAAGATCCATACCTGTGAATAAGAAAGGCACGTGAGTGGCAGCAAAGCAATTATTCTCCTGTTTTAATATACACTGTTAGAGTTATGAAAAACAGAGCAGAAAGGTCATGTGCCTCCATCCCCTTCCTCTTCTCCTCCTCCCACCCTTCCCAAGGGAGAGATGTCTTTCTTTTAGATGTTTCCTACTTTTTAAACAGCATTTAAGTACATATACATAGAGTATCATTTGGGAAGCAGACAAGGCTCCATCTTTCTACTAAAGAGCATAAGAAGAAAGAAACCATTATCTTTGTTACAACTACAAAGTAATTCACTTCTAGCCCAACTCACTAGGATCAGCCAGCCAAAGCCAACAGGGCTCTAATTCAGTCAGGCATCATGATGTTCCATGGTATGTTATGTTACATAACACACAAATGAAACTTGCTGCTGGGTAGGTGTGGGGAAGAAGGTCGAAGTCCCACTACTAGAAGTAGCAGAGTCCAGTAGTTGCCATGTGATTGGCCCCAAACAAGAATCATAACCTGCATTTTCTGTAAGGGCGCTTTTGTATACTTGTTTTTCTCTTCATCTCTTTATAGCATTTGGCCCTTGTCTACGAGATGATCTGCTATGTTTTGGAGTTTTTATTTTGTTGTTGTTGTTTTAGCACTTTACCAGTTTTCAAATTAAAAAAAAAAATTAGCTGGGCATTGTGGCATGTGCCTTTAATCCCACAACTGCGAGGCAGAGGCAGGTGGATCTCTTGTGAGTTTAAACCCAGTCTGGTCTACATAGCGAGTTCCTTACCAGGGCTACACAGACAAACTCTGCCTCAAAAACAAAAAAATTGCCTTTAATACCAGTACTATGGAGGTAGAGAGAGGTAATCTTTGTAAGTTCAAGGCAAGCCTGGCAAGCTCTGTAGAGAGCTGGTTCCAGGATAGTCAGGGCTACACAAAGAAATCCTGTTTCAGCCAGGTAGTGGTGACACACATCTCTGAAACAGAGGCAGGTGGATCTCTATAAGTTTGAGGCCAGCCTGGTTTACAGAGCAAGTTCTAGGACAGCCATGGCTACACGAGAAAACCCTGTCTCAAAAACAAACAAACAAAACCAACCAACAACAAGGAAGGAAGAAACAAACAAAGAAAGAAAGAAACAAAGAAAGGAAGGAAGGAAGGAAGGAAGGTAGGTAGGAAGGAAGGAAGGAAGGAAGGAAAAAAAGAAACCCTGTCTCAAAAAACAAAAAGTTATTTTACATGTGTGTTTGGCCTACATGCATTTGCGTATACTATATGCATGCCTAGTGCCTATGGAATCCACAAAAAGAGTATTGATCTCCTGAAGGTGGAGTTACAGACAGTTGTGAGTTGCTGTTTAGGTGCTAGAAACCCAGCCAAGGTCTTCTGCAAGAGCAGTTACTGTTCTTAACCACTGAGCCATCTATCTCTCTAGCCCTCAGACATTTTTACTGTATGTATGCGTGTGTGTGTGCATAGATATATTACAATACACTTGTACATGCATACACACATATGTACATATACTTATATATTAATATCTATCTATATAATTTAGATAATGCATGTAAAATATTTTCTTCCTAAATATTACAATCAAGACTCTCTTATTCTGGCCACTTAAATGCATGACCCTGCCTTAGTTTCCCTGAGTAGTTGGGATTATAGGACTGAACCACCCACCATACCTGGTCCTTATAACTTTTTGTATTGTGCACGTACAATACAATTTTAGGTCATAAACATAGTCTTCTATTATTCTTTAAAACAATTAAAAGATTTTCTTGAGGCAGAGATTTAGCTCTGGCTGACGAACTTGTAGTGATCTTATCTCTGCTTTCCCAAGTGCATAACCTATTACACCCAGCTTCCAGTAATTTCCTGCTGTGTTTTAAGAAGAGTCTCACTATGTAGTCCAGGCTGGCTCAACTCACATTCCCTCTGCCTTAGCTCTTCAAATACTGGGACTACATCTATGTGTTTTAGCACCCAGGCTTCCAATATCAACCTGAGAGTGTTCTTCAGGAGACGATCCATCTTATTTTGAGACAGAGTCTCTCACTGGGACCTAGGGCTTGATGATAAGGCTAGGACAGCTACCCAGGAAATCCCAAGGATCCTGTCGTCATCTTCCCAGCGCTGATTATTACAGCTGGGAATCAAACTCAGGCTCTCACACTTGCATGACAAGTCTTTTATTGACTAAATTAGTTGATCCTCTGACCCCACAATGGATGGCCAATTGGTAGCAATAACTACTACATGATTAGTAATTTAAATGCTACTTTTAGCCACATCCCAACCTGACTTTTAACACAGAAATCGGATTCCATGGTGCTATGCTGAGGGGCAACCTTGTAGCAGCTGCACATCTATAGCAGTGGTTCTCAACTTATGGGTCAAGACAGACCCCTTTGGGGGTGTGTGTGTCAAATATTCCTTTCACAGAGGTAACATATCAGATATCCTGCATATCAGATATTTACATCATGATTCATAACAGTAGCGAAATTACAGTTATGAAGTTGCAACAAAAATAATTTATGGTTGGAGTCACTATAACATGAGGAACATATTAAAGGGTCACAGGGGAGCTGGAGAGATGGCTCAGTGGTTAAGAGCACTGACTGCTCTTCCAGAGGTCCTGAGTTCAATTCCCAGCAACCACATGGTGGCTCACAACCATCTGTAATGGGATCTGATGCCCTCTTCTGGTGTGTCTGAAGGTAGCTACAGTGTACTCATATACATAAAATAAATAAATAAATCTTTTAAAAAAAGGGGAGGGTGGTGGTCACAGTATTAGGAAGGTTAAGGACCACTGATCTATATAGGGCCTCCTGACAACCCTCTTCTCTAAAGACGGCTGAGCATGGTGGTGCATTCCCCTTTAACCTCAGCACTTGGGAGGCAAAGGCAGGTGAATTCTGGGCCTGTATAGAGCAGTGGTCCTTAACCTTAATGCTGTGACTCTTTAATACAGTTCCTCAGGTTGTGGTGACCCTCAACCATAAAACTATTTCCATTGTTACTTCAAAACTAATTTTGCTACTGTTATGAATTGTAATGTAAATGTTTTTTGAGACAGAGGTTTGCCAAAAGGATTGTGACTCAGCTTGAAAACCACTGATGTAAGAGTTCCAGGCCAGCCAGGCTAAACAGTAATGGCTTTCAATAGCACTACTCACTGCACCTGAAGTCAGTAAATTAGGAAGTAACATAAATGGAGCTATGTGAGACGTTCATCTATTTGGATTTTAGATCCTAGGGTTAGAGCCCTTCCTACTAAGCAGTAAGCCATAGACTGTAATTGACTGCCAGGCACTCTGTACTGTACCCTCAGTGTAAGAGAAAGAATACCCAAATTGTTTCTAAGGGAACAGGCCTCCTTTTGACTATCCATGTGCCCCGACCCACCTACAAGTGTGCAGTAGTGGCAGGGGTATTATAGGTGTACATCACTAGAGTCAGCTCTCTGCACTTTTCAAAGTTCTCAAAATAAAAACTTAATGGAATCCACGCAAACATGCCCAACTTATTCTTGACAAAAGTATAAAAGCAAATTGATGGAGAAAAGACAGCCTTTTCAATAATTGGTGCCATGACACCCAGACATGCACAGACCCAAGAATGAACTTTGATCTACATCTCACACTTCATACCAAGTCAAGCTTTGGATGTTTTTAGCCTGAGCTACAGTGATGCTCCAGCACTCGATTCACCTGGCCTCTGCCGACCTTGGCTTAGCAACATGTCCTGACATAGTATCCTGAGCACTCAGTGTTTCTTTCCCAGCCTTTGTAACACCAAATATCTATCAGCTGGCTATTATGAGAGGTACTCTGGTCACCTATAGCCAACCCAAAGTAGACATATATGTACTCATATATGCATGTACATCATGTGTATGCCTAGTGCCTACAGAGGCAAGAAGAAGGTACTGTATCTCCTGAAACTGAAGGTACAGGCAGTTCTGAACTGCCTGATGTGAGTGCTAGGAACCAAAGCCACATGTGACACAGCTATGGCATCTCAATACCTTCATTTGTCTCTCCCAGCTAGAAGCTACTTGGTGACTAAATGCTCTTCAGGCTTCCTAGGGTATCTTCTAACATGGGTCAACGAAAGTACTGATCTTAGGGCTAGGGAGATAGTTCAATTATCAAACAGCTGCTGTACAAGCATGAGGACCCGAGTTCATCATACATAAGAAGCCAGATGTGAACTGGGCATCAAGGCATGTGCTTTAGTCACAGCACTCAGGAGAGACAGGAGGATCTCTGTGAGTTCAAGGCCAGCCTAGTCTACATGGTGGGTTCCAGGGCAACCAGGACTACAAAGAGTCAGTCTCAGTCTCTCCCTTTCTTCCCCCTGCCCCCCCGCGTGTATGTGTGTGTGTGTGTTGGTTTGAATAGGTATGGCCCCCATAGAGATGTGACCTTGTTAGACGAAGTGTGTCACTGTGGAGGCAAGGTTTTGAGGTCTTAAAGGCTCAAGCTAAGCTCAGTGTGAAACCCACAAAGTCTCCTCCTTGCTGTCTGATTATCAAGATGTAGAACTCTCAGTTCCTGCTCAAGCACCATGTCTGCCTACATGTCTCCATGCTTCTCACCATGATGATAACAGATTTAAACCTCTAAAACTGTAAGCCAGCCCAATTAAATGTTTTCCTTTATAAGAGTTGCCAATAAAACCCTAAGAGAGTTAGTCAGTCTCTCTCTCCCTCCCTCCCTCCTCATTTTTTGAGGCAGGATTTCTCTATGTAGCCCCTGGCTGCCCTCAAAATTATAGATCTATCTGCTCCTGCCTCCCAAGCGCTAAGATTAAAGGTGTATACCATTACCACCCAGTTCTCAAAAAAAATAAAAGGAAAGAAAAAAAAAAAAAAAACAACAGAAAAAGTAGCACCTGCAGGAGTAATGAACACTTCTCTTCTAGGCTCAGAACCATTAATCCCATAGATTCTCAGTCCCCTCCCAAATGCAGTGACAGGAGCCCACCCTGCTAACATCCATGCAATGACTCAGACAAGCTGTGGCCCCAGAACAACAAAAAGATAATACTCAGACTCTGGTACTACATCTATCGTCCCAAATAGATGAAGGCAATTCACATCAAAGAAAAGAAGGCATGATAGCATTTCATTTATGTCCTAACACTGTCCACTCGTGAATGACAGCATGCCACCAATGTTCAGATGCATATCCACTCACAGAAAAGAGTATGCTGTTGCCAGGCGTGTTGGTGCATGCCTTTAGTCTTTAATCTCAGCATGTGGCAGGCAGAAGCTGTCTACAGACTGAGTTCCAGGGCACCGGAACTACAGAGAAACCCCGTTCAAAAAAAAAAAAAGCATGTTGCTTGATATCCGGATGCAGTCCACCCATAGATGACAACTGTTATTTATCCATGTTATAATGCACACCCACTCATGGAAGGTGGTGATGACTGTGTCCATCTCATTAGATCACCAGGACAGTGACACCGATGTATCTTTCACTCCACATTTCCTATGCTATACCCTTTGGAGACAAGAAACTAGTTTCCCAAGATAGCTCCTCTTCCAAGAGTTTACCTTCTCACACAAGGCTTCAGAACTACAGAAGAACCAGTGAAGATGGTAATAGATGGGTGAGAGGGAAAATTACCATCTGTAGAAAATGCAAAGCACTGGCTCAAACAAAATTTTTCTGGGCATACCCCTACTGTGTAAATCTATCTACTTACAGAACAAGCACCTCACCTCTGTACCTAAAGGTAAAAGAATACCCTATGAGACGCAATCCACACCACCCACCATCTACTCCATGTAAAATCAGGAATCCGGCTTCTTCCTTCCCTGTGAGGATCATAATCACCAGCACCATCCAACAGTATATCAGCCAATCAGATGTTAGAATCTTTGGGAACGGGAGCATGACCTTAGAATCTGAAGCCATTCACTGTAGACCCATTTTGCAGCTTCTGATAGAGCTAGGAACCACCTAACCGAGTAGGAGTAAAGAGGGTACATGGCCCCCACACTCTGCAAATGCAGTAGACGGGATGGTGTCATCACTTACCCTCCAGAAGATTTCTGATTGAATTTCTTGTTACCACCAAGTCACCATTTCCTCAGTGTAAAGCAGAAATAATAATGGTCAGCCAGGCATGGTAGCATAGGCCTTTAATTCTAGCACTTGGGAGGCAGAGGCAGGATAATTTCTGTGAGCTCGAGGCCAGTTTGATCTACACAGTGATTTCTAGGCCAGCTAGAGTTCGATGGAAAGACCCTATCTAAAATTTAAAAAGAAAGGGAGAAAGGGAGGGACAATAGATTCTCTGCAGGATGTCTGAGCTCTTAGTGAACAATATTCAATGCTTGGAGAGGGTTCAGCATACAATACAGAAGAACCTTAATGTAGACTACACTATCTTTGGCCCTGCCAACTCCTTTGGCCCTTTTTCTCCTTCTAACTCATGTGAGTTAGAAGGAGAAAAAGGTGATGTTGGTACAGGCCACACCTAAATAACACAAATGTACAACCAATTCAAGATTCTGAAGCCAGGACAACAGATTCCACAGGATCCAAGCACTGGTGATTCTACCATGGCTCTACAGAATAGAAAGTGTGCAAGTGAGGGCCACAGCTGACACCATGTCTTCTCCAGCCCAACTTCTACACATTCCAGTGTTATTCCAATCAGCAGATGTTTACAGTAACTGCTAAAGGATAAGCAAGGTAGCTTAGATGGTAAAAGTGCACACGCGTGCACGCACGCACACACACTACTGAAAATATGAGTAGTGATGATACAGATCTTGATACTACTGTTGAACTAAAAACTAGACTATGTACCATGGAAAATCTAGAGGAATCCAGGCCGTATAATGTTGTCTCTGGGTGACAGAAAGACAGACACCTCTGTTTACCATGCTTTCTCTTTTCTGCAGCAAATCTATCCATTCCATGTATCTCTTAACATCAAAGTGAAAACTATGGACTAATGGATGCAAAGAGGAATCTGAAATGAGAAAGCTCTGCAATACTACACATGGGACTTGCTAGCCAGGGCGGAAAAGCAGTTGAGATTCTAAACTAGGGACCCCTTTCTTTTCTGCTTGCACCTGAGTGACTGCACAGCTTCTATCACTTTCTTCAAGGTCCTCACCTGAGAGCCTGGACTCATATAAATGGTTTCAGAATACTTCTGTAAGTCACAAATCTGATAAAGAAACACACTATCTGATGAAGTGAGATTTAAATAGTGGGATTAAATAAATGGAATAGCTGAATGTTGATGTAAACTTGTAATCTCAGCACATAAGAGGCTGAGGTAGGATAGCAAGCCTTGTCTTAAGAGGGGGAAATATCACATAATATAATATAATTATATTATAATATAATATAAATCAGCCCCTCACTCTAGCCATGACCTAATAAGCAGATATTTCAGAGGACTGTCAATTCCAAAGAGATGCCATTTCTCCTTCACAAACTCAAGATGGTCAAATAAGCACTGTAAAGTAGCAAACACCAAAGACCTTCAACTTTGGGACACATGCAAATGCTGTGTCCATCCCTGTTTTCTTCCTTTATTTTTAAGGCAGAGTCTCACTGTGTAGACCTGGCTAGCCTAGAACTCACTATGTAGACCGCTGGCTTTGACCTTACAGAGACCCATCTGCATCTGCCTCTCAGCTTTCATCCAGTCTTACTCTTCTTTGGGATGGAGAGAGCTCTGCATCCACCATGCATACAGAGACAGCCATGAAGGACATTCAGACCTGGTACCTTCACCTAGCACACTCACCTTAAGGTAGCAGGTGAGTGTGTGTGTGTGTGTGTGTGTAAAATCCAACTTGTTAAAACTAGAAACATTTTGCATTTATGAACTTAGGGTTAACATGTATCTATAGGCACTAGAGAGACAGTTCAGTGTAAAGAGCTTGGCATTTAAGGAACTGAGTTCAGATCTCCATGTAAGAAATTTAGAGAGAAGAGGGAAGATGGAGAGATGGCTCAGTGGCTACGAGTGCTCACTGTTCTTGAAGAGAACCTGAGTTGGGTTCTCAGCATCCACATGGCAGCTTAAAACCACTCCCATTTGAGGGAATTTCTAACAACCTCTTCTGACTTCCAATGGCTCCTGTACACATACAGTATACACATATACACTCGAAAGTGACTTGAGTCAGCTTAGGTTCAGACATAAATAAAAAACATTAGACCCTCTTTAGCTTCTGCTAATCTAGTTACACCCTTTTACCCAAGCTGCTGGTTTAGTTTACCCCTCACCTAAACTAGAAGTTTAAAATAGAAAATAATAGAACCAAGCTTGTCTACAGATATGACAAAGTCGTGTGTCTGGTAAGATTTAAAATAAACAGAATGTAAAACAGAGATGACTCCATCCATGATCTGTTGAAAACAATATGTAAGTGGCAGAGGGAAAGAAAAGACATAGATGACATTAAGATGTAATCTCCTGACTATTCAGCCAATGAAAAGAAAGAGGATGGAACCCCCATTTAGGGGTATAAAAACCCCACTCTGAGCAGACACTGACATCTAACTTTGCAAAGTTTTAAAACTGCCTTGCTTTCACTAAGGGATCTTTGTTCCTTGCACCTAATAGGGCATTTAAATGTCAAGTGGATGAGATCCACCCCCTGCCCCCACCCTGGCACCCATAATCCTAGTGCTTGGGAAGTGGAGCAAGTATTAACAGAGTCAGCAAACAATGGGTTCAAGTAAGAGACCTGAGAGAAAAGACACCGGACAATTTCTGGTCTCCAAAGGTACACCTGCACATACATGAAAAAATTAAATACACACATACAGTGTACATATGTACATATACACAATAAAGAAACAACATTTTAAAAATGGGACAGCTATAGCCGGGCAGTGGTGACACATACCTTTAATCCCAGCACTCAGGAAGCAGAGAGTTAAGAAACCAATTTTCTTCCTTCCTCCCTTTCTGAGTTTTTTGAGATGGTCTCATAACCTTGGCTGGTGTGGCACTTACTCTACATATCAGACTGGCCTCAAACTCAAAGAGACTGGCTGCCTCTGCCTCTGAACTGCTGAGATTAAGTGTGTGCAATACCATGGCTAGGCTCAACTTTCTTATATGAGCAAAAGTCCTCAAGAGGATCAGGTACAAAACCCTGAGCAGTACAAAAATGAGAGGCACCCATATACAAACTTTAACCTGTCTCATGTAGAAAAACCTGCTACATAGAACACTATGTACCTGAGAAGGATGCAATTTTCACTCCTAATGAACCTGTATGACAAATGACTTTCCACCACCATCTTCATGCTACATGGGTGTCACACCTGACATTCTCTAACTAGCTAGTCCACATGTCTTTTTCTCTTAATTCTCATGTTAAAAAATATCTTAAGACCCACGGGTGGTGATGTACACCAGTAATTCCAGCATTCAAGAGGCAGAGGGAGGATGACTTCTGCAAGATCAAGGTCAGCCTGGGATACATAGTGAGTTTCAAGCTAGCCAGGGCCACATAGTAAGACACTATCCCCCAAAAAGGGGTGGGAAGGCATCATTTCATATGATCCATGATCTATAATGCACAGACTCTCTAAATTAAAACAAATAACAACAAACAAACACAAACAAAAAAAAAACCAGGGAGATGGAAAGGAACAATAGTATCCCCCCCCCCAAAAAAAAAGAAAAAGAAAAAATGACATCAGAGAGGAAAAAAATTATCAAAAAGAATCCATAACTGAAAGACAAGTTTCTTCTTCACAGTGAAAAAAACCTCAAAGTGAAAAACCTGCAATACTATGACAGAACACTAACAACAATAAACACATTCAAAGACATCCTCAGGGTAAGGTAGGCATGTAGTTCAGTGGTAGACTATCTACCAATCATGAATAAGGCCCCAGATTCAATACCCAACACCTTAAAAAATAAACCAAGAAAGCCAAGTGTGGTAGCTGACACTTGTTAATACCAACATCAGCACTCAGGAGGTGGAAGCAGGAGGATCTCTGTTAAGTATAAGGCCAGCCTGGACCACACCCTCAAGTCCTAGGCTAATCTGGGATACACAGCAAGACCTTGTCTCAAATAAAAGCCATCCTGAGAGAGAAGTCATAGCCACAGAAAGGGTCACGAGTTTAGTTCAATTCCAGCATAAAGGCAAAATGCACTTGAGAAACATGCCGCCCAATTAAATCCTACCCAACGAGGCTACACAAAGTGTGCTTGACAACTGTATACAAGAACAATAACCAGTACCATCTATACTACTAATCCAACACCCAGTAGTACCATAGCACTCAAGCACACCATGTATCATCACAGCATTGAGCATAGCACACCTTAACACAGGATCTCAGAACACAGCATCCAGAAGCACCCGTACTGCTGACACCATGCACCTAGTCCCACAATATTGAACATCATACACACCACCAAGAACCAAGGCAACACAGCACCTAGGACTACAATAAGCAGAATCACAAGATGCCTAACTTTTTCAGCTAGAGTAGGAATACACAAGGCTTTGGGAAACATGTTCAGGAAAAACTAGTTTATCACTGATGTATTACAATGTACAGCACACTTCAAGTTGGTAAAGATTCATTAAAGGGCTAGAAAAATGGCTCCGTACTTAAGAGTACTTGTTTTTGCAAAGAACCTAGCTTCAATTCCCAGCACCCACATACCAACTAAAGTCTGTAAATCCAGTTCCAGGGGAATCTGACATTCTCTGGCATCCAAAGGCACAAGGTACCCACAAACTGAATATCCGTATAGACATGTAGACCAAGCACACACACACACACACACACACACACACACACACACACACACTTTAAAAAAAAAAAAAAGAGGGGCTGGAAAGATGCTCTTGTGAGGGTCCTGAGTCTAGTCCCAGCTCCCATGTCAAGTGGCTCAAAACCACCTGTAACTTCAGCTCTAGAGATCTGACACCTTAGGCTCCCAGGGGTTCATGCATATATATACACACACAATTTTAAATAAATAAAATTGTAAAATCTTAGGGCCTGGAGAGATGGCTGAGAGTTGAAGAATACTGGCTGCTTCTTCAGAGACCCTAAGGTTAGATTCCCAGCATCAACATGGCCACTACAATCATCTGTAACTCCAGTTCAGGGGATCTAATACGCTCCTCTAGCCTCTGCAGGTACCAGGCAGGTATATGGTACACAAGCATATATGTATGTAAAACACCCATACACATAAAAAAATTTTTTTAATTAAAAAAAAAAAAAACAAAAAAAAAAAAACTAGGGGCTGGAGAGATGGTTCAACAGTTAAAAGCACTGACTGCTTTTCCAGAGGTCCTGAGTTCAATTCCCAGCAAACCACAAGGTGGCTCACAACCATCTGTAATGGGATCTGATGCCCTTTTATGGTGTGTCTGAAGACAGCAACAGTGTGCTCACATAGATAAAATTAATAAATCTTAAAAAGCGATTCGGCCACTGGGGAACAGGAATGCAAACCTAGAGGACTTATCTCAGACTGACCATGAAGAAACTGACAGAGCATGCCAACCCCAGTCTGAATAAAGGGACTTCAAGCAATTCCAAGAGAATCCACCTTGGGGGTAGGGGAGCAGGGGTCTGTGACACCCTAACTAAAAATATCATTCAGTGGGGCCCAATTATACTTGGAACAGAAAGGACTCTCTGTTAAGTCAGCACCTTCTAATAGAATTTTCTAAAGAATATCCAAATAAACAACTATTTGGTGGGATTTTTTTTGTTTGTTTTGTTTGTTTTGTTTTGTTTTCTCGAGACAGGGTTTCTCTGTGTAGCCCTGGCTGTCCGGGAACTCACTCTGTAGACCAGGCTGGCCTCGAATTCAGAAATCCACCTGCCTCTGCCTCCCAAGTGCTGGGATTAAAGGCGTGCGCCACCACTGCCCGGCAACTATTAGGTGTTTATCCAAAATGTTTCATCCAATTGTGTATAACCATGGTAGCATGTTTAGAAATTCTTCAGAGTTGCTAGACTTCAACATAACTGAATCTTCCATCATAACCTCAATTCAGTTTCTTGATAGATGAACCAAATATAAGCAGTCCAGCCAGTGGTCGGGCAGCACAGCTTTATTAACATAACAAGAACATGTGAAGTTTTAGCCACAGTTGAACAAAGTTTTAATGATTCATAATAAACAACAGGTCTGTTAATCTTTGTTATCATTGCTGGAATATAGTTTATCTCCCAAGAGAAAGGCAAGCAAATTTAAATGTCACAGGCTTTAAGGATTCTGCAAAGAAATTTAAAAAAAAAAACCTTCAGTTTAGAAGCTACAAAAGCCTATATTATCTTGATTAATGTACTTTTTGCATAGTGTGAACTAGTTATTGCTACATAAATTTGTAATATATCCTGTTTGTATTTTTTCCAAAAACATAATGTTAATGTGTTTTGTTGTTTTTATGTGTATGGGTGTTTTGCCTGCATATGTTTGTGTACTAGTTGTGAGTCTGGCGACCATAAACACCAGAAAAGAGAATTGGATGCCCTGGAACTGGAGTTACAGAGGCTGTGAGCTACTAGTCGAGTGACGGAAAGGAAACTGGGTCTTCTGTAAGAGCAACCAGTGTTCTCAATCATGGAGTTCTCTTCAGACTCAGGTCAGTATGTTTAGTGTCAGAATATACCTTTGTAAAGGCTGGAGAAATGGATGACTCAGCAGTTAAAGAGTGCTTGCTGTTCTTACAGAAGGTTCAAGCTTGGTTCCTAGCACCCATATTAGATAGCTCACAGCTGCCTGGAACTCTAGCTCCAAAGATTTTGGGACCCTCTCTGGCCTCAACAGACACCTATACTCATGGAATATTCACTGACATAGACACATACCCATAAAGATGCCTTACTTTTAACTTTATTTATTTAGAGCTCTCATTGTGTAGGCCAAGTTGGCCTTAAACTCACAAAGATTGAGCTGCCTCTGCTTCCCCAGGGCAGGGATTAAAAGTATATACCACTTACTACCCCTTACAAGTTAATTCTTTAAATTATTTGTTCGTTTGTTTGTTTTGAGACAGGGTTTCTCTGTGTAGCCCTGGCTATCCTAGAAGTCACTCTGTAGACCAGGCTGGCCTAAATCAGAGATCTGCCTCTGCCTCCCGAGTGCTGGGATTAAAGGCATGTCCCACCACTGCCCATCTAATTCTTTTATCTTTTAAACTTAAAAAGATATTTAAGGTTTTTTATACATATTGTATATATAAAAATATATATGCATATAAAAATAAATATATGTATAAATAAATCAGGAAGAAAAACCCTAAAATCATAGTAAAAGAAACCAAACAAGCCGGGCAGTGGTGGCACATACCTTTAATCCCAGCGCTCGGGAGGCAGAGGCAGGCGGATTTCTGAGTTCGAGGTCAGCCTGGTCTACAGAGTGAGTTCCAGGACAGCCAGGGCTACACAGAGAAACCCTGTCTCAAAAAACCAAAAAAAAAAAAAAAAAAAAAAAAGACACCAAACAAAAACACAAAACAAAAAATGCATCCTTTTTTTTAAAAAATTTATTTTATTTATATGAGTACACTGTTGCTGTCTTCAGACACACCAAAAGAGGGCATCAGATCCCATTACAGATGGTTGTGAGCCACCATGAGATTGCTAGGAATTGAACTCAGGACCTCTAAAAGAGCAGGCAATGCTCTTAACTACTAAGCTATCTCTCCAACACAACAAATGCATCTTTTTAAAAAAAAATGTTAAGCTATCCCATTTTTTGGTTGTTGTTTGGGTTTGTTTTGTTGTTTTTGTTGTTGTCGAGACAGGGTCTCTCATAATAGCCTTTGCTGTCCTATGTGGGTCAGGCTGGCCTCAAACTCACAGAGCTCCTCCTGTTTCTACCAGAAATTCTGGGATTAAAGGTGCATATCACCATGGCCAGCCTACATTCATTCATTCATTCATTCATTCATTGGGATGCACAGGTCATAGCAAGTGAACTGAGGTCAGAGGACAACTTGTAGAAGTCATATGTGTAGTAGGGATCAAATTCAGGTTGGCATTAAGTGTTTTTACCAATTGACACATCTAACCGGCTCTGTATGCATTTTTTGTAAACTGTACTATTTTTTTGGTGGTTTGGAGGTTTCCATTTTTTAAGACTGTGTCTTGCACTGTAGCCCAGACAATCCTAGCACTCAATTTGTATAATGGTCTCAAACTTGTGATCCTCCCTCAGTCTCTGCACTAGGATTACTTAGAGGTTTGTTTGATTTTTGTTTGAATTCCTGGGCTCAAATGATATAGGCACAGGGTACCATGCCAAATTCAAGAGGCCAAGCTTTTTGACACATGCCTTTAATCCCAGCACTTGGAAGGCAGAAAAGAGGATCTCTGTAAGTTTGAGTCCAGCCTGATCTACTTATCAAATTCCAAGACAGCGAGACTAAACCCTGTCTCAAAAAGCCAGAGGTAGTGGCACATGCCTTTAAACCCAGCACCTTGGAGGCAGAGGCAGACTGATCTCTGGGTTTCAGGACAGCCTGATCTATAGAATGAGTTTCAGAATAGCCAGAGCTACACAGAGAACACTGTTTTTGGGTGTGAGTTTTGGGGAAGATACATAAACTGTAAAGGATTGATACATGTGAAAACAAAATAAACAAATGAATACATAAATAAAACACAGGCTTTTCGTAAAGCTTTATTTTTGCCTTTTTTTAATTTTTTTTTTTTTTTTTGGTGCATTGTTGTTTTGCCTGCATGTATGTCTGTATGAGGGTGTCAGACAATTGTGAGCTTCCATGTAGATGCTGAGAATTGAACCCTCAGCCAGTGCTCTTAACTGCTGAGCCATCTCTCCAGCCCCCTATTTTTGCCTTTTTGAGATAGGGTCTCACTCTGTTGACTAGGCTGGTCTTAAACTGGAAGCCCTCACCTTTCCAAGTACTAAGATGGCATTAACAGTTATGAGCCACCGTGGATGCCTAAGTCAATATCCTTTATTTTATTTCACATATATAGGTATTTTGCCTACATGTATGCCTGAGCACCATGTACATGCCTGAGAAATAGAGAAAGAAGCCCAGGTAGCCAACAGCACAGAAGAGTATCCCTGGGGAACTAACCCTCATGAAGGATAGCAGAGGGAAACAGTGCTCTATAGAGATGCATAAACATCTGCCTGAAAAAAATGTGCACAGCAGACTAGAATCAGTGACAATCTGGAGAAAATCAATACCACCACTACTGCTGCTGCTGCTGCCGCTGCCGCCACCGCTGCCGCCGCCGCCGCCACCACCACCACCACCACCACCACCACCACCCAGAAGTGAGGGTTAGGGGGAAGGAAAGGAAAGAAAACATTTATAGTACCTAAAAGGGCACAGAGCTCAGAAGAGGCCCTAAGTATAGTCAGAACTTCCCTGGCTAACAGGGGATGAGGACATCCCCACCCAGCTAGAGACATGCAACATAGGGCTGACCACCGCCCAACCGAACAAGAGCTGCACCCACTTTCTAGACTTATCAATGGCTTATAGAAGGCTGGGACTGGTGTGCAGGGATGTGGAAAACTAGGGATTTGACTCAAGCAGTAACTGTCTAGCTCCACAAGATGGTTAAATGGTAAGAAGCTAGCTATGTTTAATGTTAAAATGGTTGCCTATCCCACAGAAGGGACTCATCCTGAATGTTCCTGCAGATCACATACTTTTTGAAATTCGTAACTCTAAGGGTTATATGACTCACCTGGTATGTTCTTACTGGTGAGGTGCAGTGGACCAAGCAAAGCTAGTTTCCTCCCACACAAGGGCACAGACCCTTAGACTAGATGGGGCTGAAGGAAGAACAGTCGGTGTCGCACTAACTTGCTTTCCACCAACTCCCACAACCCAACCACAAGCAAGAGCTGAAGGGTAAACTAAAATATTAAAATCTGGATTATAGAAAGACTGGCAAAGCCAGAAGGCACAGACCAAACTTGAATTTTCATGACCAACCAGCATACTGATACAAGAACACAGGCAGTCACCAGGCATCTGACCTACAGGTACAGCTTAATTTCAAAAGTGACCATACTGATTACACAATGAAATGTACACATGCCAGCATCCTATGCCCAATATTTAACTCCTGCTCTTTTCAAACACTGCTGTGAGTAAAAGCCAAAGAAGCATGGTCCACAGAGATAGAGACCATAAAGTGTTCAGTCTTGTGTTGCCTGTAAGTGCTTCCCACCCATAAACCCACCAAACCAGTACCAGGAACCATATCACACGTCCTGGGAGCTCAGGACTGGAGCTGATCCCAGTTTCTTTGTCCGACCCCCTATCCATAGTATTTCAGGGATGCCATGGGGTTCTGTCAGATTGTGGAGTTTTGCACAACTATTGCAGGAAAGGCCACATTTTGACAGGCATGTACAGATAGTACGGTGGGTACATTAGGGTTCACAAGAAATCTCTGCAGCACTGGTAGAAGAGATGGTATATTAAGATTTGCTCTAATGGGGCTGGAGAGATGGCTCAGTGGTTAAGAGCAGTCTATTCTTCCAGAGGACCTGGGTTCAATTCCCTGCACTTACATGGTGGCTCATGTGGTGGGACCAGGGCTGCAGCTAAACTGATGTAGGTGGCAGAGTAGGGTCCGGCTGCTGCAAAGACCAAGTTGGGGCGGAGGAAGGAATACCTAGTGTCAGGGCCCTCAAAGTGTCATCCACCATCCCACCTTTGCAGTCATGAGTAAACCCAGCACACAAACACAAGAAGCATTGTTCAGAAGACTAAAAGCCCAAGTAGGGGCTGCAACCCATAGCATTTGGTGGGAATCTCTGTACCTCCCACGTATTATCTATGGCTTCTCTACAGCATCCTCATTTTGCAGAATACTTACAAAAAAGTAAAAAGCACAGTAGGAAGGTAGTCAATTTCACAAATTGGGGTTTTTCTTTTCTTTGTTTTTAAAAAATAAGATTTATTTATTTATTTTATGCATATGAATACACTATAGCTGTCTTCAGACATACCAGAAGAGGGCATCGGATCCCATTACAGATGGTTGTGAGCCACCATGTGGTTGCTGGGAATTGAACTCAGGACCTCTGGAAGAACAGACAGTACTCTTAATCACTGAGCCATCTCTCCAGCCCTGTTTCTTTTTCTTTTTGGTTTTGATACAGCATTTTTCTGTGTAGACCTGGCTGTTTTGGAACTTGCTTTGTAGACCAGGCTGCCCTCGAACTCATGCAGATCTGCCTGCCTCTGCCTCCTGTTAGTGTTGGGATGGACCGAAGGCATGTGCCCCCAACTAGGCTTAAGCTGGAGATTCTAATGTCACTATGGATCTAACTCTTTCGTATTATTAATGTATTTGTGGAGATGTGTATACGTGTGGGGGTGAGTGAGGGCCATGGTGTGTTTGGAGATCTCAGAGAACTTGTGAAAGTCATTTCTCTCTTTTCACTAAGCAGATCCGAGGGATCAAACTCAGATCTCAGAGGCTCTTTAACTAATGAGTCATAGCACCAGCCCAAAACAAAACTAACTTTCTCTCTCCTCTTACTTTTAAAACAGGCTCTCTCATCCAGGGCATGATGACCCACACCTTTAATCCCAGCACTCAGGAGTCTGAGACAGGCGGATCTCTGAGACTTGAGGATAGCATGGTCTACAGAGCTCCAGTGAGTTCCAGGACAGTCAGGCCTCTGTTATACAGAGAATCCCTGTCTTGAAAACAAAACAAAACAAAAAGATAGACAGGATCTCTCTATGTAAACCAGGCTGGCCTTGAATTCACAGAGATTCTTTTGCCATGAATTTTTTCATTTTCCACTTAGTTCAAAAATAATTTTTGCAGTGGGCAGTGGTGGCACACGTCTTTAATCCCAGCACTTGGGAGGCAGAGGCAGGCGGATTTCTGAGTTCCAGGCCACCCCTACAGTGACATCCCCTCCAACAAAGCCACACCTACTCCAATAAGGCCATACCTCCTAGTAGTGCCATTCCAGGTGGGCCAAGCATTCCAGCACTTGAGGCTATGGGGGCCAAGCCTGTTCAAACCACTACATATGGATCCCAGGGATTGAACTCAGATTGCCAGGCTTGTTCAACAAGCACTTTTACTCACTGAATCATCTCAGCAGTCCTCAAGAAATATTTTTTGTTCGTGAATATTCAGTGAAAAATGCAAAAATTATTTTTTGTTTATTTTTTGTTTTGTTGTTTGTTTTTTTTCGAGACAAGGTTTCTCTGTGTAGCCCTGGCTGTCCTGGAACTCACTCTGTAGACCAGGCTGGCCTCGAACTCGAAATCGGCCTGCCTCTGCTTCCCGAGTGCTGGGATTAAAAGCGTGCACCATCACTGCCTGGCTCTCCTAGGCTTTATGCTCCTGCCCAATGTGGAACCAGTCCCTCCTTCTGGCTGCCAGCAGAAGACAATCTACTTCTTTTGCCTTTGGATTAAGATGTACGACTCTCAGCTTGTTCTCCAGCACCGTATCTGCCTGCACACTGCCATGCTTCCCACCATGATGATAATGGACTGAACCCATGAAACTGTAAGCCAGTCCCAATTAAATGTTCCTTTATAAGAGTGCCTTGATCATGGTGTCTGTTCACAGCAATGAAACCCTAAGACACCATACAAGGCTGAAAGAATGGACTCCACAAAGTTGTTCTCTGACAAACACACACACCATGGTGTGTGTGCATTCACACAAATAACAATATACAAAACTGGGGGGGGGGGGAGATAACTCAGCAGTTAATAGAATGTACTTTTCTTGCAGAAGACCAAAGTTTGATTGTCAGCATCCATGTTGGGCACCTCAACAACTTAATTTCATCTCTCTCAGGAATATATATCTCTGGCTTCAGTGAGTCCCTGCACTGAAAAATAACCTTTTAAATTTCTCAAGCTGTATGTGATGATTCACACCTGTAATCCCGGTACTTAGGAGGTAGAGGCAGGACATCTGGGAGTTTAAAGTAATCCTCAGCTATAGAACAGATTTGAGGAGAATCTGGGCTACATAAGACAATGGTTTGTTTTTAAAACTTTTTGGGTCGGGCAGTGGTGGCGCACACCTTTAATCCCAGCACTCGGGAGGCAGAGACTGGCGGATTTCTTGAGTTCGAGTCCAGCCTGGTCTACAGAGTGAGTTCCAGGACAGCCAGGGCTACACAGAGAAACCCTGTCTCGGAAAAAAAGAAAAAAAAAAAAAAAAAAAACTTTTTGGATTTTGGACTAAAGAGAAGGCTCAGTGGTTCTGAGCACTGGCTGCTCTTCCAGAGGACCCAGATTCAATTCCCAGCAACCACATGGCAGTTCATAACTGTCTCTAGTTCCAGGGTATCTGACGACCTCACACCAATGTATATAAAATTAAATAAATTATTAAAAAAAAAAAACTTTTTAGATCTAGTTCACATAGGGAAAGTATACACCCGGGACTTAATACCAGGGCTACTCACTGGCTACTCACTGGCTACTCACTGGCTTCTCACTGGTTTCTCACTGGCTACTCACTGGTTACTCACTGGCCTCCGTGCTAGACATTCCTTAATGGTAAGGGGGGAGAAACGTAAGTTCCAAAAGGGCTGGGGAGCCACCCAGACATCAAGGGTAAGAACTCTCAAGGTTTCCTCCCGAGAATCCAAATCTGTATGTTAAGATGGTCTAGGAGCCACCAGTTTTCTCACTCTGAGGTCATGTAATAAGAATTCACTCCACAGAACCAGCCAGACATCTGGAAAATGGCAGGCACAGCAACCAACAGGGACTTGCTCTCTCCCTTAGCCCCGTGGCTAAAGGCAACAGCAAAAGTACACAAGAGGGCTATAAGGAAGTCAGACTAAATGATGAATTTTTAGTCACAAATGGCCATGAAGAGATAGTACCTTAGGTCAAGTGAGTCTAAGACATCCTGTGCCTGTGTCTTCAAACGCAGGCTCAGCAGACTACACCTTCTTCTGAAACTAGATAGATATCTCTCATAGCTTCCTGGCCTTTTGGATCAAGATCAAGTGAAACCAGATGTTCTCATTGGAGCCTCTGACTCTCTAAAATCATGACCCAAAGTTAACCTTCAGAGCTATGCACCTACTGGGTGCTTCCTCTTACAATTTCTTTTTTCTGCTAGTTGATGGAGACATACCCTCCCAGCACTTGAGAGCCAGAGGCAGGTGGATCTCTAAGAGTCCAAGGCCAGCCTGGTCTACTGGCAGATGCCATGCAGGAGGAGCTGCAGTAGACCAGTGAGCATCCTGGGAACAGTCTACTGTTTTGCATGGCTGTGATGGGTGAACCCTGGAAAGGCTCCGCCCAGGGGCTTTGTCCCAGGATTGCTTCTTGCTGCTGATCTGCTTCTCATGTATGCCACAGCTGTCTTCCTCATTGTTCTGACATGGTGTGACTGGGCAAAGAAAGACCCTTTCTGCCTATACTCTGTTATGATTGCTTCCTAGGTGTTAGCCTACTCTGTTGAGCAAATTTCATGCAGATCAACATCAAAATGAACTTTTTTTTTAAAGATTTATTTATTATATTCACAATATTCTGCCTGCATATATGCCTGCATGCCAGAAGAGGGCACAAGATCTCATTATAGATGGTTGCCAGCCACCATGTGGTTGCTGGGAATTGAACACAGGACCTCTGGAAGAGCAGTCAGTGCCTCTGAGTCATCTCTCCAGCCCCAAGATGAACTCTTACAAAATAATACTGTTTAGATAAATTAATGATTTTATAGTATTCTTGATTTGATTTAAATAGTTTTAGGAAGATAGAAAGCTTAAGTTGGTTTGCCAGAAAGATGTAATAAAGTTAGAATCAAGAATAGTATGTGCCCCTCCTCATAGAATGGTAAGGAAAGGCTGCATAGGTTAGAAAAGGAAGCTGGGCAGCGGTGGCACACACCTTTAATCCCAGCACTGGGGAGGCAGAGGCAGGCCGATTTCGAGTTCGAGTCCAGCCTGGTCTACAGAGTGAGTTCCAGGACAGCCAGGGCTACACAGAGAAACCTTGTCTCGAAAAACCAAAAAAAAAAGAAAAAAAAGAAAAAAAGAGAGAAAAGGAGTATAGTGATTTTTATGAGTTACAAGTACATACATTGCACTAGAAAGAAAATTAGGCTTGCAACAAATTAATGATCAAGGAAAACATTCCTTCTAGGTTAGGTCCAGGGATGAGGCCACAGGTGTGCGTCAGGATAAGTAAGGTCATGGACAGGGAGTGCGTAACTCTAGTATGAGTGTAAGAACAGAGAATGGATGGTTAGCTAGACTTCAAAGCAAGACTAAGGTGACCTGTTTCTTGGTAAAAATTGTGTTAATCTATGACATAAAAAACTATTGCTTTGAACTTATAATGAATTTATGAAGTAGTAGCAAAAACTATTGCTTTGAACTTATAATGAGCTTATTGAATAAAAGACAGATAAAACTACTACTGTTTTGTACTTTTCAACAATCCTGTTGGAACTCCCTCCTGTATAACATTTTATCTGTTTTTTGTTTTGTTTTGTTTTTTGTTTTATCTGCTTTTTACTGAGGTAATTCTTCTTTTTACATAAAGAACTTTGTCTTGTCTTGAGGGTATAACAAAGCTAAGAGAAAAAAATAAACTTGTTAGTTAGAGCCCGCGTGCTAGAGCTTTGCCCTATCCACCAACTGTGTACATATGTAAATAGTTAGAGCCTGCTCACTAGAACTTTGCTCTATCCATCAAATTATATGTGTGTGTGTGTGTGTGTGTGTGTGTGTATATGTAAATGGTTAGAGCTTGCTCACTAGACTTTTGTTCTATCAATCAACTGTGCATATGTATGTATGTAAAATGGTTAGAGCTTGTTTGCTAGCGTTCAAGGTATGAATGTGTGTATGTCTGTCTGTCTGACTGAATGAATGAATGTGTATGCATAAGTTGTTAAAGCCTGCTTATTGGAGCTTGCTTGTAGGAGCCTGATATACTTCAGCCACTAAGTTTGTATGTATGAGTGTATGAATTTTCTCTCTTTTTTTTCTTGCTGTCTCCCAAAGAGTTTAAAGAATTCAGAGTTTCGCCGGGCAGTGGTGGCGCACACCTTTAATCCCAGCACTCGGGAGGCAGAAACTGAGACAGGACTGCTGAATTCAAGAACAGTGGGAGCTCAGAGTAAGACCCCGTCTCAAGAAGAAAAAAGGGATCCAATATGGTGACATACACCTTTAATTCCAAGACTGGGGAAGAAGAGCCAAGTGGAATTCTGTGAGTTCAAGGCCAACCTTGTCTACCTAGTGAGTTCCAGGTTGGCCAGGCATACAAGGTGAGTCCCTGTGAAAGAAAGGGAGGAAGGAAGGAAAGGAGACTTAAAGTAAAAAGTGTCTGGGAAGATGATTCCAGGGTTAAGAGTCCATAACTGAAGTTCAGTTCCAAGCACCCAAGTAAGGTGGCTCATGGAACTTCCTATAACTCCATCTCCAGAGTTTCTTCTGGCTTTGTAGGCACTATGCCCACCTACACACACACACACAAATGAACAAATAAATCTTAAAAAAAATTTTTTTTCGGGGTTTTCAAGACAGGGTTTCTCTGTGTTGCCCTGGGTGTCCTGGAACCCACTCTGTAGACCAGGTTGGCCTTGTACTCACAGAGATCCACCTGCCTCTGTTTCCAGTGCTACTACCGCCTGGCTAAATCTTAAAACTTCAAAAAGCAACAAAACAAAAAAGCGGTAAAATGTGGTGGCATATACCTAAAATCTCCAAGTTTGGGAGGTAGAGACAGAAGAGAAAGAAGTTCAAGACCAGTCTTTGCTACACAGCAAGTTCTAGAACTTGTCTTCAAAATGGTCAAAACAGCCAGTTAGTGGTTGCACATACCTTTGATCTCAGCACTCTAGAGGCAAAGCCAGACAAATTTCTGTGCGTTCAAGACCAGCCTGGTCTATAC
This sequence comes from Rhynchomys soricoides, assembly GCA_019843965.1. Lineage (NCBI taxonomy): Eukaryota > Metazoa > Chordata > Mammalia > Rodentia > Muridae > Rhynchomys > Rhynchomys soricoides. Next base: position 14,727,475 of record JADRCH010000008.1, read on the forward strand.
AGTTAGTTCTAAGATAGCTAAGGTTGCACAAAGAAACCCTGTCTCAAAACACAAAACAAGACAAAAAGGGGGTGGGGGAGGATGTTCTCACCTGAAAAGATGTTGCATGAGCATAATGAATGCACACACCACTCAGGAGGAGTGTGGCTTCTTATTTTCATGTGAGAGAGACTATCACGCCTTCTCAGATCTGACGGAACCCTCAAATCTTCTATATGAAAATCACCATGCACATGCAGTAACACAAGAAGACAGCAATAGCAACTCCTGCCAAGTCAGAATAGCCACCAACAAGCAGAGCACCCAAACCACAGAGACACCAAGCAAGAAGGCCAGTGATCCAACTCTGTTGGTATCATCTATACTGCATTTGACTCTTTGCATCTTATTAACATGCCATTCACAGTAAAGTTATCACTCAGGAAGACTTAGTTCCAGGGCCTCCTTCCTAGAGAACACTTGTTAGTCATCTATTCAGCATCAACTTTTCCTTTCCCAATCTTCTTTTAGATGACTCCTCCCCCACTACCTGTCCCACTACTGGGAACAGCCATGCTGTCTAGGTGAAGCACCCACTTTCCTTACAGGATGGCCCTACTTAGCTTAAGTGCAATAGCACACCATCAGGCTTGAAGTCAGTGGTTCTCAATCATCCTAACCTGTGACTTCATGTTGTATTGACTCCAACCATAAGATTATCTTTGCTGATACTTCATAACTGTAATCTTGCTACTGTTATGAATCATAATGTAAATATGTGTATTTCCTGATGGTCTTAGATGACCCTTGTGAAGGGGTCATTCAACAACCCCCAAAGGGGTCACAACCCATAAGTTGAGAATGCTCTAAGCATTCAAGGACCAGCAGGACATAGCAGCAAAACTGCTCCCCACTATGAGCCAGTGAAGAGCCTTCCTTTACTGGTGTGGAAAAGTCTAGTTAACAAGGGTAGTTAAGAGCACAAGTTCACAGAGGCAGCCACCTCCACCACAAGGGACCCAACCAGGTGGGTTGTCAAAAAAAGGGCAGGTTCATTAAACTAAGAAGAAAAGTGCTAGTCAGGTGTCACAGCACACACCTTTAGTCCTAGCAGTCAGGAGGCAAAAGCAAAGGAGGAATCTGAGAGTTTAAGGCTTACCTGGTCTATAAAGAGTACTAAATTTGCCAGGGTTAAACAGTGAGACCCTGTCTCAAAAACAAAAAAGAGGAGGAGGAGGAAGAGGAAGAGAAGGAAAGAAGAAAAAGGAAAAAAAAGTGCTGGATTTCTGATCAAAGCACATTAAACACTAGCCAATTTGAGTCAAAAATTAATCCCAGTAGACTGGATTTTCTTATTCCCAACCTCACTGTCCCTAAGTACAGCCCACTGCATGACAGGCAGAACTATCCAAATAAGAAAGTTGGTGGGGGGATAAATTGCTGGTAAGCACTTGCCTCTAATGCATGCAGTCTTGAATAGGCTCATTACCAAGGAAAACAAAAGAGGACATGTTGGGAGTGAGGTGTGAAGGAACCTGCCTGTGACCTCAGCACTGGAAGGTAGAGGGTAAGTAATTCAAGGTCACCCTCAGCAAATAGGAGGGCTATAAGAGATCTTGTCTCAAAAATTAAACAAGCTAAGAATGTAGTTTGTAGATTGGTCAAATGCCTGTCAACCTCCATGGCTTCAGGTTTAATCTTCGGCACTGCATAAACTGTTGGTGCAGTGCATGCCTGTGATCCCAGAATTCTAGAGGTGGAGGCAAGAGACTCAGAAACTCAAGTCATTCTCAGTCACACAGTCAATTTTTGAAGCCTACCTGGGATGCATGAGACCCTGTCTCCAAAACAAAATAAACTGGCCTTGTAAACAGCACTTGGCTAACAACAATGAATAAAAACCACATTTATTAAACCATGTCTCTGAAACTTAAAGAAGTGTTAATTCTGTAGCTTTGTTAAGTGACCAATTGTGATTTCTTTGTGGTCACAGTAACTTAAAGAACAGCCCCGTCCGTCCATGTCCATGTACAAACTGCCCCCAATTCCCCAGGATTTCTCCATGTAGCCCTGGCTGTTCTGGAACTAGCTCAGTAGACCAGGCTGGCCTCGAACTCAAAGATCCACCTGCCTCTGCTTCCCGACGTGCTAGGATTAAAGGCGTGTGCCAACACATCTGACTACAGCTTTTCTTTATGGTTCAATGAATCTCCTTTCTTGAGAACCCACTTGACTTAATCCCTGAGCCACTACACCCAACTCAATCCTAGTTCTAAACATCAACTATCTCAACATCTGGAAAAGGTTTTCAGGTTGGAAACAATATTAAGTTAAGTCTATAATCATCAGTTCTAGGGAAATAAGGAAAATACACAAACTCTGCTCACAAGTACAATAAGGACCAACACAGCCAACCAAGCCTCTTGTAACCAAGATGATACTGATTTTAAAAAAACAGTAAAGTTTGGTCTGCTAAGACAGCTCAGCAGGTTAAGAGGTCTGTCACCAAGCTTAATGACCGCATTCAATCACTAGAACTCACAGGATAAGAATGTCTCCTATAAGTAGTTCTCTTACCACACATGCACACAAAAGCCACATATGAGCCTGAGGCCAGTGCCTCCCCCACCCCACCATATAAGGCAGATGGACAGGGACACACATGGACACACATACACCACAAATAAGTATAAAAAACTTTTTTTATAGCCAGGCAGTGGTGGCGCACGCCTTTAATCCCAGCACTTGGGAGGCAGAGACAGGCGGATTTCTGAGTTTGAGGCCAGCCTGGTCTAGAGTGAGTTCCAGGACAGCCAGGGCTACACAGAGAAACCCTGTCTCGAAAACAAAAAAAAAAAAAAAAAAAAAAAATTTTTTTTTTTAAAAAGATTTATTTATTTATTTATTTTATGCATACACTGTTGCTGTCTTTAGACACACCAGAAGAGGGCATCGGATCCCATTACAGATGGTTCTGAACCACCACGCCACCATGTGGTTGCTGGGAATTGAACTCAGGACTTCTAGAAGAGCAGTCAGTGCTCTTAACCGCTGAGCCATCTCTCCAGCCCCCCCAAAAAACTTTTTTATACAGCAAGGTGAAAAAACAAGTTTCAAAGCCATGATCACTTTGGAGAGCACTGCTGCACTGCTCTTCAAGCTGCACCTGTCAGAACACACAGTCAGAGCACCCTTCGCTGATCACATCATAGAGGGAAATTGACCAATTCTGCAACTCCAGCACAGCCATCAGGAGTTTCTGAACCCTCCAACAACTGACTACACAGACACTGCCCTACTACTGTCTCATTCTCCAGAAAGAATCCAAAATATTGAATAAAAAATTACCAAGGTGGGTTTGGAGAGATGGCTTAGAAGTTAAGAGCACTTGTTGCTCTTCTAGAAGACCTGGGTTGATTCCCAGCAGCCACGTGGTGGCTCACAACCATCTGTTGACTCCAGTCTCAAGGAATCTGACACCCTCTTCTGACTTCTGTGGGCAGCAAGCAAGCACACACACACACACACACACACACACACACACACACAAATACATACAAAACACTCATACACATAAAAAATTAAATGAATCTAAAATTAAAATAAAGTAATTAAATTCTCTATACATTTGAAAGTATTTCCCTCTCATTATTAAGGGTTAAGGTCCTTCTTCTATGCAAGAAGACATGAATTTTGTACTCAAGGGTAAATTTTAAACATTATGACTTCTAAGAATTCCCATGCTTCTAATAATTCACAAAGCCATATGTTTATAATTCACAAAGCCCTATATTTGGTAGTACATGTGTTACTAAAGAGGGAACTCAGAGTTTCTCTACTAAGCCTCTACACCTTTTCATTTTGAATCTCCACAAGTTGTCCAGACTGACACACAATTTTTTGATTCTCCTGCCTCAGCTTACCAAGCAGGTGGGATTATACCTGACAAGTCTTTTTTGTTGCATTCTCAATACTACAAAATATAAGAAGGTATCTAATGACAAGTACGAAAGTATCTAAGTAGGAAATAAAACCATAATTCATCATCATCAGCAGCAGCAGCAGATATTTCAACTGGGGTTAAAAACAAGGCCACCTGTTACCAACACCTTTCCCTTGCTCCTTTGCCAGGTCTCTGAGCTGTGTATAGAAAATGGACACCCTGTGCCAAACTCACCTGAGCTCTCTGCCTTCGTTGTACCGTCTACTTGAAGGGGCCCTCGGGACAGCAGTCTCCAATAGCAGCTTCTGGGTGAGCCTGCTGGGGGGGACAGAGTCTCGGCCATCATCCTCATCTGCATCTTGGTCACATTTCCATTCTTCATCTTCATTCAAAGTGGGCAGGTATCCAGACATGCCCTTCCCTGTCCCAGACCCTGAGCTCTGGTCACTGCAGACCTTCGGACTCTCTGAGCCTGTCCTTGTGTACTCCAAATAAATGTCAGACTTAAGGAAGGAAGGGTAAGTATTCTCCTCCATGGTGGACTGGATTTCTGTCTGTGCCTGGTCAAACATGGCAGGATCGATCTGCTGCTTCATGACACAGTCCTTAATGAAGCTCTTAGTGGCTGGCTTGGTTTGTCTGGACACAATGCCATTGCTATCCAGGATGTACTTTCGGTAGATGGCTCTTGCCAGTTTCAGCCTCTTTTCCTCATTTGAGTCACAAGGCTCAAGCTTCCTGAAGCCACTGCAGGCAAACCAGAAGTCTAGAAGGTCAGCACAGCCCTCCTGCTTCAGGAAAGTCCTGAACAGGCTGATCCCATCTTGGTCATCCAGTAAGGAATGCAGTGACTCAGCCCACCTTAAGTATGGTGGGGTGGGGGAGGCACTGCCCTCAGGCTCATATCCCAGATCCAGATCTGAACGTCTTGGGGTGGCTGTTGAGGTCTCACTTTTAATGCTGGTACCTTTCCCAGAGCAGAAACTGTGGTTGACAGGCCTCGAATCAGTAGATACCAGTTCACCCTCTTCTCCAGGCACTGGGGGCCGGGGGGCATCTTCGGTGAAACTTGCTCCGAGGTCCAAGGGGAAACCCTGCTCCTGGACATTCATTTTGGGACTCTGCATCAGTGAACAATGAGCGCTGCACCCTAATACCTCAGTACTTACAGCTCCCAAGGGAATCAATCTCTCCTGTTAAAACCATTAAGAGGACAAGGATTAGGAAAGGTGGTCCATGGAAACACCAGAGGTTCTCTTGAGATGTGCAGGGATGCCCTCCCACTCCCACTTGGAGCAGAGACTCAGTGCAGACTTCCAGCAGAGACATATTGTGGCCACAATTTTTGCTCTATCATTCAGGCAATTTCTGGAACTTTTACAAGAATGCCTCTCACATTAAGTGAAAGCCTGGATCATGGAGGAAATCTCCCCTTCAAGGGATGCCTTCAGTGGTAAGGCCTGAAGATCACCCATCCTGGCTTAAGAAATGAATGTCAGGAGGACAGGAAAGCTAGAAAAAAGGAAGGTTGCTTCTGTCCCCAGTCACCAGCATCAGTGAGCTGGCCCCTCATACATGAAGACAATCATCTGACTTGCCCTAGTGACACTCAGAAACAAAGAGGCACACTACAGATCCTCAGGTAGACAGGCACATGACAAGTTTAACAGTCTCTGTATTTCCTGTCTATTCTATTACTTTTCATACTTGGCATGCCCCATGAGCAACCACACAAGATGTCCTTCCAGCTCTCAACAGCTAAGAGATCAAGTGATCATAGGCTGGTTACCTTCCACACTTTGGACCAGTGACGGAAGGACACAGTCCACATTTAGAGGAATCTATGCATTATCAACACAGACAACCTTGGAGATTCAGAAAGCTGTACTTGGCTGCTAATTTCTCTCTTACAAGGAGATTCCCTTCTGATAGCATATGGTAACTCTGAAAAGACAGAAAAGGTATAGAAAAAAAATTCAGTTACAAATATAAGTATGCTTTTTCGATAAAGAAGCATACAGGAAATATGGTTTAGCACCACCAAAGAAAACCACCTATACTCTTAGAGATTAAAAACTATAGTTTTTGTTGCTGTGTAGGGTGTGCAAAAGGGACCAAATTTGCTGAGATTTGGATAGGAACCTCTGCTATGATCTTTGGTCCTTTCTGCTACATGCTACAGGATCTCCAACAGTGCCTCTCAACATATCCAAGGGGGAGATACCAACACAGCCCCAAATGATCAAGCTAGAGAGAGGCATATGTCAGGGTCAGATAACTGGAACAAAATAAATCCTAAAAACAAAAGACAGGCATGGTGGTTCATGCCTGTAACCTCAACACTCAGGAGACTCAGGCAAGAAGAAGATCATCCTGAGTCAAGGCTTGCCTGGGCTATAAAATGAGAACCTGTCTCAATAAATAAATAAAGCCAGTGTATTGGCACAATCTATAATCCTAGCACTTGGAAAAATGAGGGAGAATTCAAGACCTGATCAAGAGTTCAGGGTCTGCCGGGTGGTGGGTGGTCCCAGCACTAGAGAGGCAGAGGGAGGCAGATCTCTGAGTTCAAGGCCAACCTGATCTATAGAGCAGCCAGAGTTCCAGAACAGTCAGAACTATAGAAAGAAACCTTGTCTCAAAAATAAAACAAGAGTTCAAGGTCATGGGCTGGGGATGCAGCTCAGATGACAGAGTGTCGCCTAGCAAGATTGAGGCCTGGGTTTCATCCCCAGATTCCCAATACTGCATAAAACTGAGAGTGATGATGCACAGCTCTGTATGGAGGTAGAGGCAGAAGGATGAGGAATTCAAGGTTATTCTTG
>JADRCH010000008.1:14734231-14758775 GCA_019843965.1 Rhynchomys soricoides
TCTGCAGCTAGTGACTTCTTAGGTAAGCTATAATCTCAGCCTCAGCAGGACCAGCCTGTTTCTTAAGGTCACAGCCCCTATGACTGTGGTCTCCTGCTGCTCATAGACTCCCCATACCTCTCTTTAACCTCAGTCACTTTCTGGGAGTTCTGTCTGCATGCAGTAAGCACCTTGGACATCTGAAACACCACATCAGCCCATCATGTCTACTATGCTTTTATCTAGGATATTATCACTGCCAAAAGGGGCCTGCACTCCTGGCCACCTGTCCCTGAACACGAACACTCCTGTAAATTGCTAACACTGAAACAGCCCAATTTCCAATAATCCCTGGGCACACAGAGGACATCTAACATTTAAGGCACACAGAAATACCACACATAAAGCAGCTATGATAATTCAATAAGAGTCTAAAGCCCATAGCACCAAATCCAGCTTCAAATCTGCAACCAACACCTATAAAGTGATTCCATAAAGGTAATATACAAGTCTGATATCATATATAAAATTCCCTTTGACGCTGTCAAAACACACATCCCTGGGTGTATTTGTATATATTGCTTATACTCAAGTATATCTTCCAAGCTTATGATTTAGGTTGAATATGGAAGTAATAATATGACTAGCATTTTACCAAGGAGTCACTGATTAAATTCTTGAAAGGTCAGGGCTCTCATTTCATATCTAGTCCAGTCCCCCATCACATAAACTCTTAACAGACAATATAACCCACTTTGTTTCTCTGAAAGATGTAGGACAAGTCAATACTGCTGAAAAATCAAACAAAATCCCTGTGCTTCATATACTTTCTCGACCCTGAAGTGAAGCTCTACTGAAACCAGTTAGTACTGCCTCTCAGGTAAAGTCAGACTCCATGTTCTCCAAAACAGGCTGTGAGTAAAGGAACATGTTAGAGCAAAGGGGAGTAGTACACACGGAATGAGAACTCTTTACGCGTTATCTTGAAGATGATCAGGTTTTTTTCTAGTTTCTTTATGCCTAACTAAAACTGTGCGCTCTGGGTTTTGGTTTTGGGTGATTTTGTTTTGTTTGGGGGGAGCGTAAGTAAGGCAATGAACACCAGGACAAGTGGGTATCTGGCAAGCCTAACCACACCGTAGAGTGCCCTCCTTTGGACTGCTTTTAATCGTCCCTACTTTTCTCTATACTTTCCCATAGGGGTTCGGGGATGACGCGAACGGAGGACACACGCATAGTCTAGCACCAGCAGCCCCCCTCAGCACCAACTCACCCACATCCTAAACGTGTCCCAGACCCATGAACAAGTACACCACACTCAGCAGACACACACCCAACTGTAGATCACTCTTAAAATCCTTGGTTTTCCTTACTCCCTTGTCCAGTTCACACAGGCCTTTGCTTTCCCCACGCCCTACTATCATCGCATCCCTGGCACATCGGTCCCCCAAAGCCCTTCTCCCCTTATGTCCAGCATACCATGCAGTCCCCATGCCTCTACTCATACTGCGGAGCCTGCCACCACTCTTGCTCAGCGTCCCCTTGGAGCTCTTTCTGGTCTCCCTGCGCTGGGCAAACCCTCGCACAACGCGGGCTGCGCTCCGACACGCCTCCCGCCCGCAACCCGCGCGCCCCTCTCTTCCGGGTCCGCGTACGCCGGCCTAGCGCGGCCTACTCCCGCAGCCCCGGGCAGCAGGCCTCCGCGCCACAGGAGCGCGCCCGCCGGCTCCCACTACTCACCAGCGCGCGGCGGCTGTGGAGGCGCGGTCCGGGGCCTGGCTCCCGGCCCGGCGAGGCCCATGCGCTCAGCGGCGGCTCAGCGGGCGGGCCACGGCGGGGGCGCGGCCCTGGGGGGCCCCCATCGCGGCGGCGGCGACGGCTCGGCGACCCGTGGCCCGGAGGCGGCGCGAGGCAGGCCGCAGAGCGCCGCCAAGACCCACTGCTCACTCTCACCAGCCCTCTCTGGAAGGAAGCTCCAGCCCGACCCCAGCAGGCTCCTGCGGCGGCGGCAGTGGCCGCAACGGCCGCAAGCGCTTTCCTGAGCCGGGCGCCTGAGCCCAGAGCCCTGAAGCCCAGGCCCGAGCGCCCCCGCCGGCGCCGCCCGGAAGTGCGGGGGCGGGGCCGTGGTGTGGGGCGGGACTGCTGCGGAGGCTGGGTCTCGGTGTGGAGGCAGAACCACGATGTGGGGCGGAGCTTCTAACATGGGGCGGGGTGGGAGGCTGAGGGTGAGGAGAGTAAGGGGCAGGGTCTTGAGCGAGAGGCGGGGCTGCGGCGTACCCAGGATTGGAAGGAAACGATCCAAGCAGTGTCTTGCGGTGGTGGAGGCGGGGCGTGAACTAGGAGCCCCATTGGAACGTAGTCGCGGAGGATGCCCAATGGGGCAGCTACTACTGCTCATCCCGAAAGGTGGCATGGGAAACAGCCCTGAGCGCACTCGACAACCACGGCCATCACCCAACCCTAGGCCAGTACACTGAAGGCAGACCACCCATGTCTGGTCGCAAACGCTACTGAGAGGGCTTCTGGGTATCCGGATGCCCTCCACAAAAACACACACATGACAGATATACTGTCTCCAAGGCATCTCTTGCTGAGTCTGCAAGCGCAAAGAGCCATTTCCATGTTGCCCCACCACAGGCTTATGGACACGAAGCCACAGCATCAGGAACATAGCTGCCCAGCTCTCTACTTGGCAGACCTCAACCCTCAGTCAGTCACATCCCATGGAGAAATATGTGAACACAAGGAATTACTGCACTTAAGAATGTCATCTATCAGTCAAATCAGGACCCCAGAGCACAGCCCCTGACACCACTCAGGTAGTCCATTTTGTAGACGAGAGGTTGTAACCTAGGCTCAGTACACACCCACCCAGGTCTCACCTTGGCCTCCTGGTACCCACATTCTTTCAGAACCTCTCCTGTTATCTTCCCATACCACCCATCTACACTCGCCCATCTACATGCTACCATGTTTTATTCTGGACATTGTTCTCCCTTGTTGCCTGGTCCCTTATCCTTCATGGCTCCGAAGTAAAAGCAGTAGTGTTGGCTTAGGACTTGGAACCCACAGACCATCTTCCACTCAGCTGCCTGGGGTGATCCTAACACTGCCACCTGTCTCCTGAGAGGACTTTAGCACAGTGCTGAGGCTCAGGATTGCTATGCATAGAGAAGGAACCACTTGAACTATAGCTACTAGGGTGAACTAACCTGCCAAATGCCCCTCCTAGACTCATCACTGAGCCTCAGGGCTGTGGCTAGGGCTATGCTAAATCAACATAGCCTCACTCAAATCCCAAGACAGGTTTCATGTTCACATCTGTCCAACTAATGCAACCCCAGGTCCCTGGGCCTCTGGGCACTGCAGACTCCCTGGCAGCCTACGTCCCAGACCATTCAGCCTCACATCATTAGAAGAAACAATCATGGCCACTGAGTGAGCAGTAGATAGCCTTGGTCTTCCTCCCCACTCCCAGACCTGGGCCCCAAAGCTTGCCTTGATTCTGTAGAGCTGCTGCTCCGGCCAGGCCAGGCTCTCGGGATCAAGTCCACGTCCATCCTCCTGCTAGCCCATGGTGGTAGGTATCCCCAAGCCCTGGGACCAGAGTAGGACCCTCGGGCCTCCAGCTCGTCGGGACCCCTGCCCTGCAGGGACAGGAAGGGAATCAGGAAGCCTGGAGGAAATGCAACAGCCTGCTTAAGGAGGGCTGTGGGGGTGTGGGGGGGATTATAAATAGGGGGTGAAAGGGCTGAATTATGAAGACCTTAAAGGAGTATCTCCAATGAGGAGCGGGTAAGGGACCGCACTTGAGAGCCTTGCTTCTAAGCGATAGGGGCCTTCAAATTCAAATGCAATGCCCTTTGCTCCACCCAGACTTGCCATTAGCAGCTCTAACTTAATTTTCATGGCATTTGGTCAGGTTTCTTGCCAGGAATCAAAGAGTTTTAAAAACCCAAACTCATGAGCAAAAATTATTTTCTTCAATATAGACATAGAAACACTCTTTTAAAAAGGATTTATTTATGTGAGTACACCCTCAATTTCTTCAAACACACCAGAAGAGGACATCAGATCCCATTACAGATGGTTATAAACCACCATGTGGTTGCTGGGAAGTAAACTCTGGACCTCTGGAAGAGCAGCTGATGCTCTTAACCACTGAGCCATCTCTCCAGCTTGACATAAGAATACTTTTAAACAAAGTGTCTTTTAAAAGTGATACAAAGAGCCGGGCAGTGAGGGTGCAAGCCTTTAATCCCAGCACTCAGGAGGCAGAGGCAGGTGGATTTCTGAGTTCCAGGCCAGCCTAGTCTACAGAGTGAGTTCCAGGACAGCCAGGGCTACACAGAGAAACCCTGTCTCAAAAAACCAAAACAACAACAAAAAAAGTGATACAAAGAAAGTCATGTGGCACCACCTGGCATGCATGCTACAGAGGGTCTGGCCCCGTGACACACTGCAGGAAAACGCACAGCAGAAGGCCAGCTACAGACATGAATGGCCACTGTACATGCCACAGCTCAGGAAGAGAGGGACCACTTTGGTCCTCAATTCTAGAGGAAGAGGGGCTTCAGGCTCAGCCGGTTTCTAGCTGTCTGTCCCCTGCCCCCTCTACCCAGTGCAGAGGTGTAGTAGGTAGCGGTGGGATGCAACTGGATCCCTGGTAAAGTGTGAAAACCTGGGGTCTCGTATGTCTTATTTGCCATTCTAGACTATAACAGCCATCTGGACCGAGTGTGACCCAGAATACTCAGAGGACTCGGGTGACCCAATTCCTCACTCTGTCAGCCAGCTACCATAACCCATCCCCACTTTATGTCTCACCCCCTTGTGTCTTCTTTTTCCATAATTTCCAAGATTGGGGTTAAGAGGGGAGGGGGTGGCCAGGGCCTCTCTGCCTATGAGGACAAGGAGGTGGAGGGACAGCAGTGAGAAAACCCACAATGGCACAAAAACAGATGCTACATTTTTGTATCCCAGAACAAGTGTCTATGAAGGTAGGAAGAATAAGATCTCATCAAAGAGGGCTCATGTAGGTCCCTAGAAGGAAGCAGAGTTACCATATCCGCTCCAAAAAAAGAGTCTCACTGTATAGCTCAGGCTGGCCTTAAACTTAAGATGCTCCTGCCCAAGCTTTCCAAGTGCTAGGAATACAGGAATGAATGTGCCTAGTGCGCATCTTACTTTATTTTTACGTGCATTGGTGTTTTATCTGCATGTATTGTCTGTGTGAGGGTGTCAAATCTTGGAGTTATAGACAGGTGTGAGCTGCTTCAACCACTCTGCAGCGGCTGTCACCGTCCAGTGACATCAGTGTATAAGGAATAGGATCAACATAATAGCAAAGAGAGCCCCTGAAGGATGCAACTGCTCATGGGCAGCACTAGCTCATGTGTTCCTGTGTTCACTCCAGGGTAGAGCAGGAGGCCTTAACTCTGTGCCAGCAGCCACCTTGGCACGGGCGTGACCCTTAGCAGATTTATTTTTAATGTGTATGGGCACAGGATAGCCAGGGTCCATATGTAGAAGTCAGAGTATAACTTTTGGAGGTAGATTCTCTTCTTCTACACTTGTCCTCGGGATTGAACCCAGGCCATCAGGCTTAGCAGCAAGCTCTTTTACCAGCTGAGCCATTTTGCTGGCCCCAAATTCTTCCTCCCCTTGTATCACTCCTGGCAATATGTGTTCCGAGCTGGCACCATGCATTACTCTTGAGGATTGTTTTTCACCCAGCAGGAGCATGACTGTCCTAAATGATATGGTTCAACATGGCTGCAGTGTTAACCATTGTTGAGACTTCTAAATAATAGGTTACATGCCGGCCAGCATCACAATAGAGGGTTCTGATGGCTCCTGCTTCAATGCTGTTACAGCTGAGTGCCTGCCTTCCCCTCCCAGGTAAGAGGCATCCATCCACAGAGGAGTAGGGGATGAGTTATCTGGCCTTGCTAGCATGGTCTCTTCAGAGATGCACACTGTAATCACCGTGTGTGCCCTTTGGACTATTACCTCCTCCAAGCCCAATCAGGTAGTAGCATGCTTATCCCCTGGGTTAGACTCTAGAGGTTCTCACAGCTATGTTCTCCTCTGTCCAGCACACCTGACCCAGCATGCCATTTCCCTGCCAGCCTAAAGGAGTCAAGAGCCAGTGAGGCAGGAAAGCAGTGTAAACAGGCATGAAGGTAGTGCTGGGCCAGCTCTCCACTTGAGTGGCCCCCAAGAAATAAACCCTTCCCAGGACACAACTCACACGTTCTTATTGCGGTCTGACTCCCTCCTGTCTTAAGACGAGCCATCTGTCTGGGGGCATCTGGGAGGAAGGGGAATGCAATACCACGGTGGCAGGCAAGTTGATTAATGCCAGCAGGTAGGTATTGGAGGATGTGAGGTCTAAGCTCTTTTTGATATCCTCAGCCCAGTAAGCAGTAGGGGAGAGTAGCCTGCCACCAAGCCCAATTACCACCCCCCCCCCCCCCCCCCCACCCCCCACCCCCCACCCCCGAAACTAGGGACCCTCAGGAACCCGGAGAATGGCACCAGCCACTCTGGAGACTTGAAAACCTGCTGTGTTTGAGTGTCCTCCTTGGCAACTTTGCATGGACAAGACCAAATAGCAGGATAAAGTCTACTGCTATGCCTGGTATATGTCTGATAGAGGAAGGAGCCTGCTGGCCTCCCAAACCTCAGCACCATTTGTCTAGTGTCAGTAGTAGTCTCCCTTGTGAGTGCGTCAGGCCCTAACAATACAGTGCAGGTGTTCTCTCATACTCTGCTATAACACCCCAGGCCATTTCCTCTTCCTGTTGGGGCACACCTGCCCTCCTGCTGCCCACTGCCACCTTACTCCTTCTGTTCCCACTCCTCGGCCCATATCATTTGCCATCCTCCCGGCTTCTCGTTGACATCTTCATAAGCCTGTGTCCCAGGCACTCTTGCACCGTGTATTGGGTATTAGTTTTCCTTCTGTCTGGCTTCATTCCCTTACCCCTACAAACTTGCAAAGTACCCATCAGCCACCTATCTGGCAGGTGGCCGGGGATCTCCAGACAGGTGAAAAGGTATCACCTAGGATGGCTACTAGCCAACACACCTAGCCCACTTAGGCCCCTCCCTCTACCTCCCACTCTCTACACTGCTGTCCTGAGATGTCTCTCTCTGCTGCCTAGGAACCCTGTGGGCAGCAGCGGCCAAGTTCTAAGTATGTGATTATGTATGCTGGGGTCCCTCCAGCCCCTTTGTTGCCGCAGAATCTGTCTTGGCAAACAAAAGTGCACTGGATTAGCCACAGTGGATTAAAAGATTTGCTTCTCAGAGTTTACCTAACAACCTACCAATCACATCGACAGCAGCTTTCAACCCCCAGGATGCATTTACCAGGCCAGCTGAGAGCTCATGGCCCATGGGCAGCAGGACCTGGTTGTAGTTATATACCCAGATACAGCCCGGCCTCACACCCACCACTGCCCATGGCCCAGCATGTCTTCCCAGCTCCTATAGGCTCCTTTAGGTAGACTTTGGGGACAGGACAGGATCCAAGTAAAAGGTGGAGGCCCAGAAATGGGGACTAAGTCTAGCCACGACTGCCTTCCAGAGGATGCATTAGGGACCAGGCCTCTCTTTTGCCCAGCCTGGCCCGATGCATCCACGCATGTCATACACAGCAGCAAGGACAGAAGCAACATGGAGGGTGGCCACAGGAGGCAGGTGATACATAAGGCTCTTCTGTACTATGGCACATGGCCCCTCCGCTGTCACTCCACAGCATGTGCTCCTACACACACATGCACACACATGTGCACGAGCGTGCGCGCGCGCACACACACACACACACACACACACACACAGACACAGACACACACACACTCTCACAGGCATGCCCCTTTGATCTCCGAAGGGGACTCCATTGACAAGCTCTTAATCGCAGCTGCCTGTGCAGGGCTGTGCTCTGAAGTCCCGAGTAATGGGATTTGGAGCTTCTGATCTATCTGGGCTGGCTGCCCCCCCCCCCATAGGTGGACATTTTTTTCTGTTGCTTCTTTTTTTTCTTCCTCTTATTGAAAAAAAAAAAAAAAAAAAAACCACCCGCTCCTTAAACTGTGCCGATTTAAGGCGGCTTGCCGCAAAGCCCTGGCATGGTGGTCAGGACACCAAGGGCCTGGGCTAGTCGGGGGTCTTTGAAGCTGCCTCTCTGTATGGAATATGATGTGAGAGACCAACCAAGGCGGTTTTCGGGCCCATGGTGCTGTGGTGTGGCTCCATTCTGTTCAGAGACTTTCTTTTGTCTCCTCCCTTGACCCTTCCATGGACCATGTGGGGTGAGGCTCCAAAGTGAAGGTTCGGTGGGAGAATGTGTGTGTGCTGAGGGTGGGGTGGGCTGAGGGCAGGGCCACAACCACAAGAACAATGGGCTACAAGGACCACCTACATACACCTGTCCACCCATTCTTCCATCCATCTGTCCACCCCCCTGGCTTACCTCACCTGCCTGGCTCCAAGTGCCTGATCGCGACCCAGTGTCCCGCTGTCCGCCATGATGGGCTTGGCTGTCCGTCCGAGCACTTTCAACCACTCCAGGAAGCCGGTCCCTGCTCTTGGCCACTGTGTGGCTGGAAGGCAGAAGCGTGACTCTAGGCTGCAGCTCGGGCTCCTGCCGCCTATTGGCTGAGGCAGGGACCAGATGACGGGCCTCAGAACCCTATGGTAGCCATGGCAACCAGCCCCTTTAGACACCGCCACCCCCCAAGCCACTCCTATTTGTGGAGGGAGCAGGCAGTGCTGCCAGTGGCCCCATGCCAATGTCCCTTCAGAGGGGCAACTGGGATTGACTATATGGTAACTGTCCCCACACTAGCTGTTAAGCATTTTTGTTATGTGTTTCATACATGTCCCATGTGTGTGGGTCTCTGTCCACCTTATGGCCTCTCCTGAGCTGTTCCATGTCCTGCTTGATTCCCAGGCTGAAGTAGAAACAATGATCTTTGAAGCCCCTACTGAGAAAAGGACTTCAGGTCAGGCTTGCCCCAGGGGCTGAAAGCCAAGCTTATGCAGGTGAAAAACCAGTGAGAAGTGGGGAATAGAGAGCAGTAGGAAGAATAGGGAGAAACCCCGCCCCAGCCCCTGGTGGGAGAAGCCAAGGTTTTCACCTACCTCAGATGGAAGTTTGTCAAGGTTGTCTCTATTCACAAAGCACTCCATACTCTTACTGTAATGTCATTGCCTGCTAGACACACACACCCACTGCCAAGAGTCTCCCAAGGCCCTGAGTATGGCCCTGCTCTCTATGGACCTGGGTCCCCAACCTGGAAAGACTCTGGAACCCTTCTCAGGGTACAGGGCCTTCTGGAGAACGCTGTACCCTGAGAGCCAACTAATATTAGTCCCTAGTGAGTCACTCCAGGATACCCCCAGAACAGAGATTCTCAGCAAGAATATGAAGTGGCATACCTCTATGGACTGCCCATCCTGGTTACAGACCCTTGAGCAACCTTGAAACAACCAAAATCCCAGTTCTGAGACATTCAGAAATAGCCCTGTCTGGTCAGACACCCCTGTGAGCAGGCACTGCCTGGCCTAGAGTCCTACAAGGGCCTCTGAGAGCTGTCGCACTGCATCCCACTTCCTAGGTAAAGCCCAGGCCACACCTGCTGCACAGAGCCTCCTCCAGGGCTTCCAGGAGCAGATATGATGCCCCAGCTCCTTAGAGAAAGCCAGAGCCTGGCAGGCCCCAGAAACCTAAGTGGCCAACGAAGAGGATCCTGCCAAGACAAAGGGACCAAAGAGCCAGGATGGGTCCCGGGATTCTTGTATCCAAAGAAGCAGGGTGAGAACAAACAGGGCTGGTCTTAGAGCTCTAAGCTTAGAACAGTGACTCAGTGACCAGCCCCTGCATGGTTCAACTGCTTCACACTGGTCAGGCCTGGTGCCTCCTGAGCTGACCCAGGACAGCACCTGGAACTTGAAGGGTCTCCTTCCCATATTGGAGACCACCAGTAGACAAGTCTCATCCACAGGCAGGGTATGGGAGGAAGGGTTGTAGGAAAGGGTCCGTTCTACAGCACAATGTGAGTTTAGGGAGGTTGGGATGAGCTGCACCAGATGAGCTGGGGTGATGTTCCTCCTGCTGGCTAAGCAGTTCGGGCCCAGGAATCCAGCTTAGGATGGCTCAGAATAGACAGGAGACGGCCTGGGTACCAAACAACCTGACCTGTGTTTGCAGGATGGGTTCAAGTTGTCAGGAGACCTTGGTGGTAGCACAGACCAAGGCAAGTAGACTGCCATGCACAGGCAGGGGTGAAGTGAGTGGACCTCTAGTGGCTCCCTGGGCTCCCAGAGTGCCGAGAGAGCACAGAACAAGGTCAAAGGTGCTGAAGCAACTCCCCAGGGCCCATCCACACTCCCCACTCCCCTAGCACCACTGTAGGAATCAACACATATGTCAGACTCTCAGGTACAAGTCAGGTACAGAGCTCTGGGCTGGGCTCACTCACAGGCCACCTCACGTCATCTCAACTCTGAATAGCAAAGGCTTTCTGGCCATGGTCTCATTTTTAATTGGAATTATGGAGTCGCAGCTTCTCGGGCCTACACTGCCCACCCCCAGTGAACAGGAATAGCAGCAATGAGGAATCACAGCTGCAATGATACAGCCTCCTATTGACCCTCATCATCACAACCAGCTGCAGTCCTTTTGATGTCAAGGCTGACCTCAGACTGTAATCATAAAAAACACAGTGGGAGGTATTTCTGGGTTTTGACGGTTGGTCTTAGTACATACCCCCAGTGCAGGCCCTGAAAAACACAGCACATGGACAGGTTGGTTCACGGGGCAAAGAACCAGGGAGAGTGGCTTAGGCAGCTGAAGTGGAGGCTGACAATTCATGACAGGTTCCCAGAGCTGGCATCTCAGCCCCTGGACCACGTGTGCTGTGGATTACCAACACAGACGCTGGCCTCAGCGAGTATGTGCACGCATGTGTGAGCAGGGACATTCCATGTTACATCATACTAGGGGAAGAGATAAGCTAATCATTTACTATGGAGCATCATGGTTCTGACCCAAGATTGTTCTGACCTAAGGCGTGGCTCACACCTATAATCCCAGAACTCAGAAGGGTTGAGGCATTAAGTGTAATGTTCCAGGCCTTCTTGGGCTAAAGTGAGACTCCAGTCTCAAAAAAAAAAAAAAAAAAGAAACTGTATTGATGAGGGTGTAATGAAACTACATCCCACTAGAATGGGGAAGTTTTGGGATTCAGGGCTAGGGCCACATAGTTCTGCCTGGCCTTCTATTAGGAAAATGAAACTGCCTTAGACCTCAGCAGAGGTGACTAGCAGTGACCTATTCAGGCCACATTCAGCACCGACAGCTTATAAGATCTTAAGTGCAGCCCTTGCCTGTTCTGACTATATCCCTCAAGGTAGCCACTGTCTCTCGGGGCCCCTGGAAACTGACACAAGATAGGCTACAGGACCTAGCCAGACCTGGGAGTGGGATGGCGTGTGTGTGTTGCATCTATAGCTCCAGCACATGGTAAAGACAAAGACGTGAAGATCTGGAGTTCAAGGCCGGCCAGCCTGGGCTACACAATGGAGATCTCCTCTAAAAAAAGAATAAACAATAACAACAAAAACTCTACACAGGCCGGGCAGTGGTGGTGCGCGCCTTTAATCCCAGCACTCAGGAGGCAGAGACAGGCGGATTTCTGAGTTCGAGGCCAGCCTGGTCTACAGAGTGAGTTCCAGGACAGCCAGGGCTACACAGAGAAACCCTGTCTCAAAAAAAAACAAAACAAAACAAAAAAAAAAACCCAAAAAACTCTACACAGGTCTTACTTAACCCAGGCCTTGGAAGTGAAAAAAAACAAAAACAAAAAAACCAGATAATCAGACAGGAAGCTAGCTGAACCAAGTCAGACAGTGGGGACATTGTATTTCACATCCCAACAAGGATCTAGCCCTAGCTGGAGGATACTGGCTTAAATTTAGGTTCAAATTTAAAGCCAGTGATGTGGGAACCATATTGATGATTTAAAAAGGGAGAGCCTTTTGAGTTCACCAATGCAACAGCTGGCTGAGTAGTGTTTGCTTTAGGTAAAAAAAAAAACCAAAAACCTTTAAGTTACACTCAGTGAGATGGCTTAGCCAGTAGACACTTGCCATCAAGCCTAATGGCCTGACTTTGATTCTTGGAATCCACATGGTAGAAGGAAGGAATCAACTCTCACAAGTTGTCCCCTGACCTCCACATGTGCCATGGCATGTGAAAGCACACACACTCTAAGTAAATGTAATTTAAATTTTTTAACCTGATAATTATACACAGAGCAAGAGTATTATGTGATACGCAGGGACACAGAGGCCAGAACGGACAGACTAAGACCTGGGGTACACTCCTTGGGCTGTGACCCCAAGGCAAGCCCTAATCCTTACATATGTCTGTGTGAGCCCTCTAACGCTGGAAGAATGGCTACATGCCAGCTTTGGATTTAGCATCAAGAACACAGCCAAGCACAGGAACCCCTATTGTCCCCCCTCAGGGATCCCACAGTCAGTGACCAGGCCCAAGTCAAACAGGTACTTAATGTTCCCTTTTACACCAGCCAGATATGGGGCTTTGCTAGCTCGGCTCCCACTACCTCCATCTTCCCCCACACATAGTTAGGGAGACCCTCCTTGTCCTTCCCAAAGAAAGGAATGGATTTCAGTGCTAATGCCTCTGAGCTCTCAGGGCAAAAAACAGGCTCCAGAGTCACTAACTGGCTGGGCTTCCTACCTCAAGCCATAGCCCCAAACATAAGTAGTGGAGGCAGTTAAGGACAGTGGTGCTGAAGTCATGGCCTTTTAAGTGCATTGTGCCCCACTTTCTGTATCATTGCAGGGGAGATTCTGACAAAGGATCCAGAAAGCTTCCCCCTTTAGCTCTTCAGGGCATACTGCAGAGACCCTTCCCAGGCCTGACCCACACTCAGGCTCGCTTCCTGTGCCTGGGAAAACATTCCAGAGCAGCAGGCAGGGGTGTACGCTTGATGTAATCCAACTCACTATGTTCCTGATGCCTCACACATGAGGGATATAAATACCAAAGAGGACCTCAGTGTCCACAGCTCAGAAGGGCCAGCAGCTATAGCTGGACAGTGCAAACAGTCCACCTGTGTTTCTGGCACAGAGGAATGACCAGGACAAGAAAGCACAGGACTCCAGATTTCCAAGCAAACCAACACACTTTACTGTGGCTCAGACTGCCTCAGACTCTTACTTAGTCCAGCCCAAGAACTGTAACGCTGCAAGGACTTGACCAGCTTGGACAAGCATCTGCTCGGCTCCAGACCTCCATGAGTCCTGGCACAGAAGGGTTCTCTGAAAAGTCTACTACAGGAGCTGTATGCTCAGCACATGCCAAGCAGGGTCCGCCCACTGCCCACAAGGGAGGCTGAACCCAGTGATCAGGCGTGGTCACCGGCTTTCTTCTGCACCACTGCAGGCCTGGACAGAACCTGCTCCTGAAGCCTCTGGACCAGCTCCTCTACGTAGACCTTGAACAGGGGTACAGGGTCCTGAAGGGGAGAGGTCATGGTAAGGCTCAATGTAGCCCAGATGGAGCTCTAAGGAGGGTGGTAGCCAGCTACTTCTGGCTGAACATGATGAGGAGCTGGGGTAATGAAGGACTGGGGACAGGCATAATCACATAATACTGCTTGCCATCCTGAAGGGTAGTCTGACCACCAGAACAGGACTGCTTTCTCTTGGGACACCAAAACTCACACGACTACCCCTGTCTTCCCAGTAACTGGTGGCACCACAGGCTCTTGACAATTCCAGGGAACAGACCCAAAAGGAACATTCTAGGGGATGCCAAGTGGCTAAGTAAACACCTAGTGCCAAAGATCCCCGAGCATTCAGGGAAACAGAGGGAAGGACTTCAGGAAACGAAGCATGCCATGCTTCTTCATAGTAGCAGGAACCAAATGTACGGCAGCATTTTGGTGTGGCAAGTCTTCTCCTCCCCCCTTGTCATTCAACCTCAGTGTCCTGAGGTTAGCCCGTAAACAGGTGCTCACCTTTTCCTCCAGAAGCCTCTGTTTCTCCAGGGCCTCCTCCAGCGTCAGGCCAACCCACTCTGCCTCTGCCTCTGGGATGACAAAGCTCTGAACAAGTAAGAGAGGACTGCATGAGGTGTGGGTGCCAGACCAGTAGCCTCGGGCAGCAGGGAGGATGGGGAAACTCTCACCCTGTACTTGTCATAGATGGCTGCTCTCCGCTCAGGGTTATCAGGGTGGAGCTGGGGATCCTGGCGAGCAAGCCTCAGCAGCATCCCTCGCTTCAGGTCCATGCCAAACTTGGAGCACAGGTCCTCCTTAGGGGTCTGGCAGAAGGTTGACATAGGGCCAGGTGCTACAGCAGGCTCCCACCCCATCCCATCAGCTTACTCTGTTCTTCAGCTGCTGGCAGCCCTAATAAGCTAGACCACAGCAGAAAGGGCACTGGGATCAGCACCAGCATCCAAGTCTACATGGGTCAGGCCCACGGCAACCCCAAGAGAAGGGTAAGGTGGCTATGATTATTGGTCAAGTCAGCAGCTCACAGGGAGGCAGAAAGCTTCAGGGGGCTGCACTAATGAGGCCTCAATCCCTCAATCCCTTGTAACGGCTACCCTGGGTGCTATGCACTCCCTACCCCTGCCCATGCAGTGCACTCTGCACTTCCCTGGAGTCTGACAAGACCTTGTAGTGCACTAACCCCTGCTTGCCTTGAGAATATAGAAGTCGAATCCATAGGCCTCATCAATGAGATCCAAGGTCCTCATGGTCACAGTAACGGTGAAGCTCTTGTCCAGGATTTCACTGTAAAGCTCCCGTGTGAACAGCTGGGGTTTCCACACCTTCTTCACCCTCTTGGAGAGCTAAGTGTGCAAGAGAAATTTGCTGTTTCCCTACAGATCACGTGGGCCCCAAAACACCCTTCTGGAAGCTGGGCTAAGTGAGCCATGCCCTCTCCCTTCCTTAGAGGCTCCTCAGGACCACTGATGCTAGTCAGGGCTCCTGGGCTGGCTCTGGATACCCACCCACCTGGTTCTCTCAGGCTAGCCCTAATGCTTCTGTTATATGTTCCAGATTCTCACACAGCTGAAACCCAGTAGCCACTGGCAAGTGAATGGCACCCTTCAAGGCCTGAAACATACACTCTCCTCCCACAAGGCTTGCCTAGGAGCAGAGCATCAGCAGGGATAGACTCCAGGCTCGCCCTTTAATATAAGCCTTTATATAAGCTGTCCTTTATATGAGCACACTGTCGCTGTCTTCAGACACACCAAAAGAGGGGCATCGGATCCCATTACAGATGGTTGTGAGCCATCATGTGGTTGCTGGGAATTAAACTCAGGACCTCTGGTAGAGCACTCTGGTAGAGCTGAGCCAATTCTCCAGCCCATAAGCTGTCCTTGTAAGCATCTCAGTCTTTGTAATCTTTATGTAGAAGGAGCAAAGGTATCCTGTCACAAGAATTAGGGAAATGCGCATAGAAACTAGCAGGTGACAACCAGATTTCACTTCTGCCTCCTCTTTAGCACAAGCCTCAAATCTATCCTTCCTTTCTTTGCTCCATCGCTGCCCCACTCCATCTTTACTTTTGATGGCTACCTGATCCAGGACCACCCCACTTCAGGACCGCACTAGACTTTCTATTGTAATTTTCCAAATCCTCGCCGCTTCACGTGTTAGCATGCTGTGTAAACAAAACGCTTGTGTCAATCAGGTTGATGGTCTGTAGCGCTCAGGGCAGAACCTGCTCAGCAAAGCAGGCAGAACCGCCGAGACGGTCCGTACCCACCTTGTCGTTGTTGGCGTATCTGTAGCCCAAAATCACGCCCTCTCCACCCCACAGTCCCTGCTGGGACTCTGGAGGGTAGTAAACTGGAATGGGTACGTCCTCAACGCGCTCGCGCTGCTGGTTCTTGGGGTTGATCTTGAACTTGGCCCCATGAGGTTTGTAGTGTACCGGGGTCGGCGTCCGTTCTTCTTCCAGTGAGCGCAAGAAGTGGGCGGGCAAGCGCGCACAGATGCCTTGCCGCAGCCGCAGCTTCTGCCACAGGTTCACAGGATACCTGTGCAGCGGCATCGCACGACCCTCTACTTCTGGGAGAAGCGCGCCCGAGCCTGCCGGAACCGGAATAGCGTCGCCGAACATGCACCCTTGCTCACCGCCGATTGGTAGCAACGCCCATCCATCTAAACTAATCCCTTTCCCTCCGCCTCCTTTAGGGACTATGAAAAATTATCTACAGCGAATGCAATGGTTCAAGGCACCGTCTGCCAAGTGCAGCCCAGGAGTTCCTCAGCAGCTTTGGCAGGTCTGTTGTGAAAGGCTACCCTGAGTTCAGCCTCCCTTTCTCTCCAGGGACGCAAGAAAAAAAAAAGACACTCATATGGTTTGAAAAATCATTGTAGAATATTAAATTCACCAATTACATAAAAATATGCCTTCATATCTTAGAACAGTAACATTTTACCCCCCACACCCCCAACAGTATATACATGTTGCCCCTTTCAGGGGCTAAAGTGTGCTTTGGTGGCCGAATAAAGGATGTTAGTTAGTAGCTTGGGAAGGAACCCAGAAGCCTACACTTGTAATCCCAGTACTCAGAACAGATGGGCCTCACAGTGGGAACCATAGGGACAGGGCACACTGCACTGCCAGCTCAATGGTCACAGGAGACCAGAAAGATTGGGCCAGAGCTCCAGAACCCACTCCTCAATCCTGTTGATCCAGTAAGGGTCAGCCTCATCCAAGTGCCTAGGGCCAGCACAAGAGAATGCTCACCAGACTGGGGCCTAGGACCCTTAGGTGTGGAGGGAATACCAGCAGAGCATTGTGTGCCTTCTGGGGCCACACCTCATACAGCTGAGCAGCCTGCTCCCCCAGGCTCTTCCCAGGATCTCCTGCTCCAACAATGAGGGAGGGACAGCACACAGCACACCCCAGGTCTTAATCAGCTCTCTGATGACCTTCGACTCTACCATAGCAACTGCAGCAGCAGGGCATCCTCATGCCAAGGCAGGGTGGCATTCAAGAGTACACGATGTCAGGGACAGTGGCCTCTGTGCACTCAGCCTTCCTTGCTTGTGGGTTTCACATCACAGCTTCCCAAAGGAAGGGGACCATGGGAATCCCTTATTTGTATCTCCAGCCATAACAGAGTGATCTGCTCACAGGTGGTGGTACCTGTGGTCTCCAGGTGGGAGCAGCCATAAAGATTTTTGGAGTGAAGGGGGGTCTTCTTCTCTGGAGAAAGAAGCCAAGGGTCTCAGGACAATTTTATTCAGATGGAAACCTGGCTGGAGCTAGACAGGCACCTCTCTCATTTCTGTCCTAGCTGAAGAGGTCATTAGAGTTTCCGGTGTCCACGAACCGGACTGATCACGTCACTGTGTACAACTCATCCCGATCATTCCTGCAGATCTGGTAATGACAGGGGAACTTCTGCAAACAGGCCCAGGACCCAGCTTTTTCCTCTCGTGGTGGCAGAAGAAATGCTGCACTGCCAGCCAGTAGGATATGCCAAATGCTGTGTGTGTAGTAGTAATTGTCGCTGGTCATCATTGAAGTGTACATGGCGATGCCTATAGAAGCCATGGAGATGCCAGGCAGGAGGTAGAAGACCCAGCGCTGCCACGAGGTAGGGTAGCACTGACGCCGGTGCCCACAGCGGTATATCTAGAGTGGACAGCCACATGAGAGTTGGTCAGTGCAGGCCAAGTGCAGTTATAATTCCCAGGGGCCCAGAACCAGGAGTTATGGGGGTCTGTCTAGATCTAGGCAGGAGAACTGCATATGGACTCATGCCTAATGGTAATCAGCCCAAGACCTAAGGCACACAGCCAGACTGGGGCTCTATGGGTAGCTGCTACTGGCTCTGAACAGATATGGAGTTATCCATAGGGCTTGGAGCCCTTCAAGCACAATGGGAATTAAGGGCCTGGCTCTCTTCTCTGAACAGGAAACTATATGCTCTGTTCCTTACCCACATAGAGGCCATGATCACAAAGGCAAAGACACAAGGTCCCATCAAGTTCCAGATACCCCTTCGATCCATCTGCAAGGACATGGCAATGACCAGTGTGCCAAGGACAAGTAGTACCTAGGAGAGACACAGTGGTTTGTGGGATCATAGCAGCCTGTGGCCGGAATCGCCTGTGAAGGCACAAGACACAAGAGGTACTGGTGGCCAGGCATGCTGGTTACCCATATCAGCTTCCCACCATTCTGGCCCCTCTCCTCTGCCAGCTCCTAAGTATCACTGGCAGATTCTGCCCCATTCCTGCTCAGCCCCTGAGGAAGTGCCCTTCCTCTACTCCCTTTATTGTGTCCAAAGGACCTTTCGAGGACTAGGTGGTGATGCCTACTCCTAATGGGCAGTCTTGTACACACTTGCATGATCCTGCATACCAAGCCTTCCAGGATCTCTTATCAGGATGGCCTTAGATGTGACCTGGGAGAGGACACCATGCCTCAGTTTCCATCTGCCCACAGCCCGAAAGCTCATACCCTTGACACTCAGCCCACTGGATCCTCATACTTCAGAACTTTCTCTGCCCATTCTTTGAGATGATAAGGGTGCCATGACGGGCAGTACCCAGCCTATAGACAGTTCACAAGCACCAAAGAGTCACCTCTACTGTCCAGCTGCTGCATAAGGTTCCCCGAGTGCCCTTAGACAAGAAGCGTGGCTTCGGCTTCTCAGGGAGGCCTGGCCTCACTCCTCTTTATGATTAGGGTCCTGATGCCTCATCTTCTCTCCCGGAGCCCTCTGATGGCTACACCTTTCTTTTGAAGCTTCCTAAGAGTTCCTCCAAGAGAAGCTAGTTCTCATGTGAGATCTGACATGCAACCCTTTCTGTTTTATCCTTCTTTGCCACTTCATGTACTGCCTGTGGGGACCTCTGCTTCCCCAGAGCCCAGGCTTGGCATCAGAGGCCGCTCACCTGTTTCAGGATTGTCTTCAGACGGGCCATGCAAAGAATGGTCACCCAGGTGGATGCCCCAGAGCCCAGGAAGTCGCAGTACTGTAGCGTGTCATAGCTGAGGATGCACAACACTGCCTCCCCAGGCTGGTCACAGGCATGGTAGAACTGTGAAGTGAAGCAATGAGCAAGCAGAACTGACCTCCCAACCCAGAGTTCCCCAAGGGGTTAGGGCCAAGCCTACCAGCCTACCGTGGAGAAGAACATGGTGTAAAAGTAAACAGAGGCTTCAACCAGGAAGGAACGGTGCACAGATATAGCAATGGGGGCCAGGAACATGAGGTTGCTGAGCGTGAGCAGAAGCGCTGCTGCCCTCTGCTGGGCTACAGTCTGGGCTGTGCTGTTGTCGGTGCAGCTCCACCCACGCCAACCTGGGGGGCACACAAAACCTAGATGTGAGCTTCTGAACTATAGGGCCCCTCCTCACCCAGAGGGAGGCTGTATAGACAAGCCTAATGGAATCCACGAGTATAGAAGGAGAAAATCGACATTGATAGGGTGGGCAAGTGTGGGCACGTGGGGGCAAAAGTGGAAGATGCACATAGACACAGGAGGGTCTGGACGAGTATGTGTATCCGCAGCAGGCGTGGTCAGGTATGGAGGAGGGATAAGCCTAGTGGGTACAGGGAAACAGGTATGGACAGGTGTGTGTAGACACACATGGCCAAATATGTCCAGGTGTGAGCAGGCATGAGCATGGAGAAAGCTGTGTAGGTATGTGTAGGTAAGGGCAGGTATGATGAGAGTTGGTGGGGACAGATAGAGAGGTATATGGACATGTAGGGGCCAGTGTGGCACGTATGGACAGACAGAAACCAGTGTGAATATGTAGAAACTGTCGTGAAAAAGTGTGAATCAATATGTAGTCACAAAAAAAGTGTAAGCAGTAGGACATAGCACAGACGGGAGTGGGTAAAGGAAACAATTGTAGGCGCTGGGTGGGTATGGGCAGTCACGGGCTGGCAGGATGCAAGCAATGCCACGGTCAGGAGGCAACAGCTCCCCTGCAAATCAGTGTCCCTTCCGCCTGGACTGGAGGTCAGGAGGACTGGGCTCGTGAGAAGGAGTGGGAGCAAGCGAGCGTTCTCCCTGCTTTGCTCTGCAAGTTCATCCTCACCTGCCTTGCAGCTGCAGCCTGCGTACAGATAGCCGTATCTACGGAGCAGGAGACACTGGCCATAGGGACCACAGTCATTCAAGCAGGGCACCAGATATAAGATGGTCTCCACGTGAACCACGGCCTGTTCACAATCCCTACAAAGAAGTGGCCTGAGAAGGCTGGGGTGACTCTACCACAGGGACTCCCAAGCCTAGAGCCAAGCCCTCCAGGCTCCAATAGCTGAGATTCCCACTTCCCCTGCTTGTGCTGTTGTGGGATGGGGGCAGGTGGAAAAGGAGAACCCCTCCTAACTCATAGACGATGCCCACTCTTCACTGCTACCAGCCCATGTCATGTTGCCCAGGCCCAGATTCACATACTCAGGACTCTCAGGGCACACAAGCTGCAAGGAGAGGTACCAGTTGTCTGTCTCCGGATAGGGGATGATGAGGTTGGCCATGTGAGATGAGGCACTCAGAAACATGGGATAGCCCTGGAAGAAGGCTGCATGGGGTGGGAGGGCCTGTCAGCGGTGGCTAGAGGGGCCAGTCAGTTTCTCCACCAAAACTGCCTGCCCAGAATACCTGTGGTGCAGTTGAGTGAAGTGTTGAAGCTGAGGAAAGGTGAGGCAGCATTCACACAAGCTGCTACCAAGGTGCCATTTGTGACCTCTGTCTGGAAGGGGAAGTAGTACAGGTTAGTCATTGTCGCCCCTTAGAAGGCATCTAAGGAGCAGCTTGCCCCCCTGCCTTGTATAGCTTAGCCATACTGGGTACTGTTTTGAAGGGAGAGGAGCCTCCTGCTAGCCCAAAGTTCATTCTGGCCTGAGTTCTCTTCAGCTGTCGCCTGCTCTGGTGACATTTCCCTGCCCATTTGCACAGATATAATTATAACTTATGACAGGGGCAGGACTGCAGCTAGGGGAAAGGTCTTCTCTCCTCAGAGGGATCACCTTCTGGCCCATGCTATTGGTATCATACTATGGCCTGAAAGGCCCTTTCACCCCAGTCTCAAAGCTGAAGTTACCCTGTACCCTGAGCCAAGCCCAGGTCACAAGCAGCTGTATACAGCTTCAGTGGGCTTCCAGAGGATACCTTGTTAGCCCTCAGGACGATGATGAAGGAGCCTCCGCTGTCCATGCCTGTATCAAGATGGAGCTGCATTACAGAAGGCATGCTTGAATGCACCAGCACGAAGGCCCCATTCAGCGGCTGGAAGTGTACAGACACTACATCTGTGTCCTCCCTCAGGACTGGATAGTTCAGGAGACAGAAGGGGCCACTGTCTACCCTGCTACTCCTGCCCAGGTCCCAGTGGGCAGGGCTCTGGGACAGCTGGATTGCAGAGGTATCATAAGTCTGGTTTGGGCTGTTTTGTATAAGATGATGCAAGGTCACACTCCATGGCCTACACGCTGTCAAAAAGACAAGGGGCTCAGCCAGAAGAAAGCCCGGAGTTCTGGGGGAGGTAGACAGAGCCAGTCCACCCCTCCCTCCTTCCCTCCCATGGAGCCCACCTGTAAAGGCAGCTTTTGCAGTGAAGCCCACTGTCACATGAGGTTCAGCCAGGCTCTCAACTATCACTTGTAACCACCGGCCCCAGGGCGGAGAGGACAGTAGCAAATGGCAGGAGGATGGAGCGAGGCCAGTGCAAGTCAGCACCCTCTGGAAGTTTCTAGGCAGGGTGGTTGCACCCACTATGAGACGTACTGGGCAGCCAGGGCTCACACCGGACACACAGCCCTGCAGTTCCAACCGAAGCTCCTGGGTGTATTCAGGGACAAAGATCCTGTGGCAAGGTGGTGACTCAGACTTGCTAGCTCACACTGTGTACTTACTTCTAACGTGCTTAGAGGAGGTACCTGACCTCTCCTCCCATCGTGTCTCTAAGCTTTCTCACCTGCAAGATGAGACAGTGGTACCACCCACCCTAAACCCAAAGGTTGGGGCTACAGGGCAGACTTGGCCTCCCCTGATCTCCACTCACTTGAGGTAGCTGGGGTAAGAGAGCAGCGTCTGTGGGAGGGGAACATCAGGCTCAAGGACGGAGACTTCAACCACCCTCATTACCAGCATATCAGGCTGGAAGATGTAGGCACAGGTTGGAACAAAGCCCTGGGAGAGAACAAGGCAGACGGTAACAGGGGTTAGAGAATGCAGGATGTAGGCCAAAGGAGAAGACAGGGAAGAGTCGAGTCTACAGTCAGGTAGCTGAGAGTAAGGTCTGCCCAGGCATGGATGGACAAGAGACTAGGTCCTCTATGCATCAAGGGGTTCAGCCTCCATCCTAGGAGGTCAGCCCCCTCACCTTCACCTGGATCTTCTGGGATGAGGGAGGGAGGTGAGCAACCAGGAACCAGTCCCCAGGGGCTGGGTGGGAGATGTTGACTGAGGTGTTGCCCAGCAGCATAGTGCTCAGCAATGTGCTGATATGGAAGGAGTCATGACTCAAGGTGTTGTCAGGGAAGCTGGTGCCCAGCGGGTTGATGACAGGAGGGGCGCCATAGCGGAAATGCCTGGAAGAGATCATGTCAAGCAGGGGTCAGAGTCAGGGTTTCTGCCAGGCATAGGTGCTGGGGGCAGAATACTGGGTACCTACACTGTGATCTCTACGTCGGTGCATGAGGGACCTCCCTGGGACACATGCAGCAGCCATCGAAGCAGCACAGTGTCTGGGGGCACGCGGAAGTGGAAGAGCCGGGTGCTGCCATACCAGCTGTAGAAGGACAGCTTCTGTGGGGCCTGTGAGAAGTGCTCAGATACCAGTCCAGCCTCTACAGGGCAAAGGTAACGATCAGGTAGGTGGGGCAGACAGGAAGCTTGCGCCTGTGAACTACTTGTCCATCAAGTCTCAGACCCACCCTGAACTTTGTCATTCAGACTTTGACCTTAGCCAAAGTGGAAAATGCCTTCTGGCACCTGCAAGTTGCCTGCAAGTGATCAAAAGTTTCTCCTAAAAATGAGTAGTTATTCCTCGGCCTCCTCTCTAGATGGCCAGGGACTCTGCCTTCCCACAGCAACTTATAAACAATGAAGCCAGTAGCCCTATCATCCACCACCTTCAGGTGGACCCTCCCAGGGTGGGTCTTTCTGTGAGCTAGTCAGTAGCACCCCTTGTACTATATCCTGGGACATCCAGGCCATAAGATGGAGACTGAAAGACAGCAGGAGGCAGTCTGGAAGGAGCCCCCACCCCTGCTAATATCTACCTTGAACACAGGACCACGGCAAAGGTTCCTCCCACCTCCACTCCTCTGAACCTCCCAGAACCGCATGGGCAGGTAGGGAGGCTTAATCCAGAAGGTGGCTGTCTCTCCAACTTATGACTTAGGACACAGCCAGATCCCTACCCAGTAAAAGACCACAATGAGGGACTACAGTCCACAAACCTAGACAGACATAGTAAGAACCAAGGACAGGTGGCCTCTCAGTTCCAAATGGGTGAGGCTTCCTATTGCCCTCAGGGCACACACCCATGCAGAGTGGTACAAAGACAAAAGCCCCCAGACTAGGGCATCATATGGCTTCAGGCCCTGCATCATCTTACAGATTCCTACCCCTATACCCAGTGCCAGCTCAGGCCTGTGCCTGTATGATCTTGGGTGTACCTTACCTCTCTAGGTCCCTGTATCCCTATGGGTAGGCTAAAGCAGATTGCTTGTCCCCTTGAGGTTAATGAGTAATAAAGTGCTTTAAGAGAAATACAGTACTATTTGGCACCCTTCCCACTCAAGAAGCCTCCCTTTGCCTGACTGTGAAAGTGGTGCCTGGTTCCCCCAGGAGAGAGGAGAGGGAGTCAGGTGAGCAGCTGGCTTTCTTGCCAGACATGTGACTCCTCCAAACAGAGGCACCTGGAGAAAAGATAGCAGCCTGCTGGAGAAAAGCTAAGGGAGCTGCAAAGGAGCCTGGCATGGGGGCAGGGCTGAGTGAAGCTCCCTCAGTGAATTCCAAGCTCTCTGGTATCTGCAGGTCCCATTCACCAGGTTGAAGGCTGAATGACAGGAGTACATGGTAATGTGATAATGGAGCAGAAAAAAACCTGTGAGGCAGAACAGGTTCTCCACCCCCTTACGACTGTGGGGTCTTAGATAGGCAGATACCCAAACCTCTAAGGAAGCCCGGTGGGAGAAATCACCCTACAGTGTGCAGCACCCTTAACCTGCTAAGGGAAAAGCCCTTGGGCCCCACAAAGCCTTTGTGAAGGGGTGACACTTGGAATAGAGCTGACATCTGTGACGTTTAGATCCTTAGATAAGACCTACTCAGCCTTGTCTTAAAACCAAGTACCAGGCAGTGGTGGCGCACGCCTTTAATCCCAGCACTTGGGAGGCAGAGGCAGGCGGATTTCTGAGTTCGAGGCCAGCCTGGTCTACAGAGTGAGTTCCAGGACAGCCAGGACTACACAGAGAAACCTTGTCTGGAAAAACAAAACAACAACAACAACAAAA
>JADRCH010000008.1:14758875-14805295 GCA_019843965.1 Rhynchomys soricoides
CAAAAAAAAAAAAAAAAAGAAAGAAAGAAAGAAAAGAAAAAGAAAAAAAGAAACCCAAGTACCAAAGTCTAAATAACCCCTCCAGACTGTCTTGATGAAACACACACTTACTTTGTTGAACATATAGGACCTGGACAAATAGCATGGTAGAGCAAGGCCCAAGAGACATTAGAAAGGATGGACATTAGAAAGGATGGGGAGGGCCAGCTGAGCAAACCCTGCCTGCCCCAGACACCTCCTCCATTGGATAAGGTTGAGTCGGGAGTGGGAAAAGAAAGTCCTGAACTTCCCCTGGGAACTTAAGCGAAGGTACTCTACCCCACACCTTCCAAACCCTAGCAACTGTCAGAAATACTGCCCTCCTACACGTCGAAGCAGCCATGGCCAAAGAGCCATTTGTCCCCCACCTAGCCATCCACGCTCTTAGGCTTAGTCCCAGGGCTGGAGAGAGGAGCAAATAGGATGTGGTATGGAGCAATCTATCAGAAGGTCTTTAGGGAACATCGCCTTTCATTTCAAGCCGTGCCAAGCTCAGAAACCAGAAGGAACAGCCCTCAAAGAAACAAGAGCTCCAAGGAGCAATACTTCAGAGAAATGGGGTGGGGGTTAGGGGGTGGAAACGGGACGTAGAGTCACCATCAGGACCGGCCCAAGGAACACCAGGTAACACAAGGGTCTCCCAGGGAGTTTCCGGCGACACTGGACAAGGGAAGGTACTCATCTTTCCTATTTCTAAATCTCTACCCCTGTCCTGCCTCAAGCAGAATCCAGAGGGTCAAAGATCTAACTGCCTCCTTAAACCGTAGTCCAAGACGTTCCCACTTAAGGAACAGAAATACAAAAAGCAGTTGGAAAGCTCCCCTATAAGGGAAGCTGGTCACCCAGCTTCTTTAGGGCCAGCTGGCAGCACAGTCGGTGAGAAGCAAAATCAGCAATCAAGAGTGACCTTCCTGGGATTGGAATATGAACATAATGCTGGATAGACCCCTAGTCCAGGGTCTGCCCAACTTTCTCTAGCTCTACCCTTCTACCGGATGATGGCCCTTGTGCCACCACGGTTCAGCTATTGCTCGGAAATAGGTTCCTCTACCTCCCAGCTCTTAAGTGCTACAGTCGCGCCTCTAAAGCACAGGAGAGACGGACCGGTAGGGTACGCTCCAAGTGAGCGAACTCAGCGGGCCCGGAACGGAAAAGCGGGCGGGGGAGGGGGGGTCTGGCCCGGATGCCCCGCAGGGGGCGCAGCCCAGGATGAGAACCTCGTTTCAACGCCGCTCCAGGTGAGCGCACAGGTGCCCCCCCGTGAGTCACAATCCGCTCCGCCCCCCGCCCGCCCCTTGTCCCCGGCCCGCGCTGCTGATGGCGCTGGAGGCCCGCGGGCTCACCGCTCTCCTTGCTGTTGCCGGCGGCGGCAGGCGGAGGCCGAGCCAGGAGTAGCAGCAGCAGCAGCAGTGACCCGGCCGCTGTCGCCCGCGCTGTGCCCCCGGCCCCAATCCGGCCCATGGCTCGGCGCTCGGCCCGTGCTACCCCTCCCGCGTCCCGCGCCGCTCGCCCCCGCCTGGGCAGCCCCCGCCGCCTCTGCGGCCGCCGCCGCCGCCTCTGCCCGGAGCTCCCATGGCTCGGATAGACCTGCCGCCAGCGCCCCGGGCACTTCCGCCTCCGAGGCCCCGCCCCGCGGGGAGCCGGCGTGCAGTCTAGGTCCCTGAGGATGCTGGACCGCGTCACCTTGGCCAGAGTGGAGGCAAACAGCAGGGAGCCTGGAAGGTCGCATTTGAAGGGGACACGGATTCACTGCGGATCACTCAGCTTGAGGGGACGGGCGGCAAAGGATGAAGGGTCCTGTCGAACGCTTTGGGGTACCAGACGACAGACGTCACGTGGGAGACACGGGGCGAGGTGGGATGCAGAGGGGTCACTCGGGTCCTGGGTGAATTCAGGGCAGAGGGGCCAAACGGAACACGAAAGGACATTGGACTGGGGTCGGGAGTCTTTGGAGGTTGGGGAAAACGGTCGTAAGGGAGGCACCATGGAACACACAGATAAAATAGTCTTGTGGAAGGCATGGGAGCATATAGAAGTGTTACACGGGACTCATTTGGAGACAGGAGGCAGAAGAATAACTCAAGAAATGGGGACGAAACAGAGGGGCCACTCAAAAAAAAGCGTAGATGCGAACTGAAATCTATAGGATGTTTGAGCCGGAGGACCGTATAGTACAGAGTACAGCAATATGTACACCTGAATTAAGCATCCCAGGAAGGTGTTCTCTGGCCTTGCCTTGAAGAACCGAACCAACAGCTGCCCTCGGGACCCTCACACCATAACCACACTGCCACAAAAGTTTAAGGGACTAAATGGAAACGAGTGAGTAACTGAGTTTTTTGTTAGATGAACTACTCTGGGTACCAAAGGGATATATTCCAAACATATTGAAGCTATGATTGCAAAGCCATAAAAGAGAACTTGAAGCTTTTTTCAGAAGGTATTCGATGCAACAACAAAAATAAAACCGTGCATTAAAAATATATGTACAAAAATAAGCCAAGCATCAGTGAGTGGCACTGGGGAGGCAAAGGCAGGCGGATCTCTGTGAGTTCAAGGCCAGCCTAGCTTACAAGAAAGTACAGGACAGCCAGGGCTATTACACAGAGAAACCCTGTCTCGAAAAAATTTATAAATAACCCCAGGACAGGTTGCAACCTATTCTTCAAAGGGCAATCATATAAAGCTGGGTATGGTGGATCTCAGCTGAAGTCCCAATGCTGGGAAGGCTATAACATGAAAATTATCGTGAGGCCAGCCTGGCCTATAGATACTAGTAAAGTGCTCCCTGTATCTGT
Source organism: Rhynchomys soricoides (assembly GCA_019843965.1). Taxonomy (NCBI): domain Eukaryota; kingdom Metazoa; phylum Chordata; class Mammalia; order Rodentia; family Muridae; genus Rhynchomys; species Rhynchomys soricoides. The sequence continues at coordinate 14,761,713 of JADRCH010000008.1, forward strand.
ATTACCTGCCTTCTCAGGAAAGTGATAAAGGACCTGAGTGGTCCTGGTGCACACACCTTTAACCCCAGCACTTGGGAGGCAGAGACAGACAAATCTCTGAGTTCTTGGACAGCCAGGGGTACTCAGAGAAACCCTGTTTTGAAAAGCTGGGGGAAAAAAAGGTCAAAGTGCTTCGTGCTACAGGATTTCTAAAACATTATGCAAATTACAACAAGACCACCTCCTGTGTTAGAGAATGTTAACTAGTGAGGCCATATGGAGATGGAGCCAGATTAGGAATGCCCCCAAGGAGCCTCTGAACTCTCCAAAAATAGCCTGTGCCTGCAGGCAAACTTATTTCCTCTGTTTATCCCGCCAGTGTTCAGTCAAGTGCAGGACTGCATCCACTCACTGTTCTAATAGTAGATGAATCAATAAATTGGTCACTAGGAGACAGGTATAGATCAATCGTAAAGTATCAACACTGAAAGTGACTGTGGTCACATGAGAAGTGGCTGGTGTGACACCTCACACCTTTATTTCAGTCCTAGGAAGGAAGAAAGGCAGCGGATCTCTAAGTTCGAGGCTAGCCTCGTTTACAGAGGGAGTTCCAGGACCGCGGGGAATACAGAGAAACCCTTTCTCAACACCTCCCCCTACCCTCAAAGGAAAGTACTGTGCTTTGGTGGGAATGACCTTCAGTGTTAGGAAAACCAGGGTTTTTGTTTTGAGAGAAATTCACATCTTGTGTTGAAGAGAGTGACAGTCACAGGTTAAGAGCCCTTGCTGCTCTTCTGGAGGACAGAAGTTCAGTTCCCAGAATCCACATTAAGTGGTTCACAACCACCAGTAACTCCAGCTCCAGGGGATCAGATAAGTTCCTCTGGTCTCCTTGGTTACTCCGGTAGAAAAATGAAGTTAATTTTCATGTTTATGTATCAACGATATGGAATATCTGTAAAAGAAGTTGGCATCTGGCCACCCTGCTGGGCTCTGGGGAAGGGGAGACTGTTGGCTAGGAATAGAAGACTGGACCATACCTGCTTTTATCTCTTTGAATGTTTTACAAAGTAGGGGGGAAGGGAGAGCTAAGCCTGCTAGCAAGAAGACATTGAAGACCTGAGAAGGGCAGGTGAAGGGTGTTGGTCACAGAGGAAGGAAGCACAGTAGCAAAGCCAGAGGAGACCCTTTGTTGCTTTGGAATCCAGGCTGAGCCCTCCAAACCCCAGCTGCAGGGGGCCCTCTAGCTGCTCACAATTTAAAGAGACAGAGGTCATTTGGGACTCTGCTGAGTTGTATTTTCAGTGTACTGCTCCGTGCCTGCTGATACAAGCTTCCCACAGTTATTATGGGCAGCAGACATGGTCAGTACTGAAGTATGCTCTATTGGCTGACCCAGCCTGGGCTCAGAGCCCCCTCTCCTCTCTCTGCCCACTCCAAAAGCCCTCCCGGAGCATGTCACTGTGGAGGAGGGTTGCTATGCTTTACAGGTGGAATACAGACAGCCAAACTCCCAGCGGTGCCCATGTAAGGGCTACAGAGCTTGTGGGTGAACACTCAGCCCTGAAGTACAGTCTAAGGGACTCTGCTGAGTAAGAGCTGAATGAACTCTACAAGGAAATTGCACTTGCAGCTAGGGAACAACAAATGCAAAAAACTGACTTTATTGTGTTGGCCTGGCAGTTAGCACACAGTGCACAGTATGCTGCAGGACTGTGAACCATCTTGTAACCAGAATTTTAGGGCCAAAGCCCTGGTTCCAGCAGCTTCAAAAGATGGATAATAGGGCTGGAGAGATGGCTCATCAAAGGACTTCATACTCTTATAGAGGATTCGGTTTTTAGCACCACAGCTCACATCTTCTCTGCAGTGTCAGCTCACATCTGTCATTCCTCCAGTGTCAGGGGGTTTGACACTGCCTTCTGGTTTCCTTGAGCACTGCATACATTTGGTGCACATGCGTGCACGCAGACAGAATAGACATACACATAAAATAAAAAGGTGTTTATTAAAAGAAGATGAAAGCTGGGTGTGGTGGTGCACCCCTCTAATCCTAGCACTCAAGGGGCAGAGGCGGGCAGTTCTTTGTGAGTTCAAAGTCAGCCTAGTTTACAAAGCAAGTTCCAGGTCAGCCAGGGCTACACAGTGAGGCCCTGTATCCAGAAGTAGGGGGGAGAGGGGGACAGTGAAAAGCAGAGATGATTTAATTAGAACAGGTGAAGGGTTCTGGTGACACCAGAAAAAATTTCAGGGTACTGATGTGAACTTCAGGAATAAATAAGAATTCAAACTGGGGCCAATAGTTACACGTGATTAAGGCACCTTAGTCCAAGGGTGGGTCTGCCATTATCTTGGTGTCAGTCAGGAAATGTCTTCTGATGAGTTGTTAATCAGGGCTGGGGAAACCGGGGCTCAGAGTTCAAGAATATGAACCGTTCTTGCAAAGGACACAATTTCAGTCCCCGGTGCTTGGGTGGCTCCAACCAACCCTTCTGCTTTCCACCAGCACTTGTGAGCCCCAGGTAATTAAAAATGAAAGCGTTTTTAAAAGCTGTTAATTGCTGTCTGATCTGTTAATCACCATCTTCACCTAAAGGAACTGATCTGGTTCCAACAGAACTATCTACTCAGAACACAGCTTTTCATTATAAATAGCTGTCCTTGTCTGGGGGTGATACTACCTGTTCATCCTCAGCAGAGGGCCCTGGAAGGACATAGGAATTCCCCTCAATTTGCACAACCTGAAAGAGGGTCCAGAAACAGGAACGTGTGTGTCGATCCTGCCTGCAAAGCCTTGCTGTTTCTGGAATCCAAGGAGACTGCAGGCTTAGGACAATGATTCTTTTGGCGTTTAACCTTGTAGGGAAAAGAAATGGGGAGATTCTTTAGTGATGCTCCTTACTGATGACCCTGTCTATGTGACAAGCCAGAATGCAACTCCAGGTCAATGAAACAAAAGGAAAGTAAGAAGTACCAGATCTTCATCTTTTTTTTTTTTAATGTTACATTGTGGGTCTAAGTAAAGAATCAATGCTTTTTAGCAAAAAAAAAAAACAGCTTCTAAGTGCCTCCTACAAACTCAGGCCTTGAAATGAATGTGCTAGCCGGGCAGTGGTGGTGCATGCCTTTAATCCCAGCACTTGGGAGGCAGAGGCAGGTGGATTTCTGAGTTCGAGGCCAGCCTGGTCTACAGAGTGAGTTCCAGGACAGCCAGGGCTACACAGAGAAACCCTGTCTCGGAAAACCAAAAGAAAAAAGAAACGAAAATGAAAGTGCTAACACTTGGGTGTGGTAGAAATTCCAGGAGCTGAGGAGGGAAGCCCTCAGAACTGCTGCAAACACCCAAGAGCTGTGAGAGCAGAGTACATGAAAGAGATGGATTCCAAATGTTTCTCTCTTTTTCTTTTTAAGACAATTTCACTATATAGCCCAGATTGTTTTCAAAACCATTATGTGGTGGGCTAGAGAGATGCCTTAGTAGTTAAGAACACTGACTGCTCTCCCAGAGGTCCTGAGTTCAATTCCTAGCAACCACGTGGTGGCTCACAACCATCTGTAATGAGATTTGGTGCCCTCTTCTGGCCTGTAGGCATACATGCAGGCAGAACACTATATACATAATCAAAATCTAAACAAAACAAACAAACAAAAATCACTATGTAGCCCAGGCTAGCCTGAAATTCTTTTTTTTTTTTTTTTTTTGGTTTTTCAAGACAGGGTTTCTCTGTGTAGCCCTGGCTATCCTGGAACTCACCCTATAGACCAGGCTGACCTGGAACTCAGAAATCCACCTGCCTCTGCCTCCCGAGTGCTGGGATTAAAGGCGTGCGCCACCACTGCCCGGCTTTAGCCTGAAATTCTTGATCTTCTGATCTTTCTGCCTCAACTTCCTGAGTGCTGGGATTACAATGTTTTGACCCCTTTGGTTTGGCTGATGGGGTCTAATCCAACTTGGGTCTGATTATACCACATGGAAATCTCACTGAGATTAACCACTAAATTCAGCAGTGACAGTCAAGGAGTCAAAGAAGGGGCCTCTTACCCTTATTGTAGTGGGAAGCCTAAGAAATATCAAATATGAGCCATTTCTATAAAATACATTAAAGCTTGTGTTTAGGAAAAATAATTCAACCCTTTATTTATATGTTCATTTATCCATTCATTTACTTATTTCAGTTTTTTGAAACAGGGTTCCTCTGTGTAACAGTCCTGGCTGCCCTTGAATTAATTCACAGAGCTCTCTCTGCTTCTGCCTCTCAGTGCTAGGATTAAAGGCTGTGCTGCCATGGTGGGCTTCTCTCCTAGGACTTCAGGTTATACTCTTCATGGCCCTCAATTTCTCTCCCTGTCTCCTCACTGTGTTGCCAGGTTCATCCCTCAGCCATTGAGGCCATTAAATTACCAAATGGTGGTCCTAATGGAACCTACTATGACCATGCACCTGGACCATTATCTGCCATCCTCCACCCTCTAAGAAGGATGTCCTCTCGGGACCCATAATTCCTGTATGTATACATGGCCTGGAGAGGCCAGCTCAGTCACTGCTCCTTTACCTTCAGACAGAAGTCTAACTTTACCCTGAGAGAGGGTCACCTGGGACTAGGGAGTTAGGGAAGAGGTCAAAGAAGAGGTCAGCACGCTCATCTCATGGAGCCCTTGGCACTCAGTCATCCTCCATGATGCCTGCATCCCATTGGCTCCAGAGACCCCATCCCTCCTGAAGAGTGCTCGCCACCTGCTTCAATCACCTACTTTTGCTTTCTCTGAGTCTCTGCTCCTTCCATTCTTAGGTGTCCAATTGTTTATTCACCTCTTGGAAAGAGTCTGAAACCCTGGACAGTTGACCCTCAGGGAAGAACTCTTAGACAACTGACCCCCAGCTCAACCCCCAACTCCAGGCTTACATGGTTATAGGTATATAGCACCACACTTGGCATGTTCTGAATTTCTATGACACTCTTAGGTCTGTCTGTGGATCTTCTGGAGGAATAATCCCTACACTGAGAGGATCTAGTTGCTGACAAACATGAATTTGTCCTACTTCCAGGCTGACTAGAAACCCTCAGAGCCCCCTCCCTAGCACAGTATCTGTTTTCTCAGACAATGTGCTCTTCAGTCTCATGCTTTGGGTACAAATTTCAAAAGCTTAACAACAAAAGATTCCTATCTAGAGCTAAGTTATAACGTTCCTCTCTTGTATGCACAAAACTCCCAGTATCAAAAGAAAGGAAGGAAGGCAAGGAGGGAGGGAGGAAGGGAAGATAGAAGGGCCTCTATAGTTTAGCTTGAACCAAATAACAAGAGGAAGTGCTCCAGAGCTTTGATTTTAAGGATGCCCCCAAGCTCCTAACACCCACCCTACAGAGGAAAGGAAGCAAAGGCGGTTCTCTCCTGACTGCCCCACAAAGGGACCAGGGGATATTCAAGGCCACCAAGCTGTATTCTGTGTGATCTGGAAGGAAGGAGGGGAGACAGATATTCTCTCTATTTCCCCTCTCTGTCCCCAGTACCCCAACTTGTTAGTATGAGTTAGAATTAGACCTGGGCTGCCTAGATGTTTAGGTTTCTTTCTTTCTTTTCTATCTCTTTCTCTCTCTCTCTCTCTCTCTCTCTCTTTTTTTTTTTGGTTTTTCGAGATGGGGTTTCTCTGTGTAGCCCTGGCTGTCCTGGAACTCACTCTGTAGACCAGGCTGGCCTCGAACTCAGAAATCCGCCTGCCTCTGCCTCCCAAGTGCTGGGATTAAAGGTGTGCACCACCACTGCCCGGCCCTCCGGTGCATTTTCAAGTAGCAAGTGAAGTTACCAAATGGGCGGACAATCGTGCTTTGGGAAAGTCAATAAATCAATATCTAATAACTGGTCTTTTTTTAAACCGTATTCTACTTCACCAACATAAGATTTCTGAATCTTGCTGGGCATGGTGGTTCATACCTGTAATTATAGTACTGTAATTGTAGGAGGCTGAGGCAGGAGAATTGCTGAAAGTTTAGGAGCAGCCTGGGCTATAAGCATGAGACTTTATTTCCAAAACAGGAAAAAAAAAATTCTGAACCTTAGTTATACTAAAACAAATTTATTTTTCCAAATTCAACTACCCTCTACAATTTCACGAAGGAAAAATCATTTTCTCAGAGGAAAATCTGAAGTATACACTCTATAATGCTAAAGCAAGCTTTACAGTTATTATGCGCCGGAGAGATGGTTTAGTGGTTAAGAGCACATACTGCTGTTGCAGAGGGTCAGAGTTCGATTCCCAGAACTCACATTGGACAGCTCACAGCTGTCTGTGACTCCAGCTCCAGAGAGCAGACTCCTCTGGCCTTCTAGGGCACCGACAATGACACACACAGAGATACACATATACACTCAACAATGACATGCACATACTCCCACAACAGATACACATATATACTAAAAAAATAGGTTTATGTAGTGAGAATTTTGGTTTCTTTGAAAAACACAAAATTATTATAAGAATATGTTTTCATTTTAATCCTAGGTGTGAGATATGGGGCTAATTCGAATTGTCCCCAGCAGCTGACTATGATTTCCCTCGTGCTCTAGCAGAGGTGTGATTTTGCCAGCTGCAGATAGTTTCTGAGATTGTGTAACACTTGGAATTCTGGGGACTTTTCACAGGGTATATAAATGCTAGGGCCCCGGAGGGGTGAGGAGTGGGTAGAAGGTGGTGGTGGGTTGTTGGTTGCAGATTTTTAAGTAGTCGTGTGCAAAGAAGAAGAAATTAGATATCTTCTTTTTATTTTATTTATTTATTTATTTATTTATTTATTTTGGTTTTTCGAGACAGGGTTTCTCTGTGTAGCCCTGGCTGTCCTGGAACACTGTAGACCAGGCTGACCTTGAACTCAGAAATCCGCCTGCCTCTGCCTCCCAAGTGCTAGGATTAAAGGCGTGCGCCACCACTGCCCAGCTGAAATTAGATATCTTGATGGCGAAGCTCAAACTTGGCCTATGGAACTCAATGCCCGCAATCAGCAGGAAGTAGTCTAACGATAATGTCGGTCCCCTTTTTCCTCTATCGTTTTTTCTCTCTGATCTAGTGTTAGGGAGTTGAGGGGCAGAGAAGGAAAAATAACCCACAAAGTAGCCAAAGTCAGGCTACAAAGTTACAAATCATTTCCTACTGAGTACATTCATTTCCATGGTGGGTGGGGTGAGCTAGTCTTACAGAGCATGTAATGATCAGAGGACAACTCTGTGTGCAGGCTTTTCTCTTTCCATTTTCCAGAGGATCAAACTCAGGTTGTCAGACTTCCAAGGCAAGTGCCTTTACCTGATGAGCCATCTCACTGGCCCCAGGTTTTTTTTTTACTGTGTGTGTGTGTGTGTGTGTGTGTGTGTGTGTGTGTTTTCCCCCTTAGAAATGCTTCAATACAACCAGGCAGTGGTGGCACATAGCTTTAATCCCAGCACTTGGGAGGCAGAGGCAGGCGGATTTCTGAGTTCGAGGCCAGCCTGGTCTACAGAGTGAGTTCCAGGACAGCCAGGGCTACACAGAGAAACCCTGTCTCGAAAAAACAAAAAAAGAAAAAGAAAAAAGAAATGCTTCAATACGATTAATTCCTGGATACATGTTAGGTGTGCATGGGTGCCAGCATATAACTCTCTGACTTTTAAAAAAAAGGTTTATTTATGTATATGAGTGCTCTATCAGCATATACATCAGAACTCATTACAGATGGTTATGAGCCACCACATGGTTGCTGGGAATTGAACTCAGGACCTCTGGAAGAACAGCCAATGCTCTTAACCGCTGAGGCATCATTCCAGCTCTTCTCTGGCTTATTCTTTTGTGATGTGTGTGTGTGTGTGTGTGTGTGTGTGTGTGTGTGTGCGCGCGTGCGCTGTGGGAGGGTCTCTCACTGACCCTGCTGCTTCTCCACTAGGTGTGTAACCAGCAAGCTTCACAGAGCATTAGGGTTGGAGGCATACATTAGGTAATAGCTGACCTGGTATGTGGGTGGTAGGATCTAAAATCAGGTCCTCCTGTGTTGTGAGAATTTTGGTTTCTTTCTTTTTTGGTTTTTCGAAACAGGGTTTCTCTGTATAGCCCTGGCTGTCCTGGAACTCACTCTGTAGACCAGGCTGGCTTCAAACTCATAAATCCGCCTGCCTCTGCTTCCTGAGTGCTGGGATTAAAGGCGTGGACCACTGCTGCTGCTGCTGCTGCCGCCACCTGGCTCCCTTTCTTTTCTTCCTTCCTTTCTTTGATTCATTTTAATTTTATGTGTGCCGTATACCTGTGTACGTCTGTGCACCACCTGTGGGCCTGGTAACAGTGGAAGCCAGAAGAGGGCGTTGGCTCTCCTGGACCTGGAGCTACAGGCAGTTGTGAGCTATCATGTCAGTGCTGAGAACCAAACCCAGGTCCTCTGAAAGAGCAGCCAGTGCTCCTGACTCCTGAGTCCATCTCCCCAGCTTCCCTACTGAAGCTCTTAAAAGCACCCATTTTCTGGCTGGAGAGTTGGCTCAGTGGTTAAGAGCACTTGTTCTTTACAAAGCACTCTCTCATGATTCCCAGCACCCACATGGAGGCTCACCATTTCCTTAGGCACCAGGCACACAAGTGGTGCACAGACATATGTGCAGGCAAAGCGCTTAGACCAATAAAAGAAATCTTAAAAAAAAAAAAATGTTTTTAAAAAGTTACCCATTTCTGAGACGATCTCTCTGGGTTATGCTTACTGACTGGAATAAGAGCAAATTCCCAACTTAAAAGTGCTTGTAATCTGAGCATAGCTGCAGTCAGCAATTCTCCCTGTGCGCAGGGCCTCCTGCCTCCTTGCCTGTGAGTCAGCACTCTGCATGTGTCTGCCTCTGCCTCTGCTTCAGTGCCAGAGTGGCCACTGCTCCTGAGATGTTAGTCACATAGGGAAAGGATTTCAGCATGGAGCTCCGGGCTACCTCACCCTTCCCTCCACAGTCATTCTCTAGACTAAGAGGTTAGTAGCTCCGGGTATGACAGTACATATATCTGCAATCCCCACACTTGGAAGACTAAGGCAGGAGGATTACTCCACAGAGACAAATTCTATTCTAATCAACCTTAAAGACTGGTATTCTAAGCAAGAATTGACACCCCTATCTATCTATCTATCTATCTCCCCCTCTCCTCATTCTCAAAAGGTCTCACTATATGCTCCTGCCTGGGACTAACTATGTAGAGCATACTCTGGCCACAAACTCACAGAAATCCACCTGTCTCTCCAGAGTGTAGAGATTAAAGTTGTATCTCGTGCTTAGGCTTCTGTTAATTCATTATTATTATTATTATTATTATTACTACTACTACTACTACTACTACTACTACTACTAGTAGTCTGTGTGCACATGTGTGTGCACGCACATGATGTGGACATGTTTGGTGTATGGCACAGTAGACTTGTGGAGGCCACTGGACAACCTTGTCAGCTGTCACCTTCCACCTTTATGTGGATGTTGACGATTGAACTCAGGTCCTTAGGGAGCTTCCTCAGGCAACAAGGGCTTTACTGACTGAGCCTCCCCAGCTCTCCTCCCCTCCCCCCCCCTCCATTTTCTGTTCACTTTGGGTTAATCACTGCTCTATTCACACATCTTTGCTCATCTAGCTAATCCCCATCACTTTGGCACCACCTCTTCCCATTTGTAACTATCTACGACTTGAGGTAGGTTTTTTTTTGGGGGGGGGGGGGAATGTGAGTGTATTGTTTTGCTTTGTTGATTTTGGCTTTCTGAGACAGTGTTTCTCTGTCCTGGAATTTGCTTTGTAGACCAGGCTGGCCTCTAACTCAGAGATCCACCTACCTCTGTCTCCCAAATGCTGGGATTAAAGGCCCAGCAAGCAGCCCAGCTCCTGCCTCTGACCTTTTATTATTTGCCGCCCCCCTCACTCCCTGCAGCCGCCCATTCCCCAACTATGGTAATGCCACATTGAGGGATGGTCTTTCCTGTCGGTTGGTTAATCCTTCCTAGCACTGATTTCACTCACCAGACCAGTGGGCTTGTCTCTTAGATCACTTGTGATCCTATTACACTGACTAAAAAGATTAACCATGAAGTGGACAAAACAAAAACAAACAAACAAGCAAAAATCTTGTCTTGAATGTTGGGTACCAAAGAACCAGAAGATGAAAGGTACAGGCCACCAACCTCAAGTAAACATTCTGGCCTGTGGTGAGCCTGGGGTAAGGTCCATCTGTGCTGGCACAGGAGATCAGTGTAATGTCTTTGCCCCATTCCAAGCAATGCAGGAAGGGAAGGTCAAGTGTTGTACCTTGGCTGGAAGGCTCCCTTTGATGCCTCTCAGCAAGTCACCCGACCTGGCAGGTGGGAGTGACTACCCTGGGCCTTCTACATAGAAGCAGCCCTCATTCCTGCGTGCTTTGCATGCTTCCAGTGGTAACATTAGCAGGATGGAAAGAGGGCTGAAGGGAAATTAGAGCTCCAAGAGAATGGGAAAGAGATTGAGACAGAAAACAATATTGGTTGAAATACCTATATTTTTCAGACTTGAAGAAAGGCATTAATCAACCAATTCAAAGAGCCCAGTTAACATTAAGAATCAGTACAGGGGGCTGGAGAAATGGCTCAGTGGTTAAGAGCACTGAGGTTCTTCCTGAGGTCCTGAGTTCAATTCCCAGCAACCACATGGTGGCTCACAACCATCTGTAATAAGATCTGACACCCTCTTCTGGTGTGTCTGAAGACAGCTACAGTGTACTCATGCACATAAAATAAATGAAAATCTTTTTTTTTGTTTTTTGTTTTCTGTTTTTTCGAGACAGGCTTCTTTGTGTAGCCCTGGCTGTCCTGGAGCTCACTCTGTAGACCAGGCTGGCCTAGAATTCAGAAATCCGCCTGCCTCTGCCTCCCAAGTGCTGGGATTAAAGGCGTGCGCCACCACTGCCTGGCAATAAAAATCTTTAAAAGAAAGAAAGAAAGAGAGAGAGAAAGAAAGAAGTATTTACTGCTCCTGCAGTGGACCTGGGATCAGATAACTTCATACCCTCTGACCTCCTAGGACACCTACATGTATGTGATGTACACAAACTCATGCAGGTACAAAATACACACATAAATAAAAAATTAATTTAAAGTAATAATAATTAACAATAAGAGGGCTGGAGACATGACTCAGTGGTTAAGTGCAACCACATGGTGGCTCATGACCATCTATAATGTGATCTGATGCCCTCTTCTGGCCTGCAGGTGTACATGCAGATAAAGCACTCATACATAAAATAAACAAAAAAATCTTTAAAATAATACTACTAATAAATAATCACTACTAATAAAGAATCAATGCAGAGTCCTGCCTGGTGTTACAAGCCAGCACTCCCAACATTTGGGAAGATTTTTAAATCAAGGGCTGTAACCTACAGGTTAAAACTCAGCTCAAAATAAAAAATTACTTTGAGGATGGTAGAAAACTTGTCTAGCATGCTCAGGCACTGGGCTTGAACCTCAGCAAGGCATGGACTTGGTTCGGTGACCCATGCTTGTAATGCCAGCACATGGGAGGTGGGGATCAGAAGTTCAGCCACAAGGTGAGTTTGAGGACAGCTTGGGCTACAAGAAATCCTGTCTGAACAGCAACAGTCGTAACTGCAGATGCTGGAGATCTGGCTCGATGCTTAAGAACACTCGCTGCTGCACTGAGTCTGGATCTCAGCACCTATGGAACAACCCAGTCATGCACCAGAGAAGAACTGTGACACCAGCTCTACGGAGAGTAGTGAAGACAAGAGGATTGAAGGTTGCTCACTACCAGCTTCCTAAAGGAAACAACAGCTCGAGGCTCTGAGAGACACCCAAAGAGTAAGGTGGGAAGTGATGGAGAAGGACAGCCAATGACGTCTTCTGACCTCTGCGCAGAGACATACACACCATACACGTGTGCATACACTGCACATACACTCTATGAATAAATACATAAATAAATAGAAAAACAGCTGAGTGTGGTGGCAATGCCTATTTATTTATTTATTTATTTATTGGGTTTTTTAAAGACAAGTTTTTTTTTGTGTGTAGCTCTGGCTGTCTTGGAACTCGATTTGTAGACCAGGCTAGACTCAAACTCAGAGATCCGCCTGCCTCTGCCTCCTGAGTGCTAGGATTTGAGGCATGCACCGTTAGCAGGGCACTGACAGTGCAAGTCTTTAATTTCAGCATTCCAGAGGCAGAGGCACCTGGTCTACAGAGCAAGTCTAAGACGCCAGGGCTGTCACACAAAGAAACCCTGTCTTTTTTTTTTTTTTTTTTTTTTTTCCAGACAGGGTTTCTCTGTGTAGCCCTGGCTGTCCTGGAACTCCCTCTGTAGACCAGGCTGGCCTCGAACTCAGAAATCCATCTGCCTCTGCCTCCCGAGTGCTGGGATTAAAGGCGTGTGCCACCACTGAAGAAAAATCAAACCCCGGGGCCAGAACGCCGGAGCGAGCAGGGCCTATCGAGAAAAAAAAAGTGTCTGAAGACAGCTACAGTGTACTTACATGAAAAAAAATCTTTGGGCCGGAGTGAGAAGAAAAAAAAAAAAAAACTAAATAAATTACTAAGTAGACCTAAATCCCTATCAATAACATTTAAATATTAATGGACTAAGTACTAAAATTAAAGGCAGAGAGAGAGGCAAGGCTAATGCGGGCCAGAGGCTAAAGCAAGAAGATAGCTTGAGCCCCGGAGTGGGATCCAGCCTGAGCGCAAGAGAGGCCTCATCTCTCCGCCTCGTTTTGCGTTTCCCCCTTCAGAGTTGGGATTGAATTTAAGATCTTAAAGACAAATTCCTACTATGCAGTCCAGGCAGGTCTTGAACCTGCAATTCTCCCTCAGCCATGGTCACCTTGGCTGGCTATAACAGATTTTTTTTTGTTGTTGTTGTTGCTTAATTTTATCTAATTAGTTCATGTTGTATGGGCATTTTCCCTGTGTATGTTTTACCTGGGCACCACCTGTGTGCCTGGCACCTGATGAGCTCAGAAGAGAGTGTTAGATCCCCTAGGTCTGGAGTTATAGATGGTTGTAAGCTACTGTGTGGGTTCTGGGACTCAAACCACGGGCCTCTAGAAGAGCAGCCAGGTCCCTTAAGCCCTGGATCACCTCTCCAGTCCTAGCATAATATTTTTTTTTTCAAGTTCACATAGTTTGTGAGATTCTATTTCATAAAATAATAAATGTTAAGTGAATAAATACTTCGAGTCTTGTCTGGGAGAGCATTCCTGTCATCCCAGCACTAGGGACATGGGAGGCATGAAGGTCATGAGTCCCAAGCCAGCCTCTGTTCCATATGGAACGCAGCAACAGCAGCAAGGATTGCGTTACACCTTTGTCATAAAGTCAAAACAATTCCCAGCGCCCACTGTGGTACACAGGTGGGGTTGGAGAGATAGCTGAGTGGTTGAGAGCACTGCTTGCTCTTCCAGAGGATCTGAGTTTGGTTTCTAGCACCCATCCTGGGCAGCTCACGACTTTTCAATGAAAATAATTTTTTGGGGGAGTGGGTTGAGAAAGGGTTTCTCAGTAAGTTTGCCTCTACCTTCTGAGGGCTGAGATTAAAGGAGTAGCCACGACCACCCTGCTAGTAAATTATAAAAGAAGTTTTTTAATCTAGAGAGAGAGGGCAATTGCAGTGTGTTGTGTGTGTGTGTGTGTGTGTGTGTGTGTGTGTGTGGGTATTTCTTCATTTTTTTCTCCCTGCAGTACTGGGGTTGGTCGAGCCCAAGGCTCTGCGCATGACAGTCAAGCGCTCCGTCAGTGTTTGAAAGCCACCAGCTCCAAGGGGCAGTGTGCGGGGGGCCCCAACGGGCCCCGTGCGGTGGAGGCGGGGCGGGACGGGTCGATGCGTGGCACCGCCCACTGCCCTCTATGCGTTGAGTGCCGCGCCGCGCCAGCCCGCACCATGGGCTGCCAGTTTGGGCAAGCCGCGCTGCGGGCGCTGTTGTGCGGGCCACGCTTTCAGTGCCTGCTGGTGCGCCCCAGTTCCGGTGAGTCCTATGCCCGTGGGGAACTGGGCGGATGGCGGCTGCGCGGCCTTTGTTTGCGCACGTGCGGCAGCCAAAGGCTTGGTCCTGCCCCGGAGGACTGTGCAAGTCCTGTCATCAGTAGCCAGAGACAGGGCTTTTAGCAGAAGCCAAAGCCTGAGCGGGGAGACTAGCAGACGCGTGGCTCCTAAAGCTGTGGGATCATGTTCTCTCCACGTAGTGGTTGTTCCCAGGGTATTGAAACCTGGGCCAGAGCAGGCCTAAGAGAACCCGGCCATTTCCTGGGGTTTCGGCCCTTGCTACCCATTCATGGGGTGCTTTCTGAGAAAACCAGTATTCCTTTCATGAACTTTGGAAATTGAATAGGCTCACCAAGGCACAGATCTGCAGGCATCAGAATTCTGGGGCTACCCTGGGTCTCCTGTCACTTGGGGAACTTTCAGCCTGTTGAGTTTAGAGGGCATCCCTTGTGGCCTGAGGATTAGATCTCTCCTCTCAAACTTGGTGTTTCTCCTAACTTTGGTACATTTTTGTGAGACAATCAGGGACTAGGACCCTCTCAGAAGGAGCATTGGGTCTTGGAGGAAATGCTCAATGCCCTGGCAGCTATGTTCCTGTTCTACAATGTGGGTCATCCTCTCTCCTCGGTCTTCTCAAACCCCACTCCTTGGTCCCCAGCCTGTCTAGACATTGTACACTAGTTCCCCTTGGTTTCAATGCCATTTCTCCACACCCAAAGGATAAACTCCTTGTGGGCAAGCCTGGGTTTCACACACTGTGGCACCTGGAGTCATGTGAGGTTAGATTCAAGTTTTCTTTTCAGGGAGGGGACAAAGTCACCAGGCCTCTCTGGCCCCTATGTTATCTGTCCATTTTCAGGGAAAGCATCTCCACCTTGGGCAGCTTCTGCTACTGCCATGGCCACTCTCATTTATATTTGTTTGTATTGTGGCAGGCACTTTCCAGTCCTGTGATGTCTGATTTCTGTCAGGGATCTTGGTGGGAGAGACCTGAAAATATGGAGCATCCTCACCCCTGACCTGTCCTTTTTTTTTTTTTTTTTTTTAAAGGCGGGCCCTCCTGGCCCCAAGAGCGGACCCTGGTTGCTGTGAAGCCAGATGGGGTACAGCGGAGGCTAGTGGGGACTGTGATACAACGCTTTGAGAGGCGGGGCTTCAAGCTGGTGGGGATGAAGATGTTGCAGGTATCTGCCCTTGGGCTGTGGTGTCTCTAAAGTCTCCTAGCACTGGCAGTTGCAAGGGTTGGGAGGTAACCACTGTGGGAGCTAGCTTCTGTAGTTGGATCTGAAAGGTGCCCCAAACTCAGGACACCAATTAGGGGTTTATTCTCCAAGGGTTGGTCTCACCGCTCTTTCTACACAGGCACCAGAGAGCATCCTTGCTGAGCACTACCGGGACCTACAGAGGAAGCCATTCTACCCAGCCCTTATCAGCTACATGAGCTCTGGGCCTGTGGTGGCCATGGTACAGCGGGGCAGGGGCAATGGAACGGGTATTTGGGTGTCCTCCCCTAAGCAACGGAAAGGGCTTGGATTGAGCCCAGGGCACCTGGGGTTCCCAGCTCCTCTCGAACCTCCATATCTGTGCTGCAGGTCTGGGAAGGCCACAATGTGGTCCACATCTCAAGGGCCATGATAGGACACACCAACTCAACAGAGGCAGCCCCAGGGACAATCAGGGGTGACTTCAGTGTTCATATCAGCAGGTATGGAGGTCCTGACACCCTTAGTCTCCCAACATGGGGTAAAGAAGGCCAGTATTAGTCAGGTGGTAGTAACACAAGCCTTTAATCCCAGCACTCAGGAGGCAGAGGCAGCTGGATCTCTGTGAGTTCGAGGACAGCCTGGTAACAGAGGGAGTTCCAGGACAGCCAGGGCTTCAAGGAGAAACCCTGTCTCAAAAACAAACAAACAAAAACAAAAAACCAAAACAACAAAAAAACCCTTTGAGAAATGGGTATCTTACTGGGCTGAAAGAAAGGCCCTTTTTTTTTTTTTTTTGAGGTATGTTCTCAGTTAGGCCAGACTAGCTCTGAGCTTGTTGTATAGTTCAGGCTGTCTTGAACTCCTTATCCCCATCCCTCTACTGCCTGAGTGTTGAGCTTTCAGTAGGCTTCCATGCCTGACTCAAACCACTTTTTCCTGGCTCTTTAGTAGTCTATTTTGGTCGCCAGCCATGAGGGTCGTCTCTGGTAACTGGTAGGGAGAGGCAGCTCTCAGAAGTTGGTGTATAGGTTGGCCTCTGAGCTTGGAAGAAGCTGAGGCCAGGAGAGATGCAAATGTCCAGCCCCTGTTACTGCCCACCCTTTCCCCTTTCCCCTTGCCTTCATTTGTCTCAGATAGGATGTCATGTTATCTAGGCTGGTCTCCGACTGATTATATTGCTGAGAACAGCCACACATGTGCACTCTCCCTGCCTCTGCCTCCCAAGCACTGGATTATGGTGCTGGGGATCAGATTCAGGGCTGTGTGCATGCTAGGCAAGCAAGCACTTTACCGACTGAGCTTCATCCTTGCACTCTGCTCCCTTTTATTTATTTATTTATTTATTTATCTATTTATTTATCTTTATTTCATTTTTAATTGTATGTGCATATGCCTGTAGTACCCGTGGGAGCCAGAAGAGGGCAATAGAGGCCCCGGAGCTGGAATTACAGGTAGTTGTGAGCAACCCTATTTGGGTGCTGGGAACCAAGGTCAGGTTCTCTGCAAGAGTAGGATGTGCTCTTAACTGCTGTGCCATCTCTCCAGCCCTTCTCTTCCTTTCTGAGACAGGGTCTCTCTCTATAATCCAGACTGGCCACGAACTCAAGGTAATCCTGCAATCTCACCTTCTTCAGTGCTGGCGTTACAAATTTGTAGCACTGTAACCAGCTCCAAAATCTCTTCCTCTTCTATACAGTCACCTTGTTCCCCTGACAGAGGGCAGCAGGCTAGAGGCAAGTTATCCCTGAGGCCCCAATCCCTAAGGCATGGACTTCACCTTTCCCACCTCTCACAGGAATGTCATCCATGCTAGCGATTCTGTGGAAGGAGCCCAGAGGGAGATTGAGCTATGGTTTCAGAGCAGCGAACTGTTGAACTGGGCAGACGGTGGTCACCAGAGCAGCTGCTACCCTGCCTGAGGGTTTGCACTGCCTTCCGAACTTCAGGGTCTACCCATGACCAACTACCTCTGTCAATAAGAACTCAAGTCCACATGTTTCCCGTGTCCCCAAACCACTCCCTGCTCCCCTTCTGTCCAAGTCCAGCCCAGGGGAGTTTAATCCTCAACTTTATGTGCCTTTTTGTATCCTAAGCCAGCACTATATTGGACCATATTCTTGTGTACCAAAGTGCCAGACAACCTTTGGGGCATTGTCAAAGGTGACTTCGCCTGCCTCAAGGGAGAGACATTAAAATTTTATGCTTAAAAAGGAACTGGTCTACTTACTATTTCTTTTATCTCAGCACTGTGTGACCTTTCCTGGGAGATATAAACAAATGCTTTTTCACCCACAGCAGGGCACCAATAACAGACCAGAGTAACAAATCCCACCATTCCTAGATGGTGAACCCATGAGTTCATTGGACTGGCTATGGGAACATGGATGGGCGATTAGCCACAGAAGCATGGGTGACCTCAGAACAGCTGAATCACCGAAAATTTCCCCACCCCCAGCATGGGCAATGACAACAAACCTGAAGAAATCCTGCTTTCAGTTAACCTACCTCCTATATACCTAGCATCCCTGTCCCAAGACCCCCAGGAGTAGGAAGTGCTAGGCGAGGAGTTAAGGCAAGTGTATAATGCCCTGGATTACTACTCCCCTAGTCCCAGCTACCACCGTATTCTACTTCATTGGCACAACTACAGGGCCAAGCTATAGGTCACCACAGCAATGATGCTCCGTGATGTGCCACAGTCATGTCTTGTGTGGAGGAAATTGCTTTACTCAAGCACTCTAATGAAGCTTTGAGCTTTACTCTCCCAGAAGGAAGATCCTTTGACTTTGGTTAAATATATGAACCAGGCAAGGGTCCAGGGCCCATGAAATTGAGGATCCAATTGGAGTTCTTTCTCTGGTGCTGGTACAGCCCCTGCCCATCTGATTCATCTGAGAGGGTGGCAGCAAAGAATAGATGGGGCCTGAGGCTTCTTCAAGGCCCAGTGAGCCTGCAGTAGGAGTACACACCAGTCTTTGTGGGCATTGTGTGTCAGGTCTCCTGAAGTTGGAACAGTAGAGGCTTACACTCCAAGGACTCTCTCATCTCTCATCTGGTTCAAGGCAACCCAGTCATGAGAGCATCCTCCATTCCTGATGTGGTCCATGATGATGACCACTGCCTGATATCCATTTATTTTCACGTTGACGCATGTAAGTCACATCTCAGCGCTGATCCTGGAGTCACTGATACAGTAGCAGATACATCACGATCACTTCTGAGGCTAATTTGACAAGTCTTTTCACTCTTTGCTCAGCACCGGCCTCTGCCTGAGCAGCTTCAGTTGAACTTCAGTGCAGTGATCCTTGCAAGCCTGCAAGAGGGTCACTCTGGATTACTATCGGGTTAGCCACGGGAGGGAGCTAGTAGGTTTGCAAGCTCCAGATCCTCTGCATTGGGAAGGAGTGTCCAAGAGGCAGAGCGATGATCTTCGAGAGTCCCACAGCTGATACCACGCCGCCAGGCCAGCTTGGGTACATGGACTAAGTGGCTGCAACGACACCAACTGGAAAAGGAACCCCGGATTTAACTGGCCGGAGCACCCCTCTGCCTCTCCGTCAGTGCCTTCTCCCATTCGCAGTCCCAGCAGGCTGTGCGCCACCGAGGGCGGGGTGTCCGCCCGGTTGAGTGGGAAGAGCTGGAAGCTGGGAGTCGGGGGAGGGTGTGTGGTAAGAAGGCGTGAAGAGCTGAGGCACCTCCTTGGGGGTGGGGCGTCCCTGTCCGGTGAGTCTGGAGGGCGGGGTGGGGGTGGGGGTGGGGGTGGGGGCAGAACTTTGGTTCTGGATCTTTCTGTGTGGAGCGAGCAGCCTGCAAAACGTTGTGTATTACGTTGGAATGGTAGATCTGGTTCCCGTTCTACTGTCCTCGCCACCCCGGACCGCACACAGCAATCATGGCCCAGCAGCCGCCCGACGTTGAGGAGGATGATTGTCTTTCTGAATACCACCATCTCTTCTGCCCGGATCTTCTCCAGTGAGCTAAAGCAGGAAAGCAGGGAACCGGGGAGCGACCCGGAGTTGGGACACGGGGGTCAGAACGAATCTGCCGCTGAATGTGACAGCACAGAGGACGGATGCTCAGTACCCCGTTCTTGGGCAATCATAGATCTGAAGTTTCTTGGGGTTCTGAAAGGATGGGTGGGATGAGGGACTGAGGGAGGAAGTTTGCTCACTTTTGAAAACATGTCTCACTTGGTAACTACGCAGAAAATTTTAAGCTAAATATTCTCCTTCACCTCCGAACTTCTGGGAAGCCTAAAAATAACCGACTTTAAAGATTGCAGTTTTGTGGCTGGGTATTTGTGTCTAGCAAATCCATTGAGTTTCTTGTTTATCGGGGACATATTTTCTTTCACAACGACACTGGTTGGTCCACGGGCCACGTATCTACTGACCTTCAGTTAACAGTGCTCTATATCTATCTATGTATAGTTTTTCGAAATGGGCTTTCTCTGTGAAGCCCTGGCTGTCCTGGAACTCTCTCTCTGTAGACCAGGCTGGCCTTTAATTCTTGGTCCCCCGGCCGCCACCTCTCACAGGCTGGAATTACAGGCATGCATCCCCTATCAAGCTAAAACATTGTTTTTAAAGTAGATTCTAGGGACTAGAGAGATGGCCGAGTAAGTTCAGAGCACTTACTGTTCTTACAGAGGACCCAGGTTTGGTCCCCAGCATCCACATGAGGACTCAACTCTCTGTAGGCACACAGGCAAAACACTCATACTGGTAAAACACATAAATATTAAAAAATGACTACATTTTCCTGTTTTTGAAGGGACAAAGTGGCCTTTATCACAGGTGGTGGTTCTGGGATTGGCTTCCGGATCACCGAGATTTTCATGAGGTACATACTATTCTGGAACACCCCCCTCCCTCACTTACTTCCCTTTGGCTGGATCTTGGTGGATTTTGGGGAGTGGTTGAGTGCTGTCCTGGGGGGGAAAGCAGGACCTTTGGGGTCTCCTAGAAGTGGGTGAGACTGTGTGTGACTAGCCTCAGAGCCTCGTAGGTTGATGGGGTGCTGCAGTCGTGTGGGAACAATGTTTCTTGGATACAGGTTTTGTGGCTTCATTGAGAGGGTTAGCAGCTTGCTACCAAAGCTGGTGGTGGCTCAGAATTAGGCTGAGGTGGAGGACTTCTTCAGTCCTCCCCAATAGTCAGCTTTTCACAACTGGACGTGAGTCCCACAAGAATTGACTTAGGCCCCAAGTAGTAGATTATTATTCAGAGCTGGTGGCTTTATACAGTTTCTTCTAGTAGAACAAAGCTCTTTCTAGTCAGTCATGAAGATTAGATAAGGCAGTGCAGCTTTGGGGGTTTCCAAAGGGGAGACCTGGAAAGAGGGAAACATTTCAAATGTAAATAAAGTATCAAAAAAAAAAAAAAAAAAAAGGAAACTGGAAAACAAAACCAAACAACAAAAAAACCCTGTGGAGTAGGTCATATACACTGTTGTCACCAGGAGGCTCCCTCTCTCAAAATGGGCTCCCTGTCCTTCACTCCAGTGTCCCAGCAAGCCCTGCACAAATATGGGATTGGCACCAATAGCCCACCACACTCTCTCTGCCGTGTACATGGTGTCTGAGGCAGAGTACCCTAAAGCCAGAGATATATCACAGAAACCTAGGAGTGGACAGTCATGGCATCCAGAAGTCTATCTAGACTTACTCAGCTGTGCCCACTGTCAGTCAGGTTTCAGTCTTGATTTGTGGCTTAAGAAACTAAGAAGCGTGGGGAAGTCCCTTCTGGAGTAGTACTCGGTGGGATCCCCCAACAGGGTGTCCCTCATACTTTTCTTCTCAGGCCTGCCATCTGATTTTGTAGGCATGGCTGCCACACTGTGATCGTCAGCAGGAGTCTGCCGAGAGTGTCCACGGTGAGAAGGCTGTAGGGAAGAGTCCTGAGACCCAGAGGATAGAAGCAGAACAAAATCTGATTCTTCTTGTGTAGAGGAACTCAGTGGTCGTGGACCCTCAGAGATACCCTTGACCTTTTCAGAAGTTTGCTTATTGGGTCGTAGTTTTAGAAGTAATCTGGTTCCAGAATGGTTCAGTAGGATCATCAGTGTTAAAGGCCATCATTCCAGCCGTCTAGGTTCAGGGGGACTGGCCTGGAGGGTAGGCAGAAGGCGGGGTCTGGGACAGGTGACAGGTTATAGACAATACAGGATGTCTTGCCAACATCCACCAGGGGTCTGGCCCTAGGAGGTGGCTATATTCAAGCTAAGTCTCCCTGGCAGGTACCCCAACAAACTTGAGGTCCTAATGTAACATAGATGAGTCATTTCCATAAAGTTCTAAAGGGTATGCTACTCCAGACTGAGGATGTTCCTCCGGGCTGAGGCTGCCATCCAACTCTCTTTCTCTCTGCTGTCTAGGCTGCTAAGAAGTTGGTTGCTGCCACCGGAAAGCGGTGCCTCCCTCTGTCTATGGATGTCCGAGTTCCCTCAGCTGTCATGGCTGCTGTAGACCAAGCGCTGAATGAATTTGGCAAAATCGACATCCTCGTTAACTGTGAGTCCAGATTAGTGAGGTCAGAGTCTTCTGATAAGTTGGAAGTGCTGTCTGGAAGCTCCAGAACTCTGTTCCAAGGGCAGCTATGTGACAGAGAGCCTAGGGGTTTGTCTAAGCTCAACTATGGCTTCACAATTGCTAGAGAATAAACTCAGGCTAAAACTTCTGTCCTAACCCAGCTATGACCTTTCCATGTGCCAGAGGCAAAATCTAGAGTACAGACTCTATCCTGGATTATCTTTACTCTTTCCAAGTCATTGGTCAGCAAACTTTAAGCTACCCTGGATGCATGCCCTCTGAACATGACTAAGTCACATACAGGGTGTTTTTGTGTACTGAAATTTCTACTTTAAAAAAAAAAGTGGGCTGGGCCAGGCAGTGGTGGCGCACGCCTTTAATCCCAGCACTCGGGAGGCAGAGGCAGGTGGATTTCTGAGTTCGAGGCCAGCCTGGTCTATGGAGTGAGTTCCAGGACAGCCAGGGCTACACAGAGAAACCCTGTCTCAAAAAACCAAAAAAAAAAAAAAGTGGGCTGGGGTCTGGAGAGAGTCATAGTTACGAACACTGAATACTGACTGTTCTTCCAGGGGACCCAGGTTCAATCCCCAGCACTCACATGGCAGCTCACAACTGTCTGAACTGCCAAGATCTGACATCATCACATAGACAAAAATAAATAAATTAAAAATTTTAAAAGTGGGCTGGCCTGGCAATGGTGGCATATACCTTTAATCCTAGCACTCAGGAGGCAGAGGCAGGTGGATCTCTGTGTTCAAGGCTAGCCTGGTCTACAGAGTGCATTCCAGGACAGCCAGGGCTGCACAAACCATGTCTTAAAAAACAAAACAAAACAGCAGTAACAACAAAAATGTGGGCTGGGGAGATGGCTCAGCAGCTTAGATCTGAGTCATATCCCTGGAACCCACGTGGTGGAAGGAATGAACCCACTACCACAGGTTGCCCTTTGACCTCCACACGTATGCCATGGCACATGCACATCCACACACATCACACACACATACACACTAAATACAATGTTAAAATAAAAGTATGGGCTGGCTCCCCAGGTGTAGTGGCACAAGGCTTTAGTCTGAGCACTCAGGGGGCAGAGGCAGGAGGATCTCTTAGTATAAGGCCAGCCTGGTCTACATAATAAGTTCCAAGACAGCCAGAGCTACATAAAGGACTCTGTCTCTAAATAAACAAATAAACCAATGTAATAGATTTAGGAATGGAGCTCAGCATGCAGAAAGCCCTGGTTACTATCATTAGCCCAGAAAAAAGTTGATTTCATAGCTTTACAGAATAATTAAGTAGATAAAACAGAATTCTATATAATTATTTTACTGAATCTTCACTGTATCTGCTATTACTTAAATGTTACATGTGCAATAAATAATTGACATATCTTATAATTGCCATATATCAAGGCTCAATCTTCTGGCCTCCACAGACATCAGACTTTTACATGGTACAGGCAGGCAAACACTCTTAACACAAAGTAAAGAGAGCTATATACATATATATTTTAAAAAATAGTAAAAAAATAAAAACGTAAACATCTAACATGCACAGTTAGTGCATACCCTAATTCAGCATGATCTCAACTTGATAATAAACATTCTATTTCCTGTTTGTGTGGGGTTTTGTTTGTTTGTTTATTGTTTTGTGAGACAGGGTTTCTCTGTGTAGCCCTGGATGTCCTGGAGCTCACTTGGTAGACCAGGCTGGCCTTGAATTCAGAAATCTGCCCATCTCTGTTTCCTTGCTTCCTGGGAATAAGGGTGTGTGCCACCATGCCTGGCTAAAGGCTCTATATTCAAATAAGACCACATTCACAAACCAAAACACCAACAAAACACCAGCAAAACACCAACAAAAACACCAACAAACCATCTGTCATCTGTCTATCCATCTATCTATCCATCTATCCATCCATCTATCTATCCATCCATCTATCTATCTATCTCCCTATTTTTATGAGATAGAATCTCCTATAGTTCAGGCTGGGGTCAAACTTACTGTGTCCACGAGAATGGTATTGAACTTCTGATCTTTTTGCCTCTGCTCCCAAGTGCTGCCTTCATACTTGGTATTAGGACTCACTTCTTGATATATAGTCTTCTATCCTGTGTCTGTTGCCCAAGAAACCATTTGAGTGCATGGTGCCCTGTCTTGTCTAGCTTAGACTACTTTTGCTGCCCTTGGAACATAGGCTCCTTTTTACACTCTTGACAGGGCTTAGCTCATTAACACCCTGTCTTCCCAGAGCCAGCACCCACCAGCTTTCCCCTCCTATTCTCTAGGTGCAGCTGGAAACTTCCTATGCCCTGCCAGTGCATTGTCTTTCAATGCCTTTAAGACTGTGGTCGACATTGACACCATTGGCACCTTCAATGTGTCTCGTGTAATTTATGAGAAGTTCTTCCGGGTAGGTGTCCTCCTGGCGGGCAGCCTTTCCTCCTGTTGGCTACCTGCTCATCGCCATCTCTTACATGTTTCAGGACCATGGAGGAGTGATTGTGAACATTACTGCCACCCTCAGTATGCGGGGGCAAGTGCTGCAGCTACATGCAGGTGCTGCCAAAGCAGCTGTGGGTATGTGTGTCCCCGTGGACTGCCTCCCTTGACTCTCCTTGGAGGCTGATAATCTCCACATGAACTCGATCCTAGCTGTGGACACTATAGAGCTCACAGTGACATTGGGCTACCCCAGAGCAGAACAGCCTCACAATTTCCCTCCCATATGGATTTCTTTCATGCAGATGCTATGACGAGACACTTGGCTGTGGAGTGGGGTCCCCAGAATATCCGTGTCAACAGCCTGGCTCCTGGCGCCATCAGTGGCACTGAAGGGTTGCGGCGATTAGGTAAGTCTCTCTGGGAGTTTGAGACACCCATCAAAGCTTCTAGAAATGTAGCAGGACTTAAAAATTCTATCTTGCTGGGTGGTGGTGGCACAGGCCTTTATTCCCAGCATTTGAGAGGCAAAGGCAGACAGATCTCTGAGTTTGAGGCCAGCCTGGTCTACAGAGTGAGTTTCAGGACAGCTAGGGCTACACAGAAACTCTGTCACAAAAACAACGACAATCTTCTTATTCAAGTCAAGAAGTTATCTAAATATTTAACCTTCTACCCTGTCTAACTTGGCCTACTCTGAGGGTCTCCAATGTCCAAAGGGCATCGCTTTCCCTCATGTGGGTTCTGTGTCAGTCTGCTATTGGCCTTGGTATAGCAACCACTGTTTCCAGATCTGGACAGGGAGAGAGCTAGCTGGAGAGAGCAGCAGACACTGTGGTGTAGGAGCTTCCTGAGGTCTGACTTCCTATTGCTTTCCAGGAGGCCCCAAGGTCAGTTCGAAATTAAAGCATCTTTCAAGTCCTATTCCAAGACTCGGAACCAAGACAGAGATCGCCCACAGCGTGCTGTACCTGGCCAGCCCTCTGGCTTCCTATGTCTCAGGGATTGTGCTGGTGGTTGATGGTGGCAGCTGGATGACATTCCCAAATGACATCAAGCGGCTGCTAGAGTTTGAATCCTCCTCTGCTAAGCTGTAGGTAAGGTGTTGTTCCCACTTCTCGGAGTCCCCATGGCCTTGGATGCCCCATCTTTTATTCTACTAAGTGAATCTATAAACTATCAGTCATGTTTTCATAGACGCACCCCTGCCCCTGTCCTGGCAGAGGGGGCCTGTGCCAGGTAGGCAGACACAGTCTCAAAGAATGTGAAGAAAGTGGGCTCCTGATCTTGGGGTTTCCCCAGTGACTTTATCCCAGTCCCTACTGGAGGAATACAGCCTTGAATTTGCAGTTTTCCTGTCTTAGCCTGTCTCCTGTCTTAGAGATTACAGGAGCACGTGCTGGGATACAACTTTTTCGTTTCTCTTCCTTCTTTTCTCTTCCTCCTCCCCCTCTATCTCCTCCTTTTAAGTTAATCAGAGGGCTGCCCGGCAGTGGTGGCGCACGCCTTTAATCCCAGCACTTGGGAGGCAGAGGCAGGCGGATTTCTGAGTTCGAGGCCAGCCTGGTCTACAGAGTGAGTTCCAGGACAGCCAGGGCTACACAGAGAAACCCTGTCTCAAAAAACCAAAAAAAAAAAAAAAAAAAAAGAGTTAATCAGAGGGGGCGAAGTTTATTCAGTATTGGTTAATGATTAATTTTTTATTAATTAATTAATTTTCTTTACATCCTGATTGAAGCTTCCTCTCCCTCCTCTCCTTCCCAGTCCCTCCATCTCCCCTTCCCTCTCCCTTCCCCTCCCTTTCTTCTCAGAGAAGGGGAGTTCACCCATGGATATCCACCTTCTTCTTTTTAAAGATAGAATCTCATGCACACTATGTACCTGAAGATGATTTTACAAAAGAGCCATCCTGCCAATTTTTGCAGTGTTTGAAGATCACACCCAAGACTTCAAGCCCGTTAAACCAGCAGAATCAACTGAATTGCATCCTCCATGCCAGGATACATCTTTGGACACATAAGCCTTGTACTTAGATCATTGTGTTGAGGAGGTAGTGTTCTTCATGGGGAATGCCTCCTGGCTCTCATAGCTCTATAGTCATATGGGAAATGTTGAATCTGATTTGGAAATTCGAACCCACTTGCCCTTCCTCTGGGATCAAGCTGTTTCCAGGCTCTGCCTCTCATTTGCCCACATTCAGAGTAGGAATTACCAGATCATGAGCCTAGCCTGACACTTGCTTACAGTATCTGAAGAGTTCCTATGACTTCACCCGAAAAAAAATGCTGCATTTTCTTGTAAAAATCATCCTTTTTACTATAAAAATAGCTATGTGTTAGAATTTGTAAAAGTTTCTAGAAAGAAAATTTAAAAGATTATCTGATTTTATAACTGAAATAGTGGTTGTGTTTCTTGTTTTTTTTCCTTGACTCTTCAGCTTGGCTGCTGCTCATGCCTTCCTCCCACCAACAGAGCCCAGTACCCCCCTATTCCCATATCCTGCCCCCCTCCAGCAGCACAGCTTCCTGATTTCTTACCAATGGACTCCAGATCAGAGGGAGTTGTGGCACTATGGCCACCTTGGTGGGAGGGAGTGGTCCCCCCCAACCTTTCAGAGATATAGTTACCTGTCTTCTTTGAAACGCACCACCCCCAGCTCAACCACAAATCCTGAGCATGCTCTGCTGTTTTGGAGTTTTACTCCAGGCCCCTTTGGCAGACACAGTCTTGAGCTCCTAGCTGTTGAGCCAGCTCAAGGAGGACACAGTTTCAGCACTCAGTCAATGTGTAAAGTCTAAGCAGCTCCACTGCCCCATCCACAGGTGGTACCCGCCAGCTCCAGCATGTGGCCACCATGCTGATGTTCACAGAGCATTTGGTGTCCAGCCTTGTCTGGCAACCCTGGATAGTCCAGATGAGGCTTCTTACTGTGGGGTCTTGACAAAAGGGTGGCTTCCCCCGGAGCCTGTGTCTACGGTCGAATGTTTTAAGACTTGGGCATGTGAAAGACTCAAGGGTACCTCTGCGCGGTCAGTGGCACCTTCCTGGGGCTGGTTATATTGCACAGGCCAATGAGAGCCCATTCCCTCAGGTGTTAGTCCTTTGCACATGCCTGCCCTTACACAGAGCCTCACAGTGGCTTCATTGGAGACTGCCTCCAAGCCTCCTTTGCTCTCCAGAACTGAATGGAACACGGTGGTTCTCCAGGGAATAGGCTCAGGAAGAATGGGCTGCAGCCCCGGGCAAGGCCTCGTTGAGCAATGCACTCGTAGAGAAGCCAAAGTCAAGTGTGGTTTGATGCAGGTACTAGGCTTATTTTTGAGTCACTCAAACAACTGACCCCCATCTTCCATGGAAGCTGCTGTGCAGGCCTATCCCCGCAGGCCTACCCCTGCAGGCTGGACAGCTGGGCCTCCGGGTTGCTGCCTCTCTCCCTGCATCTGTCCATTTTCTTTGCTTTTAGGTTGTATGCCCTTCACATACAACCCCACACCCTGGAAGGAGGCAACAGATGCAGGGAGATGATTGGCCAGCCTAGGGAGGCCACTTACAGAGAGGACTTTGCATTTTGTGCTTGGCTCCAGCTGCTGTTGACAAGTCCTGGAGGCCAGAATTCCGGCGCTATGAAGTCCACCAAGGCAGGATGTCGGGTGTGGAGTATAGACTCCACGTGATCCAGTTGTTGAAAACACCAAACACCTAGCCAAGTGTGTGGTAGTTCACATCTGTACTCTCAGAGCTAGAGAGGCAGAGGTAGGAGGGTTGCTGTAAGTTCAAGGCCAACCTAGACTACGGCCAGTGAGATGTTGAAATTGGCAAAGCACTTTTTTTTTTTTTTTTTTTTTTTGAGACAGGGTTTTTTTGTTGCCCTGGCTGTCCTGGAACTCACCCTGTAGACCAGGGTGGCCTCGAACTCAGAAATCCACCTGCCTCTGCTGGGATTAAAGGCATGCGCCACCACTGCCCGGCTTTTTTTTTTTTTTTTTAAATATTTCAATTAAGTTTTTAAAGTGAATTTATTCTTTAATATTGTTTTGTATTTTAAGCAAGCAGGTTATGAATAATTTAAATATTTATTTATTTATTTTATGTATATGAGTACACTGTAGCTGTCTTCAGACACACCAGAAAAGGGCATCGGGTCCCATTACAGATGGTTGTGAGCCACCATGTGGTTGCTGGGAATTGAACTCAGGTCCTCCAGAAGAGCAGTCAGTGCTCTTAACTGCTGAGCCATCTCTCCAGCCTGGCAAAGCACTTTCTAGGCATG
Organism: Rhynchomys soricoides; assembly: GCA_019843965.1. Classification (NCBI taxonomy): domain Eukaryota; kingdom Metazoa; phylum Chordata; class Mammalia; order Rodentia; family Muridae; genus Rhynchomys; species Rhynchomys soricoides. Next base: position 14,790,134 of record JADRCH010000008.1, read on the forward strand.
GCTGTGTCTTGAGCTTGATCTTTGTAAACCAGCTAAACCTGGGAGAAGGAAACTGACTTTACAACATTGTCTTCTGACCTCCACATGTTCAGTATGGTACACACATGCCCATACACCACACACACACACACACACACACACACACACACACGCACGCACACACACAGAGGAACTTAAATATTTTAAATTTTAAAAAGTGTTCATGGGTCTGTGTGTGCTCGCATTGTAACGATACCAAACATTAGTGCTGGAAATTGGACTCCGGTCCTTGCAACAGCAGTATGAGCTCTTAACTACAGAGCTACTACCTCTCTAGCCCTATATGTAGCCCTAGCTGACCTTGAACTTACAGAGGTCTGCCTGCATCTCCCTTCCAAGCGCTGGGATAAAAGGGCTATGTTTCCATTCCCATCTAAATGGAAAACTGGGTAAAGGCCCTGTCCTGCTAGCCTAGAGACTTCCCACTAGAGTGAGGAGTGGGGCTAGCCTAGAGACCTCCCACTAGAGTGAGGAGTGGGGCTAGCCTAGAGACCTCCCACTTGGTTCTGCAACTTCATGATCCTGCAGCATTGCCATACTGAGGAATATGCATCTAAGGAAATCTTGGGGTCAAGGAATTCAAACTGTAGCAGTTGGTCCAGCTGCAGCTGTTGATTGGATTTCCTCAGCACATTGTCTTTGCAACTTTGTGAGTCTATGTGTATCCACTGCTGGGCCCTCTGCTCCCCTCCACGGATTTCTGTTTCTAGTTCTTCTTCTTCCTGGCTCCTCCTCCTCCCCCTCCGCCTCCCCCTCCTCCCTTTCCTCCCCTCCCCCTCCTCCCCCTCTCTGTCTTCTCCATCTTTTTTCTTTCTTCTTTTCTTCATTTTCTTCTCTCTTCTTTCTTCCTCCTCCTCTCTTTTGTTTCCTCTTCTTTTCTTCTTCCTTCTCCCCAATTCTTATCTTGTGTCTTAGTCGGGGTTTTACTGCTGTGAACAGACACCATGACCAAGACAACTTGTTTTGTTTTGTTTTTTCGAAACAGGGTTTCACTGTGTAGCCCTGGCTGTCCTGGAACTCACTCTGTAGACTAGGCTGGCCTCCAACTCAGAAATCTGCCTGCCTCTGCCTCCCAAGTGCCGGGATTAAAGGCGAGTGCCACCATTGACCAGCTCAAAGACAACTCTTATAAAGGGCAACATTTAATTGGGGCTGGCTTACAGGTTCAGAGGTTCAGTCCTTTATCATCAAGGCGGGAGCATGACAGCATCCAGGCAGGTGCAGTGCAGGAGAAGCTGAGAGTTCTACATCTTGTTCTGAAGGCTGCTAGCAGAAGACTGGCTTCCAGGCAGCTAGGATGGGGGTCTTAAAGCCCACACCCCCAGTGACACACCTTCTCTAACAAGGCCACACCTTTTTTTTTTTTTTTTTTGGTTTTTTGAGTCAGGGTTTCTCTGTGTAGCCCTGGCTGTCTTGGAACTCACTCTGTAGACCAGGCTGGCCTCGAACTCCACCTGCCTCTTTAACTCCAGTGCTGGGATTAAAGGCATGCACCACCACTGCCCGGCTTTTAAATGTATTTTTATTTATGTATTATGTGTATGTATCTGTGAATGTATGCCATACATGTGAAATGTACCCATGGACAACAGATGAGGGCCTCAGAACACCTGGAGTTGGCGTTCCTAGCCCAACGTAGATGCTAGGAATTGAACTCAGCTCCTTTGGAAGAACGGGAAGTACTCCTCCTACTACTCCTAACTACTGAGCCATCTCAGAGTCCAGAAGAGGGCATCCTTGAGATCCCCCTAGAGCTGGAGTTATAATCTGTTTTGAGTCTCATGACATGGGTCCTGAAAATTGAAACTCATTCCTCTCCAAAAGGAGTCTATAGCTTTAATCACTGAGTCATTTCTCCAGCCCCCCAGATGCAGATTTTAAAAAGCATTAGTCCATTATGATGGCACAGGCCTGGAATCCCAGCACTTGGGAGGCTGAAGCAGGAAGCCTAAGTGTTTAAGGGTGGTCTAGGCTGCACAGTGACACCTAGCCTCCAAAATCAACTAACCAACCAACCAACCAGACAAAATAACACCCCCCCAAATCAAACCAAAACCCCCTCAGCAACAACAAAATTCCAGGCTTGGAGGTATACACTTTATAATTCTAGCATAACTGTCACAAGTTCAAGGCCGGCTTGGCTACAGATGGACTCTCAGCCAGCTTGGGATACATAGCAAAAACCTATCTTAAAATCAACAAAGTAAAGTAGCCAGGTGGCAGAGGTGTACCCCTTTAATCTCTAAGGGTAGAGGCAGGTAGATCTCTGTGAGATCTTGAAGCCAGGCTGGTCTACAGAGTGAGTTCTAGGACAGTGTGGTGGTTTGACCCAGGGAGGTGTGGCCTTTTCGGTGGAAGTGTGACACTATGGGGGTGGGCTTTGAGACCCTCCTAGCTGCCTGGAAGTCAGTCTTCTCCTGATTGCCTTCAGATCAAGATGTACAACTCTTGGTTCTTTCTCCAACACTGTGTCTGCCTGCACACTGCCATGCTTCCTGCTATTACAATAGTGGACTGAACCTCTGGATCTGTAAGCCACACCTAATTAAATGTTGTCCCTTATAAGAGTTGCCTTGGTCATGATGTCTCTTCTCAGCAATGGAAATCCTAAGACATACAGCCAGTACTGTTACACAGAGAAACTTTGTCTCAAAAAAGCACACATCCTCCCCACCCCCACCCCCCCCAAAAAAGAACAAAGTGCCTTGGGTTGCAAGTGTTAAATGAATGAACAAACAAAACCATATTTATTCACCCGTGCTTTGGTTTGAGCCATACGGGTGATTTCTAGCAGGTCATTGTTTTCCATAGGTTACAAATGAAGGTCTGGGTATGTTTATCTTTGCCTATCCAGAATACAAAAACCTTTAAATTGCCCAAAATAAACAGTGCTCATTTGGAGGGGGTTCCTTTCCACTGATTTCTGTTGCCTTGGTAACTTGCAGCAGCCCAACTATGGCCTACATGTACCACAAAATCTGGCATGAAAATCCACTTGTCTCCCTGGGGGATTTTCCCAAGCACTGGGTCTTCCTCTCTGTCTCCCAGGGCAGGGCCACCCCACTGAGGCATAGGAAACAGGTTGAAGGGATCTCACTGTTTTGTTTGTTTTTGCTTTTAAACATTTGTTATTTATTTGCATATATGTGTGTGGGCATACATGTGTCATGATGCTGGTGTGGAGATCAGAGGACAACTGTGGTGATGTCAGTTCTTCTCTCCCTTATGTGGGTTTCAGGAAGCAGACTCTGGTTGCGAGGCTGGCAGTGTCTACGCACTGAGCCATAGTTATGTTAACTTCAACATTATTTATTTTTTTTTTTGAGTTTTTATTTACATGTACAAAAAAATATTGCCTGAATGGGCTTATGCACCATGGTATGCAGTGCCTGCAGAGACCAGAAGAGAGCATCAGATCTCCAATCATAGTGAACTGCCATGTGGGTGGTAGGAACTGAACCCAGGTCATCTGCAAGAGCAGCCAGAGTTCATTAGTTCATCTTTTCTTTCTTTTTTAGATTTATTTATTTATTATGTATACAGCATTCTGCCTGCATGTACACCTGCGGGCCAGAAGAGGGCGTCATGCATTTTTATTAATAAAGGACGTTAAAATGAGCATACCTATTTAAATACAAAAAAAAATTTCTCAACTTGACAATCGTCATGTTCAAATCGATTTGCCCGTATTGTTCATGGATGTCATAGTTTACAGACTATTTAGTTAATATTTTCCCTATCTATTCCTCTCCTTCCTCCCATTGCATGGCTTGCACCTCTCTGTCTGTTAAGCTGAGGACCATGAACATTTTGTCTCAGTGTTATCTTACTCATCTGAAAGGCTGTGGCTGGCTGCTGATATCTACAGAAGAGCTGGCAGGAGGGTCCTGCAGTGGGTGGGCACTCGAGACACCAAGTGTTAGGAACCCAGAGTGTGTGAGCTGACCCTCACTGGAAAGTCTATGGTCATGGCTTTTTGTCTTCTCTCTGCCTGTATTTATGAGGGCTCACTGAGTGGAGGAGAGACAAGCTGAAATGGTATTTTCTAGAAAACTACATTAGCCATAACATTTTAAGGCCAGCAGATGTTATATTTTAAGGTTAAATTACTGCATTTAAGAGATCTAGAAAATAAAAATGCTTCTAACCTGTAAACCCTACTTGCTGAAGCACAGATGACTTCCTGGAATGCTGGAGGCTGTTGCTCACGTAAGACAACACTGAGACACAGGTCTTTACTTCTATAAACAAGAGGTATGTAGGCAGGACGTACATAAGGATTATGCTGGCCCCTGATTGGACGAAGGTGAGAAGCACCATAGCCTTGTGGGTCTTGCTTTTATAAAACCCTTACTAATGTAATTCACCTCTGTGCTCTGAGAATCCCAGGTATGGACCTGGCTGGGGATTGGCTAGTATTTAATACAATCTCGATTTAAATTTGGCTAAAAAATTTTGGTTGTGGTCTTATTCTCAGCCAGTGGGATTAACCCTGCCTGCATGATTTCATCCTTCTCCCTGGGACAGATGAAACCAGAGGAAGGAGGAACATTTGTTAAAAATATGAAGAGCAACTGAGCATCATGGTGAAGCTCTCCAATGGACGTGTAGGTAGGCAGTGAGTGGCATTTTGTCTCAGCATTCTGGTTCTGTGCTGAGGTTTCAGCTGTACAGCAATATCTTCTAGAGCACTGAACAAGTGGACCTATGTCAGGACTTCCCAAGCTGGCCCCAGCTGTCAGCTGGGCATGGTCTCTGAGGCACTGCTTTTGGGACACATCAGGCTTTCACTTGGATGCAGACAGATCTACTCTGGCCCCATAGATCTAAAGAGAACCTTGGATCCTTGAGTACTACACAAACCAGGACTCAGGAAAGATGCACGACATAAGAGTTCCAGGCCTGGGGGCTGGAGAGATGGCTCAGTGGTTAAGAGCCCTGACTGCTCTTCCAGAGGTCCTGAGTTCAATTCCCAGCAACCACACGGTGGCTCACAACCATCTGTGATGGGGTCCGATGCTCCCTTCTGATGTATCTGAAGACAGTTACAGTGTACTCACATACAATAAATAAATAAATATTTAAAAAAAAAAAAAAAAAAAAAAAAGAGTTCCAGGCCTGGGATGGAAGAGCTTGGGTCAGACCCCAGCCACACTGGCACTTGACAAGCTACGCTCTAGCCCTGAGAGTGTGTGATGCGCCTTTTGCATCCTTTGAATCTCAGTTTGTCTTCTGGTGCCAAGGAATCCTGGAAACCCAATGTGCAGTTTTTGATGGCAGCCAAGGGAGGAAGGAGGAACATTTGTTCAAAATATGAAGAGCTACTGAGCATCATGGTCCATAGCAGTACTCTCTCCACGTAGGAGGCCGAGGTAAGAGGGTTGTCAGTTTAAAGGCCAGCTTGAGCGGTAGAGGAAGAGATTATTAAAACAAAACCCAAAGCTATGACTGGGTATGGAGGCACATTCTTGTAATCCCAGAACTCTAAAGGAGGTAGTAGATCCGAGTTCAAGTCATTCTCAGCCCCACAGCCAGTTCAAGACCACGCTGGGCCATCTGAGACCCTGCCTGTAAATGAATAAATTAATAAAATTGACTTTGAAGCCAGATATGGTGATATCTTTACTCCCAGCACTTGGGAGACTGAGTTTAAAGGGCAGGCATACATTTGAGGCCAGCCTGAGCTAAACACGGAGTTCCAAGCCAGTCAGGGCTACATAGCAAGACTCTGCTTCAAAACCAGAATTACTTTAGAATTCTTCCATATGTAATTAAGTAGTATTCAGACAATGAGGAGAACAGAAACATTCTTTAACCAGGGACAGAAACTGGTGGATGCTATAGAGAAAACATTCTGACTTAGGGCTACAGCTCTCTTGCAGGCACCACTTCTGCCCCAAGGCTGTGTGTGGGAAAGGGTGTGGAGGGGGGAGGGGAGGCGTGGTGGGTGGAGAATATGGGGGCTGGAGATGCTTGGTCTTCCCAGGGCCCACAGGGGCAGGTGTGAGCAACTTCAGCATGAGATGTTAAAATCAGCAAATCCTCAGGCTGAGTCAGGAGGAATTAGACTCTGCCTTACAAACTCACGATCTATTTTTATTCAAAGAAATGTACTTTGCCAAATTTGAAGGTGAGAAAAAAAAAATCCTTCCCACTAAATAAAATATCAGTAAAACATGGGAGGCTCTGTGCCCTTGAGTGATGGAGGCCCCAGGGGTGTGTGACATGGACCTAAAATTGACTTCTCACTTAACTTTGCTTGTCAAACACAAAATGTTAACCTCGCTTTCAAAAGTATAAATTAAAAAGGGTGTTTCGGGGCTGGAGAGATGGTTCAGGGATTAAGAGCATTGGCTGCTTTTCCAGAGGTCCTGAGTTTGGTTTCCAGCACTGATGCCAGTCAAGTGGCTCAATTGTAACTCCAGCTCCAAAGCATCTACACCCTTTGCTGGACTCCTGAGGTACCCACATGCATATAGCATATGATAAGCACAGACATGCACGCACGCACTCATGCACGCACATGCGCACATAAACTTTCACTGAGGCACTGTTTCTAAGAAATCACTGAACATGAGTATATACAAACAAGGCATCAGAATAAAACAACATGTCCACTTTTAATATTTGTACAGTTTTATCTTTAAATTCTTGCCTGGAAAAATATGAACAAACCCAGGTTCACCATACTAAAATAATGGTTTAGCAGACTGCTGTAAAAGTAGCACATACAAATTACAGAGTTGACTCACATTCTTAGGTTCTGTGATTACCGAGAGGCTTTCCCCTGCCCTCCGTGCTTCATTATATTTCTTAAGAATACAGGAGCAGCTGGGCAGTGGTGGCACACACCTTTAATCCCAGCACCTGGGAGGCAGAGGCAGGTGGATTTCTGAGTTCGAGGCCAGCCTGGTCTACAGAGTGAGTTCCAAGACAGCCAAAGCTACACAGAGAAACCCTGCCTTGAAAAACAAAAAACAAAACTAAACAAAAGAATACAGGAGCAGTAGCTTATCACAAGTCTCCACTAGCACATTAGGTGGAATCAGAACACACCAGACCCGTCAGGATGAGAGGCCTCAGAACAACCGGGAGTCAGTTTTATGCTTCTTCCTGCTCTGGATATTTAGGATTTTGTGGTGTGCCTGATGTTAACATTGCTGCTGTTTGAAGTAATCCTTATATGCTCCTCTTATGGCAACAAAAGCAATTCTACCCAAGATTGTCCTATGTAAATGTGAGTTAACACTACTGAACATCAGGTTACCAACTATTATCACAATGGTAGGAAAGACAGGGGCTCCACACAGAATTCTAGTAGCAGAGACATGATCTGCGAAAGGATTAGCTTCAGCTGGAATTTAAGGAACAGGACAACCTGTCCCTGGAAATATACTGTTCAAGATTTGTAGCTTATTTGAGGATTTGCTCCTTAGTCTAAGCACATAGTCCTTCCAGCAAATCCTTTTGCCCAGTTATCAGCATGACAGGAAGAGTGGAAAGTCTAATCAAAGAAGTAAAGGGTCTGCTCACTCCATAGCATCCAGCGAGTCTTTATGGCCTACAACCTGCATCGCTGTTACTGTTCCGTGAGTCAGCGGTCCAACAGATAGACCCAACCATTAGTCCTACTGCAGCAGAAGGGCAAGCTTTTGAGATCAGTCTATCTGCAAGATCCAAGACCTAAACGACTGGACCCAACTTTGGAAAAACTATTAAGTCTTCAGCATTGCGCTGAGGACATACCACTCTGGCTGTGCTGTTTTCTCTTTGCTTGTCATCTACCTCCCAGCGTTGTGGACAAGCCTTGTGAACTCACTTAGCAGATCCTCTGCACCTGTGTGGACTCACCCGTTTGGCTCATCTATCATCTTCATCAGTGGCAAAACACACCCACAACTTCTGTCCAGCATCTGTTGAAGGGCTTGGTTCGGCATCTTCTGTGGAACTGGCCTGCTCAACCCTGCCCAGGGCCTGCTCAGGGCCAGGCCCCTGGGACAATAGCACTGAGAGGTGGGGCCCTGCCACCCAGCCTCCAGGGTGCTGCAGCTCAGAAAGGTAGAGAGGCTGGCTCAGGCAATAGTGCATGGCGGCACGGCAGAAGGCTTATTTGTCTGTTTTATGTCATGCGTGCGTGCATGTGTGAGCACACACCTGAACATGCCTATCTGTCATGGGGTGTGTGGAGGTCAGAGTACAACTCGCAGGTGTAAGTTCTCTTTCCACTCTGGTTTATGAGGATTTAACACAGTGTCAGGCTTGGTGGCAATTGCTCTTAATGCCTGACAGTCTCACCCTCTCCCAAGAGGAAAGACATTTAAAATAAACACCTACATGACTTTTCTCAATGTAGACATAAATGACAAGGTAAATGGCTGTTACTTTTTTTATTGCAGTGATAAAACATCATGACCAGCTGGGCAGTAGTAGCACACGCCTTTAATCCCAGCACTTGGGAGGCAGAGGCAGGTGGATTTCTGAGTTCGAGGTCAGCCTGGTCTACAGAGTGAGTTCCAGGACAGCCAGGGCTACACAGAAAAAACCCTGTCTCGAAAAAACCAAAACAAACAAACAAACAAAAACAAAAAACAAAACCCATCATGACCAAAGCAACTTATAAAACAAAGTATTTAATTTGAGGTTCACAAGTTCAGAGGGTTAGATCCCATAACCACTATGGTAGGGAGTACAGCAGCAGACAGGTGGCAGGCAGCAGGCTTGGCACTGGAGCAATAGTGAGAGCTTATATCTCCAGACACAACACTAAGGCAGAGAGAGCCCTCACCTCCAACAAGGCCACACCCTCTAATCCTGCCCAAACAGTTCCATCAACTAAGGGACAAGTAAGCATTCAAACAAATGCTTATGGAGGCCATTCTCACTCAAAGCACACCATAAGATCCTAGCAGTTACTTTTCTCATTGCTGTGAGAAAATATCCAGTCCTCGGGAAGCAGAGGCAGGCAGATCTCTGAGCTCAAAGTCAGCCTGATCTACAGAGCAAGTTCCAGGACAGCCAGGGATACACAGAGAAACCCTGTCTCAACAAGTAAACATCTAACAGAAACACCTGAAGGACGGGAAGACTTGAGGTTATGTTTCCAGAGGGCTCAGTCCATGGTTGTTTGGTTTTGTGTTCTTCACAGAGCATAGCAACAGAACAGGTTCTTACCTCATGGCACATGGGAACTGGGGGAGACGTAAAGACAGACAGCACTCACCCATGCATGGGTCCACATACTCTAAGAATTCATCCCTAGTGCCCACCTCTTTTTTTTTTTTTTTTTTTGGTTTTTCGAGACAGGGTTTCTCTGTGTAGCCCTGGCTGTCCTGGAACTCACTCTGTAGACCAGGCTGGCCTTGAACTCAGAAATCCGCCTGTCTCTGCCTCCCAAGTGCTGGGATTAAAGGCGTGTGCCACCACTGCCTGGCTAATGCCCCACCTCTTTAAATTTCCAGAACATCCCAAAATAGTGCCACCAGCTTGTGGACCTAGGCTTCAACACACAAAATGTGGGCATCGCTCATTGAGTTCATGATGAACCTCCAACTTATTATGTAGTCAAGGCTAGCCTTCTACTTCTGTTTGTTCCTCTTCCACTTCTTAGAGCTGTGACTCTAAGTAGCACCATACTTACTTTTTTTTTTTCTTTTTCTTTTTACTCTCGTGGTTATGTTTTGTGACCAAACCTGTGACCAGCAGGTTTTTGCAGATGTCAGGCAAACAGTGATCTATGTCTTCAGCCCTACCTCAGCCTAGCTCTCCAGGTACTTTGATTTGTACATTCATTCACTTAATATTCATTCCGCTGTGGGCAGTGTTAATTTTTTGTTTACTTGTTTTGAGACAGGGTTTCTCTGTGTATCCCTGTCTGTCCTGGAACTAGCTCTGTAGACCAGACTGGCCTTGAGCTCAGAGATCTGCCTGCCTCTGCTTCCCAAGGACTAGAATTAAAGGCATGTGCCGTCACCATCTGGCACACTGTTAATTTTTTAAAAATCACATTTATTTATATATATTTATTTATTTATGTGTAGGTGCATGTGTATGTATATGTGCATATTTCCAAACACACACGCACATACATACACACACAGAGTTATAAAAAGATTTAAAAATCCATACAGACTACATGACCCAGCTATTAACATGTGGGACAAATGAAATTTGATCCGTATCCATACAGGGTCTTCCTGGGCATGGAATTCCTGGTTTGGAATGGCAGGCAGTATGACTGAGATTTTTAGAACAAAACTTTCGGCTCTGGCATCCCCAGCAGGTTTGGCTGCCCTTACAGGTATGCTGGTTAAAGAGGAGTGAGGCAAAAAGCAGAGAACGTAGGATTCACTCCTAGTGGCCACAGTGGAAAGAACAGAGTGGAAGGTTCAGGGATCCTAAGTCCACTTTCCCAGAATTGGTGTGAGCATTAGGTTTAAGTAGAGGATGAATGGGGCCCGGCAATCATGTCGAGGTGCGAGCCGATTGATCATGTGTCAGTTCTGGTTCTGCAAGGTGGTCCTTCAGGTTGTCAGCACTTGAGGGGAATGATCCAGTTCTCCAATAAAGATTGCCTCTGCTCCAGGGTGTGGCCTCGCCATGCAAGGTTAGAGCAATACCTTATCTTTCTGCCTTTAATCTTGTCCTTCTGAATAAGGAGACAGTGCTTTTTCAGGAAAAAGTAGCTGCTACTCCCCCCCCCCCCCCCCCGCCCTGGTTTTTTGAGACAGAGTTTCTCTGTGTAGCCCTGGCTGTCCTGGAACTCACTCTGTAGACCAGGCTGGCCTGGAACTCAGAAATCCGCCTGCCTCTGCCTCCCAAGTGCAGGGATTAAAGGCATGCACCACCACTGCCCGGCTTTCGGCTTTCTTTTTCTTAAGAACTTTGTCTTGTTTCTGCATCTGGCCTGGGATGGATGTCAATTCTTCTGTTTCGGCTCCATGTGTGTGCGCCTGTGTCTGTGGGGGTCAGAAATTGACATCTTAAAAGTGTTTAGTGTCTTCCTTAATCACTCTCCTTATTTTGTGTGTATGCTTATATGCGCATATGTGTGAGATGTGTGTGGTCTATGTGTGGGAACAAGCCTGGCGTGGTGGAAAGAAGCCCCACGTGTCTGTCCCGGACGCTGCAGCTCTGGGTGGGACAGGAGACATGCGGGAAGTGGCCATGTGTCTTCCCACACAGTCCGACTGGCAGGTGGGGGCTGTGGGAAGCCTTTGTGGGCCCTGACCGTGGGTGGGGTAGGGGGCTATTCCCAGGGAACTCTTGGCAGCCGTGTCCGTTGGTTCTCTAACCCGGGGCACCACAGTTGCTGCAGGGTGCTGCAGGACTAGCTGGAGCGCAGCTGGGGTTCCCCCCGGGACCGGGTCTTGGTGGCTTGGGGCATGCCCGGCTAGCTGCTTAGGCTTGGGTGAATGGGTACCGTCTGGGAGCGCTGGGAAGCCCTCAGCAAGAGATAAGACGCAGCTCCTTAATCGAGGGCCGGATCCCTCGCTTCCCACAGCTGGTCCAGATGAAGAGACAGTCCATTTCTAAAACGTTTATTTTCATCCTGTGGAGAGTGGAGTGGATGGAATTATACCCCCACTCCTCTGGGAGAGGTGAGGCAGATAGAGTAACTGGGAAGGGGCGTGGCTAAGCCTCTAGGTGTCTCATTAACATGGGGATGGCTTGGGGCTGTGTGGACAGGCCTCTACCTGGGGCGTGGCCATGCCTCTACCTGAGGAGGGTTGGTACGTGGTACAGCCAAAAAAGCCTCTGGGGAGCTTTGGCATAACATTTCTGGTCCATTGCGGATTCCACTGGGTTGCCCAGAGTTTTAAGCCTGTGCTCAACCGGGTGCCAGACTGCCTGCCCCACAGTATATGTACACACATGTGGACAGGTGTACTACACATGTGTGAGTGTTTGTGTGTGTGTGTGTGTGTGTGTAAGCCAGAAGAAGGTGCCGGGTATCTTCTCAATCCACCTCGGTTATTTGAGGCAGGATCTCTTAATGAACTTAGCAATTTAATTTTTCAACTCAGCTGACAGCCTCCTAACCCCAGGGGTCGCCTTGTCTCTACGCCTTTTGAGAGCTGGAGTTGGAGGAGGGGACAGGACCACATTTAACTTTACCATGCGCCTTAGGATTCAAACTTTGTCCTTTTGCATGCCCAGCAACTGCTCTTAATTACTGAGACACTGCTCCTAACTCAATTTTTGTTTAATTTTAAACATTAAAAAATAATTTTATGGGCAGTGGTGGCGCATGCCTTTAATTCCAGTACTCAGGAGGCAGAGGCAGGCGGATTTCTGAGTTCGAGGCCAGCTGGTCTACAGAGTGAGTTCCAGGACAGCCAGGGCTACACAGAGAAACCCTGTCTCAGAAAAAAAAAAGAAAAAGAAAAAAATAATTTTATGTGTATGAGTGTTTGCCTGCATGTATATCTGTGTACCACATCAGTGCCTGGTGTCTGAGTAGCACTTGGGGTTACACATGGTTGTGAGCTGCCACGTGGGTGCTGGGAGCTGAACCTGGGTTCTCAGGAAGAAAACACAGTGCTTTTAACCACAGAGTCATCTCTCCAGCCCTCTATATTATTATTATTATTATTATTATTATTATTATTATTATTATTAGACAGTTAGGTTGGCTGGTCAGCATGCCATGGAGACCCTTCTGCATCTGCCTCCTTAGTGCTGGGATTATAGGTACATACTCAGCCTTTAAGATAGGTGGAGGAATCTGAACTCAGGTCCTCATAATTGTAGGACAGTCACTTTGTTGACTGAGCCACCTTCCCCACCTTGACTGGCTCTTTTTTTTTGTTTGTTTGTTTTTTTCGAGACAGGGTTTCTCTGTGTAGCCCTGGCTGTCCTGGAACTCACTCTGTAGACCAGGCTGGCCTCGAACTCAGCAATCCGCCTGCCTCTGCCTTCCAAGTGCTGGGATTAAAGGCGTGCACCACCACTGCCCTGCTTGACTGGTTCCTTTTAACCTTTCATCTGCAGCCCCATTACTTGGTCCAAGCAGGGAGGTGTGCATTCTCCACACACTGGTTCTATCTGTGCACACAAACACTGGAAGTCATAGATATTTTTCTTAGCTTTGGCACATAACAGGAACACATGCTCCTCAGAAAACCAGCCTTGGGCCTGACTGAGAACACCAAAGGGCAGGTGGATACTTATCATGACACACTGAATAGAAAGGCTGACACTCACTGGAACTGCTTGTGAGAATGTTCGTCAGTCAAACGGAATTTCCAGTCCTTGCATTAGATGGAAGGGACTTTATTCTTTCAATATATATTCCTCACGAAAGCACTCAGTTCTTATAGGAAAATGAGACTACAGTTTGGGGAGGGGACCACATCACCTTCCTTTCCCCAAGGCCAGCTGCTCAAAGCCTCCTATAATGTGCTGGGAGTTTTGCCATGGGGGATGACTCAGTAGATTAGCCGGCTGTACACCTGGAAATGGAGTTGAGTTTTTAGCTTTTGCCAAAACTGCTTATGAAACCATACTTATCCATGGTGCCCACGAATGTAAAATTGGTTCATAGTTTCCCCTGGCTAAATAGCTAAATTTAGTTCTTGTCTAGATGCACCTTATCGCTTCCAACTGGCTTAGTCAACTACTCTGCATCCCTGACCAGGACCCTCTGGTAATGACAACGGCATTAGTTAGCAATACTGGCGATCAGCGCTGGATACAAATTTAAAAACCTGTTCAGAGCAGTGTTGGTGTGGTCAGTCTATATTCCATGGCGGTAGGATTAGGAGTTAAAGGGTAACTTGGGCTGCCTGAGTTCCTGTTTCAAAATGATTACAAAGAACATATCAAACTAAAACAAGATCTGTGCCTCTTCACTGTGCGCTCCTGTGGATGAATGTGTGAGCCCCTCAGATCCTGTCCTTGTGTGGATGACTTTGGGCAATTCCTTACCTGGTGGGGCAATTCCAGCGCTCCTTCGCACCTACTTGGTAGTCTGCCAATTAGTATTCTGGTCTGTACCACCAGTTTGTGAAGGAGTCACACAGAAGGGACTAGCGGCTTCTCTTGGGCTATGCGAATGTTTTGTTTCCAGTTCAGCAATAGTTTCCCAAAGCCTATTCTCGGGCGCCTCTTCCTGCGACAGAATGCTTCGCTCATCCTACTCGCGCAAACCGTACCGCAAGTTCGAATAGAGCAGATCACTGTCGCCCCTAAACTGTGCCCACTTCGAACCCACCTTTATAGCAACCCATGGGGGCGTGATTAGGCTGCACAGCGTGCTGACGTCACGCGCGACGGAGGGCGGGCCAGCGCCGGCGCCGGCGTCCCTCACTGGGTCCCTAAGCTCCGGCGCTCAGGCTTCAGCCTCTGCTGCCCGGCCGGTGCTTGTCTCCCACCGTCCACTCCCCGCCACCCGGTCCTCACATCGTCCGGACCGTGCCGCCGCCATGGGCCCGCGCCAGCCGCGCTGCGGGGCCGGGAGCCGCTAAGGTGCGGTGCGAAGATGGGCGAGGGCGGAGCAGGGCCCGAGTGCCAGCCCCAGCAGTCCGGGCGCCCCGCGCGCGCCCGCCCGCGTCGCCGCGGGGATGCCCGCGCCCGCCGCCGCGCCCTGAGCGCCTTTGTCTGCCTTCCGCGCCTCTCGCATCATCCCTAGTTTAGCCGGCGCCGGATCATGGAGCTGAGCCAGCCGACCTCTCTGTCGGACCACGACGAGCCGGCGTCTGGGCCCCAGCGCGGGGTCAAGGGGCCGGTGGGGCCCGACGCTCCTCGCGGCTGGTCAGATGAGCCCGAGGAACACGCCCAGCTTCAACGGTGGCTAGAGGGACCCAACGCGCCAATCTGCTGGCCCGAAGAGGTAGAGGAGCCTCACGCTCCTAGTCGCTGGGCCAAAGAGCCCAACGCCCCTCGCTGCTTGTCCCAGGAACCCGACGAATCCTCTCACTTGGCTAAGGAGCTGGAGGAACCCGACGCCCCTCGCTGCTGGCCCCAGGAGCCTGATGAATCCTGTCACTTAGCTAAGGAGCTAGAGGAACCCGACGCCCCTCGCTGCTGGCCCCAGGATCCAGACGCACTGTGCCACTTAGCCAAGGAGCTGGAGGAACCCGACGTCCCTCGGTGCTGGACCCAGGAGCCAGACGCACCGTGCCA
>JADRCH010000008.1:14805305-14823268 GCA_019843965.1 Rhynchomys soricoides
CCCGACGTCCCTCGGTGCTGGACCCAGGAGCCAGACGCACCGTGCCACTTGGCCAAGGAGCTAGAGGAACCCGACGCCCCTCGCTGCTGGCCCCAGGAGCCAGACGCTGCCTGCCTCTTGGCCAAGGAGCCGGAGGAACCCGACGCCCCTCGCTGCTGGCCCCAGGAGCCAGACGCACCGTGCCACTTGGCCAAGGAGTGGGAGGAATCCGACGCCTCTAGCTGCTGGCCCCAGGAGCCCGACGTACGGTGTCTCCTGGCCAAGGTGTGGGAGGAATCCGACGCACCGTGCCTCTTGGCGGAGGAGCTGGAAGGGCCTGACGCCCTTCACTGCTGGCCCCAGGAGCCCGACGAATCCTGTCACTTGGCTAAGAAGCTGGAGGAACCCGACTCCCCTTGCTGCTGGCCCCAGGAGTCAGACGTACCAGCACCGTGCTTGTTGGTCAAGGATCTGGAAGAGCCTGAGGTCTCTCACTGCTGTCCTCAGGAGGCGGACACAGAGTGCCTCTTGACTAAGGAGCCAGAGGAGTCTGACGCCTCTCACCTGTGGCCGGGGGAGCCCGATGCATCGTGCCTCTTGGTCAAGGACCCGGAGGAGGCCGATGCACCTCACTGCTGGCCGGAGGAACCCGAGGAGCCCGACTCTCTCAGCGCACCGTGCTTCTGGGCCAATGAACCAGATGAGCCCGAAGCACCTCGCTGTTGGTCCGAGGGGCCCCAGGTGCTGTGCCTCTGGCCGGAGGAGCAGAACTCAACGCGATGCTGGCAGGAAGAGCCCGATGCACCCTGCTTCTGGCCCGAGGATCCAGAGGAACCCAAAGTTTCGTGTCTCCAATTTAAAGAGCCGGAGAAGCCCAAAGTCCCGTGCAGTTGGCCCGAGGAGCTGGAAGACTGCTGCCCTACGCGGGGCCTACCCCTAGAGCCCTTGCTCGCCGAGGGCGAGCTACTGCAGGCATGTCCCGGGCCACCCTCGGACCCAGGCCCGGCGTTGTCGCTGCCCAGCGAGCCCGGGACAGCTCAGGAGGAGGGTGCACGCCTCAGGACAGTATTCGACGCCCTGGACAGGGATGGGGATGGCTTCGTCCGCATCGAGGATTTCATCCAATTCGCCACGGTCTATGGGGCAGAGCAGGTAACTGAGTACAGTTCTGGTCGGGAGAGATGTCGCTGATTTCTGTTCAGAATAGTTTCTCTGGAATCCCCTCTTCTCTCTCAGAGGAAGGTATACCCGAGAGTCAGGTGTCCCCTCCTCTAAAGTTACACTTGCTACTTATTTCCTAGATCTGGGAGTGGGAACTCTTTTCACTGCCTTCCTTCTGCCACCTGTGTTAGGACCTCAGAAGCCAGACTTATAGATTCCTTTCGAGTAGAGTTAGTTTATTATGTGTTTACCATTTGTTATACTAGGTTTTGTTTGAGAGACTGTAAATAGTGGCCAGAAAGTCCTAGGCACCAACAAATGTTAATTTCTGGCTGAAGATGTAATCTGTGGAAAAGTATTTGCCTCATGCTCATAGCCGGGAACTCAGTATTTTTTATCAATAAAAGGATAGATATCTGCTCTACAATAAAGTGGCAAAATCAACAAGCACAGGTAAATCTTAAGCTCGGCATGATGGTGCATACTGATAGTCCCGGCATCTGTGAAGCTGAGACGGTACTGCTGGAAGTCCAAGGCCAGCTTAGTCTACGTAGTGAGTTCAAGACTAACTTGAGCTACAAAGTAAGACCCCGTTTCAAAGCACACACATGCATGTGTGCACACATTCTAGAATACACACCCAGCTCTGTACCATGATCAAGAAAAGGAAGAGAATGAGCCCAGGAGTTTCATGGCCGGTGTCAAATGTGGCAGAGCTGTCAGGGCCTCTGCTCTCACCGAGCTGAGATGTATGGACGGGTAACAGGCACAGTTCATGTGCAAGGGTCCCACACATCCCCGGGGGGCTCTTGGAGAAGCAGGATCAAGACCAAGGCCTTGTTATTGTCCCTTCAGCACTTAATTGTTCGGGGTGAAGATGGCACCAGGGCAGTATGCTTTGCAGCAACCCAGAAGACACTAACTATGGCACGATCCCCTTTATTTATTGGTTGGGGGGGCTGGAGAGGTGGCTCAGCGGTTAAGAGCATTGGCTGCTCTTACAGAGGACCCAGGTTCAATTCCCAGCACCCACAAAGCAGCTCACAACTGTCTCTGTAACTCCAATTCATGAGGATCCGACACCCTCACACCGACAAACATGTAGGCCAAGCACCAAATGTACATTTAAAAAGTTATTTACTGGTTGGAAGTCCCTGAAAAGACACCAACTGTGTTACATGTTCCCCTTTATTTTATTTATTGGTTGGAAGTCTCTGAAATTTTCATCTGTTAATTTTCATATTATTCATTTTTCACATATGCAGACATTTGTTAAGTGGGTGTTTAAGTACATTCGCTTGTTTGAGTGGTCTTTAAGAAGAAGAGATAAAAATGAGCTGGGTGTGGTTGCATATACATCTGTAGTCTTCTTGCACACAGGAGGATGTCAAAATTGAGGTCAACCTGGGTACAAAGCAAGACTCTGTCTCTAAAAACCGAAGGGGAAAAGGGCAAAGTTGATATATTTCTGTTAGTCGTACTGTTCAAACCTCTCTATCTGCCAAACCTCTCTATCTGCAGCATCCGTAGAGCAATTGGGAAGAATTGCCCTGGTTAACTTGGAGCTCCCTGTTGAGGTGACACTGTGGGGCCAGGTGGCTTCTTACCATTGAGCCCTCTTGCTGGCCTTTCTCCTGGAACTTGAGTTCTTGTACTTCCGTCTCTTTCCTGGGCTGGAGAGGTCTTTCCAGTGCTTGGCAGTTGTTTCCTGGTGTAGTGTGTCTTCTCTTTTGTTCTTGCCTCTAGCTCCAATCCGACTGAGAAGGCTAAGCCAGGCAAAGCTGCATTTGCTTGTTCCCATAACCCACTCTGCTGTTCCGCTCTCACTGTGTCATTGCTAGTTCTCTGAGGTGGTGATTAGCTAAGCAGTTCTGCTCTTACTTTACAGGTAAGAAGCTAGAAGCCTGAGAATGGCTACATACCTTTCCCAGGCCTCACTGCTAGAACAGGGCTGGAGACTCTCTTTTTTAGCTCTAAACCCACAGATGACTCTGGAAGGAATTGCTTAAAAGTCTTTCTACCAAGTTTCAATTTAGTGAATTGTATAACATTCTCTTTGAGAAATGTCTTTGGTTATCACCTCCCCAACTTGATTACTTTGGGGAAGACGTGGCGGCACTTCTTCCTCAGCCCTTTAACCCTCCTCAAAAGGTCTCACCATGTAATTCTGGCTGGTCTAGAACTCACAGAGATCCACCTGTCTCTGTGCCACCATTCCCAGTGTGGCACAGTCCTGAATGCAGACTAAAATGGGTCACAGTTGTTTGCTCTGATGGTTCCTGGTGGAATGTGCAGTTTGGGAAGCCCCAATGGCCAAGGGCTTGTTGGGATGGAGAGTGGAGGGCAGTCCCCTTGGTCCTTTTGTTTTTTAACCTCTTGGGAGGAAGCAATGTTGGGTTGGCTCAGCTTCCTGGACTTAGAGCCACCTCCTGGGTTGTGCAGGACACTTCTTGTTTTCTGTGAGTGCTCTTACTGTTCTGGAGTAGATAACACACAAAGGGATGAAAGTTAATCTTTCTATGAGTGTAAGGTGAGAAGGCAGCCTTCAGTGACTCAGCTTTGATGAATAGATCATGGAGGAGCAAAGGCAGGAACACTAACCAATAGTGCAGGAGTTTAGAGAAAAACAAAGCATTCCCGCAATATATGTAGTTTGATTTTTTTTTTCTTTTCTTTTTTTTTTTTTTGAGACAGGGTCTCACTATGTAGTTCTCGCTGTCCTGGAGCCAGGACACTCTGTAGAGCAGACTGGCCTTGAACTCACAGAGATCCATCTGCCTCTGGCTCCAGAGAGCTGGGATTAAAGGGATGTGCCACCATGCCTGGCTGTATTTTGATATTTTTAAGATGAAAGAAATCTTGAATGTACGTAGTAGAGAGAGCTGGTGAATGATGCCTCTCTGGCTGTCCCTCAGGTCCCAGGGGTTTCAGGACTCAGCTCATCTGTGGACGGCCTTCCACTACTTTGCTTTGAAAAGGTTTATTATTACTTTATGTGTCTGAGTGTCTATGAGGTGGTCAGACCCTCAAGCTGGGGTTACAGGAGGCTGTGAAGCACCTGACATGGGTGCCGAGAACCACACTGCATCTCTGGAAGAACGGTAAAGCCCTTCGTCACTGAGGCATCTATCTCTCCAGCCCCTGCCCTTTTCAAAGCAGATTCCTGACTCCATTCCTGACACTGTGTATGCTTTTGGTTTGTTATTTCAATACAGGGTTTCTCTGTGCAGCCCTGGCTGACCTGGAACTCACTCTGTAAACCAGGCTGTCTTCGAACTCAGAGATTTGCCAGCCTCTGCCTCCCGAGTGCTGGGATTAAAGGTGTTTGCCACCACTGCAGACCATTAATGATTGATGCCGCTAATCTTTATTCGTAAATGATTCTGAATTTATCTAAAAAATAAGGATTTTTTTTTTTTTTTTTGAAACATGGTCTCAGTTTGTAGCCTTGACTGGCCTGGAACTTACTGAGATTTACCTGTCTCTGTCTCCCGGGTGCTGTGGTACCTAACCTAGGCTAAGGATTTTTTTACAAAAAATTTATTTCTTGAGAGTGTGCATGGACAGGTGTGCCAAGTGCTTGTGTGGAGGTACTAGAAGAATTCTGAGGAGTTTGGAATCTCCTTCCGTGTGTGCCGTCAGGTCCTCAGGCTTGGCAGTGAGCGCCTTCACCTACTGAGCCGTCTCTCTGCTCTGTTTCTAGTTTTTAAATTTAATTTCTTTGAGAATGGAGGGGTGTCAGTGATGAGGAGGGTGACCTTGAGCTCCAGCTACCCCCATCTCCCAAGTACTGGGATCCCTGGTCTGAGGCACTAGCTGGGCTCCAGTGTCCTTTATGTAATCTGTTTATGAAGGTAGCATTTTCAATTATTAAGCAGGTTTTCTGAATTTTTAATAGGAGCACTCCCATTTATAATAGGGATGGCTGTCATGTCCCTCCTTTCTCTTTCTGCCAAAGTGTCATGGTGTGTGTGGATCTGATTGCCTCACCTGGTGGCAGATCAGGTGTGTGATACCATCCAGTGTCACTCACAGGAGTCTGGAGGGGACAGGAGGAAGGGCGTGTGGACATGGTAGAACTTTCTAGTTGCCTCTCTTTTTTTCCACTTTCATATTTTTTTCTTTTAGGCAGGGTCTCAGGTATCCTAGATTCGCCTTCAGCTGGCTCTGTGGTGGAAGCTAACCTTGAACTTCATCTCCTCGAGTGCTGGGACTGTAGGTGTATGCAGTCACACCCTGTTTCCTGTGGTGCTGGGTGCTGACCTCGGGGCTTCTGAATTGTGAGAAGGAGTTGGCCTCTTTCTGGCTTGCCTTTTGGTCACCGATGTTGTTTGTTTTTGAGACAGATTCTCAGCCAGGCAGTGGTGGTGCATGCCTTTAATCCCAGCACTCGGGAGGCAGAGGCAGGCAGATTTCTGAGTTCGAGGCCTACAGAGTGAGTTCCAGGACAGCCAGGGCTACACAGAGAAACCCTGTCTCGAAAAACCAAAAAAAAAAAAAAAAAAAATAGTAATAAAATAAAAGAGAGAGACAGAGACAGACAGACAGACAGATTCTCTATAAGCTCTGGCTGTCCTGGAACTCTATGTAGACCAGGCTGGCCTCAAACTCATGGAGATCCTCCTGCCTCTGCCTCCCAAGCACTGAGATAAAAGGGCTTCACTACCACCGCTCTTTTTTGATGTTTGATACTGTGCTAATATCTCGCTGGTTGTTTCCTGTCTCTGCCCTAGCCTTGGGTTTGTCTATGTGTAGGAATGAAAATGGGCTTATAATGGCCAGACTTGATGTCACACTGCTTTAGTCCTAGCGTTTAGGATACAGAGGCAGGCAAATCTCTGTGAATCTGAGGCCAGCCTGGTCAACATAGTGTGTTCTAGGTCAGCCAGGGCTACACTAGTGAGATTCTGCCCCAAAAGGAAAGAGAAAAAGAAAAGAAAAGAAAAGAAGGAGGGAGGGAGGGAGGGAGGGAGGAAAAGAAAGTGGGCATGCGTGGACTTAGATGTGTGTTTGTGTGTGTGTGTGTGAGAGAGAGAGAGACAGAGACACACAGAGAGAGAGAGAGAGAGAGAGAGAGAGACAGAGACACACACAGAGAGAGAGAGAGACAGAGAGAGAGACAAAGAGACAGAGAGCTTGAGGGATGTGTACCATGTGTACCTCTGGGTCTGTGTTGACAGAATTGCCAAAATCAGATGAAGTTCCTGTTTGTGCCTGGATAACAGCTGTGTTAGCATCTAAAAAGAACCTGTTTTGTCTTCTAAAAGTAACCTTTGCTTATTATCAGGCAAAGCTCCTGAAAACAGTGGTGTGAAACACAAGACAGTTTGGGCGTGGTGGGTCAGGCTTTAATCCAGCACTGAGGAGGCAGAGGGGAATAGGTCTCTGTCAGTTGAGGGCCAAACTGACCTATATAGTGAGTCTCATTCCAGTAAGGGCTACATACTATAAATAACATAAAAATAAAAGTGGCAGGGTGGCGGTGGCGGTGGTACATGCCTTAATCCCAGCGCAGGATGTAGATGCAGGCAGATCTCTGAGTTCGAGGCCACCCTGATCCATGGAGTGTTTCAGAACAGCTAGGGTTATACAGAGAAGCCCTGCCTTGAAAAAAACAAAAAAATAAAGTTAAACAACAAAATAAAAATTATTATTTGGGGCTGGAGAGATGGTTCATTGGTTACGTGCATATATTACTCCTGCAGGACCCAGGGTTGGTTCCCAGTACCTGACTTGAGTGGCTCACAGCTGCCTGTAACTTCAGCTTCAAGAGATGCCGTGCCTCTGGCCTTCACAGGTTCTTGAACTCACACAGACACATAATTAAAAATAGTAAATATAAGTCTTTATACTAAGTAATACAGAGACCAGGTGTGGTGGCTTTCTGCTGTAATGCCAACTTTAGGAAGGCCAAGGCAGGGAATCTGATGTGAGTTCAAGGCCAGTTTCAGTGTCAACTACAGGTAGAGGGATGGCAAAATGTAACAATGTGTGTGACCAGTATCTCCTTCTGAGAAGATTATTGCATCATTAGTGTATTTCCTTTCAATTTCTTGTTTATTTTGTATTTTTGAGATAGAGTTTCTCTGTGTAGCCCTGGCTGTCCTGGAACTCACTCTGTAGACCAGGCTGGCCTCAAACTCAGAGATTTGCCTGTCTCTGCCTCCCCAGTGCTGGGACTAAAGGAGTGTGCCACCATTCCCAGCTTCAAAATTTTATAAATTGAAATTTATTTTATTTTTTTAGTTGTGAGACATATCTTCCTGTGGAATGTTGGCTTTGAACTTTCTGTGTAGTCCAGTCTAGCCTTGAACTCTCTTGTCTCCCTGAGTGCTGGGATTGTAGGTGTATCTTACCATACCAGTTTTTCCTGTGTTTTTTTTTTTTTAAACTGAAGTTCTTGGTGTGTGTGTGTGCGCGTGCACGTGCTTAAACTTTATTATTTTATGTGTATAGGTGTTTGAACTCCTGAGCCCCTACTTCTGCTTCCCAATATATATTATAGGATATGATACACATATATATGCTATGCTAATCTATATGTATGCTATAATAACCACAGGCATGTGCCACCATGTCTTGCTATCTCATTTTGTTTATGTTTTTGCTGAGCTAGGTATCAATAGGTAGTTCAGACTGTCCTTGTGCCCAGCCTCCTGGCTTACCGTCCTATATAGAGAGGACTGTGCACCTCACCAGGCTTTGTAAGGGTGTGAAAGCTTTTACTACCTGAAGTCAGTGGGGCTAATAAGTGGAACATTGTGCCTAGGGAAATTTTGTAACTGTTGTTTAGGTTACATTAAGCAGCCTGCCAGTGAACTGATTACTCACACTTTTTGAAGTTAAATGGTAATTTTAATTTTACTAACTGGTTCACCACCAATAAAAGCAAACAAAAGTCCACTTGATTAGAAAGATTAACATTTCCTCAGAAAGAAAACCAGCCAACCAGCCAGACTTCCTCACTTAAAGATTCAGGTTGCTGGAGGTTCTGCTTTTCCTTAGCATAAGCTCTGTGTGTAGCCAGTGGGGTTGCTGGCCTCCTACTTCAGCCTCTGCAGTGCTGGGATCCCGGGCATGGCTCACAGGGTTGATTTCTCAGTGCATTCTTTTTGCTCAAGGGCCCTGTTGAGTCTGATCCCTGACACACTAGTGGACGAGGATGTTTTATTTAGCTAATTGACTTTGCAGCTAGGATGGAATACAGGACCTCACACATGGCAAAAAAGTGTCTTCTTCCCACCCCCCCACCACTCCCCCGAGATTCCCCAGCTTCCCCCAGCCTGCTGTCATTGTGAAACAGTGTTCTCACCTATAGAATTCACCTCCAGAACCGTGCAATTGAGCTAACAAACAAACCCCAAAATATTACAAACAAAAAACCTGCCTCAGAATGTTTAAAATAAGAAGTTCCCAGTTGTGTTGGCTGCACTCATACAGCTCAGGGTAAGGCCGGACGTTTTCAGAAGACAGGGGCCTTTGCCCAGCATATTTGCCTTCTCTTTTTCCTTAGTTTGTTTTAAAACAAGATTTACACTGTTTTCAATTTGGGGTATGTGGATAAGTCTGTGTGTAGTTGTATGCATGTGAGTGCAGGTGCCCAAGACGAGAGGCACAGGATACCCCTGGAATGGCAAGTTACAGGCATTTGGGAGCCACCCAACATTGGTGCTGGGAATCAAGCTGGTCCACAGAACTAGTTCTGGGACAGCCAAGGCAACATAGAGAAACCGTCTCAAAGAACAAAAACTAAGTGAGTTCTTGTTGCTCTTTCAGAGGAACCATTGTTGGATAGCCCACAGCTCCCTGTAACTCCAGTTCCAGGGACTCAGATACTCTTTCTGACCTCACAGGCATTGTGCTCACGCACTCCTGTCCCTCCCATATATGTGTTATTAGCAATAATACAATTTTTTATAAATTTAAGTATTGCACATAATGTTGATGCAGGCCTATGGAAGCTGGCTTCCCCACATTGCAGATGAGAGTGTAAATGGTCCAGGCCCACTGAGCAGAACCTGGCACTGTCTCCACATCTACCCTGCAACCTAGTGTTGCCGTGTCTAGTGATGTATCCCAAGGATGAGCTTCCACAGCTGTAAATCTGTTTTGAGATGAAGGAGAAAAGGAAACCTCAGAATCCACCTACCCAGCCAAGAACTCTGCTGCTGCAAACAGGAAATTCTCGTGACCCAACAGAGATGTAGGGTGCTTGTTTTGGAGGCAGGGTCTCATCTAGCCCACTTGGTTTCAAACTTGTTTTTAGTTGAGGATGACCTTGAACTTATGATCTGCCTGCCTTCTTCCTTAGTGCTGTTCTTACAGGCATGTGACTCCCCATAGGTGTCAACATGCCTGCGTCAGTTTACATGGTGTCAGAGCTCAAAGCCAGGGCTTCATCCATGCTAGGCAAGTGCTCTACCAACTGAGCCCCTCACCCTGTCCTGGAGAGTGATTTCTAGGAAAGTCCAAGCTGATACGTGAATGTCAGGACTGGTTTTCATATAGGAGATACCCAGAGTAGCCACATTGTAGAGTCGGGGGGGGGGGGGGATAGCTCGCCAGGGGTTCCTGAGGGGCCGGGGTAGGGCTAGGGCTTCTGTTTAATGGGGAAAGCGTTCACTTGGGGAAGATGGATGAGGATGTGTCTGCACAGAGTACACAAGTCTTTGGTTCACTTCCTACTACTGCAATAGCAAACAAAACAACCCCAATATGGTAGCATAAATAATGACTTTAGAAAGAAAGAAAGGAAGGAAGAAAGAAAGAAAGAAAGAGAGAGAAATAGAGTCACACACAGCCCAGCCTCAGATTTATCATGTAGCTGAGGATAACCTTGAACTTTTGATTCTTTTGCTTTCCCCTTCCCTGGTTTATGTGGTGTTAGGGATCAAACCCAGGGCTTTGTGTTAGGCAAGCTCCCTGCCAACTGAGCTACATCCTGGCCCTGTAAAACGTCATCTTGTAAGAAATTAGTGAAAAGAATGGTGTTTCACATTTTTGTAAGAGCTGGGCCACTGTCTGATTGTAGGAAACCTATTCATCAGAGAGAGAGAGAGAGAGAGAGAGAGAGAGAGAAGAATCTGCATAGCCTGAGATTCTGATCTTACAGCACTCCCCCTCCCTATCCCCCACCCTCACCCTGGGCTGCCACAGCCCTGGGAGTACTGGAGGGAGCTGCTGTCCTGCCCTGCTGGAGGTTTGCCTTCAGCTTCTGTGTATGTCACAGTCCCTAGGGAACCTAGGTGAGACTTAGCCAGCATAAGCAGGCAGTGTCCTAACTGTGCTGCTGTGCCTTCCTGTGCAGCGCTTTGAACACATTCGTCCTTTGCAGCTCCTTCCACCAAGCCTGTTTTAACAGGCTTTTTTTTTTTGTTTTTTTTTGTTTTTTTGAGATAGGGTTTCTTTATGTAGCCTTGGCTGTCCTAGCTCTGTAGACCAGGCTAGCCTCTGCCTCCTAAGTGATGGGATTAAGGGTGTGGGCCATTATGCCAGGTGAACACTTTTTTTCTTTGATCTATTGTATTCCAGTGTTTACAATATTTGCTTGGAACCCTTGGTTAACCCTAAAACCTCAGGCCCGCAGTGGTGCCCTGTGCCCTCAGCGTACAGGGACTCACAGTCCAGACCTCAGGTCCATCTAGTCTGACAGGGTTCTTGCTTCCTGCCTGGCTTGGGCTCGACATTTTCTCTTTTGTTCTTTAGTTTTAAATTTCCATTTAATTTAACCATGTCAGGCGGTATACTTCACATGGCAATTAGGAGCACTTGCTGCTCTTGCAGGGGACTAAGGTTTGGTGTCCTGCACTCATGTTGGACGGCTCACAGTTGCCTATAACTCATGGTCTAGGGGTCTGATTCCCTTTTCTGGCCTTCATGGGCACACACACACAGACACATAATATACACATAATATACACATAATATAAGATGATTTGTAGAAAGAACCCAAGTCCAGGGAGAGTTATATGGTAAGACTTCTATCTGTTAAAAAAAAAAAAAAGGCTGTCATCCAGCCAGATGGGATCATGAGGTCGTCTAGGATTACAAAACCTAACTTGATAGATGTGAAACGGTAATATGAATAATGGACACATGGACACAAATATAAAGTGAGACTAGATCTCACCACTGGCCTGAGACTAGAACAGATTCAGGCTGTCTGCCTTCCTGCTGAGCCACTTCCCAGTGTATGCTAGCTGTGCATCCAGTGGGGGAATTACACAAGTTCTTACAGCCATTGGAACAGATGAGTGGGGATGCACAGAGCATGCTCAGAAGCGCTTGAATGAGGTCAGCTAACAACCTCCTGAAAAGCCCACTGGGAAAAACTCCAGAGAATCCCAGTATCTGGGAGGAGTAAATGACTGGGCAGATGGGCTTTCAGAGTAAATAACGTGGATGTGTGAAGCGGAGTCCATCATGAAAAACATAGGCAGGTCCAGCACAGCCCATGAGGGCCGGGGTGGGGGCTGGGGGGTGGTGTCACACCTTACAGAGCAGAGGCTCCAGACGACCAGAGGTGTTCCCTAGGAAGACACTGGGCCTGGGGGCTAAGCAAACAAGTTTCTTCCTAAGGTCAAGGCTGACACAGTGGTACCGGACCAGAAGCAGAAGGGAAAATCTGCCCTCAAGCAAAGCCTAGGAAGAGCTACTGATGCTGTACTTCTTGAGAAGGTACCATCTGTTTGAGCACCAGCTTCTTGGGTGGCTCCAAAATAAACTAAGACTCACGCTTCCGGCCTGAGGCTGGCTGTTGCACCTGCTTCCCCGATGTGGCTGAGTGCAGCAGAGTCGTGCCACCTGGCCCGATTCTCTGCATGAGCCACTCTGTATGGAGCTATGATTGGAGCACTCTGGGAGTGTCTCAGAAAGTAGTGACCTGTGTGCATTGACACAAGGACTGTTTTCCTATTTATAGAGTGGTTGTTAAGTCTAAGGGAACAAGTTTGTAAGTCTTGGCAACCTTGGGATCAGGCAGGCCTGCGTTTTATCAGCTCATGGCTGCTCCCTTCCTCACTTGCTGCTTCTTGAGTCTTTTGGGCATTAGACAGTGTCCTATGTAGGATAGTGAGTAAGACTGCCCTGGTCCTTTTCTCTAGGCAGCTGGCAGGTCATCTCTAGTGCTGGAAGGTAGAGGTAGGTAATTTGGAGGTTGTATAACTGGGAACCTGACCTACTTAGGAATGCTCCTTCCTACAGGGAAGCAAGTGCTTTGCTTTCTATTTCTGAGATGAGAGAGGGTCTCGTGTAGGTCTCCCTGCCTCTTAGCTTCTGTGTAGCTGAGTCTGATGGTGACCTCCTGATCCCCAGCACGTGGAATCACAGCATGTGCCCCCATACCATTGAGGCATCGTCTGAGCTGACATTCTAGAGCTAAGTAATATTAGTAAGGCAGTGAGTGAGTGGAGAAGGATCCTTCAGTGCTGGAGAGGAGAGGCTGTCGCTGTATGAAGGGGGGTCTTGGAGTTTAAGTAGGGAACGGGTAATGAGATTCGGGGTTTTACAAGGTGGCTCAGTTTGGTAAGGTGTGGGTAAGGGTAGATGGTCAAGAGGTCAGCATGGTGCTGCTGCTGGAGACACCGAGGACAGGGAGGACTGGTGCTAAGAGAACCTACAGGGGGAATACCTGCCAGGACAGCTGAGCAGAGGCTCTGGGAGGAGGACTCACCCCGGGTATTCAGGCCTTTCTTGTCCTAGAACTAGAGGAGAGGCCATAGGTCAGAGATGTGATTGATTGACAGTACAGGGCTTGGAGCATCCTCAGCAGCATGGAACAGGAAGTCCTGCTGAGATCCAAAACATAAGGCGACACTAGGCTGGGTGTCACTGCTGCAGCGCCTCCTGTGCTGCTCCCTGAATGCAGGCACTTCACCTCTCTTGTTCTTCTTTGTAAGTCACTGTCCTAGTGCCCCTTCTCTGCTGGCCACAGGAGCTCAGATGCCTGAGTTGAGTGGAGGTGCCACAGTTGGCAGTGTCACATCCCCCAGCATGGTCATGGCCTGCAACAATGCTGGTGGCAGCAGTGTTGCTTGGGAACGCCTTTGGAAAGTCTTTCTGCAGCTCTGGGCCCAGTGGGCCTGTAAAAGACCCTGCTTACTACAGAGATTAGGCCCTAGTTCTCCCCTTGTTGGGTTTATAATTAATTAATTTTGTGACAGGGTTTCTCTATATGGTTAATCTGGAACTCACTATTGTAGACCAGGCTGCCCTCAAACTCACAGAGATTCTGCTTGCCTCTGCTTCCTTAATACTGAGATTAAAGGTGTGCACCATCAGGCATAATTTTATTAGGTGAAAAAGCTAGCAAGGCATGTGCTGGGTGCATGGTGGCACAGGCCTGCACCCTAGCACTAGATCAGAAGCCCAAAATTATCCTTGTTTATTATATAGAGAATTTGAAGTCAGCTTTGGCTACATGAGACCCTGTCTAAGGAACTTGTACAGAAGGAAAACTTCGTTCTACCTTCTAGGGGTCCTCTGAACCTGCCTCTGTATATGAATACTCAGAGCTTCATGCAGGCAGGGAGCAAAGAGTCTTCTGATGGTTTTATTGGGAATTTACCCATTATTTTACTTGGTAAATTGGTAGACACTTTCAGAAGTTGGAAGGTACTTAAAGTCTTTCTGGAATACCAAATCTGTATTCCTCTTTATTTTTTTATTTATTTGTTTATTTAGAGACAAGATCTCACTTTGTAGCCCTGGCTGTCCTGGGACTCATTATGTAGACCAAGCCAGCTTTGAACTCACAGAGATCCTCCAGCTGGGATTGAAGGCATCCCCACCACACCCAGCACTCCACTTGTTACGAAAGGTTCAATATGAGTGGCTTAAAAGCTTAGATTCATTGAGGCATGAAACTGCTTCCTACTAAACTTGGCAGCATAAGGAAAGCCAGTTTGCAGACGCGAGCACCCTTTGGGGCCTGTGGGAGCTCCATGCTTTCTCCTTTCTCCTATAGCCAGTGAACTCACTGTGGATGTGATTTATACTGTGCAGCACCCTAGTTTCTAAAGAGGTTTCCACTTGATGCAAGCGGTTCATTTGCTTTGCCATTGGATTCTGTCTGTTGTCTTTGGTAAGGTCAAGGAGCTGTCTCATCAAGGACATTTCAGACAAACCCTTTTGCTCTTGATGGGAATGAACTCATTATTCCCAACCCCTTACTCTCCTGGGTCCCATATATTTCAGGTTGGCCCCCAACTTACTATGTAATGGGAAATAATCTTGGAAGTCACATCCGTCTGCCTCTACTCCCTTCCCCCAAGCAATAGGGTTATAGATGTGAGAAGCCACAGCCCGTGTCTATAGCTCCTGGGAGCTCATGCTTGCTAAGTGAACACTGTGGCACTGAGTTACATCCTCAGCTCAGGCAAATCACTCTGAAAAACCAAGAAAAAAAAAATTAATCTTATTATTCCATTTATTTATTTATTTATTTATTTATTTATTTATTTATTTAGGCTTTTTCAAGGCAGGGTTTCTCTGTGTAGCCCTGGCTGTCCTGGAACTCACTCTGTAGACCAGGCTGGCCTTATTCCTATTATTTATGATATAGTATTATTTTGGTATATGTGTGTTTTGCCTGTATATCTGCCTGTATGTATGTCTCTGTACCATGTGTATGCAGCAGCTGAGGGGGCCAGAAGAGGGTAGCACATCTGGAGCTGAGATTAGAAATGGTTGTGAGCTGCCTTTTGGGTGCTGGGAGTAAAACCCGAGTCCCCTAGAAGAGTAGCTGGTGCTCCTAACTGCTGAGCCATCTTCTCTCTCTCTCTCTCTCTCTCTCTTTTTTTTTTTTGGTTTTTCGAGACAGGGTTTCTCTGTGTAGCCCTGGCTGTCCTGGGACTCACTCTGTAGACCAGGCTGGCCTCGAACTCAGCAATCCGCCTGCCTCTGCCTCCCAAGTGCTGAGATTAAAGGCCTGAGCCACCATGGCCCGGCCTGAGCCATCTCTCTAATGCCCAGTTTTACCTTCATAACTTATTTACTACTTATTATTGTGTATGGTAGGCTTGAGGCTGTACGTGTGGGCTGTGGCACGTGTGGAGATCAGAGGACAGCTTTGCTGGGTCAGTTCTTTGCGTCTTCCTTTATGTGGTCTTGGGGGATTGGACTCAGGTCATCAGGTTGTCTGGCAAGTGACTCAGTGAGCCATCTTACTAGCCTGATGCTGAGTTAGATGTGAGGGACTCCAAGCTAGTTGTTCTCTGTATGGGCCTGTCATGTTGTGTGCATAGGCGGCCTGGCCTGCAGGGGCGAGAGTGGTAGGTCTAGGTGGTTGGGGGTAGGACCTTTTGTTGCGGAGCCAAAATTGTGTCCTGTGGCTTCAGTCAATTCTAGGCTCACTAGATAAAGGTACCCTGAGCACTCAGATAGTGGAAGGAGAGAGCCGGTGCCAGCAAGTTGTCCCCTGACCTTCGCACTCAGGCTGTAGCAAGCACACAACCCCTCAAACAAATAAGTAAATCATAAATGTAATATTAAATGTTGAGGAAATTCGGGTGGGTGCATGTGCTTTGACTCGGAGAAAGTATTTTCTCTTCCCTTTGGGGCCTTCTGGAACTCTACAAGGGTGTGACGACCTGACCCCTGGTGGGTGGTCTCTTGTTGCTTCCCTTCCTCAGGGCCTTAGGACTCAGGTATGGGCACCCCTGTGGACTTCTTCAGAGGGAGGCAGCAGCACAAGACAGCCAGGGAGCCATGAGAACTTGTTTTCTGTGACACTGGGATTTCTATCGACTGTGTTTGTTAGGCCGTGCTCAGACTGGGCTGAGAAGTGCAGGTGGTGTTTTGTGTGTGTCAATAGAAGCCCTGGTAATCTCTGCGTTCATTTTGTCTCTTTTCTTTCCTTTGGGTCACCTGATCACCTCTGCATGTTAGGCATGTTGATCCCTTAAGGAGTGTCCAGGGAGCCTCTCCACTCCCCCTTCAAGCTTGGAGGCACAGAAAACAAGGCATTGTTCTACACCTGTAGTCACCCTGGATTTCAGGAAGAGCAGAGTCTTGGACTCCCTCTCTCCCAACGAAGGCTGTTGGACCAACTGCACTTCTCCTTGAGGGGAAGTGATCTGGAAGACACTTGAAGGAATCAGAGTGTCCCCTCTTGAGACTAAGTTAGTTTATAGGACTAGACCACCTTGGGATCTGAGCTAGGATAATGATGGACCAGAAGTAGACGGGGATTTGACCTAGTGCTTAGTTACTCATTCCTCTTGCCCTCCACTTAAGCCAAAGCTCCATTTAGTACTCAGAAGATGGATTTGGAGTCATTGAATGCCTTTATTTGTTCCTCCTCCCATTATGGCCACAATGAAGAAGTCTTCACTTTCTGCCATTACTAGTGTCTTTATTGGGGCCTAAGAACCGGTGAGCGGCTGAGCCCAGGTGGTCGCTGACCGATTACAGCAATGAGTGGCTTCTTGGCAGTGGCTTAGATTCCTCCTGCTGTTCCCTCAGGTTACCTTCTGGACACATGACAGTGGTCATCACCTTTCTTTGTTGAGCTCCCCTCGGAGAGTGCTGTCACCTCTGCAGTTTTGTTTCCCTTTCTCCACTCTGATCCCACGCTCTCCTTCACGTGTTTATTACTAAGTTAATTTCATCCTAGTTTGAGTGCGTTGATCTGCTTTATACTAGACTGCTTGGACATGGGTTTAAGCCAATAGAAAGTTTTCATTAGCCAGACAATGACTACACTGGTGTTTTAGGATCCCACCAAGTCTTTCTCAGGGAGAGCTTTTAAGCACAAGAAACATGTTCTGGATTGACATGCTTCAGTTATCAAGAACAGTTAGCCAGAAGCAGAACTAGAGAAGCCAAAAGCAAAGTTAGCACATTTAGAGACTTTCTCAGAACTGTGGACTTTGACGGATTAGGTCTTCATTTTACTTTTGGCAGGTGGTGCTGTCTTTGTGCTGAGTTATACAGTCTGAATGGCATTTCCATCATGGAGTCAGTTGTGCTAAGGTCTGGGGACCTTTTATATTTTCTGCTCTTGGAATGAAAGCCCTTTATGTGATAGTCACTTCACAGTTCACTGACTGGGGAGAATGAACAAGTCACACAGTGCCTGGACATTCTTGGTGCCTTAACTCTTGTTAAGAGGATGTTGGATCCTCTGGAGTTACAGACGGTTATGAACTGCCTTGTGAGTGCTAGGGGTCCTGGGAATTGAACCCAGGTCTTCTGGAAGATGCCCCCCTAATAACTTTCAACTGCTTAGCCATCTCTTCAGCCCATGGTGCCAAAATTTTAAAGGCTCCTTAAAGGAGCCATTTCTGGAGAAGACTGTTGCAAGAAATATTTTAGAAGAACACAGCCCGTTCCCGCACTAAGCCCAGCACTGTAGGGCCACCTCAGTCCTGACACTGGCCCTGCTGGGCTACTCTCTCTAGCTTGCCCCTGCAGCACCCAATTGCTGTGTTCCCTGGCTCTGGTTCACTTGGCCTTGGAGCCACTAGTTCTTTCTTAGCCATAAACCCCCGTAGTCGGTGGTCCCACATTCCAGAAACCAAATAGAACCGCCATCCTTGCAGTTAGATATCACAATACCCAGTGACCCTGTAAAATCAAAACTCTCAAAGCTTATCGTTTTTCTTTCTTTTTAGTTTTTCAAGACAGGGTTTCTCTGTGTAGCCTTGGCTGTCCTGGAACTCACTCTGTAGACCAGGCTGGCCTCGAACTCAGAAATCTGCCTGTCTCTGCCTCCCAAGTGCTGGGATTAAAGGCTTGCGCCACCACCGGCCGGCTCAAAGCTTATCGTTAACCAGTCAGATTTATATAGCAATAAATTCTCAATATACAAGATGCTCACACAA